>CM021756.1:4728674-5470642 GCA_011075105.1 Heteronetta atricapilla | reverse complement strand
CGCGCCCGCTCCCCATCCCCGTCCCCCGCCGCCCTCCAGCCCCGCTCACCGCCGCCTGCCGGGCCGCCCGCCGCCGCTCGGCTCGGGGCTCGGCTGCTGTGCGCGGCGGCGGCGGCGCCTCCGCTCCGCCCTCACCGGCCGCGGCCTGGGGAGGAGCCAGCGGGGCGGGACCGGGCCGGGGCCGGGGCCGCGAGCGGGGAGGCCCGAGAAAAGTTCCGGGCGGCGGCGGGCGGCCCCGCGGAGCCTCCGCGGAGCTCGGGCAGGTGCTGGGGTCGGGACCGGGCACCCCGGTGCCGCCCCGGGTGGAGGCCGCCCGCCTGAGGGGCCCGGGCCCCGCACCGGGCCTTGGCCTCCCACCGCTGCCTTGGGAGGCCGAACGGTGCCGTGGCCCCGCTGCTGCCTTTGCACTCTCTGCTCTGGTCGCAGCGGGACCCCCCGGGCCGCACTCATACACCGCCACAGCAGGCGAGAGGGCACGGGGTGCTTGTGTTGGCAGAAGGGAAGGAGCGATGGCTCTGGGTGACAACAGAGCAGGCAGGGACCGAGCAGATAATTAGGCCAAGAGCATTTCTTTATCAAGGCAGGCGTGCTGACAGCCGCGCAGGGTGGGGTGCGCTGCCCGTGCGGGGCGTACCGGGGCTGGGAGCTCCCCCAGCGGAGCTGCCGTCATCCGGGCAGCTTTTCAACCTAAAAAATGCTTTCTGAAACAACACTTAAGCAATGTAATTTTTTTAAAAATAATGCAGCCATAAAGGATTAAGAACTGTAATACTGAACTATATATATTATAGAGTTGTAATCGAGGAGAACATGAAATGCAGAAAGTGGAAACAATACATACTGCGATGTCATCTTTCTGTCACTGGGTTTGTAAGTAGCAGTGGCTGTGCCTAAAGGGTCAGAAGTTCAGCGCATTCACTGCATAGGGCCTTGTGTTCTGTGACCAGTTAGGTCACTTTCCTGGTCCTGGCACAAACTGTAATTCAGCAGTACAGTATAGCGTATGTACACTTAAGCTAATGTCAACAATTAATTTCAATAAATTGGAAATAAAAACGTTACTGCTAGTTGAAAGTAGTCTAAGTGCCCCATGCAGAGCTGTAACTGCATGGTTTGGCTGTGTAGCTCTGAGTGCCACAACGCAGAGCTGGTGTGCGGCTGTAAGCACAGCATCAGCTCCTTACATAAGCAGGGACACAGCAAGTACTGCATCCGTCACTGGGGATGCTCAAGGTGAGGTGTAGACAAAGGACAAGAGCCACGGCGGTGGCAGGGGCACAGCATAGCAGCAGCAGGGGCACAGTGCCTGTAGCGTCCCCGAGCCCTCCCCTCCATTCACTCACACAACTTCAGGGCATGAGCAAAAGTCTGAGCATGGAACAGGATCCTTTTAGTTACATTTCCTTTCAGCCTGAGCTCCAGCCAAAAAGCAAAATTTTATTCCCCAGCCTTTACAGATGAGGAAACTAAGATGGAAATTAAATGACTTATCCAAAATCCCTAGCAAGTCAGCGGCCCGGAGATGAATACAGCTCAGAGTCCCCACTCGTGTCCTCCACTCTAATCAAAGCAAAACAGTGCTTTAGCTCTGCTCGCAGCCTGTGCATGCAGTAGAATCACAGCACAGAGAGTTCTGCTTCCAGGTATTACTCATGTCTGATACTGATCTATAAATCCCTCTTCTTTATGGCTCAGGTCCTAGAGATGTATCTCCTCCTCTAGGGACCACCGTGCTGGAAGCGAGCAGGTGAATCACTGTCTCAATTTGTATAGCTGGAGGCAGGGCAGTCTCAGCGGGATTTCCACATTCTCTTTCTCTGCAGGACTCAGACTTGCCAACCTCAGCAGCAGCAGCGCTCCCAGTCCCTCCTCCTGCAGTGGGGCCGCTGGTGTGGGTGTATCATCCCCGCCTTTAAGGATGCTTGACATTGATGGCTGTACAACTTGCAGGTTCTTCTGAACTCAAGTATTTCATCATGGGATCTGTAAACTTCATAAGTTACTAGCTGTACGTTGTTAAAAATACAAGGCTGTATCTGGAAAACAGGCAGGAACACAATATCCGTAGTAACTGCTTTTTTAAAAGCTGCAAAGTCAGTAAAAAGAAAAATCATTCTTGGGGATAGATGCTGTAGGAGGAGACACTGCTCATAGCCTTTAAGAGGCTTGGTGTACTAGGAGGCGTTAAGAACATTCTGCGAGGCTTTACCAGAGGAACATATTTTACTTAGATTTCCTTTAAAGCTAAATTTTTAATAAACTTTATCCCAAATATCAATACATCTGCAGCTTTTCCCACTCAGCACTACTGCCTGAGGAATTTTATTATATCCAATGAATTGTGCGCGTCTATCTATTTCATAGGTTGTGGGTCATCTTAAGTTTCAAAACAATAAGGGTCCAGGCACACTCAGGGCCTGATTCAGCAAAATGAAGGGCTTATTTAATGTTTGTTCTGGGAAGGTTGACTTTTCTTCCAAGTTTTCTGCAGGTTTAAATGGAAGCTGATAATATTTATTGCTGAGTCAGACTTTGCAAGTACATGAAATTAAATCTGGATGAATATGAAACTGGTTATGAGAGGATTAGAAAAGAAGAAAAAAGCAGTCCAAGCTCAGGTGCAGTCAGAGGGACTTTTCCTACTGACTTCAGCAGTGAATAAATCCAGGTGCTTGTTTCTCCCAGCCTCACAGCCTGCACTTTCTGTGAGCAGAACAGGTACATTCCCACAGGCAGACTTCATCGCCAGGCCAGGTTCACCTCTGCGCTCCCGCACCTTATCTCTTGTGCAACGGGTGCTTGCTCGTCAGCAAATTCAGGCTGTCAACACATGGTGTTAAATCCCACACCTGCACCTTCCACACCTTGTTTCTCCCTCCGAGCATTTCCAGTTTATAGCAAACCCTATTATTTCAGGGACCTCTCTGTAGGTTGCTACATGGTGACTGAAGTCATCACCAGCACCTGCTGGAAGGGGGTGTGATCTGCCAACATCCCAAAGCTGCAGGTTCCTACTGCACACCACCTCAGCAACAACACAAGGTCACAGCAGAATGAGAATGAAGCCTACATCCTGCCACATGCAGGATACAACCTGTTGTGTCCTGGACACAGCCCAAGGTGTTCAGTGGTCCTTAACGCTGTAGTTTTATTTAAAACCTGACCCTTCTATTTAAGTCAAATGTGAGTTGCCACATTTTTTTTTTAATTCCCCAACCTAAATCCACTGACATTAAGTTGCACCAGCATTTCACTCCCCCTTTCCCATGTGGCAGCAGTGAAAGCCTGAGTGGACAGCAGGGCAATCACCAGCACCTGTAGCAGGACTGCGATTCCTCGGTCATGCAGCTGAGCTGCAGGGGTTGCACTGACGCTTATCCAGGCAGATGAAAATGAATCATGATCCCTCAGGACACTGTTTTTTCCTAAAATAACAATTGTCCAATTGGATAAATTATCACAAGTTGAGCTGATGTAAATATCTAGCTAATGCCCATTTGCTGATTTAATGAAATCCAGAAACGACTTGCAATTGCATAATGAGCCTGGATTCCTAGCTGATAGAATCACAGGACTAGAGAGAAGTCAGCTACGTAAAGCACATCAGCAGTGCATTTAAGCAAAAGTGCATCTGTCACTGCACAGACTACTAGTACATTATCACTCTTGTTGTTAAAAGATCCTGACTTTTTGATGTTTGTGTTCTGACTGCTTGAATTTAGTAATTGCACAAAGACGAACTGGTCCCCTCTAAACTTATTTAAAAAAATCAGAAAAAATACTCATTACAAATGGCTCAGCATGAGCTTTTGAAGTGCAAACATAATATTTTCTTTACAGTTGAGGCTGCAGCATATCATTAGTCCTAATGAGTCAATTATGCTCGAGCAGTGCATGCCAGCAGCCACTGACACCGCACTGCCAGTGGCTCCCTTGGCTGGCGGTATGGCTGCAGGGGTCCATGAGCTGTGCTCCCTCCCGCACCATCCCACAGTGCTCACCAGGTGCTGCAGCTTTGTTTGGGACATGGAGGACAGCGGAGCACAATCACATCCGGCAAGGCCCCGGACAAGAGCCCCCTGCCCGGGGCAGCACCAGCCCCGCACAAAACTCAGCTTGCTCCCTGTGCCTGGGCTGGTCCCATCATGGTGCTCCATGAGAGGTCTGGGGGCTTCCGAAGGGAAAGCCTGGCTCTTCCACAGGCTCCATCCCAGGGCAACCGGTGCTGCTGCCCTTCTCCTCTGCCAGCTCAACCAGAATCAGTGACATTGCCTGAAAAGAGGCTGAACCCAAACAGGGACTGCAGCAAGGATGAGGCAGCAGGGATGGGGCTCCCTGCACCAACAGGGCCAGGGAGCCCAGGGCTTCCTCCTCCATGGCTCTTGGAGATCTCTCTGAACAGGAGCTAGGATGATGACTTCTCATGCAGCTTCCTGAACATCATCCTGACTTGCAAGCACACCAGAAGAGCCTGGTGTTTGCTCTTTGCAATTCTGCAGAGTAGGGAGAAAGGCAGAAACCAATGCAGGTTTCTGGTTTGGGGTTTTTATGAATAAATACCATAGGAGGCTGTGAAACTCGCCAGGGAAGGAAGCACAAATCACACTTCCTGCTGCTCAGGTACAGCAGGGAGCTGCTTATTATCATACACAGCATTTCCCAGTTTTTAGTCTAATGGGAACATAATGGGCTGATTTTACTATTTGCTTTCTACAAGCAAGAATTTACTTGTCCAAAACCTTAGCAGCCTAGAATTTACTAGGCAAGAAGGCTGCTAGCAAGAAAGTGGCCCCGAGATAGCTAAAACAGGAGCTGAATGTAAGACCTTAGCCGGTGTACCCCTTCCTTGCTTTCTAGTCACAGGCACATTCTAATCCCAGGCTGCACATATGGGGTGGCAATGGGTGTCAGTCAGGTTGTCTTCTTTAACCAGGCCACTCTCACCATTCCCTGCAGAGAAAGGATGGAAACACTGGAGTTTCTTGCTGGGATGGCACTGGGCTGAGCAGAAGTGTGCCTCTGGTGCTCTGCATCTCAAGCAGAGTGCGGAGGACGGCCAGGACGCACACACTGCTTTCAGCTGGACACTCAACTCTTTGGAGAGGGAAAACTGGAAGAGGTACTGCCTGATATTGCTTTATCAGGGAACTCTTCTTCAGTTATTAAAGTTTCATTCCTCCCCCCAGCCCAGCTGTAAACATGGGTATCAGCAAGGGGGAAACACCCAAGCAGCCTCGCCAAGCTGCCAAGCAGAAAGCCGGCCCTGCCTCTTCCTTGTGCTGGCCACTGAAAGGGAAAACAACAAAACCCCTTCACTCCCCCATGGAAGGGAAGGATGCTTACCCCAGGCAGGGTGCACAGCTCGCTCCAGGATGCGGTCACACAATGGTGAGAGTATAACATGCATTTATAGGATACATGACAAACTCTGAGAAGTGTGTGGCAGTTTGGGCTGGTGTCCATGCAGAAATCCACGTTTTGTGTTCCTTGTACCACAGCACAGCCAGCGGCCTGACCTCACCTATCCCACGCACAACTTGAGAGTGGCCTGATCCGACCCACAGGATTTGCATTGCACACAGCCAAGTGAGGAGACTGAAGCTCGCAGTGCCCTCATCGGAGAGGCCAGGAGAGGAAACACCTCGAGCACAAAGGCTGAGACAGCAGAGTTCAAAATGAGCAAGCATCGTTCCTGCAGCTGAAAGTGTGCTTGCTGCTCAAATACAGCTGCAACCGCATGTTTTCTGCTATTACCCTGCTATCACCCCTACTTCTTCCTGTACAGTACTTGAGCTCCGAACACCCGCTCACCCCACACAGCAAGGTGGTGCCTCCACGTGCCTCCCAGGTACCAGGCTCATCCTGCACGACAGCTGCTGCCTGCTCCTGGGACAGCTGCCATTACTCTATTGACATTTTTCTCTTACCATTCTGTAAAAATGAAAAATAAATCAGGCAGCATAGAAAAAAAGAAAAAATAGGAAAAAGAAAAAAAATAAAAGTTTTGAGGTTTTAGGTACTAGATAAAGTCAGGGACTCCCCTATGACTTTGCAGGTGCACTGGCAACCCCACACAGTGAGACAGTGCATTGGGATTAAGTATTGCATATTCTGAAATGGTAGAAAGCCTCATTCAACAATACTTTCTCCCATACTTCCTTTCACAGGTTTTAAGTACCTTCTTTGCTTCTACAACATTGCATAATAACTGCAGCATAGCCTGGGGGCAACTTCAGGCAAGCCACTAGAAGTAGGAACCCAGCCACATGCCTGCAAGCTGCAGGAACCCCCTAGAGACATACAGGATTATTTCCTCTTTACCAACCCTTGATTCCTCCCAGCTGAGAGCTGGTCCCTTCAGGGTCAGATGCCAGCATTCAGGGATCAGAGGTGCAGGAACCCCAACACCTTCAGACAGCCCTTGGGCTGCCCTTCCCCCCTTCCAGCTGTCCCACAGCCCCCCAGGCCAGCAGCACCCCCAGCAGCAAGAGCAGACCCAGGGCTCAGGACAAGGTTTATAAAGGCATCAGTGAGCTAATAACGAGCTCACCTGTGCCTGGTAAGAGCGGTGTGTTTCCAATTAGTGCTGCTCTGCTGTCCTAGGACATCTCAGGGCCTCAGAGCCCCTCTGGCATGCCCCGGCAATGTCCCAGTGCTCCTGCCTTTGGTGTCAGTGGGAGCTTGTTGTGGGACGGCTGCTGCAGGAGAGGCTGCTTCTCAGCTCCTTCTGTTGTAATTACAATTACAGTGACACTTAGGCTTATGATAGCTTTCTCAATTTTCTGATTGTTTCCTGAACGTAGGCTAATAATGCCAGCTTTATACTCCTTGTTCAGGAAAGAGTAGGTGTTTTCCTACAGAAAGGCCATTGCTTTACATTAACAGTACAACAAACATTGAATAAGAGGCAGCACGGAGCACCTGTGCCTCCTCCCAGCCCATGCTGGAAAGGAAATGTTTCACCCCACAGGGAAACGACCACTCCTTGGTCATTTTGGACAGGAGCAGCACATGGCAGCCACCACCAAACCGGCAGCAAAACCACGACTCCTTGCTGAAATCAGCTGTTGCCTCCTCACCAGATTACTGAGTAATTTCCCCCGCAGTTATGACTCAGTTGACTGGAAATTTTGCCTGAGCAAGGACTGGACGTCTGGCGTGGGGTTCTTCATCCCCAGGGGTTTCCCCTCCCACGGAGCCCCTGCGGGGCAGCTCTGGTGGCTGGCAAGAGCTGGGCACCGTGCCGAGGGGTCGCCCCCGTGCCCGGGGGCTAGCTGCCCGTCCTAGCTAAAGAGCATGGAAAGAGGCAAACTTTCCAAAAGTTCAGCTGCCACATCTGTCAGTAGCAAGCAGCATGCGCATCTGCATCGCCAGCAGAAGAGAAGCCCAATTACATCCCAGAAACATTTGGGGGTGCTTTGGCTTTCAGCACTTTCCTCTGCTTGTCCTTTGAAAGGAAAGTGTTTGTATAAATAACAGCAGACGCATTTTAAAATAGCTCATCTCCCAGCCAGTGTTTAGCAATAGAAATGAGCAAAGATAAAACAGTTGCATATGATGTGAGAAACACAGCAGATGGGGAGCGCGGAGAAGCAGGCCAGCCTGCACCTCATGTCAGCGCGAGCCGCCGGTGCCGCTCGGTGCTGCCGGTGCCGCCTGCAGCTTCCTCAGACAGGAAGGGGCCAGCAGTGCTTCGGGTGCTTGCCTGCTTGGTTCGGCATTAATGAGCCACTTTGGCTCCTCTCCCTGCATCCACGTGCAAAAGCTTCAAGATCTTTCCCTTCAACTCACAAGCCTTCGAAGCAAATGCAGCCACCTGGGTCTCCTGCACTGTGCTTTGTTTCCCTCTTTGTGTTAATCACCGAAGCCTCTTGCTTTCCAAAGGTGTGCCCACTTGGTTATGACAAACTCTTGCATGTGGACATAGCAACAGTTAGGTAAGGAGAGGTTAAGGTCTCATGGGCTAAAATTCAGCTCTCACCCCTCATGCCTCACTCACGGACCACAGGGATATTTTCTTTCTGCCTCAGAGCCACAGCCCCGAAGAGCTGACGGCTGGAGCCAGCCCTTGCCTTCAGTTGCAGAGGGCAGGAATGCAAGGCCCCCACATGTGAGCAGCTGGGGCAAACACTGGGGTTTTGGGCCCCCTGGTCTCCTGCTTCCCACCGCACACTGCAGTTGTGCCTGCATTGTGGGGAGGACGGGAACGAAACCGCAGTCCTGAGGCTGTTTTCTCAAGAAACAAGCCTGCCACGGATGAGGGTATTTATCTTCCCATAAATCTCACATTTATTCAAAACAGCCAGGAGGTCTCCCAAGAGCTGCTGTCCCATTGGACATACCCACGTCTGAAGGTGCTGTAATATTTGCCAAGTTCATGGGGTAACTGGGGCCAGTTCTGAGCGCTCCCATAAAACCAGAAAACTCCACCTGGATTTCTAAAGTTACAGAAACCACAAAGATATCAGCCTGTCCCATCAGCTGTTTCACTGCCTGCGCTCTGTTTGTGGTGCAGGGCTGTGTTCCAGGCGGACTGGTTCTTGCTGACGGCCGCTGCCACCAGCGGGCACAGGCAGGGCTCCCGGCCCCGGCTCCATCACTGGCCCCACGCTGCGAGCTCTGCCCCTGCACAGTGCCCCTGCCCCGCACGCTGCCCCTGCTCTGTAACCCACTCAGTCGTCGTGCAGGTGGGAAGTGGGGACATGTCCCTCTGTCACCCTGTCTAGGAGCTTCCAGGCACACTGGTGTCATTACTGGGACCTGGGTCAGCGAGCAGCAGCTCTGGGATGCTGGCTGTGCTGGCTCTTGGTCGCTTTCTGTTGCTTTACCAGGAGCCTTCATAACTAGCAGGTGTCCTGGTTTGCATGCTGTTTTTTTCCATTGAAGCTTGATGCAGAAAGAGAATGACTAATATCGCTATTTCAATTACTAAGAAATGTCCTCCGTGTGGTTTTTCCAGTGTCACCACGTCTGCACCGTGCGCAGTGACTTGCAGTGTGTCCTCTAAGTCCCCGCAGCACGAGCCTCCCTGCCGCCTGCCCCCTGCCATCGCCCTGCTGATGCTGCGACCCTTCCCCATCGTGCCGTGCCGGTGGCAGCAGTTACAGAGGGGAATGGGTTTGGGGTCTGGAGCCCCTGGCAGGGAGCTGCCACTCCTCCACACCCTGGCCAGCTCTCCCCCCAGCACCATGGCACAGCTCCTGTCCCCATGTCCCCTGCTGCAGTGATAGGGACATGAGCTGCCGGCACTGGTGAGCCCAAGGCAGGGAGAGGAGGGATGGATAGGGCCGGGATGAGCTGTGCTGGAGGAGCCCCGCTCTGCCAGGCGGGCTGGGAGGGATGTTTTCCTTGGACTGCAAGCGGGCGAGCGGTGCCAGCAGCAACTTTGTGACCCTGGAGCAACGCAAGTGCCGCTCCCTTGGACTCATCTCTTCCAAGTCC
This sequence comes from Heteronetta atricapilla, assembly GCA_011075105.1. NCBI lineage: Eukaryota > Metazoa > Chordata > Aves > Anseriformes > Anatidae > Heteronetta > Heteronetta atricapilla. The sequence goes on along the minus strand of CM021756.1, from coordinate 5,461,201 downwards.
TGCAGGCGGCAGCTGCTCCATGATCATCCTTGCTCTGCCTGAGCTCAGCCCTGGAGAAGACAGAGGGGTCGAGCTGTGGCACCAGGAACAGGGGCTGGAGCTGGACACTGGGATCACCTCCTCCCACCGATGCCCACAGCTGCTTCCTGGTGGTACCTGATCCATGTGGTGAAGTTGTTCACGCAGCTGCTGCTGTTATTTTATTTAAGGCCGGAGGAAACAGGAGCTGGCTGTGGCTCAAGCCCAGCCTTGGCCATGGCAGTTCTGGTCCACACCTCACACCGGGTGTGAAAACACAGGAGGAACTGGCCAGCGGGCTTCCAGCGGCCCCAAGAGCCAAAAGCGACATGCAGCCCTTTGACAACAAGGCTAAGCACCTCTTGAGGTGACTGCTAGTGTGAGCCGCGGTTTCCCCACCTTTTAAAACACAAAATCTGACTGACCCCCTCCCTCCCCCCCACACCACTGGTCTGGGTGCGGGTGCTGGGCTCTGCGGGTGCCCAGCGCTGTGCACTCACAGGAGGCACCGGATGGCGCCCGCAGCCCCCCCGCTCCCGCAGAGCACTCAGGGTGGCAATAAATGGCCCATTTGTCAGAGCGGCCTTTCTATTTTGAGAGCCGATTAAAGTGTTTGCCTTGGGTAGCCAAGTAACCTGAAAGGCTGTGATTTACCCTGGCGCGCGTTATCTGCGCGGAGCCTCGGCTGTGCTCGCCCGCCCGCCGGTAACGCGGTGCCCTGGAGACCCTTCCTGCCTGCACGGCTGCGAGCGCGGCACGAGGCTGTGCCGATACCAGCCACAGGATTTCCTCCGCAAATTAAACTTCTATGAGATAAGAAAACCAAACACTGGCCGGGGCGCAGCAAGCAGCTTCAGGAGGGGCAGGGGGTGGCAGTGCCCCCCCAGGTCCCGGGCCCAGGGGCGGCTGTGCTGCCGGCCCCCTCCCTCCGGTGGCGCAGAAAGCCCAGCGAGCACCATTTGCATTTCCTGCCTCAAAAGTGAACAAAGCTGAGCTCAGCAGCTCCCTCCCACCCCCGCCCCGTGCCTTCGAAGCGCAGCGGAAACTGCGAGGGGCTGAGGAGATGGAAACACTGCTGCTTTATCTCACCGTGCTTCCAGGCGTGCATGTCCCTTCTTTTTCTTCAGCAAGAAATGTGATGGCTGCACCATCAAATCTCGCATAATGCAGCTGTCCCACTGCCTCGTGACTCCTTATTGGGCTCTGAGGTGCTGTAAAGCTGCACAAAACAGGCCCTAAATCTCATTGTCAGGCCAGCAACAAATGTTTCATTGTTATTTAGCCACCAACACGCTCAGTTTAAATTCCCTTTCACTGTAGAATAAGCACATCACAATTTCTCCAGTGCCAGCCCAGCTTATGGGCAAACTCCTGACGTATTGTTCTGAGACTCAGGCCTGTGTGCTGAGGCTAGTGTTTAAGAACTATTTATTTTCCTAAAAATCAGGGCAGCAATTGTGGTAGTGAGTGTGATCAGGAAAGCTGAGTTCTCCACTTTATTGAGAGATCTGCATGTATTTTGCTGCAAATAGGCAGTAAGGAAAAACAAATCTCGTTTTTTTCCCAAACAGCCTCTCTGAGTTAATCGCAGAACAAAAGAGGCCTCATTGCTGCCATACATCATGGAAAGGGCTGGATCCAAATACAAATGAATTAAAAATAAAGAGATACAAACAGTGCTTCCTTCCTGCAGAGCCCCCTGCGGCCACTGGCTGCTGCCCAGCTCCGGGCTGCATCCAGCCCCGCTCCGTGGCCGCCGAGGTGCTGGGAGCCGCCGAGGCGCCGGGGGCTTTGTGTCCACACAGGAGCAGCCCCCGGGAAAGGCATTAGTTTTGGCAGCTCCCCTGGTCAAATACACACCAACAGCCTTTCCTTCCTCCCAGGCACCTCTGTTTGTGTCTGCCCTTCACTCGCTGTCGCAGGAAGCCGCTGCGGTGAGCCAACAGCCCCTTCCCACTGCAAGCTGTACCTTGGCACATCGCGAAGGCCTGGGTCCTCCAGCAGCCACCAGGCAGCAGCCCCTGGGGGGACGTGGCAGGAGTCCCGGTGTGCTGGGCAGCCCAGCCTCATGGCCACCCTGGCACCAGGGCCGCTGTGCCCGTGTCGTGGAGCAATCAGCTCCAAACCCTGTCCAGAAGGCACTGGGGGATCACTGCTTCCATCTGCGACAGGACTGCTGCGGCCGCAGGACCAAGTCCCACTGCTTGCTGCACCCATGGGAGTCCAGAGCCGATCCTTCGAAGCCACCGGGGCTGCTCTGGGCTTACCCAGGCATAAATGGCTGTACTATAAATAAAACCTCAGTTTGATTAGATAACTTAAGGCAGGAAAAAAGCACTTACAAGCTATACAAGGAAAACATAAACTCCCCCCTCCCACCACCCGTGAGTAGTTTTGCTGCTGCTGCTGAATGAGTGCCAGCCAGTGACCGAGTCATGCTTCATAAATAAATTGCACAAAGGTATTCCCTGTCCCAGAGCACTCATCCTGTGCACAAGGGCAGGTGAGAAGCCAGTCCTGGGGAAGGGGAGGGCAGGATGTGGCACGGCCGGGGGCGGCTCAGGAGGAGCTGAGCTCTGCACCTCTCGTGCTGCTGCTGCGCTCAGGTCTGCTGCAGCCCGGGTCCGCGACTCGCTGGGTGTTCAGCAGAAGCACAGCAAAAGATGTGCAGATAAACGCCGGGCAAAGCTAATCAGCAAAACAGAATTTTACAGGTTTTTTATCCAGTCCCAAAACCAAGAAAATAAAAAGTTGCTTTGGCTAAAGCCAGACTGGGGCTTTTGGCACTGTGGCCAACAAACTTCGCCCATTCACACTCATGAGCGCGGCTCCCGGCTGCCGAGCGGAGCGGGCGGCTACAGCGGCCGGGCAGGCTGGAAGCTGTGACTGCAGCCGGTGGGAGCAGCAAAATGTCCGGGCACAAGCTGGGAAAGTGGACGAGGGTGGAGGGGAGGCAGGAGCAGAGCGGGCTGGTGCAGGTCTGCTCACTGGGGCAGAAGCCCTTGAGAAGGTGTCAGAGCGAGCGTCTCCCTGGGGGCAGGGGGGAGCCGAGCATCAGCAGCACAAACAGGAGCTCAGGAGAAAGGACGGAGGTGGAGACGAAAGGAAAAAATGAGGAAGCAACGTGGGAGACAGGCTGGAGTAGGAAGCAAAAGCAGAGCAGAAACCTGCTGGAGGAGGCAGGTGAGTCCCTGGGCACCATTGCTGTGTCTGTGAGGCGCTGCAGGGCAGCCTGTTCCTCCTTGGTCTCTGTGTGGTTTACAATGCACCCGAGACAGGGCAGAGGAGGGCTGGGGATACGGCACTGTCACCTGCCAGACCCACTGGCACATGGCGGCGGGCACAGGCTGCACCCCTCCACCACAGCTTTGCTCAGCATCAGGGCCCTGCACGCACCCACAGCACCCAGCAGCTGCAGGGTGCTGCACAAGCGAGGCAGCAGGGCCGGACCAAACCCAGTGCCCGGGAGGGAGGCAGCTGCGGGCGGGGGCCGGATGGGAAGGTGAAATCCGGTCAAGTACGCGCAGAGTTTGGAGAGGCTGAAAATAATTGTCTGGCTTGAACTGCAGCCAGGGCAATGGAGCCAGCGCTGCTCTTCAGAAAGTGTTAATGGGGTTTTAAATGACAACAAATGGCTGTGCCTTCAGTTTTTTGTTGGATCGAAGAGCCTATATCTTCAATAATTTGTCTAAGTTTTGGATTTTTTCTACTGTTCAAAAGCAAGCAAATGCCAGTAAATCCCTGCTTAATCCATGCATATGGGTTGTTTCTGGAGGGCTTTTTACAGTGCGGTTGCATCTTAATACTCATGCTGAGATGCAGTCAAAACTAAGAACTATTTGGTGACTCCATAACCAGCGCATTTATTGACTGTGGTTGGTGTTTGAGCCGCACATTTCGGGCAGGGTCCATTCAGCCCTTGCTGGAGGTGAGCCGTAAGGAGAAGCCGCTGAATTTCATCTCCTCGCATGCTTTCAGCCGTAGCCCCCTGCAGTGAAGTAATTCCCTGGGGGTCAGAAGTAGAGCTGGGGAGAGAGCTCAGGCCCTTGGCTCCTGCCCTGGTGTTTGCCCCCCATTCTGCCTCCCGCAGTCTTGCCAGGCTTAGATGTAAAATTATCAGCAGAATGGTTTGTAAAACATCAAAACAGTTCCTATCATGTCAGCTAGACGATTTGTATAAATAGTGCCTCTTTAAAAATCTTCTGCCAGCTCGAACCTCCCTTTCATCTCTCTGTGATTTATTTTATGTTATTTTAATGGGATTTTAAAACAATCTCTAATGAAGAGAGAGAATTGAAAGTTCTGTCTGGTGAGGACGCGTTCGGCACAGCGTTCGGCAGCTGCTGAGCCCTGGCAGGATCGCGTGTTTGCTGCCACCTGTCAGGTGCACGATAACAGCTACGCAGAAAAGCTTTTACAACGAATTTGAGAGTAATTTCCTCTAATGGTATATAGGAGATGACTCCTCAAACTATTATTGCTCGATGGGTGAAGTCTGTGCATCGCTGTGCAACAAGTCAGAGAAATCACCTCTGGGAACGACATATTTCAAAAAGTTGTATTTCCTAAGAATTGCAAAACAGCTTGAAAGAGCAGAAGAAGCCATCTCAGTTGTGTTCTGCAAAATAAATAGGCTGTCACCACACCAGACATCCTCAGATGAATATGGACAGATTCTGATTCACAGGAGACTGGCCAGAGACGGCCCTTGGTGGGGTGCGGGAGCCCGCAGCGGTCATGATGGCAATCGGGAAGAGGCACAGCTTCAGCACGGCCACTCTGCTGTTCTGCTTCTCATGTAATTATTTATAATGCTCAGGCTGTGCAAGACTGAGGCTATGCACTGCTGTTGCATGCACGGGAAGCAGTTGGGAGCATACATATTTATATATCCTTGCACATTTTTCTGGCTGTTTTTTAGCACCAATTTCCTACAGTGTGCATTTATGAAAAAATAAATAAATAAAAAGAGAGAGAGAGAAAAAAAAACACCATGTATTTTCCATAAAAAGAAGTCTGCAGTGAGGAGTTTTCCAGATCTGATTCTCTACTGACAATTTGCTTTAGATAGCGGTTGAAACCATTTTTGGAACAAAATCTGGATTCTAGGAGTAATGAATTTTGTCTTTCAGTAAAACTGTGTGCAGACTGGGGGAAGCATTTCCCTCAGCTTTTCCCATCTGTGAGAAATATTGACTGTGTTTCTTCGACATAACTGCTCTGTACCCACGGGGCAGGTGGAACGCAGCCCCAGTGGGAATTTTTAGCAGTGCCTGGAGAGCAAGACGTCGCTGCTGCTGTCCAGCTCCTTGCAGCTCACAGAGCCCTGGGAAGGTCTCAAGGACAGGGAAACTGAGGCACGGAGTAGTGACATGACTTGTCCTCTGGCACTAATGCCAGGCTCTGGAATCTCATTTCAGCTCATTATTCACCCAGCCACAATCACTCTCTGTTAAACCAGATGTGACCCTGCTTCACATTCACATCCTCTCTCTGCTTTGCTTTCACTTCCTTTAAAGGCAAGGAACAACCAGGAGGGGCATCCGTCTCCACTCACTGGGTCTCAATTTATCATCTTTTATTTTATGTATTTATTTATTTTTTATTTTTTATTTTTTATTTCCAGGTAAACATGAAATTTCAGAGTCCCAGCAAAAAATCCCCCCACCCCTCCCAGCCCGGGGGTGGGGGCTGTGTCCAGGGACATGGCCACGTCCCCACCGTGTGTGCGCAGAGTGTGGCTGTAGGCGAGAGCACGCCGTGCTGTAGCCAAACCCCTGCTGGGCCCTGGCACAGGGCTCAGGGCTGGGCTGGCATCAGGGGTCCCTCCTGCATGCTCAGCCCATGTGCCCCACGTGATGGGGACAGCACGCTGACAGCCGGGGCACTGGAAATGCCAGGAAACCCCGGACCCTTCCCGTTTCAGAGCTAAGGTCTGCAGCCAGCAGCCCCGGCTGAGGAGGAGCAGGTACAACTCACCGGGTGTCCAGTGCTGGATGTGGGGACCAGGGGGCATGTGTCCCCTGGCAGAGGGATGGAGAGGGACGGCTGCACCCCTCCTGCGAGGCAGGTGGGTGGGAGAGGCAGGCAGGTGATGCCGGGGTGGTCCCTCACATCCCAAGGCCCCAGGCACGCACAGGGTGCAGGCTCCGCACACGAGCACAGGTGCTGGGCACGGCAGGAGAGAGCCCAGCACAGGGTGCCCGGGCAGCGTTGCCTGCCAGAAGGCCGCTTTCTGTCCCTGCAAGTGTTTTACATCCCTGCCAGAACAAAGGCGGACTGTTGCTGTTGTTGAGTGTTGTTGATAAGATCATTGTTATTATTTTTTTTTCACGTGTATCACTTAGAAATAACTTTTTTTTTTTTTTTTCCTATGAAATCTCTCCTCTTCTCCACCCCCAATGTGAAAAGAGAATCTCTGCTCAGAGCCCTGCTGAGATTGCAGATAGACCATTCCCTTCCTGATCCTTATCTCACCAGGATGTAGGAGGATCCTCGGGGAATATCTGGAAGCCTTTCGCTGGAGCCATCCAAGAAACAGCAAGCTGACTACAGCCTTTAAATGGCAAATCCATCAAGCACTTGGGGACCAGGATCGGAAGCACTGTTTAACCCCCCTAAACCATGACACCCCTGGACTGTGCCGCACTGGATCGCGCCCTGGTGCCTGCCCTGGCACCAGCGTGTGCACTGTGCACCGCTCAGAGCTCTGCAGGCACCAGGGAGCCAGCTAAATGGCAGGATCTAAAAATACACCTTTGAATCCTAATCTCAAACAAAGCCTTAAATTGCTGGCTCACAAACTTATTCCAGCTGCAGCCCGCTTACAGGCGGGTGATTTTGAGCGGCAGCAAATCCCCGGCTGAGTTTCTTGCCCCGGGGATGGCCCCAGCTCCCCAGAGCTCAGCCTGCGCCTTGCGTCCTGCACCCGCACCCTGCACTGCGAGGCCGGCTGGACTGGGACTTCAAGGTGCTGGGCAAACAAAGAGGGGGGGATGAATGAATCCTGCACCTCTGCGCAGCCAAGCCCAACATTTCTTACACACAGCTCCTCCTGCCGCCAGCTTCATTGCCGCATGCAAAAGGGCCTGCTTCAAATCACAACTATTTTTATGAAACACAATATGCTGTGTTTGGCAGCAAAGGGGTCCAAATACTCCAAGCACATCAGCAGAAGGATTATACACTATGGCAGTATATATTTATATATACACACAGTCTAGACATCAGCAGAGGGCTGTCAGCCCTGCTGTACAGAGCTTTGCTGCCGGAGCTCAGCCATGTGCTTCTCTAAGCCAGCAGCAGTGAGCTGCCATCCTTTGCACGGCCCAGCCCCGTGGCAGCAGCACGGCTCGTGCTCAATGGAGCACAGTTTGGTGCAGAAGTGAATGAGGGAGCCCGCAGGTTGGTGGCCAGGGTTGGACGCGTGCAAGGGAATGGTGAGACAGGGACTAAGAGGTGGCTTCCACGCCAAAACAGTCCCCAACCCCACGCCAGATCCGGCCCCATTTGGCTCCTCTGTTTGGGGAGTGTTAAATTGCTTTGCAAGCCGTACAGACCTCCAGCCCCGTGTTTCCTGGTGCGGGGGCTGGAGGGGGGCAGCAGGAGAGGAGCCGAGCACCCGCAGCAGGAGGCAGCGGGGCTGCAGCACCCAGGGCTGGGCAGGGCGCTCGGTGCTCACACGGGGCCGCAGCATGGGCTCATCCTCCCTTAGTGACAGACGAGTTGCAACAGCCTGGCAACCTGGTTGCTTTGTGTTTAGGACAGGAAACAGATGCTGCCTGGTGGAGGAAGCATCTGAAGAAAATAAGCACGCCTTGTGCCTCCCTGGCAGAGACGCGGCGGGAACAGGGGGTGTGCGGGGCGGAAACGCCCCGGTCCGGCCCCAGCCAGGGCAGGTGCAGTTCAGCTGCGTTTGACGGCATCGCCCTTGGCCGAATCAGTGGGGATGGGAAGTCCCAAAGGGATTTTTCCCTCTGGATTTGTTTATGTTCCCTCAGAAGTGCAGGGGCTGGTGCTCACCACGCGTGGTCTCGCCTTGCTCTGCTGACCGAAGGTACCCCGGCTGTGCCTCCCTGGGGGATGTGCTGGGGGGGAAGGAGCAGATCTGTGCTCTGCCTCCTGCCGTGGGACTGCACAGCACAGAACACTCCTGGCCTTTTGCTTTGGGGCTCGGAGTTTGACATACTTATTCAGTGTGATCACTGAACAAGTAGCAGTGTTGCTGATCTCCCCACTGCACAAAGCATCCCACGGCTGCTTAGTGTGCACCTCAGACAGCTTCACAGCTCTGCAAAGTCTCAGTTTGCTGCTGGGCCCAGCATGCTGCCCTATCTCCTCACGGCCCCTGGTATGAATAAACAAGTTGTAGGGAAAAGGAGAAAGTTCTGAGGGCAAGGAAAGCCCAGGTTAGTTACGTACCTGTAGAGACAGCTCACTCCTCTCACAGTAACGCCTGCAGAAGCCACTTGTGCAGCCTGGCCTGAGGGTCCTGAAATGATGAAGCATTTCTCACCCCACCTACGGCCTGGGAAAGGTGGGCTCTGCGTGTCGCACAGGCTGGGCATGCAGCCACGCAGGCAGCTCGGGCACTGGCTTACGGGCATTTTCTGCAACACATCTCCAGTCCTCAGCTGCTGAAAGGATGGACAGAAAGGTGGGCAACAGCCTGCGTGCTGGTGGGACGAGCAGGGTTACCTGTGTTGTAGGCGGGGATGGTGTTCCCATGGGAAAGCGAATGCCTTCTAAGAAAAAAATGTAGGAAGATCTAATGCTATTAACATTTATGGGCTGTTGTAAGCAAAAGTTCATACAAAGGGTGCTCATTTTCCTTCCTGCTCAGCAGTCCACAAGTGGGGACTGCTGCCCCATGAGCTGGGTCATGGTATTTTCAGGCTGTGCGACCCCCGCTGAGCCCCCACCTGAGGCTGAGTCCTCATTTTGTTGTTCTGCTTTCTGTGCAACCAGAAATCTGGCAGCCAGGATCTGGCTTCTTATTACGTCCTACACTCCCCCAGCATTTATAGGGACATTTGTTCTGTGGCATCATGCCACAGCATTTCTTTGTAGCTTCACCAATTTAAGAAACACTTTCCATAAATAGATCTGAAAAGACGAAGCAAATTCTTTTAAAGGAAGAACTGTTAGCAGGGGCAAAATCAGTGCAAAAGGTTAATGTCAGCTCTCCTGTCAACCTGCTGGACTCAACCGCAGCATGCTGCAGGAGCTTGACACAGGGTTACAGCAGACAAAAGGGTGGATTTGGGTATTTGTAACAGTTCAGGATCAGCAGTTCCTGCTCACCCCGGCTGCAGCTGCTTGCATCTGTTTGGGGGCTGTCAGCGCCTTGTGCTGTATCTCAGGGTCAGCCTGATCTCCGCAGAGGTGCCGCCTGCCCCAGCTCGCCTCCCGGCTGCAGAAGAGGCTGGGGCTTGGGAAATGGGTGCCAGGGGGACAGCGAGGAAGAGCCTGCAGCCTGTCACAGCACCTGCTGGGAGACCCCTCTGAGCTCCAGTCCGTGCCAGTCTGTGCAAACACACCAGGCACGTGCCTCCTGCCCTAGGACACGTCTCACCCCGGAGGTGGAGGGACCGCAGGCCCAGCAGGCAGGCAGCCCCCCCAGCACCAGCACTGCTGCCACGGAGCACTGGGAGCCCCAGGAAGGCCGGAGCATCGCGCTCCAGCCCCAGGAGCCTTGGGCACTTCCTGGCAGGGCTCGCAGGATCCCCCAGATTTTATTAACAGAGCAAAGCATCTATGAACATGAACAGAATCAGTTCCTCATCCACACCTGTCGAGCTACCACTCTTCCAGACTTCTAAAACCTTTTGCCTCAGAAATGCAGAGGTGTTTTTTTTGTTTGTTTTCGTTTTTAATTAACTAGGATTCTGAACTAATCACCTCACTGCTCACAGCTCAGTTAGCTTAACAGCAAAATACAAGCACAATTACAGAGCCAGAAGGCATAAGCTGAGACATACGCCCCAGTGCCTGTGCCACATCCCCCCTGCTTGCTGCTCCCCAGCTGTTTCAGTTGTACAGCCTGGACACAGCCCCGGCGCAGCACTCGCTCAGATCACACTCACTCCCAGCTGCTCTGCCGTGTGCTCTGCACTAGAAATGACTAACGCTGACTTCTGGAACAGGATGTAAGTCCTCAGAATGAAAGTGCATGTTTCCTTGAACTTCTGTATCTTGAAGGCATAGACAACGGGGTTCAGGGCTGAGCTGGTGTGTGACAGCAGGATGCTCAGGTACATCAGGGTCTGTGGGACGGTGCAGGGGAGGCAGAAGTATGAAATGCAGTTCAGGATGCCCAGAGGCAGCCAAGACACTGCAAAGAGGAAGAGAAGGAGGGCCATGTATTTGGCTGTTTTGTACACCTTCGCATAAACTGTTTCTCCATCTGGAAGACTTGCTGAGTTTCGGCTTAATTTTGTCCGCGTGATGTAGAAAATCTTGGCGTAGAGGGTACGCATGATAAGCGAGGGGAGGAGGATCCAGGTGAAGAAGCTGAAGTACACCACGTAATCCATTCTCATCACAGCCAAACAGTGACACTGAATGTAGCCAGAGCCACCAGTGTGCTGGTTCTACCCCAGCATGGGGACCAGCCCCACCAGCACAGACACGAGCCAGCAGAGTCCCAGAATCACACAAACTCTTTTCTTTGTGATGGTTGCCTTGTACCTGGGTGAGTAGGAAGTAGGAGTTAAATGGGATTCTTCAGAAAGAAAGAACTACAGTATTCATGAACTTGTGCTTTTAATCACTTATTTCTGGTTGGCCTCATTAGGGTTAAGCACAGTGCTGTGCAGCTGGTCCTTAGCAGCTTCTGCTATTCCAAATGCATTTTGAAACTACAGAGGAATGTCCACATGGCCAGCGATCCTTTGTAAATGAGAACCCCAAACCCCTTCCTCACCAATGTTGCTTCATTTTCACTCATCTCAGCAGAGCTGCATGGCTGCCTCCCACGGCAAAGCCTAAAAACCACCACCTCAGCCAGACCTCAGGCACATAAGCATTTGTCAGAAACCCTTTCCTAACTCTCTATAGCTGAAGATTTTCAGGCATTGCCAAATTTGCAGGAGTTCCCAGACCGCTGGTGTTCCATTACCTGCACTCTGGGAACATCTGCACTTGCACAAGTACCTCTGGAGAAATGAAGGTGCTCAGGAAAGCCCTGCAATGCTGCAAGCAAGGGAGAAAGAAAACACACAGGAAGACAGAAACAGATGCTGAGATGGGACCTTTGCTTAGGCTCACCTGGTAGGCAGCTTAACTCGCAGGTGCCTGTCGATGGTGATGGCCAGGAGAGACAGGATCGAGGCATGGGGGAAAATCATCAACAGGCAGCACATGGACAAGCAGGAGTAAAGTGGATGACAACTCCTAGGCTCACCGTGATGGCCAGCGGCACGACAAGGATACCCACAGCAATGGCAGTGAGTGCCAGGGAAATGATGTAAAAGAAGGTGGTCTTCTGAAGAGCCGGGTTCAGCTTCACCGCCCAGATCACCAAGGCATTGCCCACCAGCGCACATATCCCAGTAACAGCTTCCACCACAATATAGACCACATCCAGGCTGTCTAATGACATTGTGGACATACAAGATTGTGTCCACAATGAAGAAAATGATGCGGTGAACTTTTTTTGTTGTTCTTTTTTTCGTCCACTCCCCACAGCTAGGTCAAAACCCAGCTCCTCTCTGATCTGCCTTAAATTAAGTCTCTCAGTCAGAATTTTGCACTTTCTGATGTGCATACAAAACTCACCGTTTCAAGATGAGCAGAGCAAACTGTTTGTAAAGAAGCATATATCACGTCTTTCATCACAATGTCTAACAGCTTTCTTTCCATCTTCTTGAGGCTTTAGCGCATTTAAGTGTGCTCCTCTGGAAGGGTCGAAGTAAAACAGTGGCATCATCGCAATATGAACAAACCACAGGTGCTACTGCTGCATATAATTCTGCTAGTCTGCTTTAACCACTAACAGAACCTCCCTTCCCCACGTGAGCTCAGTTCCTAACAGGGTGAATTAACCAAAGCACAGCTACACCGCGCTGCAGTTCGTTTGTTCCTGTCTCTACGCTTCTCTAAAGCTTGCTCATTCTGCATTGCCTGCTGCATAGGTGTAACGTCAGAAAAAATAGGACCAAGGGACCTTGGGTGATCTAGACCATTCCTCTGCCACAAAGAAGGTGTTGGGAGGGCAAACAGGAAGTCTGGATTTGGGGCAAGTGAAGGCAAATGGAAAGGTAAATATCTTCCTTTGACTTGGTCACACAAGCTGCTCCCCCAAGGTCCCACGCAGAGCTGTTTTTTTTCTCAGCTGTTCATAGCAGGCACCAGAGGTGAGTGGCCCCTGTTGAGGTTCCTATAGCTCTAATACCAGCTTTGCAACAGGCACCTGGCCACAATGAATGCCACAAGGAGTAGGTGACAAAGAAAGAAAATTAGCAGCTGAGGTTAGAAGGGGAAATGCACAAGTGCAGAAAGTGGGGAATTTTGCCCAAGCACCCCCAGCAGCTAGGAGGACACAGACTTCCCCCAAACCTGCTCAAAACTGCAGCATCAGCTGCCTGTCCCTGCTCAGGGACTTCTCAGAGAAGCAGCTAACTCGGCTTGCAAAACCTAGCACACATGCCAGCTGTGACCTCGCACACAACTCTGCTGGGATTCGTCTCCTGCACCCAGGGCTACCCCGTGTCAGCTTGTATTAGAAAACCAGCACCTCCAAGTTTGCTGCAGACTGGGGCTGCCCACAGACAGGTTCTTCGCCACCATTTCCCCAGCAGCAATTGCACCAAAATGGCTCCCAGTCAAGGAGCACGAAGTCCTTACGTGTGGGCTTCAGGGAAGCAGAATTCGGCCAACCCTTTTCAGGGCAGATAATTAAGTCTCATTTATTTCTGGCTCTGTCTTCTCCCAGGGTTAATTTCACTTCCCCAGCTTCAGTTCTGCCAGAAAGCTGGGTGGCAGAGATGGGAGGACACTGTGTCAGGGAAACAGCATATTTTCCGTATTTTCCACCTTTACACAGGGCCCTGCTGCACGAACATGGTGCCACACTGTCTCATCACCTGCCTGCTGCTGGCTCATTCCTGGAGAGCACTCACTGCCACTTGCCCCAGATGGGTTACCCGGGGCTTGGGCTGCCCCCTGCTCGTGTTTGCACCTCCTTGGCTCTGCCCAGAGCAGGAGCAGGAGCAGCTCGTTCACTGCAGACACCTCGAGGGGTCCGCAGCTCCCACCATGTCTGCGATCGCTGCTTTCACATGCTCCCCCCACTTCCCATCACATCCCACACCTTGCCTTCGTTGCTCTGTGCTCCGCAAACTAACCCTGGCCTTTCTTTTACTCTTCTATTGCGAGGAGGCCTCTCCATAGCCATTGCTCTACAGATGGGGCAGAGCAAGGGAAAGCATGCCCCTCTGAACACAGCGAGGGTGGCCAGCATACTGGCACGTCCACTGAGAAAACGTCACCGGCATTACGTCAATGTTCTTGTCACACTGGGAAAGGTCTGAGTAAGGGAACTCAGCCATCTCGGGGCCTTAACTGATTTAATACACCCCAAATTAAGTGAAGTATTGGAATTTAGCTTAATGCCCTTCTAGCGTCCCCTGAACAGCCTCATTTCCTACAGTGACTACAGAGTGATTATCTAGGCTGATAAGTGGCAGCTTTGCACGGTCAATTCTGGTTACAGCTCTTCCACTTCTAAAATCGTGGCTAGGAAGAGGAAGCAGTTCAATTATTTGTTTGCAAGTTGCTGGTAAGCAGTCTTGAGAGAACTTTTCATTTTTTTCCATTTCAAAGTAGCTTTCCAAAGTACTTTACTGCTACCAGGCTGCCGAAGGGGTACTGTGAGCATCAGGAAACGTGTCCGAAGGGGAAAACCTTTCCTGGATGCTGAGATATCTGCAGCCCTGTGGAATGGAAAGAGCTGACTTGCTTCCCGAGTGCTGAGGATATGAAATTCTGGAGGTTTGCCTGCCAGAACGTCACTGGAAGAAGCGAGCGGTAGGCACCGTGGGCAGACCCCACGAGAAGCTGCTGGTGCCCATGTCCACCCTCTGCAGCTCAAGCCAGGACAGGAGTGGCCCCGGCAATGTGCCATCCAACATCAGCCAGGTGCTGAGCAGCATGGATGCCATTTACATCGGGGCCGAGTGCCTGGTGGCTTTGTTTGCCACTTTGGGTAACATCCTGGTCATCTGGGTGGTGAAACTGAACTCGGCCTTTCAGAACACGACCATGTACTTCATCGTTTCCCTGGCGCTGGCTGATATCGCCGTGGGGGTCCTCGTCATTCCGCTGGCCATCGTGGTGAGCCTGAGAATCAGCATTAACTTCTACTCCTGCCTGTTCATGTGCTGCCTGATCGTGATTTTCACTAATGCATCCATCCTCTCCCTCCTGGCCATCGCGGTCGACAGGTACCTGCGAGTGAAGCTGCCCATCAGGTGAGTGCTGCCCCGTCCCGGGCACCTCCGCTCACCCGCTCCTGCACCATCCTGCACCCAACCCCTGCCCCTTTCCGAACACGTCTTTATTGTAGATGCACGTTTGTGGATAGAGAAAATAGCTGTCCCTACCAGCCTGCCTGAGGCAAGCTATCGGGGGCAGGACCCACGCTCAGCAGTTAACGCAGCACAGGCAGACCCCGAGGGGGTTCGTGCAACTGGCAGCTTGGTGCTGGTGCTGGTCAGAATTCGGCCACAGGCTGTGTCTGTGGTCAACCAGTTCACTTTTCTGGGTGTTTTGTAATTGTGCAGGATGCTGAAAATACTGTAAATTTCTTTGGGTTTCTGAGGATAGTCTCCTAAATACAGTTTCTTATACTGGTGGCTGAATATACAAAAGAAATAACAAAGACTTATGAAGGGCTGATTTATGAAGTCTTTCACTTTCTATATTTGAAGGGAAAAAGTATGTAAGCTAGAGATGCATATCATAATTTCAAGCACGAAAAAAGGCCATATTTTTTTTTTTTTTGCTGGGGGGGGGGAATACCTATAAATTGAAGAGCAAAAAAGCAGTTTGGTCTTACAAATAATATAAACCAAATACAGAGAGTAAGGGGCATCCAAGAAAGTTGAGAAAAGGTAGGACTGCTAGTAGTGGAAATATACTTTATATACGTATATATAAAATAAATAAATATGTAAGGAAATAACCAGGCAAGGTGAACCCTGAGATCTTAATGAAATAAGAAATAAGACAGCTGAAAACTGATAGAATTATAAAGAGGGGAAGTTAAGCATAGTACATCTTGTTCAAGTGCTGCAAAATAACTGTTACAAATGAAGAGCAATGGCTTATCTCAAGATAAGGTTTTCCCTCCAAAGAAAAGGCACTCAGTAGTGCAGTTTGTCAAAATGAACTTGTAGTATTTGAACACGAGTTCTTGAAATCATCCTTAACTATTTTAAGCACTTCTGTTTAACATGAGCTGGGATTTCTTCCTCAACAGATATAAAATAATCACTACAGAAAGAAGAATTTGGTGGGCACTGGGTTTGTGCTGGTCTCTGTCCCTGCTGGCAGGATTAACCCCCATGTTTGGATGGAACAAGCTAAAACAAAAGAATACTGACTCTCTAACATGTGAATTTGTCTCTGTGATGAGGATGGATTACATGGTATATTTTGGGTTTGTGACATGGACCCTTGTCCCTCTGACCATCATGTGTGCTCTGTACGTTGAAATCTTTTACATCATCAGGATGAAGCTAAGCCAAGGTGCAAACAACGTGAGAGGGGTAGGAGCATTTTATGGACAGGAGTTCAAGACAGCCAAATCTCTAGCACTTGTTCTCTTCCTGTTTGCTGTATCCTGGTTGCCTCTGTGCATTATAAACTGCATCTCCTATTTTTACCCTGAATTTAAGATATCCCAGCATTGGATTTACTTGGGAATCTTGCTGTCCCATGCCAATTCTGCCATGAACCCCATTGTCTATGCTTGCAGGATAAATAAGTTCAAAACCACTTACCTTTTAATTTTAAGGACCTATATCCTATGCAAAAAAACCCGAACAACACCAGACCCAGTTCTTACAGAACAAACAACAAATCAATAGTCATAAATATAGAATGAATGTTGGCCCTTCAGTGTATACCAGACCATTGATAAAATGCTTTTAAAAAAACCAAACACACGGGAATTTTACCTACTGTCTTACACAAACTGTTTTATGATAAGGGCAAACCCCTTGTACTCTATCTGATGTACATTTGACATTAAGCCTAAAAGGATCATTCACAAACTTCTGCATTATTATACCCCAGCAAATTCTGCTTGATTGTAGCTGTACACCAAGCCCGTATCTTCCAAATAAGCATCTTCACTTAAGAGCACCTTCTAGTTTTTACTTTTTGGCTTGAGCATTATTTGGCAGACCAGTGGCCCAAAGCACTGCTAACAAGGCAGATTTTTTTCCTCCTAGTTCCCTAGGTCAAATCTATGGCCAGCTGATAAACACAATGCTTGTTAATTTCTAGTTTTAACTCAAGACCAAGAAGTCTTTTTGTTATCATTTTGGTTTCTCTTTTTGTCCAGTTACAGGCCCTTTACTTGCACACAACCACACTTGTCCCCAATGTTTTGTTCCAGTAGC
This sequence comes from Heteronetta atricapilla, assembly GCA_011075105.1. Classification (NCBI taxonomy): domain Eukaryota; kingdom Metazoa; phylum Chordata; class Aves; order Anseriformes; family Anatidae; genus Heteronetta; species Heteronetta atricapilla. The sequence continues at coordinate 5,444,555 of CM021756.1, read as the reverse complement.
ATGTGGTCAATAAGGCTATAGCACCTTGTACAACACCTCTACCTGTGGATGAAAAACTGCATCATGAAACCATCCTCACCACGGGTCCCACTGCTGACCATCTCAGCTGAAAGGACAGAAGCTGAACTGCCTTTGGTGATTCTTCTTCTCTGGGGAAGATCCTGTCGTGAGAGTCTTTCATTACTTGGAAATCAAGATAGTGCTCATCCCAGAAGCCTGAAAAATGGACCTCAAACATAGGACACCAGGCAGGAGGCAAACTACACAAAAGCACACTTAAGCTATTGAGTGATGGGATGTGCTAGCGACAGGGGAGCATGCCAGGAGGAGGTTACTGAAAAACAAACAAACAAACAAACAAACAAAAACTAATGATATCTTTAGGTTATTCCCTTCTCCCCCAGCTCCCTTACCAAGGATAGAATCAACTATTCCTATACCATCAAGTTTGCAGTTTCCTAATTTGTTACTGAAAAACATCCATTTTGGTGATTTTCCTACACAGCATATTCCCACGATCTGTTCTCCCTACAACCAGAAACTGTTTTCTTAACACCTGACATAAATGCAATTTGCTGCAAATCTCCTTTGTAAACCAGTTGCTCTGAACAGTTGCTTTTTGCAGCCTGTTACAGATCTGAAGACTTACTCTGAACTGTATCTGAAGGTGTATGTAAATATATGTCTATATGTGTATTTATTATATCATTTCAAAATATGAAAAGACTTGAGACAAATTTTGTCCATTCTTTCCCCACAAGGATTGGCTGGGTCTACTGAAAATAGGATAAATGCATTTTTTGTTATTGGTAACACAGCAGGTCACAATGCAGGTACGTTGTCATTGACTACTCTTACACCCTTTGTCTTCTGTACAACTAGGTGATAAATTCAAGTCTGGTCAACTTGTGCTGCAGTCATTTTGCCACATTTCCATGAAGGACAATAAATATTACATGGATTTAATGTGAACTCAACCTGTTCTTCTCCATGACAATCTAAACAACAGCCTGCACAGAATCCCTGCACTGCTTTGGTATGTGTCCTGCCTAGGACAGCTCAGAAATTGCAGTAAATATTACACCACAGTCTGCACTGCCTGTTTTTAGGGAACATGGGTCAAGCTGAAAATAGATCTTTGTAGGCAAGGCTATTTTTTATCCATCTTTAAATAATAAAAGTGGTCATTAAAAAAAGAAAAGAAAAAAGTAATGCATCATTCTGTGTTATTTGGTTCAGTAAGCTGAAAGGAAAAACGTTGGTGTCTGTTCCTTTAGCTAAGATCAGACATCTCGGTTTATATCTGATGTAATCCTTGTCATAGACCAGAACTGCCCTGTTACACAGTTTCATTCTATTAATAAACAAGCTAGTGAAGGAAGTACATAAGTACATCAGAATTTTGCTACATAATCTCTCTTTATCGGTAGATGGAACTGATTGCTTTCGGCAGAAAAAGAGGCCCCAGCCAAGCAGCAAAAAGTTACGCGTAACGCAAGGCCAACTTTGCTCACGCGTTTCTTAGAAAGTGCAAAACCAGGGAACATCCCCGCACCACGATCCCAAGCAGGCTGCCTGACAGCCTCCAGGCGGACAAGGCAGACGGAGAGGGAGAAAGCACAGCGGGCTGGGAGCGGGGCTACCCGCGGCAGGCAGGCTGAGGAAGGCGAGCAGCTCCCCGGGGGAGCCCGGCGGCGGCTCCGCGCGTCCCCGCGGGGCTCGGTGCCCACCGCAGCCCGGCCCGGGGGCAGCCCCCCCGCACACAGCCGCGTCCTGCTGCGGGACATCCCGGCCCCTGGTTCTCACCCCGGCGGCTACCCTGGAGGCACTGCTGGTGCTCGACTCCGACGGAGGGCTACGAAGCGAGGGTGCTGCTCCCGGCCCTGTAGAACGGCAGCAGCTTTACCCGCGACGCCTCCCAAGCCAGATTCCGGAAGGTAACCGCGGTCGTGAACCTGATTTTCGGTGGTCCCCCAACCCGAGGGGGGGTGGCAGGGGTGGAGCGACGGCCCTGCGGGTCGGAGAGCCCCGTGCTCCGCCGCGGCCTCCTGCTGCCCCCCAGCGGCACGGCCTCGCCGCTCGGAGGCCGCGCGACCCCGGGGAGCCGCTCCCCGCAGGGATGCTCCGGGCAGCAGCCCACGACCTGTTATCCCATCTATTTCCCTGACTTTGGACCGTCACCGTGAACGTGCATGCCATAGGTAAACCAACGGGGAGGCAGGTATTTGCATAAAGGTGTGGCATTATCATACCTTAGTCCAGTTATTAATTAATCAGAGCAGTCCGAAAGGGAAGAGAAATGCTCTAGTCAGTGACTGAGCAAGGAAATAAGGGCTCAGACATGAACAGATGCAGAGAAACTTTCCCATTTTTTAATTCTCTTTGGCCATTCAAAGCAGCAGCCAAAACACACAGAAACTTCACAAGGTTCTTTACAACTCTACAGAAACTTAAAAACTTTACAGCTCTATATGTAGTCACTGAGATGTCTACAGGTGAGGAAGCACAGTGCAAAAAGCAACTTGTCTTCAGGTGTTGGCAAGGAGACAGGAACAGATGTTATTTTCCCTTCCAGCTATAAAATCAGCAGACATTACAGATGTCAGTGTTGTCATTGCGTAGAGCACTACAGGCCTTGATGCAATGCTGCTGGCAGCGTTTGATGTGCAGAAAGCGCAGAGGTCTTCGTTTCACCAGAAATTTCATCATCACACAGGCCTCACTTTGGGCCTGGGCTTGATGACGACAGTGGTGTAGGAAACCTCATCCTGGGGATGTGAAAGAAATTATAAATATTGGAGAAAGTGCAAATGTAACATTTCAGCACAGATTTCCTCTTTTTAAATTGTTCTCAACACTACCATCTGTGACTGGTTTCAGCCTGCCCCTGCAGGTGGGAAAGCCAGTACGTGCAGTGCTGGAGCAGGGTGGTTTGCCCAGCTCGGGATCCTGGGTTGAGTCTCAGCATTAGGGGCTTTCAGAGAATTGACATCATGAAGGAGAACTGCAAAAATGGTTGCCTCTTAAGAAGATTTTCTCCTAAGCTCCCCAGTTAGTGGTTTGGTTGAATCCCAGAATCCTTGGAATATGTGTGGAGCGCGGCACTCAAGCCCCATGGTAACAGAGAAGGATAATCCTTCCTCCTCCTGCCTAGGCACCTAGGTGGCTCCCACGAGTACAACAGCCTCGGATGCACAAAATTAATCTGTTTTCCTTAGTCTGAGTCCTCTAATACTTGACTCTGCAAGAGCAAACCTCTTCTCTCTTTCCAAAATTAGTATTTACAATTCTATCAAGAACTTGAAGTCTGCATTAAATAATAGCAATAATAGTTTTGACCTTTACCTGGATGTTTTTAGCAGATTCCTCGTGTGGTATCTGGGAGGGAACTTGCTCTGGTAAATTTTCCTGGGATCTCTTACACTCTGGAAAGGAGAAAAAAGTCTCCACTGCCTGTCCCATGCTTGGACATAGCAGCACGAGGCGCACGAGCCAGGCATCAGAGTGGCACCAGGTGCCAGAGGTGGCTGGTAAGGTATGGAGGTGGGAAGGAGAGGGGAGGGCAGGGGAGGAAGGAATGCTGCAGATTGGGATCAGCTGGGTGGAAGGGCAATATTCTCATCACCCTTCTCTAGTTACTTGTTTAAAAGATAACAAATTCTTAGTCCATGCTCCCTGTGACAATCATCATTTTAAAGGCAAAACAACAAAATCCCTGCTCTTTCTCAGAACTTAGGATGTTTTAATTACAGGACTGAGGAACAATTAGCTCCCAGTGTGTTAGTCTGTCCTGAGTGTGGGACAGTGCATTCCTCCCTTCCTCCTCTGGTGCAGGGGCAGTGAGGTTTGTCTGGTTGTCATTTGCAGCACAGAAAGAACCTGTGATGTTCTGCCCATTAGCTGCACAGTTCCTTTCTCACAGCTAGGCAACAAGTCCTGAAATCTGCTGAAGATCTTCACTGCAAAGAGAGCACTTTGGCAGCACAAGCTAGAGGGTAGCCCAAGCCCCAGCCCAGCTGCTACAAGTGGCTAGACAGGCATGAAAGTAACTGACACTGCAGCCAGTGCTAGAAACCAACCAAAAGAAATAAATAAATAAATAATAAAAAACCAGCCCTTGTCTGTGCTCAGGTTAATTCTTCTACGGAAGAGCTCCTGGGATGAAGTTATTGCCAGGAGTGACCTGTTCATCAAAACTTTAATGAACTGTACAAGGGGACACAATCCAAGCCTATTTCTAAAGGGACGGTGCTACAGAAGCTACTTTAAAATTCTCCTGCTTTAAGAGGCAGCCTGAAGACCATGGAAACCTAGCACCACCCATGTGTACAGCACAAGGCCATTAACCACTTCCCTGCTGCTAGGGCTGAATCATCAGGATGCTGTTATTCCCTCTACAGTACCACTTACTTTTTCTCAGGAGGTAGATGACCGCAAAAACCGTAACAGTTGACAGGATCCCGGAGACAAAGGCTAAGGCTAAGTACAGTATGTCGCGGCTGCCGATGCGCAGAAAACAGTGTCAGAATCACCAAGTTTTAAGGCAGCGTTAAAGAATCTGTTCTCAAATTCTACAAATCTTATGAAAAATCGCATTTATGCCAAGTCCCGTGAGATTACAAGTGCATATCTACAGTAAGTACCACTATGAATTAAACATCTAGAGCCCAGACTAGAAATTTCTAGGCAAACTTGTAAAACCCGGGACATAAATTACATTACATACAACTTCCCCTTTGCAGGAGGAGTCTGCAGTTTCAATGAACTTGGAGCTTAAAGTCTGGAAATAAAGGTGAAGTATTTACTTATCAATGAAGGATTTGCCTTCTGAATCTTGTAAGGCAGCAGTAGAGGTATATACAGTGACAGTGGTGGAAATGGGTGCTGGTGTAACTAGAAGTAAGAAAAAAGACATTAACACATTTTAGAAATGTGTTAATATTTCCAGTAGAATTACAAGCAACAAGCACTACGTAGGGGTTGGTGTGTGCCTATTCAGGAATTACTGACATACAGTGCAAATAAATATTGTAAGTATAACATTTACTTATCAGAGGGCTGAAATTGAAAATACTACGTAGAAAAAAAGCCATTCACAATATTACTGTTTCATGGCAGCCTTTGGGAGTAATGCAGTTCTTTCCCAAGTGCTACCCCCACGACAGCCCTTTCCGAGTCAATGAAATGTCAATTTAGTCAAGAACGCTGGATCTAAGAAAACTCCTTTAGTAAAGAAAATACCTGGTTTTGCTTTTGAGGATCTACTTCCCATTCTCTCCAAACACTAACGAACAGCAAGAGAAGCTAAAGAGAGAGGAAAAGCTTTGTTTATATATATGCATATGCACACACGTGCACAAAACAAACCTGACACCCTCATCTATTGCATGGACTTTATTAATAGTCTTCATCAATGTTTCGGGCATCTTGCACAAACAAGCGCAAAACCACAGCTAGCAACCCGGAGATACATCCATTTAAGTTTTTCCTTTCTCAAGATTTTTTCAACAAAGGAAGAATTAAAATATTCTTCTAAAACTTGTGGGCTGCAAGCTTAAAGACAGGGAAATCAGCCCACTAGGAAAGTCCTGCCCTATTTCTCATTGTGTGGCTTGCAAACGGGACGTTGCGAATAGCATGGAAGTATTGCTGGCCACATGAAAGCAAACACCCTGTTCTCACTGTTGCCGTCATCTTTTTTCCACTGCATGCCCACTGCATGCCCACATTCCACAAGTCAAACCTCCACGTATCCTATGCCAAGTCTAGCAGTGCATTGTGCTAGCAGTAATAGAAATAATGACAGGGATACAGCTTCACCTTACCTCACACCACAGAACCGCAGCCCAGCTGGTGGCACAAAGATTCTGAAGCGTTAGCACCACTTGCACCACAGTAAGCACTTGAAAAGAATCGATGTCAAACTAGCAAAAACTTGAGTGTCATTCAAATTTACAGTTGCACCAGTGCGGAAGTTGGGCAACTTCACTTTTTTTTTTTCCCCTGGACAGGAAATGATACGAAACACACCTTATTTTCAAGGACTGTTGAACTGAAGAAGTCACCTTTAGCTTAAATGGGCTTGCTTTTGCCTTTAGTAGTACATTACCTCTAAAGAGTACCTTGTGCTTCTTTGCTGAAGTGTTGTATTGAAAGGGAAAAACTGAAGAAACTTCTGGTACTTTACTAACCCCACTAAAAATGTTTCCTTATTTTAGTAACAATCTGTATTAAAAAAAGTGCATCAGCACATTCTATTCGGCTTACTTAAGTTTATTTCTTAATAAATCACTTTCCAACATAGAAAGGATGAGATTACACAGGTATGCGCTCTGCTGAGACACGGATTAGACATACACCACCATCCCTGGGCAAAAGAAATGTTTCCCGGAAAATGAAAATCTTACTCAACATATTATGATGATAACCAAAGTATTGCCTTGTTACACATAAAAAAGAGAGCAACTTTTTTTCCTATGAAAACTCAGGAGAAAATCTTCTGGAGAAAACTTATCCATTTCACTGTTTTAATCTTTATACTGGTTAATGCAATGGAAGCTAAGTTTTAAAATAGCTTCTGATATGCTTCCTGCCAGCCACATCCTCTTTTCCACAGGACAGGAAGGTACTTGTGTCATTATTTAACACTTTGTTACATGTTTTCTGGGTTTGTTTACAAAATGAAAACATCAATTCCAACCAGCTCCAAATCTTGGACAGTTCGCTGACAAAGGGAATGGGAGCACTAGCAGCCATGTTGATTTTAAAACTTGTTAACAGTTATGGAAAATAATTGTAGGGCGTTATAATGGATGATTCAAACCCAAAAACTGATGAGTGTATTAGCACACTACAGTGGACAGATTCTGCAGCTCCATACAGAACCATACAGAAACCATACAGAACTGCACAAATCGTGGTCAAAAGTAACCCACCACTGTAAGCTAATTTCAGCAGTTTGTTTACATCACCGATCAGCTACTACAAAAACAAAAAGGAAATCACTACTGGCAGTCAAAGACAGGAAAGCTTTTGTTTGTTTGTTTTAATGACATTTCAGAATCATAGAGTTTCCAACAAAAAGTCAGAAGACATGTCAGTGCATTCAGTTGCTACAGGGTTACACTGCCACCTGTACACTCTTTGATAACGCCTTCAGGTCCAAAATGCACTTTGCAATACTCTCCTTCTGCTGCAAAATGAAAAAAAAAAAAGCTTTCAGGAGAAAGACTTCATGAAAGACGATTAAAGAAGCAAACCAGGTATTCTAATGCATTTTAGATTTTCTCTTTAGACACACAAAATGAGTTACAGATTAAAAGCGATATTGCTACAGCTCATGAAATTCCCTGACCTGTTAGCTACATTTTATCACAAGCTGAGCTCTATGGTGCAAGAACAAATGCCACAAATGACTAGCTCAATTCCCCAGCAACATGAGCATCTTTTATCTAATATCTGGGCTTGTTAGCTTTTAGACAGCTGTAGGAACGCGCTGCAGCCATGCCTGGAAGTCACCCAGAGATGATCTAGCATTTTCTGACTACAGTCAGAAGCACTGTACAGCACGTACATTTATAGCCTAAAATATAAAACAGATATTAAAAAAAAAAGTACCTGTTGAGGTGTGATGCTCTGAACAACGTTTTTCTCCACCCACTGAATCATGTGATCTTGTTCTTTTTGATGCTTTAGATTCTGCATGGCCACTTGATAGTCCAGCCTCTTCTTTACTTCATTGTACACCGTTAATAATCTTTCTCGGTAATTGGCTTCCAGCAACATTGCAATGTTATTCTAGACACAGTAGACAAAATCAATGGATTAACACTCGGCAAAAATACAGAACAGCAGAGCACAGTTCCACAAAGTCATCGGATCAGGTGGTGGAACTGCCCCTGTCTGCAACAGAGATGGTAAGTGCTTTGTTGTTCCTTGTTAGCAGTCCGAGAGGCACCCACACCATGTAGTGGAGGCAGCAGTTAAGAGTGAACAGTAGAGCTGAAACTGCATACCCGCTTAGCATCAAAGAGGAAACTGCGGCCTTCAGCTCTCCATTGCTCCTTTTTCTCCTGCTCAATGGCAGTCTCAAGATCTCTAATTGCATCACTTTTAATAGCTGAAGCTTTAGCGATTTTCTCCTAGAAGAAGAAACAGAAAATATGCTTCAGAATAAAAATAAGATGAAAAGAAAACAAGTGATCTGCAACTATCTTCTGATGCCGTGTGTTATGATTTGAGAAATGTCTGCATCGAGACGGACTGTGTCAGGTTTGAGATTAAAGGATGGCAAGACAGAATAATTAGTGCTCACAATTAACCATACTTAAAAAAATAATTACACTAAATATTTGTTCTTGAATAAGGTGGTTTTCTTTTTTTTTTTTTTTGAAGACCCATGTAACAACATCGACCTTATGGAAACATTATGAAGATACTGGGCTCAGATTTTATTACAGCCATGAGATATTTAAGCAGATTAATTAGAACAGTTTTTAAATACTGCAAAGTTGGATTATGACTTTTTTTTTTTACCTCATTAAGTTTGTCAGCAAAAGCTGCTACATCAGCCCCATATTTTTTAATGCCATAAATGATGATCGACAATATGCAGGCAGCTGCAACTGTCTCATGGTTAACTACATAGATTTCCTTAGAGAGAAAGTAAAGCAGGAGTCCAGTTCCCAACATGTAAGGCCCTAAAGAAAAAATAAAGCAGCATTATTTGTACAAAACATAGAGTGGCTTATTGAAGTCAAACACATAAAATATAAATAGTTTAAGATCAGCGATGTTCTCTTGTACCATCACCAAGAACAGAAACACACAATCATAGAGTATCCCAAGTTGGAAGGGATCCACAAGGATCATCAGTCCTAACTTGTGGCTCTGCACAGGAACACCTAAAAATCAGACCATTTCTGAGAACGCTGTCCAAACACTTCTTGACTTTTCACCATCTTTGTTGGTCTCCTTTGGATGCTCTCTAATAGCTTGATGTTCTTTTGATATCGTGGCACCCAGATCCGCACACAGTGCTCCCACAGAAACCCAGGAACACCAAGAGGGAGGTTACAGGGAAGGTGCTTGCCAAAAGTGGAAAGCAAGTTGCACCTTCTACAGGACCTGCAGCTTCTGCTCATTTGGAAACCTGCAAAAATATCTGTGTTTATTGGTTTTGAGGGCCAGCCAAGGAATCAACCTTTCTGCAAGATCAAGCTCATGATATACTTTTAGCATTTCTTTAAAGCACAGGTGCTAAAGCTTAAAGTCAAGAAGCGCTGCGCTGGCTCATTGTTCATAATCTTTTGCTACATATGCAAAAGCGTCTGGTGCAGGCCATTGAGCTGACGAGGCTATTCTAAGGCACTTTAGTCTGAGGAATACCATACAGATTTTCAGGCTATTATAACCCCCATCTCATGTTCGAAGAATAAAACTCAGTGATTCCAAGCTCCTTAAAGAATTTACCTTGCAGAATCAGTATTTAACACAACATAAAAATTCTTCCTCTCCTCCCAAGGTAAAACACCACCGTGCTTTGAATGCATCCAGGATACTCACCAATGAAAATCCCGTGTTTTCCTTGGTATCTTACCTTCTTACCAGCCACAATTGTGACCACAATTAAACACGCATAACTAAACACACACTGATAAGACATATATGCATATATTGACCTGTGACTCCTGTTTTAGGGTAAAGGAACTGGAAGAACTCCTCAGGGATCAAACCATGACGTACTTCTCCTCCCTTCTCAGGCAAAGGAGGCAAAGGAGCCAAATGCTGCTGACTGGTATGAACTGGCCTTGCAACGTGCAACACGCTATAAATAATGAGACAGTTTCCATTAAGCTTATTACTTTACAAAGACCATCGCGAAACGCATTTCCAGTTATAAAGCCAGGCACGCCTGAACTATGCCCGCTCTGAGGAAGGGTCAGGATTGAGATAACCTCCTGCGGCTCCTCACAGCCTTTGCCCTTCCCTACCCTTGCGGCATTTCTTAAGAGACACGAAGGCAGAACCGCGCTGTCCGCGGTACCGGAACCCAGGCGGCGACCCCAGACCCCCGGCTCCGTGCCGTGCCCCCCGGGGCCGCCCACCCCCAGCCCCCGGTACTCACCCCACGGAGGCAGCAGGCCGCAGGCTCCTCAGCAGGGCCGGGGCTGCGGGAGGAGAGGGGCAGAGCGCTCGTCAGCACGCAGCTCACCCCCGGGACCCCCTCCCCATTGTCCTCCTCCCCCCCCCCGGGCCGCCCACCGCTCACCGGCGCTGAGGACGAGGCGGGACAACATGGCGGCGGGCAGCGACCGCTCCGTCCCGGTGACCGCCGGCCGCCTCAGCACCAAGATGGCGGCAGTGGCGCGGCGCTCTCGCGATACCGAGGCGGACACCTCTCGCGATAGGAGGCGGCGGCGGCGGCGCGCGCGGGGCACGGGAGCACGTGGGGGCGGCGGTGCCATGGCGGAGCCGGGGCCGGAGCGGGGCCCGGCCGGGCAGGGGCCGCCCCCGGAGCCCCCCGCCGGTGGGGAGCAGCAGCAGCAGCAGGAGGAAGAGGAGGCGGCCGGCCCTGAATGGAACATCCCGCCCAACGCGCCCGCGTGTATGGAGCGGCACCTGGAGGGCGCGCACTACCGAGCAGGCAGGCGGCGGGGGGATGAGGGGGGACACGGACGGGACGGGACGGGACGGGACGGGGGGTGCTGAGCCGCTTCTCCCTCAGATGGAGCCCTGCTGCTGGGTGCCTCGGGTCTGAGCGGCCGCTGCTGGGCCGGCTCCCTCTGGGTGTTCGCCGACCCCCGGCGGGCCCCTAGCGAGGGGTTCTGCACCGCCGGCGTCCAGACCGAGGCGGGAGTCGCCGACCTGCGCTGGGTGGCCGACAGGGGCATCGTGGTGGCCTCCGACTCCGGTAAGCCCCGGGGGTAGCCCCCCTTTTCCTCCCCCCTTTTCTCCCCCCTTCCTCGCCGTCTCCCCTCCCCCCCCGCCGGTGTCCCCCGGTGAGGCAGGGGCTGCCCCCTGTGCCCCCCAGGCGCCGTGGAGCTGTGGGAGCTGGAGGAGAACGAGACCCTCATCGTCAACAAGTTCTGCAAGTACGAGCACGACGACATCGTGACGACGGTGGCCGTGCTCGCCGGCAGCACCCAGGTGGTCAGCGGCGGCCAGGATTTCTGGTGAGTGACCCCAGACCCCCCCGTCCGTCCGTCCGTCGCCGGGCTGCGGTGCCAGGCCCTGACCGCTTCTCTCGTCTGCAGTGTGAAAGTCTGGGACCTCCCACAGCAAGCCGTGCTGCACTCCTACAGAGGTGAGTGCCGGCTCCTCCCGGGCTGCACCTCTTGGTAACATCCCGGGGCCAAGCCACGCTTGCTGCTGTGACCTTGGGTGAAGCAGGCTGTGGAGTTTCCAGTACAGGCGTTTCTTTCTGTTCTCTTCTCCCTGCAAAAGCTGTGCTGGAAGACTCCTTTGCCTGCAGCTCCAAATGTGTTCTAGAATATCTCTTCTATACTGAAAGTTCTGTCTTGTACCTGATCGTGTGATCAAAGCCATATTGTTTTGAACTCCAGCTCGCCAGAGAATACAGATCCCTGGAGATGTCATACTGTGATCTCCGGTGCCAGTGGAGGCTGTATTTTGCTCATTTGGCTTCTTCCTCCCAACCCTTTGTAACTGGCCTCTTGTCCGGGGAGGACTCAAGCTCATTCCTGTCACAGGGATGTGACTGTGCTGGCTGTGGTTGGGTTTGGCAGCTCATCGGTTTGCTAGGGACGCTCAGTAACTCAGCTGACTAGAAGTTACCCTGGATCTGGGCAGAAACTATTATGCTGCTGTGCCTTTAGAGAGCCTTGTTCCCTTGTCTGTGTTGTGTTTTTGGGCACTGGGAATGTGTGGGAAGTCTGGGTACAATCTTTGAGGCTCTTTATCCTTCTGTGCTTTTGGTAGCTCACTCCGATGCAGTGACATGTGTGGCTTCCTGTCCTGGTAAGGACACTGTGTTCCTGTCCTGTGCTGAGGTAAAGCTAACTCTGCATGAATCTACCTGATAAAAATGAGATGTAACTTTAATTATTTACAGTCAAACGCGCTTATTGAGAAACCACCTGTTGCATTCTAAGCTGTTTCCATGTGTTGTTTAAATGTTCCAGTGGTTGTACTGAGCTGACCTGTACAGGTTTGCATTAAAATGTGCGAGTTCCTAGCTCTGTCCTGGGGATGACTGAAGGAACTGACTTCACGTTAATGTCAGCATCAGTTTAAACACAGGAAGAGACAGTGTGGGTTTGAATGGGGGTCAGTAGCAGTACTGCAGTGAATTTGGGTTTATGTCTACCCCGTGCCACAAAACCTTTGTAAAAACCTTGTTTGCTTTGAATTTATAGGATGGCAGAACATTACTCTGGGACACCAGATGCCCCAAACCAGCTACTCGAATTGGTATGTTTCTGAATGCAGTCACTGCTTGGGTATGGTTGTTGTTTTTTTTTTTTTTTTTTTTTTGTGAAGAAATAAATTGTTTTATGCCTAAGTTCTCCATCTAACTTCAATCTAGTGATCTAACTACTTGGTCACAGAAGCCTATTAAGCCCCAGGGAAATGTAACACTATCACAGGAGTAAAATCAGCCTTTAAATAATTCTTAGTGCAGTAGCAGCCCTAACTGGGATAGGGTAGGAACATCTGTGTACTGACTGCTCTCTTTACACTTGCCCCCCTTACCTTACAGTTTGCAGTGCCTGTAACTACCTCCCTACCTCAGTCCTGTGGCATCCACAGAAAAGTGACATCTTTGCTTTGGGTAAGAAGAGGTCTTTAACTTTCACCAGACAAATCAAGGTCTTTCTTTTCACGACAGCTTTGCTAATAACCTCATTCTCCCTTTCTATTTTAAAGGTGATGAAAATGGAACAGTTGCACTAGTAGACACAAAGAATCCTGATTCTGCCCTCAGCTCCACTGTGCATGCCCGACGTATCACGGGGTTTGCATTTTCTAAGCATAGGTACGGTCTGAGATACTGGTGAAGAGCATGTAACTACATACCCTTGAAAACCATATCGTTAGAGTAAAACATAAGGGAGTATTAGATTTGGTCATTTTATAGAGGAGGATTAATAGTGAAGAATAGAGTAAGCCAAGTAATGCCTGATTTTGGAGATGTCTGAACATCCAACATTTTTGTAGCATTTGGAATTGGCCCATTCACTGTAGGAATTTTTCTTACTCCAGTCACCTCACCTTGAGGAGCTTGCTTGCTTTCTGATGCTAATAGCATTTTCTTGCATGGTGTACTGACAACCTGACAAAAAAAACTAAGATTTGGTGTACGTTAATTCAGTTTACCTGGGTCTGGCTTGCTAGGACGTACTTTTCACACATCTTTCCTTACAGCTTTCTTGTATTTGATTGTTCTGACTGTGTCTCATCTCTATCCTCTAGTTCACCCTTACTGGCTTCAATTAGTGAAGATTGTTCAGTAGCTGTTCTGGACTCAGACCTTTCAGAGGTGTAAGTACCTGAAGGGGCGTGTTCACCCTGGTTGTTTGTCATGCTGATTTCTCATTAAGTTAATTGTTTATATGCTGAAGGGAAGATGAAAAGAGTCCTTAAATTGGGGAGCATCATCCTAACAAACTAGCAGTTAGGAAGTGCACAAGCCCATAAATCCTTAGTGACAGTGCTTTATGGCTAATAGAGTGTTCGTGTTTTCCAGGTTCAGAAACCGTTCTCATCAAGACTTTGTAAAAGGCTTATCATGGTCTCCTTCAGATAATGCCTTGCTCACTACAGTTGGATGGGATCATCAGGTTTTACATCACACTGTCCCCATACCAACTGGTGAAGCTTCTGGAGTCAACTGTGTAAAAGAATAGTTTTATAAACTCATCGGTCCAAATTCCTTCCTGGCATTACTTTGATTCTCCTGAAGTCAAAGGTGTTTGTGAACTGGATTGGTTACGGACTGGTGTCTACCTTGAAACTTGTGACTAAGCAGGTTTTTGTAGTAATTTTGAATTAGGCATAATTTAGTTACAAACCAGCCTTTACCCTCTCCTCAGGAGTTGGCTTCACCTGTGATAAGACTTCAGTATTTTACCCAGAAAAAAATACTGACTTCAGGCACAGAGGAATTCTGGAGATGGGATTAGGTATAATAAAATTAAATCAAAAAGACTTGATTCCTCCCTTGGTTCTTGAAGCCACCCACAGAACTAATAGAAACAGATTATCTGGGGAGGTTTAAAAAAAAAAACACAACACAAGCCCACACCTCTTTACTAAGGTAGATGCAGAAGCCTTACCTGAGCAAAGTGTTTGCTGTGTAAATACTTCCTTCCACGAAGACATGTTGGCATTTAAGACCAGAACGGTTCCCCTGTTGTCCTTAGTGCAGCACGCAGCAGAGAAGGCTGGCTTTTGCTATCTACTATTGTGGGTAATCCCATGGTGAGCACTATTTGTGTACTTCTCTATTAGTATCAGAATATCAGTGCTTGGTGCGATGAGTCGCATACGCTGTATGACAAGGATCCCAGCTGCAGTCCTATAACTAAACAGCTTTGTGATGGTGCATGATACGCTGAAATACCAGGACCTGTAAATGCTCAACCACTGGCTTGAAGCTGAGGCCAGCTCACAGGGGCTGTTGTGTAGCATGCTGAAAGCCAAGAGGAGTTAGTAGCTTGACACCATGTTTCAGCTCCTCTGCTGAATACAACTTATTCAAAGATAAGACTTGTGAACAAAAAGTTATGTAAGGGAAAAAAATGGACTAAGGATTTCAGTCTTCGTTTGCTTGTTCCTGTAATCAAACTCTTGGTGATAAATGAGATTCCTCATGTACTTGCAGTTAGTGACCCTTTTGCTGGAGACTTGAGAGGATCAAACATTCCTGTAATCCCGAGATGGACTCCACATAAACCTTAGGAGGTGTGGTTTGTTTTTTTTTTGTGTTTTTTTTTTGGTAATATAACACATCTTCCAAAGTAAACTGTTTCCCTGGAACATATTTAACTGAAAATAAATCGCTTTGCTCTACACACATTGCTACTGTTCTAGCTGTGGCTTGCTCCAGACTAATACTTGCGAGACAGACAAAAGTGGGTCTTGGCTAATAAAATAAAAAATACTGTTACAATAATGCTACTTTAGAATGATAGTGACACTAAACTGTAAGTGAGCTCATCTCTCCATAAACCTTTATTTTTGTTGATCCAAATATTGCGGACCCCATCGTTAATTTTTAGGCCAAGTAAGCTTTCTCAGTCTCTGTACTTTTTCTCCTTTTTAAGTGTACTTTGCTCCTTTTTGAATTCTAGTGTCATAACTGTTTACAGAGCAAACTTCCTGATCTAGAGCAGTGTACTGTAAGGAAAAGATAAATGGTTATAAAAACTGACAAGTTCTGTCAAAACTACCCCTTAAGCAAGTTAAAGTTAACAAGAAAAAGTTATACCTGTTACAGATCTCTGATTGTGTATTAAAAATTGAAACAGGTCTTGTGCTTGTTGTGGAAAAGACGTCTCTGAGAACAATGGAAGAGTTTTAAAATAAATCATAGTGTTCATTACTAACTGGCTGTAAGTTTCACTGGGCCACTTCCATAATATTAAAGAGCTAGCTGAGATCACTGATACAGCTGAAGTGATTTCAGATTTCAGCCCTGAAGTTGCAACTGAAATAAATGTGCACCAGGTTGCTATTTAATGCAAGTAGCATTTCCATTGTGTGTGGCTAAAAGAAACAAGTTCCTAGTATCAAGTGTTAAACCACAGCAGTTCCTCAAATTGTCATGCGGTGAGTACACCACTACTGTCCACAACAAGAATACGCAGAGTGGTGGAAGGTGAAAACCGTATGGACAAAAGAAGGTTATTGCTGATACATTAATCCTGTTCTGGTACAACTGCTTCAAGACTTTGTTGGTGTGGTAGCATACGAAATACTTCAGCATCCTGCAAATCTGGGTGAAGCTTTGTGTTCTGCCACCGGAGGGCAGCAGCTGCCAGCGTGACAGTACTCAAAAGTTGAACGTGCCCTTGGAGCATCGTCCCCTTGTACCACTTGTCTTTTTCACCACGGTAAGAGAAGCATGGAAAAGCAACAGTTTACCTAGCAGTCACTAACGTGTTGTGTTAGCTTAGCAAGGGTATAATCATGAGGAGCCAGCAAGGCCATGTTAAATAGTCACACCAGCATGCAGGCAGCACAGCACAAACACTGCCACCACCACATCAATACTTGTTGACTTGTAAGCTATCTGCAAAGGAATTGGAGGATTCTATGGGGTTTGTGGTATGCTAACACTGCCCAGGCTACTTTACACGCTGTTCAGGTTTAGGGACACTAATACATTGTGGCCACAGTAAAAGCTTCAAGATACATTGCACGCTTCCCTAATGAAGAACCTTGTTCTGTAGGCAGGCCTGGATTAAAGAGATGAGAATGCAAATAAACAATTTGGAGGAGTGGAGAGAGTAAGCCACTATGAAGACAAGCCTGCCTTTTATGTTGTTGCTTGCATTACTCACACTGCATTTTCAATTTTAAGTACAACGTTCTAGTTAGGACTTGCAAATAAATATGCAAGTTGCGTTACTAATGAAAAGTTCAAAACCAAGAACGCTATTTATAGAAGCACAGGTTGAAGTGTAAAAGCTCTCAGCCTGTCTAACCAGCTGGATGCGAGGGGTGTTTCCGAAGTGAAGGGGCAGCTAGGGCTAGCTGCCTGTTACTTCCTTGATCAGGCTTCTGGAAACACTTAAATTGCCAGTGTCTTGTATCAACTGCTGAGTAGGAATTGGACAAAGCCCTAGGTAAGGTGAAACTCAGACCGTTGCTGAGGCTAATTTGAGACTTCTTCCTGTCCTGTTAAGCCTACACGCAAAAATCTCGATAGTAGATGGACAACAGCATACTAAAAAAAGTCAGACTGCATGTAATAAAACAATACATCCAGACATATTTAATGCAAGGTTAGTTTTCAATGGCACTCATAAATAAGAGACTTTGTTCTAAGGCTTTACAAGTAAAGCTATCAGTTATACTACATTAGCAGGTACTTTGAGGAGAAGACAGCTGCAGGATATAATTTATGTTGTATCAAGACTTGAATGACCAAACTCGGAGAGAGTTGAAGCGTTAAGAACTCCATTGTCAGGTGTCAAGATAACTTCTAGTGCTACGGCTGGTCTATAAGGTAGGTTGCTTTAATCTGTTAATACCCCTCGGTTTCCTCCTCCTCTGTTGCTAAATTTTCACAGTGAAACAGCTGGGGGAGGAGGAATAGGAATCACACTTGGTACAGCGCATAGATCACCTGGCCAAGCAAGAGGGAGCTCTTCCCCATTCTGGCAGCTGCAGACAGTCCTCGCTCTTCGTTACCTCTTACACTTCTGCAAGTTTTTTGGCTGTCAACAGCTCTGACAGTGATTTCTTTGTAACGTGAACAGTTCCCAGTGGCCTTGGCATGTCTAGTTGTTACTGAAATTCTAGTATTTTCCTAATGCATTCAAAAGCAGCAGGGATAGTCCAAAGTATCTAAAGAATAGAATAGTTTCACTGCTTCAAACATTCTGGTTAACCAGTTTTACAACTGTGAACAGTCCTACCTGATTTCATTACAGCTTAGTCTACCATGCATTCCCAGAATGGGTGTTCTTTGAATGAATAATGGCTATTACATTAAACTGACTTACATTCTCAGGCTTCTACTATTTAATATAAACAAATATACAGCTACCAGAAACAAGACATTCCACACTATATAACACCGTACGTATTACAACTACTTAGGAATTGCATGTGTGGGTGAAATAGTAAACACGAAATTCAAAGTAAGTGCCAACGTTGGAGTTTCACATTTTGCTCTGGAAAAAAAAAAAAAAAAAAAAGAGAGAAAGAAACTTTTGCTGGGGCTATGTTCAGATTTAGGAAAGTTTGTAAGAGGGGGAAGACTGTCCAGAGACTGTGTTTGTGTGAAGATAATATAGGCCAAAGTCTCCCAACAACTGTTCACATTTAAAGTAACTTTAGGAATTAATTTTGCAGTTGTAACTCCTCATTGTGCAAAACTCTAGATCAGGTTGCAATATTATCAGTGAGGCTTTGTTTTAGGTGAAAGTGGTGAAATTCCATCCGATACTAAAACACAACCCTGAAGGTACGCAAACATGATCACGGCTTTACTTCCATAGATATTAAATAAGAATTCTCAAGATGCTCCTCACATGGGAAACTTCCTTACCATGGGGGAGGAGGGCAAATGGCTATTCTGCATGACACTGGTACACTTAAACACCCAGACAGTTACTCCATGGTTACTTTTCTTCATAAATGAACATCCAGTTATTTTAAATGTGTTATTTCAGTACCAGCTGGATTGAGCACGTCTGGAAATGTTGCTAGTCACTGTGACTTACTGGCATAACAACATCCTATGAATTAGCTATTAGACTGATTATGGTATTTGTGTTCTCATTTTATTCACAGCAAAGTAAAGTTCAGAATACTTTGAAGCCTCTGCAATATTTGAAACAGCTGTTAAATTATTAGGTAGAGTTGGGAATAACGTAAAACAAATGTCAACAACGTGACATTAATGAAGATAACTATTTTGAAAATTGCACTGAGGGAAAATATATCACTGAGTTTTGAGTCAAATTGTAGAGCAAAATCTGCTTGCAACACAATGCAAGATAAGCTTGAGTGGAACTAATGATACTGTATAATATTGAGAACAGAAAGTGCTTTCAATAAAAGTAGACTAATGTCTCAAAGTGCTTTTAGTTTGTCAGTGATTAGAAAATATTCTCTACAAGTTTTTTTACACCTATCTTACAGGGATTTTCAGCAAGTTTACCTATGAGGAAGATTATACTTGTTCCTAAGTTCCAGAGGTTAGCTGTTCAAAAGTTGGTCAGTTACTGTGAGAGCGCATTGCTCTCTAAAGCTTAAGATACCCTCTTTCAGACTACTCTATCCCACGGCACAGCATGGCCACCCCTAGCTCCTTCAGACAGGTCTGCGCTGGCAGAAGTGGAGACAGGCTTGCACGCACACTCAACGCCTGGACAAGTGTTCACAATGTGCTAATGGAAACAGCTGGAGACAGGTCCCTCAGGTATATCACGGGAGACATTTCACACCCAGGAGTGTCAAATACTTTACAACTACCAAAATTTAGCTTATCAGTCCCCTAAATCAAACAAAGCCAAGCCTCAGTTTATAAGAACTAAGTGGCTTAGCTTTTAGAGGTGGGGTTTACGTGGGTATTACGTGGCACAATAATCCTGGAAGAAAGCCCCATCAGTACCATTCTGTTGAGTCACTAATACCCACCACCTCTGACAAAGGAAAAGAATTGCTGAATGTCTTGTATTGCCAGAGTACTTTACAGCCATCCAGTCCGGCCTCTCAGCTTTCCACAATGACTAATTAGCAACAGAAGCATTTGCAGTGACCAAAAGGAACAGGAAAGCAAGGCCCCACACTCCCAAAGCTGCTGACCCCTGTGGTCACACCCAGGGGAAGGGGGCTCAGACCTTTGTGGAGCTGCTGACCCCAGCTCCTGGGGATAGGCACAGAGAGCCACAAGCTGTTTTTAAGGCATCGGCATAATTGATTTGCTTAAGGCTATTGAGGGAGGTGGTGATCTAGTCATCCTAAACCATTTCTATCCAATTGACCTCACATTCTTATTTTAATTCCCTTAGATTTAGATATACACCAGCTTCCTTCCATTATGTATATCTCCCAGTTGTTTTCTCCCCACTCCCAAGCATGTTGCATTTAAACCAATTAAAACAAAACAAAACTGAAAACAGTCTCTCAGTGGTGATGCTCTTTAAAAAGAACTAAGGCTCTTTCACTTTCTTAGAAGACCTATCAAGCTGCAATTTTGAAAATAATACTGGGGAAGTGGGAAGAGAAGGAAAAACATGTTTGCTCACGAACAGCAGCCGGTCCTCTGTAGTAACTACTCTCCATAACAGTCTTTTGAGAAGAGTTCAAATCCAAGATTTGCTCTCCGCCATCACCCTCAGCAGTTTCAAGCAGTGCATTTGCTGGCTGGGTTGGGACTGTTTCTGGTGCCCAGGGAGAAGGTGATCCACTGAGGCACCTCTTAATCTCTTCCCAGCTGAGGGATGAAAGTAGCAGAGCAACCCCACGGACAAGCCTATCGGTGACCACTCTGGTAGGCGTAGGAGATAGGCTGCCGTGTCCCGGGTCTGACCGTGAAGGTGTTGGTGGGTCCGCTGTACTGTGAGCTGCCGTGGGCTGGTCTGGAGGAAAAACAACAGGGAAAGTCACTGGAAGCCAAGGAAATCCCTTATCTTTATTCCAAATAGCAATGTTTTTCTACCAGAACAGGAAAACTTTCATTCTCCCCTGCATGGAGCCCCCCAGTAGCCCCTCGCCCATGTCTGTGTTTGTAGGGACAAGTGTGGCAGTGAGGTGCTGGCCCCAGCTTGTGATCAGCATGGCCACCGTGCTGCCATCACATCCCCACCGCAGAGCTGGTGGAGCAAGAGCCACTTGCAAAGCTCTTTTCTCCACTGCTTGTGGTGGACGACCCAAGGTGGTGCTTTCATGCCAATTTCTCTAGGGTCTTTATAACAGCCCTGGAGCAAGACCAAAGCCATCCTTTGGTCCTGGTCCAGGGCTGTTACAACGACCCACGCTTCCCAGCCACACCATGCAAGCCCTCCAAGCACCAATGGGAGGTCAGCTCAGGGAGGCACGTACCTGCCGGCTGCCGAGAAATCCCCATTCTGTGCCTTGTACTTGGCGTCAGCACTGCTGTACGGCCCAGCTTTCCCAGCTGAATCGATGGATGTCCGCCTGCCCTGTGTGCTGGTGGGGCCATTCCGGTGGGCAGAGCCCAGGCGCCGAGCCCCCTCCCCAGCCGAGGAGCTGTATGCCCCAGGGCCGTAAGATGAGAGTGCACCCGCACCCCGGGCAGCTGCTCTCGGGTAGGAGTGTTCAGGCTCTGAGACGTAGAGCCGCTTTTTGATGAGCGGGCGACTGTTTGGACCACGGCTGAAATAAGCAGCGGAGCCACTGTAATCTGGATAGTGGGGTGTCAGGTCGCTGTTCCTCCTGCTCTGCTCCAAGGGCTCCTGTCTGTTCCCGTAGTTGTAGCCACGGCCGTAGCCGGGCCACCTGAAGTACCGTGGTGCCTCCGAGCCCCGGCTGCAGTCAGGGAAGCTGGGGCACTTGCGGTTCCCCTCCCGGCTCTGGGGGATCCCGTCAGCCTCATCTGCCTCGTTGCTGAACTCAGGGGGTGGCGGGATGATGGTGTAGTCCAGAGTCATCTCCCCATTCTTCTCCTCCTCCTCCTCCTCCCTGGGCATAGCAGAGCGGGGGGGCTCGGGGCGTTTTGGCTGACCCGACTCCAGGAGGCCGCGCAGCAGGCTGGAGGCAGTGGCTCGCTGGTGCCCGGGGGGCTGCCCCTCACCCGCCACCCGTCCCTGCTCCGAGGAGCTGGAGAAAGAGGGTGGCTTGCTCTGTCCTGTCCCTGACAGAAGCCGGGGCACCACAGTGAAGGAGTAGGGCCTGGACTCATGGCGGTAGAAGCTGGTGGTGGAGGTGGTGTCCGACGCAGCACTGCCAAGTTTGGGGGGTGGCTTTGCCCGTGGTGGGCCCCCCACCTCACTGCCTGGCCGGCCCCGCTGCGCACGCTGCCGGGCTGCCAGCAGCAGTGCCATGGGGGAGCCCCGCTCCACCCGCTCACCCGTCACGGGGTGGATCAGCACCTCCTCCTCCCCCGGGCCTGAGGCTCTTGGGGGACTGCTGGATGAGTTTTTGGGGCAGGCAGGCTCAGCCGAGCCAGCCCCAGCCCGGTGCACTTTGTACTGGAAGATGGCAGCGCCAGGCTGCGGTGCTGGGGAAATGGGGGGCGATGGGGCAGCGGGAGTGGGGGGCTCCTCCTCTGGCTTCTGAGGCGGGCCTGGGGCACTCACACTGCTGTCAGGGGACTGGGGAGCAGTGGTCGAGATCTCCGTGGCCTTGTTAGCAGCATGGGTGACAGGAGCAGGATGTTCCTCCTGCCTTGTCGTCTCCTCTGCAGCAGCAGCAGCCACCACTGGGGCTGGGAGCAGGCTCGGGGCTGGTTTCGGCATCACTGAGTCACCCACGTCAGGGGGGCTCGGCCGTAAACGTGGGGTGCTGCCGCCATCCTCAGGGCCCTGTTTCTGGCCAGCGAGCCCCAGGGCAGGGTTTCTTTCTTTCTTCAGGGAAAACACTGCTTCCAGCTCATTCCTGATTTTCATCACGCTGCGGGTCTGCATGGCTGGGTTGCTCTCGGGAGCTGGTTGTGCCTCACTGGGAAGGCTGCGCACAGCACTGGGGGGACTGCCCATGGCACCAGGGGGGCTGCCCACGGCACCAGGGGGGCTGCCGGGCCCTTCCTTCCTCTCATTCTCCCCTCCTGTGGGTAATGGCGAGGCCTTCCTGGGAGGCTCGGTGAGCTGGGGCCCGTTGGGGCCAGGCACATGGTTGCCAGCATGGTTGGTGCTACCGTCTGCAGGCTGGGGAGCTGCTGGCGCCTCTGTCTGCCTCTCCTCCCTCCTGGGGGAGCGCAGCAGGGCCGAGAGCTCATGCTGCAGCCTGCTCAGGTTGCCAGCATCCTTCCAGCTGTCCTCAGAGGTTGGGTAATCCGGAGGAGGCAGCTCCAGGTCATTTGCAGTGAGAACTTTGGGTTTTGGAGGAGAGTCTTTGTTGGTGTTTTTTGGCTGGGGATTCTTCTCTGACTCTGAGCTGGGCAGCGGGGACCGACTGACGATCCCTGGACCTGGCTTGGGGCTCAGCGGTGGAGGGGCCGGCTTGGTGATGGGCTGTCTCAGCAGGGGACTTCTCTCCTTGGCTTCTCCCACGTGAGCCTTGGCCACAGGTCTTATGGTGAAGCAGGGCGGGAGGGGAGGCCGGGCATGGGGCTGCCTGGCGAAGGGCTCTTGATGGGCAGGCTGGTTCTCCTGCACAGGGATGGAGGAGGACCGGGCTGGGGCCGGAGGGGGCACCTTGAAGGACCTGGGAAAGGTGAGATGGGGCTCGGGGCACTGCTTGGGGGGCTGCAGGCTCTCCTTCGGGCTGGGGGCAGCCAGCACCTGGGCCTCAGTGGTGTGGAGTGGTCCCTCGGTGTCTGCCTGCCTCGTGTTCAGCACAGTCTCAGACTTCCACTTGGAGATGCCGTTGGTGAAGGGTGCGGGGCCCTTGGAGAGCGGTGGGGCCGGTGGGATGAAGTCTGGAGGAGCCAGTGTGCCAGGGGAGGACAAGGTGGAGGCTGGGGGTGGTGGAGGTGCCATGGCAGGAGGTGGCGGCACTGTCTCAGGTGGTGGCAGTGGTGGTGAAGGCGGCTGCATTTCAGGCAGCTGTAGGGCTGGTGAAGCTGGAGGCGGTGGCGTGGGGGCCCGTGCTGTTGGAGGAGGTGGGGGGGGTACTGATGGTGGTGGAGGAATATCTTCATCCAGCTCATCCCCGTCAAGAGCCTGCGGGCGCAGGTCCCCCACTGAGCTGTACATTCGGTAGTTCCCATTGATCTGGGAGCCAGGGCCTGCAAGGAAGAGCAAGAGCACGGTGGCATGAACACCTTCTCTGTCAGCACTGTGAAGCCCAGAATTGCCTCTGGCCAACCATCCTCCTAGGAAGCCGGTTTATTTTGCTCAACAGCTCTCTAAAGCTTGCTCAACTGTAACAGCCACTATGCCTCACTCATTAGAAATGAATTCATTTTCAATAACTTCAAAAAGTTATTAATAGCAGGTTTGATTTTAGCATTAAAAATCTCATGACCAGACTGTCTGCTCCAGAGAGTGGTACATGCACGCTTCCTTCGCAGGATCCCCCGAGCCCAAGGGCAGGGCACTGCTGAACATGTCTTCACTTAACAGAGAAGATCCCTTACCAAGAGCTGCTTTTTCTTCAAAGTTTTCTGGCACTGACGGCGTTGGCACAGCCACCCCATGGGATTCCTGAGCATTCTGCAATAGTTGAGAAAACAGAGCTGTTAGTTTTATGCCCAGGGTATTTGAACAAAGTGCAGTAGGCTGCATAGCTGGTAATTCATCTAAGCAAATAGGAGCCTGATGGGATGCAGTGCCATTTCCTAGATGTGGAGGTACTGTAATAGCTGCTGTTGACACCATTTAAGGGGACAAGGAAAGCAATCAAGGTTGCACAAGCCACAGGGACACAACTCCCCACGCTAGTCAGGTACAGACAGGCTATATTGGAGGATGGCTGTTTCACATCCAAGCTTAGAGCTCCACAGCATGGGATCAGCAGGATTTGTTTCTCACCATTTACAGACCAAGCCAATTTTAATAGCTCCCACTGGTTTTGTGGGTATTACTCTCTAGCAAGCACTGACAGCCTCTGCCACAGTCACGTACGCACCACAGTCACTGAAGTTGCAGAAAGGCTTCCAGGTTTTTGGGAAACTCTGGCACCAGCATATCTGAACAGTCTGGGGAAAACTGCTACTTGTGTGGTTTGTTTAACTCCCAATTACTCCCTTAGCATTCAGCCTGAAAATTCGGCAGTGCATTTAGCTGGTATAGGACCATGCAATTTAGCAGCCTACACATCTGTGAGGATGCTTACAGCTAGGGCAGTTTAGATAATTATAACCACCCACTGGGAGATATTCAAGGCATGTTGACTCACCTAGAGTGCTGACCAGGGCTCCTGCCTCATACACCTGCCAAAAGCAGAAAGCCTCTCCTCTTTCCTCCAGTGACTCACTGCTGAGATTGCTCTGCAGAGGGATTGGAGTTGCTCACGAAACGTACACTAACGCGCCCACGTCCAAAACACAAACTGATGCTGAATCAGGCTGTCAGCACAGACGTAAGTGACCGAAGCAGTTGACCGGGCTTCGCATACCAGCGTTGGGAGAGACCATTGTGAGGAAATATCAGGAGCTCCCAGGCCCCTGGGCAGCAGTCAGGGACACACCGTTCAGCCTTGGCTCCGTCCTCACAGGGCCAGCCCTGTTGCACTGCTCCTCACCCCAGGCAGCTGTTTGCATTAGCTGTTAACAGCCCGTTGTGCAAAGGAAACATCCTACAGTCAGTCTGCACCATGTCTGTGCACTGGCTTTCTGTACACAAAAACCTAGATAATAATCAAGCCGGTGCCCTTTGCCTTTCACTGGCATTAGCACTACTTTTACAGGAGATTGCTGTAGGATTCCAAAGTCTCCTTGATCAAAGGTTAGGCTCAGCGTATCCAGCTAGCAGGGTGCAGGCAGCACGTTAACATTACACACTGCACTGGGTGTAAGGAGTTGAGGAACGTGAGAGTTGCTGGGGCAGGGCTGACTTTAACAGCAGCCGGAGCTCCTTCAGAAGGGCCCTGGGACCCCTCTACCCGCTAACATACAGCAAAACAAGAAGAAAATACACATGCTTTGGTTGCAAAGCCTAGCACCCTGCGGATTGCCAAAGATCCTCTATAACCACAAGTGAGTGAGCCAGTTATATATCAGCCTGGAGAGAGTGAATGGGAATGTGCAGCTCATGGGATTGCATAACTGATCAGGCAACTTCATGTTGGTGGAGAAGCCAAGGTCTGCTAAAGCATAAGGACTGATCTGTTAGTTAGTGGCAAAATAAATGAGGTGAGCCTTACAACCTCGTCTAAGACCTCCTTACTGTTTCTAAACATACAGAACGATGCAGGGGAGAGATCCTTGGGTTCAGCTGAAAGCCAGAGGGAAGACAAAGGGTAACAGTGGCACTTCAAGATCTGAGAATGAAATTGTCCAGTGCAATGAGACACCAAAGGCCACACAGAAAAAGCCCAGCAGTTTCCATTTGCTGTGAAAATTCATTGCTGCCAGTCTTCGGAGCACATTGAAGATACCTGCTCATTTACAAAGAAACAAAAAAGTCTGAGCACTCATTTGACCTGAATTAAAATCAATGTATGCATCATACATTTGGATAGAAGTAGAAAGGGAACAGCAGACGGAAGAGATCTATGCAAAATTGGAGGAAACAAAGTCCACACGTCATAGATGAATAGTTTTGGACATGTCATTTCATCAGGTCCTAAAAACTGGGCGAGCCTGTTTCACACTAAAAATTTCTGTTGCAGTTACTAATGCTCAGCATCTCAAAAAACACCCATCTCCATGTCATAAGCTGGCTTCTAAAATGGAAAGCATCTCCAGTACGCTGCCAGCTTTGGGAGATGACCAGAAAGATTATTTTCCTCTTGTATGTTTGCTAGGGGTGCGACCAGCTCAGCAAAGCTCCAGCTGATTCAGAGCAGGCTGCTGCCGCTGGTGGGTGGTGCAGCAGGAACCTGCATTTCCAGTTCGTGGTGCTCAGATCAGATTTGTGTGTGCTGAGGATCCCGCTGGGGTGAGCTTTCACTGGGATGACCAGGAATCCCTGAGACAGATATCCCTCGCCCTCAGTGAAAGAGATTGCCTTTCCTTACTGTTCCCTGCTCCCCCTGGAAGCCCATGCTTCCCATACATTAAATGAGCTAGGGTTCAAGGTCACTCCTTAAAAATAAAAAAAAAAAGGCACCAAAATATAACTGCCTTACATCTTGGGCATCTTAAAAAGGCCAAGCATTTCCCCAAATATGGACAGCTACCTCCAAACTCTTTGTTTTGAAGCAGAGCCCGGGACATTTGGTGGTTAACCAAAGGAATTTAGTCCCCCAGGCTGCCAAAGCTCTGCTCTCACCTGCAGCTCCCAGGAAGCCGCAGGAGAAGGGGAAAGGGAAAGGGGATGCTGCTCTGTGCCTAGGGGAAGGGGATGCTGTCCTGAGGGACAGCCAGTGCCCCGCAGGGCAGCTCGCTGCTGGGGACAGGCAGCAGAAGAGCTGCCAGGTGCCCACGCACAAGGCACTGCATTGCCCTGGCTTGTACCCCCCACGCAGGTGCCACAGCCGCCCCTCGCCAGGGAACATGGAGAGGTTGGATGGGAAGAAGGGGTTAAGGCAGGAGAACAGCCCAGCGGCTGCACAACAGCCCAGCGCCAATATGGATGTGGCAGCAGAAACGTCTGTGCCAAGACAAATCAGAATCAAACCTCATCAAAATAATGCAAATGTCCAACATAGACTGGCCCTTAAAAAATGTAGCTTACACCTACTGATTTCTTCAGTTAAACACCGTACTCTTGGAAAAGGAGCAGGGTGAGAGGGACTCTCAGAAGGGCCCTTGTGGGGAACCCCCCCCCCCCCAGGCCAGCTGTGCCTTCGAAGGCTGCAGGCAAACACCACTGCCAGGGTGACAGCCCTGAGTACTTATTCCATTTGTGCTGTTAGATCCAGAAACACATTGATTTCCACTGGCAAATCATTTGGAAGCTCTGAGAAGATGCCAGAGCCCAGTTGTGCTCTGCAAAAACCCAGTCCCAGTACAGTCACATACTGAAGTCAGTAATACCAGAGGAGTTTCTCAGGCACCACTCCTCAACTCAGCTCACACAAGATTTCTTTTACCTGCTGTTGCCTTTAGGAAGGCATCACAGAGGGCACAACCCCTTTGTGCCCATAACCTCTATAATTGCTAATTATGCAGTCAAGCTGATGTATAACCCCCACAATTGTCCTCCAAATGACACCTGCGCAACCCCACAAACTGCTAATTGTAGCAGGCTGACAGCAGACCAGCCCATTTGCTGCTGTAGGTGATGACTGCTCTAAAAGGATGAGGATGTGCAAGGAAAACATCCCTTGCTCAGAGAGGATTTACTTGTCAAGACAAAGGGATTTTCAGTGTTTTACTGTCTTCAGTGACCTGCGTGCATCACTTCAGGTTTAGCTGTTGCCCTCTCCAGAACACCTCCGAGCAGTCATGCACTTCCCTGTAGTTTTCATGAGATAAGACCTTCAGAAAGGGGCGTTCCACAGGAGAAAAGCTTGGCAGCAGAGCTTCGAAGCCAGCAGCAAACACCTGTGGCTTTTGGAGGCAGTGGGGGGGGGTCTCAGCTGGGTTAAAGACAGCTCCAGGTCCAGCTGTATTGGTGCTCACTGCTGTGGTCCCTGTATCCAGCTGCTGCTGGAGCACTGGTAGCTCTGCTCAGAGCTGTTTTGCCCACCCAGAGACTGGGAAAAACAACAGTTCAACAACCACGTAAAGGTTCACGAGCATGTCCTGATAACACAGGTGTGACAGCCGCCCACAACCGCTCTGATGCGGAGAGCGAAACCTAGAAACCACGGCAGCAAACCTCCGTCCTGCTCCCACTCCCAGCCTCGCCCTCGGTGGAGCTCCACATCGCCTGCTCGCTGCCAGCGGCCGCCTTCGCCTTCTGGCGCACGCTCGCGGTGCTTTGATGCTCACCGTCAGAGCTCATCAGGTACACGACTTCAACCACTGCAAACTCAACAAGCCACACACGAAGATGTTGTCTTGGGGTTAACTCCATCTGGCATGGACTTGCAGATTTTCCTCCCTGTTGGCCTTTGGGGAGCAACAGTCACAGAGGGAGAGACAAGGTCTCTGCAGCAGCTGAACTTCTTACAGAATAAGGAAAAAATGCAACCTCACCCATCTCCCAGTTTGCACGTTTGCTGAGCTTGTGATATTTGACATTCATGCCTACTGTTTGCTATGGGACAGAGGAGACACACAGGAGGGTGTTCTGTGTGTTGGACAAGATTTCCTGTAACATTTAGTAAATGGAGAACTTACATTTTGAAGGTCCTAGAAAGCAGCACGCAGCTAGGAGTAACTGTGCCAGGGGCTGTGGTCTCCCTGTGTTCAGAGGAATTGCAACAGAGCCAGAGTTGTTTTTCTACGTGCCTACTTTCAACACTCCATGGTCTCACACCAGAACGAAGTGTATCTGGAGCTGGTGCAGTCAATCAGCCTCTGCACAGACACCTGCTGCATCGCCTCCTCACTCCTATGCCAAAAACGTGACAGCTCTGCTATCGCTCCATCCAGCAACATGCCTGATCCAGAGAAAGACTGCCAGTAGTGCTTACAAAAAATGCAGTGCGAGCCAGTTCTATCACCTACGTGCTCAGTGATTTTTTTAATTGAAAATACCAGTCTGATAACACTCACATCTCTCACCCAAGTACCTTGCCTATATCCAACACAAATCCTGAACTCGGATCACCTACTAATCCCTTGTATCCACCATCATTATAGAGTGGTTTGGCTTTTCATTTATTTTCTTTTGCCAGGTAGAGGGTGAGAGAAGCAGCCAGCCCAGCAGGCTCTGTGCACCAGCTACAAGCTCTGCCGTAGCCAACCTCAGCAGTGAGCCTGATACTCACCAGGGGTAAGAAAGTCAGCAGCGGCCGGACTCTTGGACGAGGTTTGAGTGTTGCTGTTCCAGAGTCGGTCATCGTCCCAAAGCGATTATCGCCATAATACACTTCGATCACATCACCTGAGAGGAAGAGAAGACTGTCAGCAGCAGCACTGCATTCGAGGCAACAGGGAAAAGCAGTGCTGGACAACACCTTGTTTCAGGAAGTGCTGTAAAGTATTTGCTATTTCAGCTCCCAGGAAAGGGCAAGAAACATCAGACTGAGGAATATCTGGGTGTTTGGGGCTGAGGTGAGGATGGGAGGAGGCAGGTCCAGAGGCACAAGACCCAGCCAGGCAGCCCTGGCACCCTGCGACAGCAAGAGCCTTCCCAGAGCTCCCAGTGCTGGACTTGAAAGAGCACGGGGCAGACCAAGTCCCTCTGAAAGGCTTATTCCTAAAAGCAACTAACTTAAATTTACCTCAGGAGAGTCAGAAGTCAGTACAAGCATTCAATCTGCTCCCTGCTCTGGTTAGGTTTGGGGAGGGAAAACGCTTCAGGAGCAAACGGATCAGCTCTTTACTGGGTGGTGAGGCTCCAGCCCCTAGGACCGTGGCTGTCCAGAGACGACACAACAGCCTCTAAGTACGGGCAGGATTTTATTTTGGCTCATTTGTCAGCGGCTGGTACTGGGGGGAGTCAGAAGGCAGGAGTGGAGCCACGGCCCACACCAAACCAGGAGCTGCTGCCTGTGGGCAGAGCAGTTGCATCAAAGCAGAGCTAATTACAGGTTCTTCACTCAGCCCCATCACGACAGCACGACCCTGCCACCTGCACAGCAGGGAGCGACAGCGGGCGTGAGCTGGAGCCTGGCTGCCCGCTGGCAGCGGCATGGTCCCTTGGGACTCAGGTGAACGAGAATGTCTCGCTGCTCCCTCTGGGACACAGAGATGGACATGGGCTCCCCCAGAAAGTTTTCTTTCTGCCTCCTCTGTGTTTTTCTGCCAGCAGGACGGGTGCTGAGGGCAGTGGGTGGGAGATGCCAGACAGGGAGATGCGGGGGACATCACATCACCCGCAGCATCCTTCTGCACGCTGCGGGAGCGGTTCGTCTGGCCTCCAATGCAATTGGCCCTGGAGGACAGATGCTTGCCACAACACTTTTAGACCCCTGCTCTATGAAGAAAAGCTGTGAGCGTCTTTCCATTAAATGCTACTATGAGTGGAGAAATTGTGGCAGAAAGGCTGTCGCAGAGCCCTGGCGTCACAAGCAGGGGAAGCTATCAGGTCCTCCTGGTTCCCAGCCCTGTGCTTTTACCTTCAACCACACCTCTTGGGCCGGTTTATTTCTGACGGTGAATAAAGCTCATAAAATTACTTTAATTACGTTCTTTGTGTCTGATTAACAGCATGAATTAACAAGCAGAAGCACTGAAGCATGTAAACCCCACCTTGGCTGGAAGGAGATACACAAATAATTCGCAGCCAAGGAGACCAAATTACAGTACGAGGGTTTGAGAAAGGAGGGGGAAAGCATGCAGAATGGCTGTGATCAGGGAGAAAACTTCGCCAGAGCATTCCCACCTAGCAGATTTCAATAGTTATTTCAGAGAGAGGAGGCAGCAGCAGACAGCCAACCCCTCCACTCAAAGACACTGACTGAGAAGTAAACAGATTTTTTTCCTCCTTAAGCAATTTGGAAGCGCCGTGCTCAAACTCCCGTGCCAAGGTGCGAAGCACAGAAATAGTTTCTGTCAAGTCCTGTACGGACATTGAAGGCTGAGGAGCAGAAGATCGAGGGTTGCATAAGCCCCACATAGGCAGAGGGGCTGGGCTGCATTTCCAAGCCTCCCAGACCTCCAGGCAGCACTCACTCGAGCAGAGCTGCCTGCCCTGCCAGCCTCGGTGACCGACAAGGTCCCAACAGCCACCCACTGCCCTGGCTCAGCAAGTATCCCTGCTCCCTGCTGTGTGCCTGAGCCCCCTGCCCAGCCTGAGCTCCCCCCCGTGCTGCCACCCCCTGCTCGGGCAGGGGAAGCCCCCGGCTGTTGCAGACTGCCACGGCACTGGTGTGTGTGCTGCTCGGACTTGATAACCTTAAAGCAGGATGGAGAACACAGGCATTGCAGAGATGTAGTGGAGAGCAGAAGGCACGGCACGGCAGCTTTTCTCTATAAAACAAGCTCAAACCCCTCAAGCAGATGTTATAGAGCCTCTGGGTCTTCCTCTCATCAGACTACAAGAAGCTCTCTCTAAGTCTCTGGCCTCTGTGGACCAGCAGAGAAGCTTCCAAGGAAATGCAGCTTTGTGCTTAGTTTAGTGGCAAATGGGAAGGGCAAATGTTTACATGCATCCCTGCAGAAGAAAAGCACTTGTACAAACACCTGGAATGAACTTGACCATGCTGGGGCTGGACATGAGCTACCCCAGGCTCTGGAGGGGTGAACAAATCCAGAATAGCCTTGAGACATAACACCTAGCCTAGCAAGCATGTGAGCTTTTCCTTTCTCCCATCCAGTACACCACAAGTTACCCTGGCAGACATCCAGCAGTATCCATCATCCTGCCGCTGTCCTTGTGGTCAGTCATGACTTCCTCTTTTCCCCTTATCCTAAACCTCTCTCACAAGGGCGTCTTTACAATAGTGGCGTTTTCTTCACCTTAAAAAATACTAATCCATCTGTGCTTCAGTGATAGTATTCCTACCAACAGCTTACAACCTCCCCGCCTGTAAGGGGGCCAAGTGGCAAGGGAGAAGCTGCCTGGATCCCCGAGATGCCAGCAAGTAATTGCTGTTATTGCTAGTTTTGCATAACCCCTCGGGTGACCCCACATTCAGCAAGTAGCCAGCAAGAAATAAGGCCAATGCAACATGAGAATTTGGATTCAGACAGCTTCACTGAGCAGAGGTAGAGTTCAGACACTTGAAATAACAAGAATTTTCTATTAAATAAGTCACTAAGTAAACTCACTGAGAAACTGGATTAAAGATCACAAGGTCTTTGATCCTAGATTACTAAGCATCTCTAACCTGAATGCATTTAATTAAAGTAAAATGAAGTGCTTGTAGTTGTGTTTTCTTTGCTAGATAAACAGGACTTGCCTGCTGAGAGCCTGTCACCGGCTCAACCTTGCTCCGCCAGCTTCGTTTCCTGGAAGGAGGCTCAGGAAACAAACGCACCTTCCTTCAGAGGTTGTCGGAAGCGGCTGGCCCCGACTGTGCTTTGACTGCTTTCCTGGTGTTCAGCCTGTTCTGAAGATATTTGTGTGCTCTCGGTCATGGGAAATAAAATAAGCAATTTGCAACACATACAATGGAACTTCTGCCTGCTCCGGGGTTGCATCACCTGGAGTAGGCGCAGCCTGTCTGACACTGGGGTATCCACGGCTCGCAGCGAGGAGGCGGCATCAGTCACTATATTCAGGAATCTCTGAGTCAGTGACATGCAAACCTACACCCATTGCACATTGCCTAACTTCTGTTTACTTTGTATGAAAAACTAAGGTGGGGATTAGCACAGCCAGTGGACTCTTTTGGCAGCAACAATGGCATGAAACTATGCGGCAAATATTCAAGAGACAGTGCCTGGGATGGGGCTTCGCTGGGTACGACAGAAATGTCGAGGATGCCATAAAACCTGTCCCGGGCCCGCCGGGCTGTGGGCACGCCACTCCTCACCATGAGCACGCACCTCAGCACACGCTGCGCTCAACGTGGTCACTCAGCCTGTGTGTGTCACACTACCCCATATAAATGAAATTAATGGCATAAACGCCAAGAGGATGTGAAGGAGTGATTCAATGGCCATTATTCACACTTGATTTCAAAGACTCCTGGCTTTTACTTTGCAAGTTGATCCCCACAGCAGCTCCCTACACCTGAAAGGAATGCCTTTGTACTGCAATTGCAGACACGGAAATCAATCTTGTAATAAGCAGACACAGCGACTTCAACCCCCCCTTTTTAAAAATAAAAAAATAAAAAAAATCCAAACCACATCAGAGGGAAGCTTGAGTTCTTCTCAGGTTTACAACAGTTAGAAATCAGCAATTTTCCTTTTGTGTAGGAGAGTTGCGTGGAACTCCCCATCACGTTCTCCTTGAATCTCAGCTCCTCCAGCTGCCCTTCGGGGTGTCACCACCTCACGATGGCAGCAGGACGCTGCTTCGCCCCGTGCTCGCTCCCACTTCGGAGCCTTGGAAACGCCTGCTGGAACCTCACAGCCGCCCAACTTCGTCCACAGACGGCTATCTTTTATCTGCCTGGCTGCTAACTTGGCTCCCTCCTACACGAGCCTGCAGGGCACAGCATTGCACTCAAACCCACGGAGAGCACAAATAAACCCCGACGGCACGCCGGCCTCCGCTCCCCTCGCGTGGAGCCCTCCGAGGAGCAGCTCGGGAGCCAACAACGCGCTGCGGAAAACGGGGGCCGCTCCGCTCCGCACCTCCCCGCCCCGCACCGCACCGTCGGGGCGCGGCGGCGGTCTCCAGCGGCCGTGGCGGAGCCTCCCGCAGCCTCCCCGAAGGACGAAGCTCGCGGGGCCGGGGCCGTCGCCGTCCCCCTGTCCCCTCCGCATCCCTCCGGAGGCTGCGGAACGCATTCCCCTCCACCCCCCAACCAGGACGCCCCTCCAGGGGCACTGACCGGTGCCGCCCGCGCTGTCCGAGGTGACCTCCTGGGTGAAGATCCAGGGCGGGTTGGTGGCGAAGAGCGAGGTGGTGGTGGCGGCGGCGGCGCCGTGCCTCTTGCCGAAGAGGCGGCTGAAGGTGCCCTGTACGGAGTGGTGCTTCTTCATGGCGAAGGGACGGCCACCAAGCGGCTCCGGGCCGCGCCGCTGCGAGGGAGGCAGCGGGGCGGCGGGAGCGGTGCGGAGCGGTGCGGAGCGGGCCGGGCCCACCTGGCCCCACCTCCAGCCCCTCCTTCCGCCCAGGTGCCTCCGCAGCACCGGGCGCGCCCCGGCCGGCGGCTCCGCGGCCTCCCCCGGGCAGCCTCCTGCCGGCCCGGCCCCAGCCGGAGCTTTCCTCTCGGGAATGCCGGGGGGTCTGGAGGCTCCTGGGGAGCGTAACCGAGGGGGGTCGGCTGGGCCTCCCTGGTGGAGGCTGCCCAAAGTCTGGTG
The DNA here is from genome assembly GCA_011075105.1 of Heteronetta atricapilla. Classification (NCBI taxonomy): domain Eukaryota; kingdom Metazoa; phylum Chordata; class Aves; order Anseriformes; family Anatidae; genus Heteronetta; species Heteronetta atricapilla. Next base: position 5,410,213 of record CM021756.1, on the reverse strand, counting down.
CCTGTTAAAAAATGGGGGCTTTGCAAGTTGGTGGTGCACTGAGCATTTACATTTAGTGCTTTCCCATCTTTCTCTCACTGCCTCCTGGATTTGTTCGTCCACCCGCTGCTGCAGTTGTGCCCCGAAGGCCGTATTGCCTTGCCACAAGCCTTTCCACCTGCCCGTTTGTGCAGCATCAGGACCCCAAACCCCTGTGTGGGTGCTGCAGGCAGTACAAGGAGATGATGGCCAGAATCAGGGCCGTAGCAGTGTGATCCCTTTGCTCTGCTGCATGAAAGACAGCAAACAGCACTGAGCTGTTCGGAGGTGCCAAGCCAGGCAGGAAAGTCCCCGGCCTCCACACTGTGAGCCTCCTTTCCTGATACAAAAGCCTGAAGACGGGGACTTGACCCCAGTATGTTTTTTTGTGTCAGGTACAAAAGGAAGTGACACCAATTTCCTGTCACACAAATAAAAGACAAGTTAATGAGTAACCTCAGTTATTAATAAATGCTGGGATTTTGGGGAGAATTTTAAACCCCCGACAGCCATCAAAACATTAACTCTGAAGCACAGCTTTAGGGTAAGGTCCTCCTGCCTTTTATTTATTTCTACTTCCCCTATGTTTTGAGGGTCAAAATGATGTAGTTTCTTTTTCAGTGATAAACATTTCTCATTTAATCATGTTCTGAAATCACGCTTCTCACAGTCTTTTCTAGCCACAAGGCGCCTGGGAGCGCCAACAAGCGCGTACTGCGGCGGCGTTGCGAAAGGGAAACCCGATCATGTCACAGACAGGCAGCACCCGAGTGAAGTGAATTAACGAGACGGGCAAACAGGGAAGGGAAGGGGAGCTGGAACGCCGACCACATGGGCCCTGTGGCTGCAGCTCTGGGTACTGCCTCCCCGGAGGTCTTGCTGGGACCCAGCTGGACCGGTGGTGCTGGGAGCTGGGGGCAGCCCGCGCCCTCCCTGCAGGTGCTGCTGCCGGGACAGCTCCGGGCTGGGACTCACCTGTAATTAGTGGGGCTCGCACCCTTGCTGACAGTTAGCCTAACTGCTGCTTAGGCTGGGGCAGGGAACGGAAACAACCTGCAAACATCCATGGAGCGCAGCTCCTGCACGCCCCGAGCACCGCAGTGTGGTGGGGGGCCCTGCGGTCGCATTTTAGCCAGGATGCCAGCAAAAAGCACAGCCCTGCCTGCAGATACAGGCGGTAGCGGGATGGGGACTGTGAAACTTTCCTCCTGGGAGCGTGGTGCTGGAGCAAGCCCAGCCAGCTCTCCGCAGGAGCCCCGTCACCTGAGCCCCAGACATTTAAAGCAGATTCCCTGGCACCTCTTGAAAGCAGAAACCAGAGGGGACGAAGGAGCCATGCAGTACCAGAAAGAGCAGTTTTATTCCACCTGCTGATGGGCAAAAAGAAAGGCTTGTATGTTACGAGCAAAGGACACAATACCTCTGCAAGGTACGCAAGGCACACGTGCTGGCTGATATTTACAATCCTTGACTGAACAAACTGAGCAGGGTATACAGAGAGACAAAGAAAGTCAAGGGAAAGGGGAAGGGGAAGAGGAACTGTTCTGAGAAGAGAAGCCAATAAAGTTGTGTGGAAAGGGAAAGCCTGGGCCTCTGCACAAGGCTGTTCCACAAAATGTCACTGCACCACAGAGGCTTCAAAGGGGCTGTGCAGCTGCTCTGGTGCTGTGCGGTAGTGGGAAAGGATGGTTCAGCTCCCTGGCATTGCTACTGGGGTGTGTTCCTGCACCCCAGAGATGGGGACCATGTGAATACTAAGGTGGGAGAGTAAAAGGTTCAAGTGCTGGGGAAGTCAAATGGCAAAATTCGGGCTGAGAAAGTACCCGGCACTGGTCTCTGGCATATCTCTGCTGCAGAGCAGAGCAGAGGAGGGGGCAGCAGAGCAGCACCCATGAGCTCGGGGGCAGTGACCCTCCCTGTGCCTCACCTGGGTGGGGAGCATCAAAAAACATAATCCTCACAACATGAAGGGATGTGTGCTCTGGAGTGCATTTATTATTCCAGTGAACACAAGCAGCTGAACAAGTCTGCAAGCAGTCATGCACACTCCCTTATATTTGTTCCAGGTGGAAAATTTTGCTCTTTATCCTCGGCCTCCCATTAATAAACACAGACCGTCCCCTTTGTGTGCTTCACCCTCCTGCAGAACGCCTCAGCGTTCATTCCATGCTCCCTGCACACAGCTGCGCTCCTGCTCAGCCATTTCCACGGCGTTTGCCCTTTACAGCTGATTTTGTGGCACAGAAACAGCCTTGTGAGCGCTGCTGTGACGTAACACCCCGCAGCGTGGGGCTGTCTTTGATCCTCACACGGGCAAACACCCCGGAACAATCTGCCTTTGCATCAGCGCGTGGAGCTGCGCCCTGCAGATGCGGATCTCCCCGTGCCGCCTTCGCAGGGGTGCGAGGTGCTGGTGCAGCGAGGCTCCCCCGCCAGGCCCTGAAGCAGGGGGGGAGGAGGTGGGAGGAGAAGCACATGCGGAGGAACAGCTCGTGTCTCTAGGGAGAGCAGGTCTGTGCCACCACGGCCACATTTCAGTGGCAGCAGAGCACATTCAGGGCCAGCAGAGCAGCCCGTGGCTGGACAGGAACAGCAACAGCAGGCACTGTCCCAAATCCCATGGTTGAGCTCCCGCGATCCTCTGCTCCTCCGCACCCTGCTCAGCCTGGGCACCCCTCGCCCTGGAGCCACCACCCTGGTGACAGCACAGTGGTCACAATGGCCCTGGTAACCCCAGAGGCCCTCGTGGCTGGTGCAGTCCTCAGCAGCTCTGCTGCCTCCAGCCTCTGTCCCAGATGTCTTCACACACTGGGGAACCCCCTGGGAAGACGTCCTCGCAGGTGGCAGCCCCAGCTCGTGGTTTGCAGGAGGGATCATGGTGTCCCCTTCCTGTGGGACAGGGGGCTGGGAAGCCCTTGTCCTGAGGGTGACCGGGGCAAAGGAGTCCTGAGGGGGTGATGGCTGGGCTGGTGGCCCCATTGCGGCAATGCCCAGGGGCTGGGGTGGCCAGGGGATTCTGCCCTGGCGGGGTGGGATTTGTCCCTGCGTGTCAAGGAGCGTGTGGGGCCAGTGGGAGCATGGCCTAGGCAGCAGAGTAGGGCGTCACCCCAGAGCACGGCCCCAGGAGGGTTTTGCTTGTGGACCTGGTGGTGCTCGGGTGTTGCACTGCGCTCGGACGGCTTCATCCCATGGGCAGGGAGGCACCAGCAACGAGCTCACCACAGTCCCCTTGTGGGATGGTGACGAGCTGCCAGAGCCAGGGCTGGAGGCTGGGCAGAGCAGGGAGGGGGAGCAATGGGGCAGCCCTCAGGGGAACCCTGGCTCAGCTGGGGCGGATGTCTGAGCCCTCCCTGCTCCCCTGGTGACTGAAGTCAGCCTGGCCTCTGTGATCCCACCTGTGCGGATCTTCTCTGGGAGACAGCAGGCAATTTGGGAGGGATTAGACATCTAAATGCAAAGGCTGAATGCAATAGGATTACATGGGACACTTAATCCCAACTCCCAGTGCCATAAATAGGGATGTGGACGTTGAGCTGGTGTTTCCCCTCAACAAGGATGACGTAAGCAGGTGCCCTCACGCAGGGATCCTGTCAACTTTGCGTGCCCCACGGGGTGAGTGGGAAGCCCCGGGCAGGAGAACCCCAGGGCAAGAGCAAAGCCCAAAGCTCAGCCCTCCCGGCACGGCGCTCCTCCTGCCGCTGCCCCACACCGCAGAGCACGGGCAAAGCTCACGTGTCCGAAGGCATCTACATGACTTAGCAGTTAGGTTTTCAGAGCAACCAGGGCCTCACCTACACACCCCAGATGCACTACCTTAATAACGTTAATGCCTCCCTGCTGGGTGGATGCAGTTGCAGCAGCATGGTCGTGTGCGTACTTGCCTCTTATCTGTCAAAGCGAGCGAAGCAATAGCCTGTAATCATGCGTGTGTGCGGATATAATCGGGTCTGAAGCAAATCAACGTGTACTGAGAGCAGGGATTCACAAACCATGCTGACATGGAGGTAGTGAAGCGAGGTCTGCTCTTCTGACTTCAGGACTTGGCCCCCAGCAGGTTGCCCTCCGTGGGAAGTGCTGGGAGCCCCGGCCTTTCCTTGCAGCAGTGACTGCTGAGCCAACACGCCCTGAGCCCCAGCCATGGACAGGCTTCCAAGCACCTGGCAGGTGGCTGCCTCTGGGAAATGAGAGACAGAAAGAGGCGATAAACCTGGGGGATCTCATCATTTCCCTCAGAGGCTGTTAAGGAGATTTCTATAAATGATTCGCTGGTGTTCCCCTCGTAATAGGTTTAGCAGCTGCTGTTCATAGCCAGCTACCCAGAACCAAAATAGAGCACCAAGTAAGCCATGGCATCATGGAAACTAGGAAACCTCTTTACATGGTTAAAAATAAAGCCAGTCAGCAAAGGGTTTATTTAGGACACCCGGGAGTAAATAAGATAATTGCTGGGGGAAGAGCCAGTTTCCATTGGCACAGAAGTGTCATCAATGGAAACAAGATAACTGAGTCACGGTTAAATAACCAGAGCAAAAATACTCCTGCAGCCGAGCACAGCCTGGGAGTAGCCAAGGGGCACAAGGCAGGGCCGCATGTTTGTGGGCACATGTCCACACCACATCCTCTAGCAAAGGGTTCTTGCAAGCACAAAGCCAAAATGGGCTGTTTCTGCAGCACTTGGTCCCCCATGCTGTGCACACCTGTGGTGATGCTCATCTCGCTCCGGGGCTTCAGTAATGTGGCCCATCTGCCTGCAAGGACCAGCTTGCCTCACTAGATTCAAAAATGATATTTTTCCCTTTACTTTTTTTTGGGGGGGAAAAAAAAAGCCACTTAGAGATATGCCCAGAGCAGTCAGCACAGAAGCAGGAGGCAGGGAGGCATTAGGGGGCTGCCGAGCTGCTGCGCCCTGCTGTTCCTGTGAAGGGTCACGCTGCCGGCTGCTGTCACTCGCATGCCCCAGTGCACCTCCTGCCGCAGGCTGGTTAAACCATTGTCACAGCTGGTTTGCCATGGCTGCTGGTTGGGAAAGATTTACATGGCTATGGAGGGAGCATGTTTTACTATTATGTATAGGTATTATAAACGAGACCCTAATCTGGGACCAGAGCTCCGCTGTGACAAATATCGAAGGAAAAAGCAGCATCCCCCCAAAGCAGTGGAAGGATGAGCCCAAGCCCCTCAGCAGGCTTTGGTTTATTTTCAGTAAGACTTTTGGCCACTGGCACACATCTCTCGTGTTGGGGTGCTAAGCTCTGAAGGAGGAAGGCAGTGTAGGGGCAGGTACAATGTGTTTGTTTGACATGTCTTCTCCACAGGTGACTAAAAAACAAGCAGCCCCTGGCAAAGACCACAAGAGACCAAAGGAGATGGAGAAGACCAAAGCGACGCAGGATGCCTGTGGTACCCCTCCCACCTCAAAGAGGCAGCTGTCCCCAGCACATCACCACAAGGACCAGCCGTTGGCCTCTCGCTTTGTTCCCTTTGTTGCCCATTTTGGGGGCCGTGAGTCTGACTCCTTCAAGTTTCTCTTCTATACGCCAAACTGCTCCAACTCATACAGCCCCTTCTACACCGCACAGCGGCCGACCTGTGGGTACCTCTATCGCCACGACACCGATCACACCAGGAAGGTGATAGATGTCCCGAGCGCCAACATTGTGAAATGGAGACCTGTCTTCAACACAAAGCCATAGTCCAAAGCAATAAAGCCACGCAATGAAAGCAGCAATCAGTGTAGCTCCAGCTTCCCACCTGAGCCCACACCGCAGTGACCACTGAGTCAGGGGCGAGGCGGCAAGGTCACAGCTTTGCTCCCCACACAGTGCGGATTTTGTCCTAACAGCCCGTCCAACTTGTCTTGTCATTTATTGCCAACTATTTAAACAGAGGCACTGGGTGTCAACAGTGCATGGCTCTGCAGGAATCATCACCTAGCGAGGCTCATCTGCCTGTCCTGGCCTTAGCAAAGGCTGCGAAATCGGGGGAGGTTTCACCACTTCTCTGGCCAAGCCTCAGTTCTGCTCCTCCTCTGACAGGATGCCTTTGTTGTGAGGCTTCCTGGACACAGGCAAAGTATTGTTCTTAGTGATGGGGAAGGCAGATGTCATTTGCACTGCTCAGACAGGAGAGAGATGCCCCTGGAGGAGAAACGCAGCCGGGCCCTGCTGCAGCTCTCTGCAGGAGGCAGTGCGAGGCGTCCCCGCTTCCACATGGCCTGGCCTGGGGAACTGGGTGCAGTGTTAGCAAATGCTGCTGGGAACACTTGGCAAGCTCGTATCCACCCTTAATAAGCCACGTTTCTGCTATTATTGAGCACCCAAGCATTAGACATCCCTTGTGTTTCTGGATGGGCCTGGGGTGCTGCCGGGGGCTCCCGCTGCTCACAGCTGCTGTGTGCAGCGGGGAGCTGAGCTGGCCGCTGCCATCAACTACAGGATTAGTACATCCAATTAGCACTCCTCGTCTAATTCCTTTTTCATACCTCTTTTGTGCTTATGCAATGCCACCTACTTTAGCAGAGTTATTCCTAATTCGAAGCAGAAGTGATACCACGCTCCACAACACATACAAGTTGGTCTTTAGTCTTAAGGGTGTCAGGTCTAAAAATAAAAGTGCTTCAGGATGGACTCTCTGCAGGTAGAAATCTGTTAGTTACACTGATTTCTGTACTCGTGGAGGGTCTGGCCCCTGTTACTTTCTTGCTTTTCTATCTCCCAGTCCTCCCCTGACTGATGTGCTTCAGAGTAAAACCATCATTGGTTTTGTTCATGGTTACGTTGAGAGTTTTTCATGTTAATCCATCTTAAATGGAAATCACAGCTGCATTCAGCCTCGCAGAAGCTGTCTGAGTGCTGGAAACCCACCAGGGGCTGTGTATGGGGCTGATCAGCAGGAGGAAGCCCAAAGCACAGGACAGGAAGGTGAGCATGGGGTGCTCAGCGGCGCGGTGCAAGGGCCTTCCAGTCACAGCACCTGTTGGCTGCCTTTAAAGCTCTTACAGCTTTGCCCTGCAATTATTTGTGTTTCTGTGTTGTCTGAGCACACCAAATTTAACCTAACACAGCATCCGTTATAGGAGCTGAAGTGACACTTCTCCCCTCCCTGAATTTCACATTGATTTCTCACCTGGAAATCCTCCAGCAGAGTAGGACTGAGGGAGACCAAGAAGACAGTAACAGCACGGGGACGTCTGAGTTTTTTCTTACACTGATTTTGGTGCAAAAGTTGTTGCTCACATGAGCCCACACAAAATTGTAGATGAAGTGGATTAGGAGATTACACCCTCAAGGAGCAAATTCTGCCCTCCTAATCTTCTGCTGGGCCTGTAATCTGCAAGACTTTCCCATTTTACCTCCTTTCTATTTTAACCCTGAACACTTAATGCTCCCAGTAGGTGCCCATCCCCACCCTGCTCCTCATTGGCCAAGGAAGGATTTGCTGGGTACTTAAATGTCACCCTCCAGTCTGTTTTTCTGTGCTCTTTGGGTTTTCTGCTTCTAAATTTGCCTGGGCAGAGAGAGGAGTCCTGTGTGCATCACCGCCAGCACTGAATCGCAGCAGTCAGTGCACAAGGCAGCTCTTTTTTCCGATACTGTGATCCCTGCAATGCTGGGGGCACTTGGACTTTAAAGGCAAGAAGCAGAATTTAAAGGAAAGCCCCCAGAACTTCAGCAAACATCCACACATTTTCCATTTTGGCTGCAAAGTGACCGGTGCTTGGTGCGGAGATGGGGAACATGGATGGGAAAGCTGTGGAGGAGCTGAGCGCTACCGAGTGCCACCAGTGGTACAAGAAGTTCATGACGGAGTGTCCTTCAGGCCAGCTCACCCTCTACGAGTTCAAACAGTTTTTTGGCTTGAAAAACCTGAGTCCATCAGCGAACAAATACGTTGAGCAAATGTTTGAGACGTTTGACTTTAATAAGGTAAATATTGTCCTTCCCACTCGACCTGCTGCAGATTGGCTGTGCTCTGCTCTGTGTGTGAGATCGCATGTATAGTATTTGGGTGGATGCAGGTGTAAATGTGTCTCTAAAAACGTGTGGTCTGATTCTCTGCTGCCTCATAAATTTTAAAATAAGCTTGGTAATGTGAAAAAATGTTTATAAGACACCTGTCAACAGAAATTCCTCACCTGGTGACTGTTCTGGAAGAAGAGACTTTCCACAGATTGATATTTCCCTATTAATTTTAAATAATCAAAATTGTGGGGTTTTATCTGGCAGGCTGTGATCCCTTTAAAATGAAGTTGCCTTAAATATATAAATAAATAAATCCATAAATACCTAATGTTGTGGCAGAGAGGAAACAAAAAGTAAGCGGCATATGAGAACACGTGCTGTCCTCCTGCAGAAACAACCAGCTCCTGAGCGCCCAGCATGGTATGGGCTATGGTTTGCAGAACATATTGGATTTGCTTTCCTATTGTTTTAAATTACAAATGGATTGTAGTTTCATTGATTTTATGATACTTGTTGCCATTCCCAGCTGTTTTCATGCAGTGCTGTCGGAGCGTCCAAGTGGTGTGGGGAGTATGTCTAATGGCTTCATGGACTTAATCCCACTGAAAATAATACAATTTAGGCTGTAAATCCTTCAGGTGGTTTTGCTTGTGCCTGGGTCTTTGCCTTGCTCACTGCCTGGTGTTTGAATGTGTGCCTGGAAAAGGAATTGATGCTCAGGAAATCCTGGCTGGGAAGGGGCTCAGCAGTGATTTGCTCCTAATCCTGATCTTGCAGCAGTGGAGCAGAGCAGATTTCTTCTGGAATTGGCCCCAGAGGGCAGTCCGTGGCTTTGTTCATTGACAAAACGCTGCCATATTCTCTCCAGAAGTCTTTCCATGGTTTTGTGGCAGGTACCATTTTCCACTGAAGTGCTTTCAGTGCAAAGTGTATGGTACCAAAATCAACAGTACTGAATTGAATTGGTATTTATACTAATTTATACTAATATATGTATTTATTAGTATAGTATTTTATTAGTATAGTAATTTATACTAATTTATATATTTATTAGTATATATACAAGTACAGTATTGAATTGCTCTGCAATGCAGGCATCATGCATTTCAGCAAACTTCCTAGAAGTGGCGAATGTCACCAGGCAGCACGTGGAAGCAGGCTGGTGGCACAGGAGCTCGCCCCAGGCCAGCCTTGCACTTGTACTGCAACCTGGGCTTGAGACCCTCCTGAACATCCCTACCACCATGGAGTGAGTCAGTGGTGGGCAAACTCTCCTCAGAGAAAGTCAGAGATAAAACTTTGTGCTTTTGACTTGATTGAGCATGAACCCAATGCACAAATGGCCCAGGAAAGGTGCGGGGCCTTCCTGTGCCAAGATGGGACCCCCCACCCTGTGCCTCTGCTGTGCTCCCCACGCTGCTCCCTCGAGCGGTGGCCATGAGCTGAAGCTGCCCTGTGGGGACTGCCAGAAGCGACCGGCAACCTTCCTGCCCAGCTCTGAGCCTCACCCAGCTTCTCACCTTCTGCTTTCAGGATGGATACATAGATTTTATGGAGTATGTGGCAGCCCTGAGCTTGGTCCTGAAAGGGAAGGTGGATCAGAAGCTGCGATGGTATTTCAAGCTCTACGATGTAGACGGAAACGGCTGCATTGACCGGGGAGAACTGCTGAACATCATCAAAGTGAGTGGGCTCAGCTTGTCTCTTTCTTCCCCAGACGATGGTTATTAGACACACATAGACAGAAAGGCTGTAAAAGGAATATTCCAACCCAAAAGACACCTCCCTGGTAAATTAGTAGGCACTGGCCAAACCCTGCTTGTTCTCTGCCGGTTCCCCAGCAGACCGGCCACCCTCACCGGACCTGTCTCGGCCTCACTGCCCCACGCCTCCCCGCAGCACCTGCACGCCCCGGCACGCAGCGAGCCCTTGCCTTCTGATTGCAGGTTGTTCCACCACATCCACTGAAACCCAGGCTGAGATAAGCATCCGAATTAAATCTAAGGATTTTCAGAGGTGAACAGCTCCTAGCTTATCCCAGTCTGCCCACTTAATCTTTTAATGCATTGATTGCAATTTAAAGTGATTTTATCTCCATTTTTTTTTTTAGAAAGGACTCATTTATTCCTTTCAGAACATAAAAGCCTGAAAAAAAACTTTGGCCTCTCATGTCAGACCACTTAGTCACTTGTACCGAGATACATAAATGTGCACAATGTTCATTTCCATGTGTCCTCCTCTCCCTGCAGGCCATCCGAGCTATCAACCGGTGCAATGATACAATGACCGCTGAGGAATTCACAAACATGGTGTTTGATAAAATCGATATAAACGGAGATGGTGAGGAACTTCCTTATGCGATACCAAATACTGCCTTCACCTTCCTCCTTCTCCACAGTTCTGGAAGCTGGATGTCCCCAGATAGTGGGACATCGGGCTCTCTGCCAGGGTTTAGCTCCCACTCCCCTCCCATGTCACCATCGGTCCTGGGGGCACGCTGCCGACTGCCCCTCTGGGCTGGTGGTGTGGGGTCTGGGAAGAGTTCAGCTGCGGGGGGTTTGGGCTGTATGGTACCCAGGGAGGGCTTCATTTTTCATCCCGTGCCTGTAGGATGCTCCTCTGGGCTGGCTTAGAGCCTGCAGGTGGAGGCTGAAGGCTGCAGGGCCTGATGAACCTTTTCTGACCGTGCTTTCGCAGGTGAGCTCTCGCTGGAGGAGTTCATGGAGGGCGTACAAAAGGACGAAGTGCTGCTCGACATCCTCACCCGCAGCCTGGACCTGACACACATCGTCAAGTTAATCCAGAACGATGGGAAGAACCCACACGCCTCAGAGGAGGCAGAAGAGAATGCCCAGTAGGCTCCAGGACACGTTCCCTCTATTTTTTTCTCCCCTCCCATCACATTATTGAAACAAAACAGGTTGTGACTGCGGGAGCCGGGGAGCTGCCCCAGCGCCAGCATGATGAGGCGTTAGAGCATCCCGCTAGCACAGTGCCGGCACCCCCTCGAAGGCATCGCTCCTGTGGCAGATGGCTGGGCAGGACCCAGGGCATGCCGGGCACAGACTGGTCCATCCCTCCCCGAGCACAGCCGTGCTCACCCCGCAGCAGGACGGGCTGGGTGAGGAGGGGGAGCTGCAGTGTTGGAAACACGAAGCCACTGTGGGGCCGCCAGCACCCGCTGCTATTCAGGTGCCTCCGAATGTTGCTGCTGTGTAGCTGTGCAGAGCCTCCCCTCCCTGGGGAGGGAGAATTGGAGCATGCAGTGCATTAAACTACCAATAGGGCAGACAAAACTCACACCGAGCTAGTGGCCAACGCCAGCATCCACATCACGTGTGTGTCTTGACACGCAGGGCTCAGCTAGCACCAGGGGTCTGCTCCTGCATGGGGACCTCCCCGGGACGAGACCTGGTGTGGTGAAACAGGGCGCATCTGCCTGCAGAGACCTGAGCTGCCCCTCTGCAGAGGTGAGTGCCCCCTCTAAGAGCAGGGTAGTATTTGAATGTACGAGGCCTAGAAAGCAGATCTGAACCTTCTCTTTCCATACACATTTTCAGAGCATCCTTGATGCTTTCCAACAGCGCAAATGAGACCGGGGGTTTTGGTCACTTATTCTGTGATTTGTTATAATGTTAACAATAATTAGTGATATAAGATAAAAACATCTATAGCTAGAAAAAGGAGAGTGGTAAATGCAGTGGCTTTTCTTTGTTTTAAAGCTTAAAAAACAGAGAATGGTGCCTTTTTTTTAACAACTATCTGAACTTTAAGGGTTTGCTACTCCCTGAAATACCTGGAAGGGCTGCAGTGGCAGTGACCCAAGAGGGACTGGTTTCATGTGTGTTTGTAGGAATATTCCTGCATATTTTATTACCTTTACAACAAACAAACTCTTGTGCAGGTTATACTCTGTGTCGCCCTCGAGCATTCTGTGTTTTTACCTATGAAGGGAGCGAGTCACCTCTGAGCAGTTCAGACAGTGCTGGTAGAGATGCGCTGGGCACAGTGCCCACACCACAAATACCCACAGATACCTGAGCACACGGGAGCAGGCAATGAGCACCAGCACCCCTACAGTGCTGAGGGCTCAAGCACTTCCCCATGGAACAAACCCTCTCACCTCTCACTGTAGCCCCCGGGGAGCAGCAGCCTCGCCCTCGGTGCCGATTGCCCCGTGCCACCGGCGGGGCTGCGCCCAGGACTGGGCTGCTGGTGAGGAGTTTCCTCATCTGGTGGGAGCTGGTTTCAGGTGTGGTGAGGCAACACAGGGCACCAGGAAGGAGCTCTTGCCCAGCTGAATGATGTGTTATTTATCACTGGATGCTTGCAGTTTGTAAACAACTTTCTGACCATTTTTCCTGTGCGTCTTTTTTCATTTAACAGCAATTTACCTGGAAGCTTTTGTACTTCTGATCTTATAGTGAACTAATAAAGATATTTTACAAGATTATTTCAGGTTATGCATTTTCTTTCTTTCAGTCAATCATTCTACTTCCAGCAGAACTGATTAACTCTCTGATGCAAGGGCAGAGACCTTTGTTTTGGCTTCATTTACAGAGTTCTTTTGCAAGACAGCTCTGTCCTGCCCTTGTCCTCTGCCCAGAGGGAAAGAGAGCGCCGCCAGCAGCTCCTCCTTCAGCCTCCCTCTCCTCTGCATTCCCAAGAAGCTGTAAGAATCCCCAACAAGCCCAATTTCTATTTAATGAGATACTCCTAAAGACAAAGTTATTCTAAAAGGGCTGCCTCAGAATAGCCGACTGGCCAGACACCTTGCAGACCTCAGCGTCTCTCTCAAAAGGATGTTTTTTCAGCCTCAAAGAAAGCAAATTAAAAATAATTAAAAAGTAATATTGTGACTCTCTCTGCCCTAATCATGCCTAATGAATTTATTTCAAAATGGTGCCAGCTGTTCAGGTGCCAGACAGGGGTGTATTGCTCACTCAGTGACTGCCACTGGTGAGCGTGGGAGCGGTGATTTTGGGGAGCGGGCCTCGAGGGGCAATGGGTGATGACTGGGAGGCTGCACAGGAGGTCTGAGGCCAGGGCCCAGCTCTGCCCCCAGTTTGAAAGGACTGTACTGGGAGCCCAGCTGTTAGGAATCACTGCTACACCACAGCCACTCAGCGAGCGATTTGCGGTAGCACTGCCAGTTATCTCCATGGGGTTTAGATGTCTACTTAGCAAGGGCTGCAGAAGACTCAGCCCCACGGAGCCCTGGCGGTGGGCAGGCTGCTGAGCCCCTGCACCGGCACCGCGCCCTGTCCCCGCAGTGCCCCCTGTGATCTGGGACATCCTGCGTGCCCTTACAGCACAGCCTCCATGTTCCCATGCCATGCATCGCATCCGAGAATACCATTAGATTACCTTAAGTATGAAGCCTTTAAGGATAATGCATTTGAGACTCTAAACTTCTGAGGTGCACTTTGGTTTGAAGAGGAAGCAAAGAAGTGAGTAATTCTCCCATACGGCCAGAGTTCAGCACTGGTGTGGTGAGAAAATGACCAGGTCAAGCTGGCCACAAGAAGCCACCAGGGTGAGCAGCACTGGGCTGCAGACATCCTGGCATGGCCGCTCTGGTTTCTAACACAGCACTGTCAAGGGGAAGCTGCATGCAGGTGCTTTGGGGATGACCTAGCCACAAACCCTTCCTCAGGACAGCCACCAAACCCAGCTACCCACAGGTGAACCTCCCCTCGCAGGATACCAAGGTCAGACAAATAGAGTATGGCTAGGCTCAGCAAGGTAATTATCCTCCTTCCTCCTCGGCCTCATTATTGCTGCTGCCCAGGACTGTGCTCAGCAAGTTCCCTGGGAATGCCCCTTCCAGAGCACCCTAGGATGCGCTGCCTCCTCAGCTCCCAGACCTTTGCAGCCAGCCCCTTTCAGCAGCAGCCTCACCTTCAGCTTCCTAACCCGATTATTTCACCTCCAATCCTCCCCAGCCTTGGGTACATCAAACATCAGTGCAGGTGGTAAGAAGCTCAGAAAATCAGATGGCATCTGCCCTTTCCGAGCCATCCCATTTCCCCATTTAGACCAACAAGAAATCCGATCAGTCAAATCCAATTCTCTCTGGGCTGAGAGTCTGGAAAATGGATTATGCAGAATGTCTGGCTTCAGTACCTTGATGAGAGTGGCGAGTTGGGTTTGGGAGGAGATCAAAGTGTTTATACCTGTGGATTTAAAAAGGGGACTAAAACTAAAGCATCCTGTGATTCCTCGACAAAAGATCACAAGACTGGTAAGAGATTTTCCACTGGGTTATGCCAGCTCTAACACAAGGGTTATCCCCATGGGCACCGCTGCTGCCTTGTGTCTGCCCGGGCATCCTGCACCTGAACCTAGCGCTTCACTTAGAGCCCGAAACTCTTCGCAGTTCCTGTTTCAGTCCTGGCAGGGGCAAAACAGGCGCCCTCTCTCGGCAGCACCATCAAGCAATTATTTCAAATTCCATTCAAAAAGTGAGTAATTATCATATGCATGCTTCTCATTGCCATCACGCGGCAGTTAAACAGAAGGCTCCTTTCTTCTCTCTGCAATACCATCACCATCTCTGCCTTATGTTTGTCTTACCCAGGTTAGCTGCTGCACTCAGCTCCCATCGCTTCCCTTAAATCCATTTTGTCAGTCATAAACACGATAACTGTAGCCACTCAGGGCTTCAGCTTCATTCTGAGTCAAAAACAGTACAAAACAAATTAATAATCGTTTATTAAATTCTTATTACAAAATTTCTACCACCGACCACACACGTGCTCAGTGTTAGGATGCCCTCTGCCACCCCGGCACAGGACTGCGGGTGTGGGAGGTGCCCGACAGCTCCTCCAGTGCCTGGTCTCACCAGGTGAAGAGTACGGAAATTCAAAACATTTACATAAAACTACAATACCCAACTCCATAACTAAAAATTGTGAGAAGCAGAAGAGAAGTGCATTACATTGCCAGAGATGCTGAAACTTGGGGAATTAGAGATTTGTACATATCATGAAAGCATTGGCCCATGAGTTGAAAAATCAGCAAAGTGAATTTTTCTTCCAGGTCCTGATGTTAGCTGGAAGTGAGATTTTTCTTTCAGGTCTTTGACTTGAAATTGACTTGAATGAGCTTTGAACAGCAGAAAAAAACCTAGAAGTCTAATCTACTCTGATAAGTAGACAGGCCACAAGCAAGCGTATTTCCAGAGAACTCTTAGAAAGGCTATATAGAAGTGGAAATGTATATGCGTTTGAAACCTAGCACCGATTGTGCCCTACCCTGAATACTTCCTCCTGTTCTGGAATTTAAACATTGGTTAAAATGACCAAACCACAAACCAGCAAAACGATCACCTAGTGAAAGATAACTGTCATGATTAAAGGCCACAAAAAAAAGACAGGGATTGCAAATCTCTTCATGGACATGACTTGGCCCAGTGATCCCATGGGAAAATATGTAAAACAGAAAAGCTAATGTTATTCTGCAGGTGAATATTTTCTTGTAAAAAAATCCAATAAATCCAATGAAAGTGAACCAAAGTATTAGTCCAGCTCAAATTCTTTCCGTATACATGCACTTATATAGGTACATGGGTTAGCTGTAAGAACAGTAGAGCTCAACCTACAAGCTGCACACATTTCATATCTGTAGCGTGGCTAAATTAAGTCCAGTGTAAAACCACTGTACTACTTCAGTAACTCACTTGGATTTTTCTGTCACTCGTTTCATTCTACAGACCTGCTGACAAAGCAGCACCAGCCCTGCCATTGTTGTGAGACTGCTGAGCAAAACCCAGCTCTTCCTGCATCCTCATTCCACAGGGAACTTCTCCCACTGCAGGGAAACTCCTGGAGCTACTCCTGGCTCGTTCAGTCTTTGCAGAGCAGAGAAAACTATCCTAAAACAATGATTCAGTAGAAAACAGGGCCTCAAAAAGCAGAATCACATTCATGCAAATTTGTCCTCTAGATGTGACTGTTCAGAGGTACAGCTCCTACTGCTGCTTGGCGTGGAAATGCCTTTTTCCAGCCCCACAGAAACCCATTTGAGTGGGTGTGAGGAGCAGACTCTTGGCCACAGCAGGAGACACAAGGAATTACTGGTCCACCTGCCCAGCCCATACATTGTATTTCCCTCTACTGTGTGCAATCTTGACTTATATCTAATGCAAACCTCATAATGTACTTCTCATTTGATACTGATACATCAGCATTGAAGAATGATACATTCGTAGTAGTATAATCTACTAAATGTGTACATATTGCAGAACAGACTTCCTGACTGCATGAAGTCTGCCATTGGAGCACCTCAGTCGTTGTCCCTTTTGGTTCGATGTTTGTACCGGCAGATGTTAGCAATGCAGGCACTACTCTGCACTGGAGATGGTACCACCACATCAGGAGTTCTCACTTCCTGATTCTGTCATCAGTGTTAGATACTGCTCAGGATCCACTGCAGTTAGCCACGAGAAGTTTGCTCCTTGGGGTGTAACCAAAAGCCAGAGCTGGCAAACATGGTGTTGTGTACACAGGTAGACTTATTCATGGGCCAAAAATAGTCTCTGGGTACCAGATGTCCTTGCAGTGCACGGGTTTTAGATTGAGATACGGCTTCTTAAACCACTGAAGTCTTCATTTGGATGCTGAGATTGCATTAACAAGGAAAGCCACTACTGCCCTGGAGTAAGAGAGCCACAGCTGTAGTCTGCATCACTTTTTCTGTCATGTCAGAACTGGGTTCTCTTAAAACAAAGCACTCTTTCGCCTCTGCTCCGAGATCCATCCCCCAGGGTTTACATCCATCTGCAACATCTTCATCACCCACTTGTCTTTCCTGGCCCCATCAATGAATTCATCGAGGGACAGCTGCCCTGTGCATGAGATAAGGAGGACACAAGATGGGGAGACAGAACAGGACACATAAGACAAGAGGCCAACAGGAAGCCAAAACCACCTCCTATATTTCAGAAGGTAATATTCTAATAAGACAAAAGCTATACTTAATTTCCCCATATAAACTATATAGGCCAGCTAGCTAAAAAAACAAATAACCACACCATAACCCAATCGGATCACACCTGCCCTGTCCCTTTGGCTAGCACGATGGGTTGCATTGGCTCACACTTGCAGCTCCAGGAGGAGCTCCACTGCAAGTCTGGTCCTGCAAGCTCCAATTTGGCTGGAGAATTGGCTTTACTCAGGCTAGGACCTGCTCTTTGGCTACCGGGGACTTTCAGAGAACAACATCTGTGCGGCATCAAAATCCAGATAGAATAGTGAGCCCTGGGTATTTTACATTAAAATAATATTATTTCCTCCTGCTGTACCAAGTTGCTCTTGATTCTGACCATGAACAGACCAGAATGAAACCCAACGTGTCATATGAGTAACAAGATCATCCTAAGTGATTTCTTGATAAACATAATTAAAACAAGCCTGCCCAGCACAGATAACTTTTTATTATGTATGAATGCAATCTGAGCTATCAATCAATTCCTTACCGTCCCCGTTCTCATCCACTAACTGAAATATCCTGTCCACAACCTCCTCCGGCGTGAGCAGCGGAGTCCTCTCCTCCACCTCTGACCGACACACTTTCTTCAGCTTGTAGATAGACTGAAAAGAAGATCACAGGTTAGAAAAGGTTTGGAAAAAGAGCAGTAAAATTTGTTATTTTACCAGCAGCTTAGAGGTCTCGTAGAGGCTGCAGTTTTAATCTTTTTCTTGAACCCCCCCTCCAAAGTTACGCTCATATGCACTGCACCTTGAAGCTGCTGCCTTCCATCTGTTTCCCTTATACAAACAGGTCAGACCTCACAAGGCAAGAGTTTTTGCTAGGAAAATCTAACTTTTCAGTATGACTTTTTCTAAGGCCTGAGCAGACCTGAGGCTAGGCACACCTGAGTTTACCCAGCCCTCTCTCCCAGGGAGCTCTTCCTAAGCTGCAAGATCAAGCCTGTATTAGCACACATTTTGACCCATGGCTTCCACTCCACTTTGCCACTGGAAAATGGCAGATTTTTATCTATTCCTCCCATCTCATCCAAACATGATAGCCACCTGTTCATTATTATCTCTGCTCATTAGGCTGAAGGGTTTTGTCTGATGTCTTCCCAGAGAGGGGATTAGCAAGGACCTAACACAGCTCTGGCCAATTCCCGTCTGACCTCAAAACTATAATTGAACCTGTCCCAGACTGGCTCCCCAAATGCTCCCCCACCTGCCCCTGCTGAGGCAGGTAACAAGCTAGTTGCTTTTTCCCAGCTGTTAACTTTCTAAAGAACTTGCTTTCCATAGACTCAACTTCTCTGATGATGTCTCTTGATTCTGCATTTCCCCCCAAATCCTAAAATATTTGATAACCATTGATTCACAAACCCTGCTGTGAAAGGGTAACCCTGCATCGCAGGGGTGATGAGTACAGTCACTAGGTTACCTAAAGCTACATAGCAGTAAAAACCCAGGTACCTGGTGTCCATCTGCCAAGCCACATCCCTCCTCTCACACCTTCACAGTCACTAAGTAAAACTAAACATAAGCCCAGAAAGGAATAATTACAAATGGAATTTCACCGCTAATTTATGCCTCCCACTGTGTTCTTGCCCACTACTCAAGCAGAAAACTTGCTCCTGTAAGGAGCAGGGGGTGAGACACTCTTCCACTACCTAGGGCAGAGAATTTTGGTGTAAAAAGTCTGGAAGGAAAGTCAGAGCAGAGACACAAGAACCCCACAACAGCTGCCCACTGTTGATATAGTTGACCCCTCACCCCATCAGGCTCCACCAAACCGTTGACCCTTTCAATGAGGTCAGGCATTTTCCCTTCATCACTACCCTTTAGCTGCCTTGAAACTCAATTATCACAAAAACCGGATGCATCATGATGTTGCCAAAGAATGATTGCTTAAATAACTGATGAGGCAATGCCTACTTACCTCAACAATTTCTAGCAGCTCAGGTTTGTCTATGCAGCCATTCCCATCCTTGTCATACACTTTGAACGTCCATCTCAGCTTGTGTTCCAGTTTTCCTCGTAAAACAAGATTCAAGGCAGCCACATACTCCAGAAAATCAATGGTGTTATCCTGAAGAAGCAGAAGAGGATCTGAATGACACAACTGTGTACAGCTGATAGAAATCTGCTAATAAAACCTGGATTCGAAACTGCCAGAAGACACTCCTGGGGACAGTAATTTCTGTGCCATTTAGAGGAGCAGAGCAGCAGCAAGCACAGCCGTGCCCCTCTGTGCCCAGGCATCCCCAGGCGTGACAGTGGAGTGCAAAACAACTCTCCTGCCATGCAATGCTTGGGGGCACCTGCCAGGACTCCAGAGAGGAGTTTATACATTTAAACACCCTGAGATGACAAACAATACAAATCACACAGAGGATGGGGAAGCAGGTGAGGCACTGGCAAATCTAAACCATAATTGGTCAACATTCTTTTACTTTTGAGTATCTAAAATCAATATTTTGTTACATGCATCCTGTTCTGACTGCATATACATATGCACGCTTCCTCCACTGCATATCAAGCCTGAGTTGGACTTTCCTCCACTGTAACCCCTCCCACCATAACAGATATATATATGCATATATATATATGTATATATATATATATATATATATTTCAGTTAGCAGCCTTGGCTATTTGATGATCTTAAACATAACCGCCTAAACTTAACCCTTTTAATCCATCCACAAACAGTTGAATAAGGGTATTCTGTCCTTATTTAGCATATAGATTTATGAGATAAGCCCATGCCAGTCCATACAAAACACTGCAGCCAGTGCTCCTTCTCCTGCCCTCGCAGCCCCAGCACCCTTACCTTGCTCATGAAGCACAGTAACAAGGGTGGGAACTTCACCAAAAGACCTCCAGCTTACAGAAGGAAAAGGCGGCAACAAATCCATGTAAAAATTCCTTGCCACTTACCCCATTCTTATCAAAAGCTCTGAACATGTTCTCAATGTACTCCGCTGCTTCTCGGTTATCCTGGACCCCAAAGAACCTCTTGAATTCATGCATGAAGAGGGTCCCACTGGGACATTCAACCACAAATTTCTTATACCATTCCTGCAATTCAGCAACATCAATCTCTGCTTGCTCTCCTTCAGCATTGGTGAACTGCTGTCCCATTTTGCTCCGTAAATCACAAGGGAAAGAAAAGAAAAAGAACAAAAGGAAAATCCAAATCCAAAGTCCTTTGCTTGTATTGTCCTTTTAACACTTCGTTGCTTTCTTTTTTCTTTTTTTTTTTTTCCCTTCTCACTGTTTTGTGCCTTTATTTGATATTTTGTCTTTTAATTTATTCTTCCTCCTTCTTCTCCAGGCTGCCTTCACCTCCACAGCTCTGTGCGCTCACTTGGTGACCGTAGAGTTGCTTCTCTTCATCAGGGAAGAATAACACGTGGTAGCAGACATACAAAAATAACTAAGATCATTAGGAGATTCCCACCCGCGGGTCACAGAGACCTTCAGATGTTCTGGGCTGCGCCCTATTTAGAAGCAGACTCCAGAGGCTCAGGGTCCTTCTGCACATTAATACCTTCATGCTGAATAGTTCGGGAGCTGAGCTTCCCTTTACATTTCACCTACAACCCTGCTCACTTCGCTATGGTTTTCCTTAAAGAAGGAAAAAAGTATAGTAAGCAAGTTTCCTAACAGTTTTTCCAATAAAGGTATATGCCACCTGTTTGTAGGGGACGCACCAATGCCTGAGTGAAATAGGGCATATTAACAAACAACACTTACTAAGAGGAAATCCTGATAGAAATAAGTAAGTACAATTCTACTTACATAAGGAACAACTGCTAATAGGACTGCCAACATATAAGGTAAATTGAATAAGTTCTACAGGCTTTATTCCATACAAAATAATAGAGAAAACAAAGTACACATGAAGGCAGATGTGCTTATTTGACTACTTTTCATATTTCATTATTGAAATTCTCAATTGATAGTTACAGACAGCTTTTACTTCTATGCACACATAACTGAAGTTGAGATTTCTTTACTTTCATGTCTTTCTTCTGTTGAAGTACTTCTGCCTACCACTTCTAGGCAGAAATACAGCTCTAATGATAGCCTCTTTTAACCATGTACTCGCTTACCAAAGAAGCCTGGTATGAGGCTGTACAGAACCACCTACTACCAAAGGCCACACTCCTTACACAGAACCTCCTGTTCTCCCCTCCTGCTGGAGCCACCAGCTTTTACCCACACCATACCAGGTGTTCCATTTATCTGTGTCGGCTGGAAAGAAATGACCTGTAGCTATAAATGTGCCTGAGCCAGGCTGATGTGTAGATAGGATTCTCCTTTTAAGAGGATTGGTGTAGTGTTAATGGGAAACAATGGCCTCTCCATTATAATAATGCTAAATACCATCAGGATTTAAGCTGTTCTTTTTTAGAAGTAGATTGTTTTGGAAAGAAGGGTTTCTAATTTGGAAAATCACAAGTTAATAGTCATCTCAAAAATGCTGCTGCAGAAGTATTTCATGTCTGGAATAAAGCTTTCTCTGAATCCGCTTATGCCTCTAAGCACCCTATCAATAATAGTGTAAATATAGATATAAAAAATATGCATGCACATTTGCTGGAACATAGCACAACTTCATGCTTCTCTTCTTCATATCTAAGTGTGCCTTGGCAATGGATGGATTCACTTAAGAGTCTTAAGCAAGAAGAGAATAAAAACTATACAGCAGAAGTAATGATGGGTAGGGAAGACCAAGAGAATTATCAGGAAGGTTAAGCTCTTCTATTTTAATGAAAATAGATTATTTTTTTTTTTTAACCTGATAGTTTAGAGGAATCGTGTTTTTCCCTCTCTGAACATAGAAGAATGCAACAGGATCAATAAGCTTAATCCTTCCTTTTACAACTGCTGCAGACAAACTTCAGCCCCTGAATCTAAGATAACTTGTATGCTGCAGAGCAGCGTGATATCTGGCTCATCCAGAAGTTATACCGCATCTACCCACTGGTGTTTGCCTTTCAGCTAGGCCTCCTAGAAGGAAGTCTTTGTCAACTACTCTTACTGTCGTATTTGTTTTGTTGTATTTTCCATTTCCCTGTGCTCAGTTGCCTTTACTATATGAAGGGCTATTCCCCTCAACTGATATTTTTTTCATTTTGCCTGACACTGGTGAGGTCACGGCTTCCCTACCAGAGTGACAAACAGCTTTCAAGAAGCGGAGGTGCTTCTGCTGGGGTGCAGCAGGGAGGGCTCTGCACGTTTTGCACGCTGGTGCGGAGCCTTCCACCATTTTGTGCTGCGCTCCTGCGCCGCGGCTGCAGGCTGGAATGTGAGCGCTGGGAGCACGGAACAAGACTCTGCATGCCTGGGACATTATGTTGCCTCATTGCATAATTTTGTTTTGCCTTATGGGGACTCAGCGATCTGTTCCCAGGAGAGAAAATGGTTCCTCTTTGTTTTGATGACTACAATCTTTTTCAGCTAGGAACAAAGGACTGAAAGAGACTTGAGTTACAAAGTCTAACTGGTGCTATTGCTGGTATCATGACATACAATCACGTTAATAAAAGTGCTGATGGTTTTTGGCACTGAAATTAAATCCCATAGCTCCTGGTATGAAAATTCCTCTGCATATACTCTCATTGTCCTAAGCGCGTAGTCTGCAGACTGCTGATAGAGCTGCTGTCTCCTAGCCAGCAGAACATTGCTTTATGATGTATTGTTTATCAATCAAAGGAGTTCTCTATATGACTTGAAAAAGAGATGCAGGTAGAGGTAAATGTAAGCAGAGATGATTTACAATAATAAAACCAAAAAGAATAAAGAGGTTGTGCTATTTGGCTCCTTGGAGGGTTAGGATCAATGCTTTATAAGGCGATATGTACTAACAGAATATTACATCCAAAGAGCACTGGATGATTAGTTGCAAACAGGTAATATCTGGTTACGTGTCCTGCCTAGCAAGCTAGCCCCACATTATCACCTATACAGTTTAAAAGCTGCAGTTTCCCAGCCAAGAGGATGGAAAAAGAGACGGCTTATTTCCCGTCAGCTCACCGACACAACATGCTGCCACATGCTTCGGCAATGGCTGGTAGAAACTCAAGAAAAAAAAAAAAAACAAAAAAAAAAACGCAGAGGGCTGGGAAGACTCATTGGCTTGGCATCTGCATTGCCATTCAGCAGAGGCTGGAGGAAGGTGGCATGGTGCAGGCGGGCACAGCTGCCTGCTCCCAGGGACTGGCTTCAATGATACGGGAGGCAAACTGAGTTCCTTTGCCCCTGCTGCAGCAGCCCTCAAGTAGCCAAGCCGCCTTGTTCCCTTCTATTAAACTCACCAGCCCTTATCTGCCCCGAGACCGCTCTCAGTGGGCTGGGCAATCTGAAGTGTCCTTAGGGCAGGCCTAGAAGGAGCTGAGCTCTGCCCAGTGCCGCTTCCAAGGCTCTCTGAGCATCTGGCCACAGGGGAAAGCAAACCTGAAATACCCCTATGTTCTCCCGTCGCCAGCAGGACGGACGTGTGGACAGCAGGAATGCAGGGCGGATGTACGGCAGCTTCTGTGCCGGCTGCTTGGGGATAGATCAAAGATCCCTCAGACTTTAGCTGGGGGTTCAGCCCGATGCCTCTGCACGTCTCCTCTCAGGTGCTCACCGAGCTGCCATTCCTTCACACATTTTTCTACAGCAGGAATAATGACGTGGCAAAGGTATTATTATTACAGGAGCAGCCATCCCTCGCCTACCATATCAAAAACGGTCAGGTAAAACTAGCCCAACACATGTAAAATTCACCAAAGCAGCACCAAATTTTCTTCTTTCCCATGAAGGAAACGCCAGCTTTAGAGTCTCGCCTACTGCTTGTGTTTATTGCCAGACAATTCTGTTACGTGCTGACAAACTCCTGCTCAATGTTACCTCCAAGTGGCTACACTTCAGCGATGAATGAAGGCTGAAATGTTTACCTGGCACTCGGCACCTCGCAAGGCACACTTTCCAAGAAAAATGCAGATTTACATTTTCTGTTTGTGTGAAGATTTTCAGCATTTTGCATTCATAATTCCAAACCCTCGGTGTAGGATTAAGCGCTGGCTGTAGGTTAGCCTTTCCTAAACCAGGACTCAGCACTATCCACAGTGTCCATGAGTAGAAGGGAAATTCCCACTGTTTTTTCCACTTCATTGAAACCGAATAGTGAATTATTTGATCTCTTGAAACCGAGATTCACCACTGAGTCACGGCTCCCCACCTACGGGGACGAGCCATGAAAGGCGAGACGCGGGGTGTCCGCGAGGGATGCGCGGGGCTGTGCGGGGCTGTGCGGGCAGGGACGAGGCGAGAGGAGGCACATTGGTGCGGCGTGCCTGTAGCTGTGCGGTAATCACACCCGGCTTTACGTTTTGTCCTAAAACTTGATGGATGGATCTGCTGGGCCAGGTAGGTTTTGCACTGGGGAAAAAAAATTAAGAAACCTTTTTTTATTTTTTTTTGTAACAAAAAAAGGAAGAAATCATTTTTTTTGTATCTCCAGAAATATTAAGAAGCCCTTTTTTTTTTTTTAATACCATTTCCACTAACAAGACCGGGGGAAGGGAGGGCGGGGAGCGGCGCGGGGCCCCCCCGCGGCCGGGGGCGGGCCGGGCGGTGCGGCTGCGCCGGGCGCACCTGGGCAGGTGAGGGAGGGGCCGCGGGAGGGAGCAGGGCGCGCCGTGCCCGCCGCCCCCCGCCGAGATCCCCTCGCCACCCCCCGCCGCCCCCTCCCCTGCTGCGGAGAGCCCCGGGGGTGCGGAGAGGGCGCTGCCGGTAAGTGCCGGGGGTCCCGGTGCGCTCCGGTTCTCCCGGGGCCGTGCAGCCGCCAGGGGGGTGGGTTACGGGAACCGGAACGCGGCGGGGGCACGGGGGGGTCCCGGGGCTCGGTGCGGTGCCCCCCCGGACGCTCGTCCCGGGCTGGAGGGGGCGCTCCGGGGGCCGGGGCCGGGGCCGGGCACACCGCGGGGCCCTGCCGGCCGCTCGCCCTCCCTGGCTTAGCCCTGGGCTACGGCTTTCGGGCCGGGGGTGGTCCCGGTGCCGGTCCCGGTCCCAGCCCTGCCCTGCCTGCAGCTCCCGCGCCGTCGCCTTACTCCCCTCCTCCTCCCCCCCCCCCCCCCCCCCCCGCAGCCCAAATCGTTCGTCCGGCCCGGCACCGGGCGGAATTCACCCGCCGGGGCCGGGAGTGCGGGAGGCGGCCGGGCTCCAGGGCGGGGGAGCCCGGGGGCTGCGGGCTTTGGGGAAGTGATGGTGGGCAAAGCCTGAGAGGTGGGAGCCGCGGGGAGCTCGCATGAGGTGGTGAGGTGTCAGAAAGCTGGGTGGGAGGTCAGCGTGCTTCTCCGGGGGAGCGCTAATTCTAAAGGTTAGCCTTTGGTGTTTTAAAATATATAGGTATATATCTATATATAGGATAAGGTAATCAAATGAAATTAACAAGCAAGGAAAGCGGTGCCAGCCTGTGGCACTGCAGAGATGAAGCCAGAGAGCACCCCTTCCTTCCTCAGAGGCGTGAGCAGGTTGGGAAGGCGCTGAGTGTTCGTGGTCGTGCTGGCAGAGGCTGAAAGTGTTTGAGCTTGGAAAACCTGTGGGCCACAGCAAGATGGTAAGAGGTGCGGAGGAGGGAGCCAGAAGGGGACGCGCGCATCCTTCACGCCCCGCTCTGGGTACCACTGCGGGCAGAGCTGCGCCGGAGCAGGGGAGCTGCGCTTCTCCTGCGCCCCAGCATCAGGAGCAAAGAACCCCTCATTCCCAGGGCTTCCCAGGGTTTCAGCCCCTTTCCAGCCAGGTCGAGACAGAGTTGGGTTTTGTTTTCCTGGTTTGCTGCTGCTGCTCTGACTGGCACCTGCGCTGAGAGTCACCGCGATTAACCGCGGCTAGCCCTGACCTTTGTCACTTGTCTGCAGCCATCGGGGTGGCTGCAGGATGTCTGCTCACCCCTGAGTTTGCTGGAGCTCTTGCTGTCCGGCCCTCGCAGCTTTCCGAGAGCGGGAGCGACTTCTGGCAATGGTGGACCCTTGTGGGATGGAAGTTGAAGGCTGCGAGGGGCTGACTCACTGTCTGCGCCGAGCAATGAGATTCAAGTTGGTTTGCTCTCTGTTATTGTGTCAACAAGCCATTGGTGATAAAAGGTTGTAAAGCATTGTAACGTCTGGTATTGACAGAGGCTGTCTGCGATCCAAGGGACAATTCAAACCCAATACGGCAGCGCCAGCGCACCGTCCATGTGACTGAATTTATTTTGTTTGAGAGGCTGGCATGATTTTTTTCTCCATGGTGTATGGGCTTGTATTTAATCTTGGCCTTGCAAATATGTGTGTATACAGTGTACGTTATTAGAAACAGAGGGAGCTGCTTAAAGTGTAAAAGAGCTTGTGGGAACAAGCTTTAGTTAGGATCCCTTTGTTGCAAGGATAAATTGCTGTTTTTCCCTTAGCAAGTGAAATCAATAGCTGTTGTGTTGTTTTTTGGTCTCAATTTTAAGTCCAGGGTTCACCTGGACTTTGTGTCTTTGCAAACATGCTACTGAGTTTGTAATTCTGGTCGGATTTTTGACTTGAGTAACTAATGCGGTAGTTCCAGAAGCATGAAAATGAGGATTCCTTTCTGATGTTTGCAGCACCTGTGAAGCGGTCTGCTAACATGCCCAGGTCCTTGACTAAGCACATTTTCAAACTATTACTTAAACGTGATTTGCAATTGATTCTGAGCATTTTCTTTGCTTAACGGATAAAATAAGTTGTGCTCTGATTAATTTTGTGTGAACACTTGCATTTGAATTGGATCTGCTGGTATTTGAACAAATAAAACCTGTTCCTAGACTAGTTCTTGGATAGTTTTTTTTTTTAATCTCCTCCATCTCTGTTGCTAGACACATTTTGAAACTCCTGTAGCAGTATTCAGGGCTTATGGCAAAGGATTTACTTACCCTGTAACTGCTTTATTAATGGGAAGTTTGCCATTTTTCTCATTGGTTTCAAGATTTACAAAATGAATGTGCGAGTTATGCCTTCTAAGCACACGTAGTGCAAGTGTGTGTCCACCTTCCAGTCTCAAGATACCAAATGCAGCCTTATTTTGCAGGGGACAGTCGTTAATTTTGCATCTGTGACTTTGTCCTGAAGAGGAAGTATATTGTTGATTGCAAATATAGTATCAACACAATACTACTTAAAAACAGTAAATTTAATCCATTAACTCTACGGCTTTTTTTTTTTTTTTTTTTTTTTTAATAAGAAATTAAACATTAAGTCAATATGACTTGATTTTTAGTGTCAGCGCAGACTTGCAGTTCATGTCCTCCTGGATAAACATCCTGGTTTTTATGGGTCAGCACCTTACACTGGTGCTTGCAAGTGATTATACTGCATTCAAAGAAATCAAGAAAAAGTCATGAAGTGACTTTAGGAGGAAAGCCCATCTCTGTTAAACCAGTCCCCTCAGCTTCAGACAGATGGTTCCACCTATACCTCAGCTGGGGCAACAGCTTCAGATTTGGCATGTAGTTTTCTTTTCCTTCTCAATGCAAGCCTGGCAGGATTGAAGAAAAACTAGATGAGAGATTCCTGTTTGCTAAGGGGTACGTGGAGGCTTTTGAAATTCTAACGTCTGTTCTTGCTGTGGCTTGTTTGTGGCTTTATCTCCTGCGCAGCACTTACAGCTCAAGTTTGATTGGGGCTCACCCTTCCATGTGCTCAGTTAACACGAGTAATGCACGTTGTTGTTCTAGAGACATTAACAGTGTAGAAACATCACCTAGTGATGCATTTGTAACTCCCCCTGGCAGAGCGGTAGTTAGCTAAATCTGAGTTAGTGGTTTCAATGTGTAATAACATAACCAACGTAACACTAGCACCATGTATTAAGTTAACTTTTTATTTTTTCAAAGGACCTGACTCTCAACTAACCTTTCACAATTGGTCTGCTATTACCTGTCTTTTGTAGACAATGGCGTTACACCCGCGAAGAGTCCGCTTGAAGCCCTGGCTCGTGGCCCAGGTAGATAGCGGTATGTATCCGGGCCTTATCTGGCTAAATCGAGAAGCAAAGCGGTTTCAGATCCCCTGGAAGCACGCAACTCGGCACAGCCCGCAGCACGAGGAGGAGAACACCATCTTCAAGGTGAGGGAGGGAGAAGCTCGGTTGTACCACGGCTCTTACACAGAGACAAAGGGCTGAATTGTTGGCCGAGAGCTGGATATGCGTTTCAGTAGCTGCTTCCAGGCGCATTTTGAACTGTTTCTTTGACCTCTGAAATGCCACTTTGAGCACTTCGATGCCAAGCTTGGCACTGTGCTGGGAAGGTGTTTAGTTCTTTAACTCTTTCAGGCCGCTGAAGCCCTGACAATGTCTGGTTGTACAAACTGTGGGAGATTACTGCTGCTTGTTTCATCAACTTGGTTTGGCATGTGGCAGCTGCCTTATTCTTTGCATCAAACCATTAAATATTGTTACATAAATCTTAACAGGGAAAGGAAAAACATTGCTCCAGCATAAAGTTTCAGTTATTGTTACTGCTGTTCTTAATATTCTTCTACTAAGGGGTTCATTTAAACTCCTCTCAGGGATTTTTGACTTCCTCCGCCTTGGAAGGATCTTGTATTAATGGGCTGTTTCGGGGGTCAGACAGCTAGGTGGATACCTGAGGCTGCTCCATTCCATTTTAACCGAATCCACTCCCCATGCACAGGGTACGGCTCACTGCCAGAAATGGCTTTTGGTATTGTGCTTAACACCTAGAAAAACTCAGTGTGCAATCCTGTACGATCAATATTTTCTTAATTTGTATGAAGATGTGTGCTCTGAACTGGTAATGGATCTTGGAAATTTGGATTTCATTTTTTTTTTTTTTCCTAAATCTTTTTAATGGGGAAAGGGGAAAAAATATGGAGAGAGACTGCAACAGATTGCCCAGAGAAGATGTGGATGCCCCGTCCCTGGATGCATTTGAGGCCAGGTTGGATGAGGCCCTGGGCAACCTGATCGGGTGGGTGTGCCCATGGCACATGGCAGGGGGCTGGAACAAGATGGTCTTTAAGGTCCCTTCCAACCCAAACTGTTCTGTGATTCTTTGAAAAGCTATTACAGAGGGAATGCCCACTGTCATTATCAGAAGAGCTGTAGTTAAGGCTTCTGCAGGAGAAAGATTTTACAATAAATTTGTTTGTAAGCTTCATTTCTGATAAAAAGCCACTCTATTGCGAGGGCTGGACTGAGCATGGTGTACTTTGTCCACAGGCATGGGCTGTGGAAACAGGAAAGTACCAGGAAGGAGTTGATGAGCCGGACCCTGCAAAGTGGAAAGCCCAGCTCCGATGCGCTCTTAACAAAAGCCGGGAATTTAATTTGATGTATGATGGCACCAAGGAGGTGCCCATGAATCCTGTTAAAATTTATGAAGTGTGCGATATCCCGCAGTCCCAGGGATCAATCATTAATCCAGGTGAGGGCCTTGCTGACACAATGCTGGTTACTGAGCAGGCGTTTGTCCAATGCGAGTGCCTTTCTCTCTGTGGCATTAACTCTTGAGCTGCCTTTGTGTGCTGTAAAAATGCAGTTGCCATGTGTAAGCCCAGTTACACTAAGCTTCGAGGACTTTGAACCATAGTATGCCTACAACAAAATTAAAAGAGCTGCATACAGTTGCATGTTTTTGCTAAAAAAATAATAATAAAAATCCAATGTTGTCAATAGCTTCTGTATCCTCAGCTTTCTAAAACCAGGTATTAACCTGAAAATAATATTGTACAGATAAAATTTTGTCTTTTTACTTAGAAAATAGACAAAATTCTGCTATTGTGCAAAGCTAATGTGAAGACTACATTTTTTTCAAGAATGCTATTGCAGTGTTTCACACCGAATTGTCTACCTGTCACTCTGTGCTTGTTTGAAGGTTCCACTGGCTCAGCTCCATGGGATGAGAAGGATAATGATCTTGATGAGGAAGAAGAAGAAGAACTGAACCAATCTCAGCATGTCCCTATTCAAGAGACATTTCCATTTCTTAATATCAATGGTTGGTGGCATAGAATGTAATGTAGTAGTGAAGTTATTTGCTTGTATATTGGTGCATGCTTGCAGTCAAGTCTTGGTTTAGCAAATAATTGATTCCTTTCTGTAGATTCTCCAATGGCTCCAGCCAGTGCAGAAAACTGCAGCCCTGAAGCTGTGTGGCCTAAGAATGAACCTCTAGATATGGACATGCCCCCAACAGCTTTGCAGCATGATTTCTTCAGCAGCCCTGAGCTCTGGATCAGCTCTCTTCCAAGTATGTTGATGGATTTATAGTACTTCTGTCATTGTACTTAAAAGTTACAACTTTTTTTAAACCCTTTGGTTGTTTGCTTGTTAGCAGGAATATCTGATTATTTTTGTGTGTGTGTGGTTCTCTGGGGACCCATGGGTTAGACTTGATGATCCTTGTGGGTCCCTTCCAACTTGGATATTCTATGATCTGTGTGTGGCTAGAACACCCCTGTGAGTCTAGGTTAGACTGTGTGGTGTGTGTCTGCTGCTGATAAAGTATGTGCAGAGGTCCAGGGAAAATCCTACTGACAGTTTCTCTCTCAGTGACAGACCTAGAAATCAAGTTTGAATATCGAGGAAAGGAGACGGGACCAACGACAACTGTAAGCAACCCACAGGGATGCAGACTTTTCTATGGAGAGCTGGGTCCTATGCCAGACCAGGAAGAGCTCTTCGGGCCTATCAGTTTGGAGCAAGTGAAATTCCCAGGAACAGAGCAAATCACCAATGAAAGGCAAAAGATCTTCACAAGTCGGCTACTGGATGTTATGGACAGGGGACTGATCCTGGAGGTCAGTGGCCATGCCATCTATGCTGTCCGGCTCTGCCAGTGCAAGGTGTACTGGTCTGGTCCCTGTGCGCCTTCTGCCGCCACACCAAATTTGATTGAGAGGCAAAAGAAAGTCAAACTATTCTGCCTGGAAACGTTCCTAAGCGGTAGGTAGCTTCTGTGTCTGGAAGAAAACGGAGTCTGGTCTTGAGTACTTGGTGACACTATTGGAAAGGGTGGTCTGCCATGGGGGTCAGTCTGGATGCACTAATTAGTTTGCACATGCATGGAGCACGGGTAGTGGCCACTGCTTCCCCTGACCTCAGTGGACTGCGGGGTACGTGTGCCTCAGAATAATGTGCACACGCACTTATTTAATGCTCTGAAAAATATTGGTGGGCCTTGCTTATAAAGGAAACTTTTCTGGGTTAAAGGAATAAATTGTAATTGTTGATGTGTGAGAGGTATAGCTAAGACTCAGGACAATACAGTGAGATGGGATATGGTGAGCATTTCTAACCAAAAGATGGACAACCCTGCAGCATTCCACTTTTCTTCCTAGAGCTGATTGCCCACCAGAAAGGACAAATTGAAAAACAGCCACCATATGAGATCTACTTCTGTTTTGGAGAAGAGTGGCCTGATGGAAAACCTAGGGAGAGAAAGCTGATTGTGGTTCAGGTAGGAGCTAAGGCCCTGAAGCGACATGTGGCAGCCTTGCTGGGGCCATATCATTGTCTCTGGATTGATACTCACAGAAACCAGAAACTGTTCTTCTCTGCCATGGTTATTGGCACTGAGAAACCCCAGCAAGGCTGGTGAATTTTGTGCACTGAATTACATTAATCTGTGAGTGTGTTTTAGGTGATTGGGGACACCATCCTGCAGAGGGTTCCTGCCAAAGGAACAGGGATGTACTGTGTGACTGCTAGGCTGAAATGGCTCACTGTTTCTTCAACAGGTCATTCCAGTCGTGGCCCGGATGATATATGAAATGTTCTCTGGTGACTTCACACGTTCCTTTGACAGTGGCAGTGTGCGACTCCAGATCTCTACGCCCGACATCAAGGACAACATCGTGGCTCACTTGAAGCAGCTGTACCGCCTGCTGCAGACCCATCAGGAGGGGTGGCCGATGCAGGCCCCTGCCATGCACATGGCACAGCCGCTGCCAGCACAGTGACAGGCACTCTGTCCTGCTGCTGCAGGGTGCCCCAGGGTTTCCTACGTTGTACATATGGGGAAATGTTAGTGCCTTGCCTTAACCTGAATGAAATTTGTAAATCTGGTTTTCTGATTAAATTTCAAGTCTATGGTATTTCTGTTTGGGGGGTGTTTTAAATAAAGGAAGTAAGGAATACCTCTACCTTCACTGCTGTTTTTAGCTGTTTGCTATGTGTAAATCAAATTTTTAATTCTGTAATATTTTATAAAATCCACTATTGACATGCTGTATATAAACACTTGATCATTAGAGGGGGAGAGAAGTAATCTGTGCTTTATTAAAACTGCTTTAAGAATGCCATTTTGTTGTCTTTTATTTATCTTTGGCTGCTTTCTAGTTGCAGCCTTGCAGCCTAGCCCTTCTTTGACTCTGCTTTCAGTTTTATATACGTGTATTTTATAGATGTGCATGGAGTTGCAGTAACCCCCAAAACGAGCGGTAGCTCGGAGCTCAGGGCGAGGGCGGCGCCCCCTCAGCGCCCTCTTCCGTGTTTATGGGGCCGGGACCGCCGGCCTAGGCCGCTCCGCCCCGGGAAGGCCGCTCCGCTCCGCCCCGGCCTGGCGTGGCGCGGGGCTGGGCCGGAAGCCTGGTGCCGGGAGGCGGCTGCCGCTCGCGGCCTGCTCCGGGGGATGGAGGCCCTGAAGCCCTTTCCGGCCCCGCAGCTGGTGGCGGCGGCGCGGGAGGCGCTGGGGGCCGGGACCGGGCGACGGCGGCGGCTGCCGGCCTCCCGAGCCCTGCATCTGGCCGGGGAGGTGCTGGCGGTAGCGGCGGGGCTGAAGCCGGCGCTGCTGTACGACTGTGGCGCCGCGGGCCCCGCCGAGCTCCGGCGCTACCTGGCGCGGCTGCGGGCGGCCGGGCTGGCCCCGCGCCGCCTGCACCTGCTGGGCGTCGGGGGCTCGGCGCTGCTGCTGCACCCCGGCAGCGCCCGGCGGCGGCTGGAGGCCGCGCTCCGGGCCCGCCCCGGTCCCTTCGTGGACGTGGCGGCAGCGAGGGGCAGCCCCGAGCTCTGCGGGCCGGCCCAGGCCCAGGCCATCAGGGGCCACCTCGCCGCCCTCCTGGCCCACCTGGAGGCCGCCGAGAACGACGCTGCCGGCCCCGTCTCCTGCAGCGAGGTCGTCCCTGCCGGCTGGAACCTCTGCACCGTGTTCGGGGTGCTGCTGGGCTACCCGGCCGCCTACCACTTCCCCGTGGAGGAGGGTGGCGAGAACTGCCTGGCGTTGACGCCACTCAGGGTGTTCACAGTGCAGGCCCGCTGCCCCCGGATCCAGGGCGGGCTTGGGGTGCAGATCTACTCTTTCAGCATCCCTGAGAGCCTCTGTGAGGAGCTGCGGGAGGTGCTGGACTCCTGGTGCGACGACCTGAGGGACAGTTTCCGCGCGCAGAGTGACTTTGTGGACCTCTGCATTTCCAGTGAGGTGGTGTCACTTCCAGCGGTTGCCTTATAACACAAACACACGCTGACTTTCCACCGCATGCCTCACATGCCTCAGGGAGTGAAGTGAGAAACTCACCAAGAAGCTCCCGAGAGGCCCCGAGCACGGTGGGCTGTGCCGTGGCAGCTTGGGCCCCGACCGCTCAGGCCAGTTGCTGCAAGTCCACGCACATCCCAAGTCTGTGGGTGAATGCACCCAGAGCTGCTCCACAGCCTGGATTCTGACTGTGCTCTGTTGGGTATATTTATTTGCTGCAAACAACTGGAGATTAATAAAAATGGTAACACCACATCTTAAAAAAAAAAAAAAAAAAAAAAAAAAAAAAAAGTTTTTTGTAGGCTCCAGGCTGTATTTAGTACTCGTACGATGTGGTGGCACACACGCCATAGCTGAGCCTGCACTTGAACAAGGGATGGGCGCTGCCATAAAACGCATGTACAGCTCCAAAAGGGGATAAAAAACACTGTCTCTTGAATTAATGTGCCGCTGACCTTGAAGGAGCGGACACAGTTGCGGGGATGCTGCCATGAAACCGGCTGCTGGCAGGCTGGAGGAATGGTGGCTGAACTTGGGCCAGGCGGGCGGGTGGTGAGGAGGCTGCTTGGGATGCGTGGTTCATGGGGGTGATACAGAAAGCCCCTCTGAGCACCAGTTCTTTGTCAGATAGCATTAAAAAATGGTCCAGGGTTCTGTCGTTCCCATGCACTGAGACAATAAGTGAAGGGGGTTGAGTATTCCTCTAAACATACATACACAGTTCCCATACACATGGGACAACGGGTCCCTGCTGCCCTGTCTCTCCCACCCCCCATGAGCTGTTTGAGTGTCAGGTTGAGTGGTTTTGCCCCTCAGGGCAGAAACTGGGCAGTGCAATCTTGAGCTGAAGAAGAAGAACCAAAGCAGTGAAGGGAAGGATCAATCTCCCTGTGTTTATTGGAGCCGTGTCAGTTTGTTTGGAGTGAGACCAGCCCAGGATATGAACCAGGTTAAATACAAGAGCAGCAGAAGGTGCATTGCTCATTGCTGCTGGTGAAGCAGAAGTCAGTTCTGAACAGAAGTTGTTTAGGAGGTGCCTCACGGTTGATAGTTTGCAAGGAAGGCAGCCATGGCCATTGCTATCACTGCCAGCAGAAGAGGGAGCCAGTTACCACGCTGTCTCTGCAAAGAGAAGTAAGCATTACCAGGAAGTTGGTGGGCAGAAGAAACTTGTCATTGTTCCTAACAGACGTCATTCATCTTTAAACACTGCCCAAATAAACAGGAGAATTGCCCTAGATAAATGTGGAAACAAACAGGGAAGCTCTGGGACCATGTGCCGCAGGGTTGGGGCGAGGGACATCTCCCACCTTCGCCGGCTTGCTCTGGACGTTGTTGAGCTCGTCCCGGCACTGGCGCAGCCTGGTCAGGCAGGAGCGGTACTCCTCGCTCAGGGCCTCCAGCTCGGCGCGCAGCTCCTGGCACTGCAAGGGGACGTTAGCGGGGGTGTTAGCAGGAGCGAGCCCCGCAGGGCCGGGCACACCGAGACCGGCAGGGCTCCCGCAGCAGCCGTGGCTCTTCGCCTGTGCAGGGGCAGCCTGGTGATGGGGGATTTTCACTTCTGCCACCTGTGTGCCCACATATACCTGCGCAGGACAGAGCAGATTTCAGTGTTACATGGTGACACAGGCCATGCCCTGGTTATTCCCATGCCATGGCCTGTTTGCTTTCACTGCCACCTTTCATGGGAGAAAACAGCAATAGCTATTTTTTTCTGACCACACGTGTAAGTTAGGAGGAAGAATGGGGTATGAAATCATGGGAGGGGGTTCATTTTGCTCTGTGAGAGCAGGGGGACACATGGGGCAGGTGCCCCAGTCATGCTGCGCATCCCCAAATCTCAGATAGCACCCTCAGTCCCAAACACCCACCCGGTGCAAGACCCTGCCGCCTCCTGGGTGCTGGCTGCCCTGCATCCCCAGCACCTGCAGCTGCTCCCCACATCTGGTCCCTGTTACTGGGTTGCACTTCACAAACTCCGTCCCTAGCTGAGGCAGGGTGTTGCCTGATACCGCTGGTGCCCTCGCTGCAGTCGGGCTGTCGGACAAGTCCTCCTCCTGTGCCGTTCTCAGGTCTGCTATGGAATGTTGCAAATTTTAATTTTGTAAATCCCCATTACCTAAATTGTACTGTGAGAAATTACGGGCTGTTGGTGGCGGGTAGAGGGCGCAGTTTGTGCTGTGGTTTCGTGTCCTGAAGTAGTCCCTGACAGGGGAAAGACCATGCAAGAGGTCAGGAAACCAAGTATTTTGTGGTCAAGTTTTATGTTGTTGATTTTGTTTGTTTGTTTTTAGTGTTAGCAGACCCTTCGTGTTATTTGTGAACCTTTTCCTCTGGTTCATTTGTGCTCAGGACTT
Source organism: Heteronetta atricapilla (assembly GCA_011075105.1). NCBI lineage: Eukaryota > Metazoa > Chordata > Aves > Anseriformes > Anatidae > Heteronetta > Heteronetta atricapilla. Next base: position 5,374,407 of record CM021756.1, on the reverse strand, counting down.
CAGCTCTTAAAGCATGGCTTTGGCGTTTCCCTATTTCTCTCCCTGAACTGTGTTCACCTGCAGAGATACAGCAGGAGCTGCTGAAGCAGTGGCCCTGGACACAAAGCTGCTCGGTGCCCCAGCCTTGTGCACACACACGTGCTGTGGGCTTTAGCTGAGGCTGGTATCAAAAGAAAAATTCAGCAAAGGCAATCCTCAGAGCAGGTACCAGGAGCAGTCTGCTCACCCCTGGGAGCTCGGTCCCTAGCAGGGTGACTCCATCCCAGCTGTGGCTTGGTGCTTCCTCACCTCATTCTCCTTTGCTGTAAGCTGGGATGTCCTTTTCTGCATCTCAGCCTTCAGGCTTTCTTCTGCCTCCTCCTCAGGGTGCTTTAACAGAGCATTTTGTGTTTCCTTGGCAGGAGTGAGAGGTGGGCTCTGGGTGGTGAAAACCTGATCTAGAAAACAGTCAGGCTTCTGATGAGAAACAGGTCCTGGCTTCCAGTTTGCTTTGTATCTTGTATACTCAGCACAGTTTAAAGATAATATTTGCATGCTATGCACAGAGAGGAGCTGAGTTAGTTATCATAGGCTTGCCTCTCCTGCAGATGCAGGTTACGCATCTTTAGAGGAGTATTTCCAAGTAGTTGCCAGAAATGGAAGGGAGGGAGAGTTAAAATGCCTTTTATTACTTCAAGTACAGCTGTAATTGCAGTTACAAACTGGAATCTATCTATAAATCTATTTTTTAAAAAAGTATAGCCACTGAAGTAGAATTTGAGTTGAAATCCCTTTATTTTTTTAAGTACTTACCATCATAAATACACTTGAATTTTAAAGTTAACTAACAAAATATAACTAATTTTGCACCGTTTTAAAATAATCCTTTATTCTAAACAAATAAAGACTTTTCCTAGAGTCACTTTTAACATTCCCATGTCCAGCTAGAGGAGCGCTAGATGGGAGTTAGAAAGTTTGCTGACCTTTCCTCTGCACCATCGCTTCCTGCATTTTCCGCTCGTTGGTCTGGTTCTGCATCAGGTCTGGGAACATAAAAAGTCACCGTCACTGGTAGCACCAATGCAGGTCTTTTGTGCTGTGCTTCTTTGTGCTACTTACTGTGCAAGTGGCTGATCGTTGCCTCCAAGGATAGCTTCTGGCTTTGTAACGTTAGCTTCTGATTTTGTTCTTTTTGCAGTTTACCTGAAATAATAATAGTAAGAAAACCTGAAATAATAACAATAAGAAAACACAAATCTCTGTGTGTTTTGATGCAAGTATGGCAGGTTTCCCTTTCTCCAAATGTGTAAAGTGGAGTGGATATTGCTGGGTGCACTGAAATTTAATCTCTGAAGGAATGCAATTTTTAGCTATTAATTGTACTTGCAGTTTTGGTAGCTTCTTCTAGTGTGTCTTAAATCATGAATAAATTAACTGAATGTATTTTAGACATGTTTGAGTGAGACTGTTGTGAAAGTTGAACTGCCCCCCATCTAGTGCTCGTTAATTCTGTTTTAAAATAGCCATGCGAAACATATACTGATCTCTGACTTTCTAGGTTTTCCATTCCACTCTTTCTCCCTGGGAAGTCACTTGGCTTTCCTGAAACACCTCTAACCTGGTTGGAAACTACTCTAAGAGCCCTTTTGGAAACCAGAGTCTCTCTGCAAGCTGAGATGTGCATTCAGAGGAAGATTGTTCTGGGTGTGCTCGGCTTTCAGGATCAGGCCTTTACAAGTATTTGCTTTATATCTGCCCTCCACAGGGAGGAGCGGCCCTGTCCCCCTGCACGGTACCTTCGATGGTGCTGATGTGCTCGGCTTGGAGCTGGTTGTCCTCCTGCAAGGCTCTGGCACGCTGCTGGAGCTCGGCGTGTTCCTGCTGCAGGCGGTCCAGGGCCTGCTGGAGCTGCTCGTTCTGCGCCGCCGTGTGCTGGGGTGAGAGGAGCCCGGCGTCAGCGGGGGCATGTGGTGGGGGCACCCAAATTGAGGAGGATGCAGTAATTGTGCTTCACCAAAGTGTTTTTTTTTTTTTTTTTCTTTATTAGGTGGAAAAAGCGGGCTTAGTGGGCGATGGTGCCATTCCCGCAGGGGAGCTGACGTACTTGCAGTTTGCTTTGCAGAACGTGGAGATTGCTCTCGAGCTCACTCTGCATCTTGGTCATCTGGGTCCACTCGGCTTTGAGCGTGGTGTAGTGCACCTTCCAGAGAGCCAGGTCCTCCCTCGTCACCTCCAGGCATCTCTGCGGAAAGCGGGGACCGCGGGTGGACCTGCTGCCCGTGGGACCGTGCCGCGGGAGGCCAGTGGGAGGCCAGCCTCACACTGCCCCAGCCTCACGCTGCTCCAACCTGTCGTAACCTGGCATGGATCTGATGCTGTTGGGTGGGCAGAGGGGTTCGATATGGGGATGGCTGCTGCAGGCTCACTGCTGGGCAGCACCTGCAGCTCTGATCCTCTGTGGGGATGGGGAAGGCTGGTAAGGTTTGGGACACGATTTGGTTAGTGTCCTGAAAATGCCTGCCAGCAGTTTGCTTTGACCCGCAGGATGCCTTCTGGGAAAAAGCTGTTTTGATGTTAAGTCACACCAGAGAAAGCATCTCCAGAGACCTCGTGTGCTGGATGCTGTGTGCGGCTTGTGGCTCGGTGGGCATGGGGAGGGGATGGGGTGAGGAGTGGTGCAGGGAAGGGAACACACTTCCAACTGCCGGGCAGCGGTGTATGTCTCCAGATGCGCTGTTCTTAATAACCTGATGCGGGGCTTACATGAACGCAGGTTGTCACTAAACTGACCTTACTCGGTAACTTAAAAAACAAACAGGTGTGAAACACATTTCTTACCTGAGAGTTTTGCAGCTGCTGCTCTGCTTGGAGTTTGTCCTCGAGCATCTTCTGAAGCGCCGCCTTTGCCTTCTGCTCATAGGTCTGCTTCTGGTCCTCCATCTCTATCAGGATCTTCTTCACGCACTCCTTTGAGTAACTCTTTAATGGAGGAACAGAAGTGCTCAAAGGGTCTTATCTGGCATATTCCTAATCTTGCTAAGCCTGAATGTTAGCAAATCCAGTGTGTAAGCGCTACTGTTAATTTACTGTGAAACATTGCTTCAGCAAAGAGGAGAAATACTTTTCAGATCCATATCTAATCAGATTGCTCTGGAAACTGAGACCCGACCTAATTACATGATTCAGTATTTCATTTTCATGCCTTTCTTCACCAGTGGTTGTTTCTCAGAGAATCAGGCATTACCTGGGTGCAGGCCTGCAGCTGATTTTCAAGGGCCCTTAGTTTGCACTTCAGTTTGTCTTCGTTCAGCTGACCCTGGGGAAAAACAATTGGCTCAGCGTGTGTAAATCACAAATCATACAATATGCCTCCGATGTTTTGTTAGCTTGTTTGTTCTCTTTCTTCCTTTTCTTCTATATTGTGGCTAAATTTGGTCAAAATCTTCAACGCTTAGAGTTCAAATAATCCCAGAATAGGTGGGTTACGGGGGAAGTAAAACCTTTATGCACTGGAAAACCCTGCGGAGGAAGAGTGTGGGCGCCTGCAGTAGGAGAAGCTAAGATGAGGCGATTTCAGCCAGGCAGGATGGGGCTGTGGGACACACGGCTGCCGTCTGTCCCGGCCGTGCTCCCTGCTCCTGCCCGCGCCGCTCGGTGCCTGCAGCCCGGCGGGTGCCAGCTCTGCTCCTGCTGCTGGTGTTGGGAAATGGCCCGGGTCTGCGTTGTGACATCGAGCAGCTGGGCAGGGGGACGGATGGCAGTAGTGGTGATTCATTTTCCCTATTATCATCTCCTCTCAGTGTTAGTCAGACTTTTTACTTAGGTTTTGTGAAACCAGACTGCATGCAAATTCAGATAAAATTTCTAGCAAAGAGTTCACGTAGGCTGTTTTTCCACCACTGATACTGAGAACATCAGTATCATCTCTGCTTGCTTCTGTTTGAAGTCAAACCTCTGAATAAGCAACTCCTTGATGTTACGGGAAGAGCTGTCAGACCCAAGCAAAACCAGACTCTCTGGTGTCTTAGCACTGTTCAGATTTGCACAGAAGTCAGTTTACAGTCCCAAAGAATAAAGCTTCCCTGCTCAGTTAATACAATGAAACCTGAAGGCTATATCCCCTTAGAAAGTAGGTGGAATTTTGAAGAGCATTTTTAAATGTGGAATATTATGCCTAACTTGGCTCTGCAGTTCATTTCATTCTGCTCTCTGCAGAGGTTCACAGGGGAGGGTGGTGGTGGTGGTTCGCAGCCCCTGTGCACAGATGTAAATGACTGTGCGAAGTACCAGGCAATGGAGCACCAGGCCCTTCCTACGCCTGGGAGCAGAAATGTGCTGGCAAACTCTTTTAATGAGGATACAGCTTACAAATTGGTGAAAGAACATACGGCATTGAGATTTCCCGAAATGGAACAAACTGCCTGTTGCCAGAACAGCATGTCGGCGAGGGGCGAGTGGGCTTGTGCACATGCGTGGGAGGGCATGAGAAGTCGTGCCTCTGACCAGAAAAGTTGTGTGAGCTAATCTTGGGCAAGCCCTTGTGCTGATGATTATTGACATGAAAGGAGCTGGCTTAAAACACCACCACTACCCCCAGAAAAACACCACCCCACAATAAAAAAACCTTATTGCTACCGCTGTCGGATGGCGGTTGTTTTTTTCCTGTCTTCTGCAGTGTCTCACGTGATGCTGTTTTGAACACCACCTGGGGATCCTTGCATGAGAGCCCAAGGACAAAAATGCAGTCAGAGGAGAGGACTGGGGCTGGTGTTCACAATGTGGCGACTCCTGCAAATGCTGGATTTGAATTCACCAAAGCCCTCGAGTCTGAAGTTACCAGACTGGGTAGCTCCAAAACCTTTGCCTGAAAACTATTCTGCATTTCTCTGGGGCTGTCACCTAAGTGCCATACACATCTTTAAAACTGCTGTTGGCCAGCAGCCGCAGTGGTCTGGTTGTCCTGTGAATGGTGAATTTTCTCTGATACTCCTTTCTGTTAGCCATTTTAAATAACTGGTTTAAAGTGATAATTTTAAGAGCTGTTTCTGGAGGTCTTCCAGTTTCCCCAAACTTGATGCCTGTGCTAGAAAAATGGGTCCAGAAAGTCACAGGAATGCACTGGATATGACAAAGGGCTTAAAATCAGCAGGTCTCTAAGGCATTTCCAAGAGCCAGGCTCAACTTGAGAGGTCAGAAAGGGAAGCAAATTATTTAAAGGAATAATTTTCTTTAAGAAGAGAACAGCTCAGAAGTAACTACTCTTAATAACCATGGGGTGACTGACTTAGCTTCCTCCACCTGGCAGTGTTTTTGAATCAACGAAGCAAGTTGTACAACTGATGGGGGCTGAGTGCTGGACCTGTGGTGGGACAGGCTCTGGCCTGGAGGTAAAACCACGGGGAGGAACGGGGGACCCATCCCTGTGGGGTAACGATGCCCCCATCCTCCTGCACAGCATTTTCTTGCTCCATCAAACCACAAACACCCAGGAAGACGAGCAATAACTTAAAAAACAACTGTGGCCACTTCCAGAGTTACTGCTGGCTCGTTGGGAAGGATTTAAAAACTGCTGGAGCACACATGGGGCATCCCACCCAGACACAGCTCGTGCTGCTGGACCCGTCTGCGCCTCCCGAGCAGCCCCTGCCCCTCCGGCCCCTCCTAGCACAGCCCCTGCCTTCCCCCGGTGGCTGCGGGGCCAGCAGTGTTAATTTTTAGTCCTTGATGAAAGGTTGAAGGCAAGAGGCAGCAGCAAAGCCTCCCTTCTGCGGCAGAGATAGCAAGAAGCAAAGTGCACCCACCTGTTTCTAATCTGAGGTTTCATGGCTACTTCCTGCAGTGTGTGTCAGTGTTTTTTCCTGCTCGCATTATATTTGAAGAAGCAAGCGAAGGCGGAAGTTTCTAACCACAGTACATCTAACACTTTTTTTTTTTTTACAGCATCTCATCCTATCGTTTGCTTTTCTGCCCCAACAGAACCTTCAAACCACTTTTTTTTTTTTGATGGCTCAACAAACAGTATATTAATAGTTGATTTAATAACCCCACTTAAAGCACTTCACAGGTCACCATAAAACAAGTCCTAAAATTTATCACCTTCATCTTACCTCCTGATACAGTAAGGAGGAGGGGAAGCCCTAGCTCAGTGCTTCCTGGAGGATTTTGTCTGAGTTGTGAGGAAAAGGCTCAATGCATGGCCACAGTTCAGCAGCATACCCCAGGCTGGGCAGGTGCTCCAGTCTGGAGCAGCTGAAATTTTTATTTTGGCCAGGAAAATTGGGTTCAAAATGCTTAAGAATTGACTGGAAAAAAAAAAAAAGTGGAATGTGGTTGCTTGGGTTTGGTCTATTTCCCCCCCCCGCCCCCTTAACTACTGCTACTGTCTTTTTACTTGAGCAAAGGTGGGAAAAACAAATGCTAAAAACAAACAAACAAACAAAAAACTCAGCATTTTACATAAGAGAAGGATTTTACACCTTCTGTAAATCTGAAATCAAGGTAAATGCTGTTGCAATTTTGGAGGGGGAGCGATGACAGGGAAAAAATCAAGCAACGTAACCCCCTAACTTCCTTCTGAGTTTGTGTTCAACCTGCCCTGACAAGGAAGGGGAGAGCAAGGAAGGAGGAAAAGCAAGCAGCTGGTTCCAGTCCAGCACAGCGCCTTGTCTTCCAGGTGGCAACATTGCTGCATTTCAGACCTGCAGCATCTCCAAACCTGAGGCCAGGCAGAGCTCGAACTTGGAAAAGGAGGCACGCAGGGTTTTTTGCTGGTGTGGGTAAGCCGGTCCCTGCCGTGGCAAAGCCTCCCCCAGCCCCAGCAGCCACCTGGTACCTGCCAGGATTTTTCGGAGGCTTGCAGCAGCGTGGAGAGCAGCTCCTGCAGGATCACCATCTTCTGCTTCAGCAGCAGCTCGCGGTGCAGGGCCTCCTGCGGGGAAGTGAAGCGGGGTCAGGTGGCCCCATGGGGGCCCCTTAGGGCTTGAGGTGTCCCTGGGTCCGGCAGCTTGTTCGTGTGCTTTCTTGGCAGCATTAACACTGGGCACATGGCACCCCTTTGTTTAATAACAAACAAACATATAGCTGTACTTGCTCAAGGGCTGCTCTCCAGGGAAGCGCTTACAGTGCGTGGTGCCTACCTTCAGGTAGCTGGACAGCTGTATGATTTCCTGGAAGGGAAAGGGGAAATGTTTCAGTCCACAGGATTGTTTCAGTTCATAAACATCTAAATTTCCGGGGAAGTGGAAATGCTTTCTGCAGTTCCTTATGGCATCTTTGCCATGCAGCACCTCAAGTCAGGGCAGTTACTGAATGAAAACAATAGATGCGCAGAAAAGAGGAGCCTGTCTTTCCTGGAGCAGCTGTGTCGTTATTCAGGAAACCACGGAAATTTATCACCAGTTGGTGTTCTGGTCAGAAATTTTAGAAGCTGTGCCCTTTTGCACAACTTCAAGTCTAGTCATCATCCATGTGTTTTGCTTACCTTATTTAAAACCGCTGTTCCACAGCTGGAATGGAAAAAGAAAGCACATAAGTGAGGTGAAGGTGATGCAGGCTTCTGAAGCAGCCCATAGCCTGGGCACCAGCCTCTCCCCCCGGCCGGAGCAGCGCGTGGATGCTCGTGGAGCACATGCAGGGAATGGGCACGGGCTGGGCAGTGCGAGGTGGCCTCGTGGGGCCTGAGAGCACAGGGCAGGAAGGGGAACGTGGCTTACTCTGTCTGCTGGCTCGAGTCTTTCACCCCTGTGCTTGTGAGCGTCTGAGTTCCTGTGAAAATAAAGTAAGAGGATGTGCCCAACGCCCTGCTGCAGAGGGGCCCTGAACTCTTCTCTGTGCAAGTGTGTGCTGAGCTCTCCAAAATGGCACCGTGTCTGTGAGGGGAGGGAAGCTGCTTAACCGGTGCCCAGCCTGGCAGGGACAAGAAACCGTGAACTGTTGGGCTCAGGGGGAAAAAGAAGTGTAATTCTGCAGCCTGCAGTTAGCCCACATGCCCCAGGATAATTGGGGGCAACTGCAGGGAGCCCTGAGTACAGAGCACTTGCTGGGGAGCTCTGCTCACTGAGCTGCGGGACGGCTGGCAAGGAGATATTCCTAATGCCTGCAGCCAAAGGGGGGAGCTCAGCCCGGGGTGGTAAAGCCGTGGGGCTGCAGGAGGTGCTGAGCGGCTCCGTGGAGACTGAGGAGCTGGACGAAAGTGTGTGACCATTGAGCATCCCTCACCTACCTCGGGTGTTTGTGGAGATGCGTGGCCCAGGGGTGGCTTCTGCCGAAACGTTGAGGGGGCTGCCGAGGTTGAGCGGGGAGAGCACAGGGGGGTACGCAGGGTGGCTCCATGGGCGCTGGAACAAGAGGGTGGATTGTGTCAGGGTGTCTCCAAAACAGAGGGCAAGGAGTTACGGCTGGGTCAGGATTTGAGGTCAGCATCAAAGAGATGCTGAGAAACCAGGGCTGTTTTCATGTGGACCTGCTGGTTTGGCTGCAGCAGCACCAAAGCTCTGTAGGGGAGCAGGTGAAAGCCTGCTGGGTGGGCCAGGACACGGAACCCTAAAGTGCCTTGATGTTTTTGGAAAGGATGAGGACCTTTAGGGGCTGGGTCCTGGCTGCCACGGAGCAGAGCTCTGCACCCCATGGCAGTGAGTCCTGGACAGAAACTGCACAGGGGCTGTGTGTGTGAATGCCTGCCCTGGGTTCCTGCTGCCTGGTGTGTGATTAAACCCCTGAGCCAAGTGGCAGCGGGAGGTGGCTGCTCTCTGTGCTCCTGTGCTGCAAGGGGAGCTCGAGGCTGTGCTGGTGTCCCACCAGCACCTCGCCTTCCACTGTCTCTGCTAGCATAAGTTCACAAAGCCCCTAGGATGAACCTGCACCGTGACAGGGGAATTATTCATTTTGCATGGGATACAAATTTAGAAGGGAATCTGTTTGACTCTGGGGTGTTTTGCATTGCACCTTTCTGTAAATATTCTGACTATCGGGGTTGCCGTTATCTGGGCAGCACTGGGCAGGCAGCAGGACCACAGAGCATCCTCATTCCCGATAAAGAAGGTGCTGGGGGAAGCCAGGTGTTCAGAGTGCAGTTTTCATGAGGGAAAAATAATTTATGTAAGTGCAAAACTAGTCTGGCAGCTAGGACGCAGGGCTGTATTTAGAGGAATGGCAGTAACACTCCATCTGGTTCAAGTTTAGCTTGGAAAACAGGAAAGGAACACACTGGGAGGGAGGCATCGCTGTTTACCCATGCCGACTCCGCAGCGTGTAAGGAAACAGGAGGTTTTTGTGGGTTCATTCTCACTTTGCACTTTGGCTTGGGTCTCAGTGCAGCTGCAGTCGGCAAGCAGGTGCCGTGCTGCAGCAAGCACCGGAGGAACGGAGCTGCTCGTGGGGCTGGCGTTACCTGCAGCAGGCCTGGCGGGCTGGGGTCCCCCCGCACACGGAGGCCGCCAGGAGCCCCCACCATGGTGCTGGACAGGTTTCTCCTCCGGAGGAACTCGCGTTGCCGTGGGCTCTGTGGCAGCTCCTCTGCTGCCCGTGTGGGCCGGCGACAGCTCGGCGGGTGGCTCCGCCGCCGCAAGGCCTCGCGCGTCTCGTGCCGCCGCTCGCACTTCTCCTCATAGCTCTCGCCCGCGCGCCGCGGCCGGGCCCGCTCAGGAGGACTGATCATGCTGGGGCTGTGCTGCCGGGCCACCACCACAGCCCTGCGGCCTCCGTCCTGCCAAAACCAAGGGACAAGGTGAGATCTGAGTGAAAAGCAAGCGTTTCTGAGGCTAAGTAAATGTGAGGTATTTGTAGATGGCCTAATTCTGGAGTCCTTGTCCAGTGGATGCGAGTGGTGTTCATGGAGAGATGAGCTCCTACGTGCTGACAACATCAAACATCCCGCACTGGTTTTGCTCCTCAGTGGGGTGGCTGCTGACCCAGGGGATTCTTGGAGCAGAATTGCAAACAGTGAGCTCAAGCTCATGAAGTTGCCTTCACTACCAAATAGCGGTGCTTCCACAGCTTTCTCTGGGAGAACTGTTTTCCCTATAAAATAAAACCCCTCTGTTTTTCAAACAAATTTTTGTGTGCATGCTGATACAGTTTTTTTTTAGCCAACTGAAAGAAAATGAGGGAGACACAGGAAGAACAATAGCTGCTGCTGTTTCTGTAGTAAAGTTTTAAAGCGTCCCTGTCTTTTGCCCTACATTTTCAATAGCTCCAAAAATAGCCTCGCCATTGAGTAATTCACACCTCGAGCAGTGGTGTTGCATTTCGGAGTGGTGGCTGTCTTCCTGTGCACAGAGGGGTCAGGAGCAGCCAGCGGCTGTGGGGCCGGGGATTTTAGGGGTGCAGAACCTGGCAGCACCCTGCAGGTCCGTGTGTCCCCGCTCTCCAAAGAGCCCAGCTGCCGGGTGCTGCTGTCCTCCAGCTTTGCATGGCTGCCAGACACCCATGCTTTCCTTTGTACAGGGCTTTGGTTGGACCTTTGCCTCGGTCAAACAGAAAGCAGAGGGATAACAACCTGCAGCATCCCGTCCTTCCTCCCTCGAGCAAGCATCGCATCCCTCCTGCCTCTCAACGATCGGTGGGGAAGGGGCTTATGTCCCCGTGCCATCCCAGGCACAGTGCTGGGAGGGTCCCGGGCTCTGGTCCTTGTCCCTACTCAGCCTGAGGCCATGTTGCATGTGGGGTTTTGTTCTCATGTTTAGTAAGCCATGTTAATGTAGAAAGGAGGAAAAAAAATATAATAAAAAAAAATTCATTGGTCTCATTCTGTCTCAAGCAATTAGGAAGTCATTACATCTAATGGGAGGGGAAAATGTGAGCAAGTAGAAACCCATTTACGTATGTAACATTTCCATGCTTTTTAGTCTGCAGTAAGATCTGCTCCTTCGGTCTTTTTGCTGTCGGGATGTGCCGTCACACAGGCACGTTGCTAGCACCCACTGCTTGCTGCAGGGCCTGTGCTCGGTGCTGCCAGGGCTGATCCTGCTCCGGGCTCAGGAAGCTCCAGCAGCCTGCAGCCGGCAGCACGCTGCCGCGAGCTCACGGCCCGCTGGGGCGCGGGGCCATGGTGCCCTGCAGCCGAGCGCTTCTGAACAAGGAGGCGGTGCTTGCTGAGCTGTGCATTCATATTTGTTTGCATATTCCACTCTTTGAAGCTCCAAATGGCTTCTGAAGCGTCTCTAATTTTAGTTTAAGCTTACCGAAGGGTCCCACCAGTGTTTCACTGTTTGGGTGTTTCTTACTGTGAGGCACTTTGAGCTGAAGGGGTCTGGGGCCACGAGAGGCTAAGCAGCTTATCTCCATGCAGCCTTCGTGTCCGTACCATAATGACCCCACTGAGCCCAGATGGGCCTTTCCCCTCTGTGCTCACACGCCTGAGTCCCCTGCCTGGTGGGCACGGCGGGGCCAGGTGAGCAGCTTCACCCCACCAGGCTGCCCTGGGTGCCCACCCGCACCCCACAGCATGCTGCCTGAATGCCCAGCAAGCCCCACAGCTTGGGACAAAACACGTATCTGCAGACAAACCTGCTCCAAACTCTTCAGGACATGATAAAAGTTTTTTTTTTTTTGATTTGGTTTCCATAATTTCAGAAGTGGCCTAATTGCATGGTGCATCCAGGCCTTGGCCATCCGGCTCCTCCGGTGGGAAGCAGCGTGGCCCCGCGCCCAGCCCGCCCGGCCATCCCGCCGATGGGTTAACCCAAAATGGGCTTTAAAGCAAGGTAAAGCTTAAAGAAATGCATTGTCCATTACTCACCCCAAGCTGAGCAAACTGTTGAGGCCTTCTTGACAAGCTAATACTTTATTTCCTTCTTCTGTTACCCCAAATCACCCTCTCCAATTAACAAACGTATCCTCTATCTTTGCTTTCCAAGTTGTTAACGTTTCTTGCTTCAAGGGAAACAAAAAAATTGTTTCTTGCTGGTTCATGTTACAGCCTCCCCGTGTCAATCATGTAGCCTGAGAGCGGGGTGAAAAAAGTGGAAAAAAGGTGTGCGGCGCTGAGCAGGGCAGCGCTGGCAGCCCCGGTGCCACGGGCACTTACCCGGCTCCTACTTGTCCGCCAAAGAGCAGCAGGGCAAGCGCGGGGCTGTGGGGTGCGAATGCACTGCCGCTGTCATCGTGGTGCCAGCGACTTCACGGTGCTGCTCCCTCGCCCTTTTTCTTTCTGTCAAACAGGAAACGTTGAAGCCGCAGCCCCGGTTCCTGTCCTGCTGGCGGGCGGGGAGGCCGGGGGTGCGCGCGCCCGGCACGGGGGGACCGGGTTATCTCGGGGTGCCAAAGGCTGCGGCTTCCCTCCACGCAGAGCCAGCGGCTATCTCTCGGGACATCTCCCTTTATCACTCTCTGACACTTGGAGGCTGAGCGCTGGTCCGAGGAGCTGCCTGTGGCACCGGCTGACCGAATCTGTCCGGGCTGCTTTGGGGTAAAGAAATCCAGACTTAGCCAAGTGCAGTAATGCTATTATTTGAAGGCCTCTTGCAGATTGGAAGGGAAAAAAAAAAAGTGTATTTCAGCAGCCGAGGAGAAGTCGCAAATGGCAGAAATTCATTAAGGTCTTTAGAGAAGTGAAAGCTGCGTTAATGCAAATCATGCAGCAAGGTCGGTTTAACCAGCTGCATGCTGATTAGGGCTCTGCGCATACTCAAGTGGAGAAGGAACAAAATTCAAACTAGAGATGCTATAAGGTAATGTAAGGTTTATTTTTCCAAAGACCATCCTAGAGAGGATGCAGGATAAAACTATTCCAGTTCAAAGACCCTCTCCTGTGGCTTTCTCTGGGCATTTAGCATGGGTTGGCCTAAATCCCTGTTCAGGAGCCCTGTCCCCTTTGCACTCAACCCATGCAGTTCTGCTTTATAATCCTTTTCACTAAGTCTAAATAACTTTTTTTTTTTTTTTAAAAAAAAAGAAAAAAACAATCTAATTTTAACTAGGTCACTGAAGATTTTCATGTTTCAGTTGAGCCACTCTGAATCCCATCATCTTTCCCTCAGAAGTAGGAGGCTGTGTGCTACGGGCCCAGTTGCCTTTCATGTTAATTACCTTTTACTTAATCCCCCCTTTGAGAGGGATGCGCTGAAATGCAGCGAAGCACACAGCCTGAGCATGCTTCCCAAACCCCTCTGTGTTTCCAGCCTTGTGGATTTCTGGCTTTTTTGGCTTTTGTGGAGCCAGGGGAAGAGAATGGCTGGCGAGGGGGAGCCCTGCTGCACACTCTCTTGATCAGCAGAGGCCAGCTGCAAGTGTCCTAACTAAAAGAGATGTTTTTGTGCGATGTTGTTTTCTGGTGTCTTGTCTTGCGTGGGCAGCTCCGGAGGGGCCCCGTGTTCCCAGCTGTGCTGTCTTCACAAAGCGTCCCCACGTGCTGTTTTGGGGTGGGTTTTTCTGGAGACACCACTGTGCGTGGGACGCGTCGGTGTGGGGCCACTCCGGGCACTTGGAGCCGCACTAACGCCCCGACCCCGGGGAGCCGGCCAGGGGCACCCCAGTGTCATGGCGCGGCGGCGCTCTCCGGACGTTTTCCACGATGATGTTGCTCCTGATGAGGTTGTCGAGCAAGCCGGGGGCCAGGCTGCGCAGGAGCAGCATCCCGGTCACAAAACCGGCCGGGTAGTGCAGCTCGCGCTGGCGCAGGGCCCCGCTGCGGATGATCTCCAGCGCGCACTCCTCCTTGGGCGATGGGGCCGCCTTGATGGCATGTGAGACCATCCGCATCGCGCTGTCTGGGGGGACAGAGAGGGGGAGCCGGGTCACAACGGGGCTACTGCAGGCATCAGGGTGCCAGTAGCTTCCCCTAACAAACCCCTAAATGCTGGGGATTGGGTCTGCTTGGCTGTGTGATGCAAAGCGATATCAATATCCTTCCCGTTCCTCTCCCTCTCCTGAGGATAAATCCCCACCTCCTGTGACTTTACTGCAAAGGTAGCAGAGTCAAAGTTTTTTTGTTTTGTTTTGTTTTGTTTTTGTTTATGTTTTTAGTGCTGAGGCTCCATTTCCCAAATTGCACAGGGCAGAGGGCTGGTGAAGCCCTGCACTGGTGGTGCTGGGCTCGGCTCTGCCTGGACGTGCCCTCCCCAGGCCATGAGCCCCAGTGGCGTCGAGCTTACCAGTGTTAATGTAGCCCAGGATGCAGAGCGTGATGGAAACATTGACGTTGTCTATGATGAACTCATGTCGCAAGGAGCTGAAAAATCCTTCCAAGGCGAACTTTGTTGCAGAATAGGGAGCAATAAACGGGCCACCGGCTTTACCTGGGGCAAAGGCACAAGAACAGCGTTCATGTGTGCTGGGCAGGCACAAAGCTGCATGGCTCTCCCCTCCACTTGCCCTTCAAGTAGCTATGATTCTGTGATACAGGATCTCTGAGGGCAGGGGCTATAAAAGCCCAGAGCACTTGTATCGTGCATCCAGGATGTAAGCCAGGCGGGGTGGCTCTGCCTCACAGTCCTAATCCCCGCAGCAGGCAGAGGGAGGGACGTGGCACGGAGAGCCTGGACCCTCGTGTGCTCACCTGCCACAGATGAAACGACGACAATGCTGCCCTCGCTCTCCTTCAGCATGGGCAGGGCAGTCACGGTCATCGCCACGTAGCTGAGGAAGTTAGTCTCCAGGAGCTTTCGTACGTGTTCCACGTCCCCATCGAAGTAGTTGTAAGAAGAGTAGCCGATGTGATTCAGGATGAGCATATCGAGGCCTCCTGGAAGCAGAGCACCTTTGCTAGTGGCAGCCAGCATCTCAGAACAAAGCTGCTTTCTGGTGGCCGGGACGGCCCTGAAATGTGGCGTGGGAGAGGAGGGGCAGCACCCACCACTCACCCCAGGTGTTCTCGGCCTCCTTCACCACCTCCTCGGCGAACGCGGTGTGCTCCATGGAGCCGCTCACGAAGCGGGCGGATGCGGCGCCCAGCTCCAGGCACCGCTCAACGACCTGCAGCGACAGCAAGAGCGGCGCTGGCGAGGGGATTGGAGCGGGTAGGCAGCGCGTCTGCCTGTCCCACCGCATCCCCCACCTTCGGGGGGAGGCATTGCTCGAGGGAAGTTTTTGCAGTGGGTTAATGGCCCCCCTGAGCTACATATTTAATATTTATAAGCAGGAATATGACCGCTGAAGTTTGATTCTGTGGCATAGTGGAAGCAAAAACTGTTGAGTCTTGGAGAATGCGTAAGGGCTGCTCAGACCAGGAACTGGGCGGCCAGCATTGCAAATGTAATGTGGGGTGCTGTTGGGGGAACCGTGGGGAATCTGCCAGGGCTCTGGCATTGCCACGTGTGTGAGCTGGGTGAACACGCGAGCGCTCTGCCTGCCTGTGGGGCTCTGGATCACAGCCGTGCTCGGGGCACCCACCGCGCGCTGCCGGCGCTCACCTTCTGCAGCTTGGCTTCTGTCCGTGCCGTGAGCAGGACGTGGGCCCCCATGCGTGCCAGGTGGTACGCCATCTGCTCCCCGATGCCGCTGCTGGCTCCTGTCACAATCACCCGCTTCCCCCGGAGCATCTCTGGAGAGGACGCAGAGCTCAGAGCCGTGCATGGCCCGCGCTGCCCAGGCCCCTGCAGGCGGCTCCTCTGTGCAGCCGCTGGTGCAGACCCTGCCTGGGCTCCAGCCCGGTTTGAACGGGCTTGAGCTGTGTCCAGCCTGGTCAGGGGCTGCTTTTGAAAATGTCAGGAGCTGACAATCATTGCAAGCAAGGATTAAATGTTTAAAATGGATAACTGCGTGTTTCTTAAACTAATGAATGTGCTGAGATCTAAGAGTGCAAGCCCGGCAGACCCAAGCACAATCCTGTGAGCTTCTCCTGCATGGCACAAGAGGCTCCGACCAACTGCAGCACTTCTGTGGTCCTTCGCAGCCCTCACCCCCACACTTTGGCTCTTCCAGCTACGCTTTGGAAAGCCCTCGAACAGCTCGGGCTGGGCTGCTTGGCTCCACGCTGCCACGCAGGCAGCAGCCTCGCCAGCTGGGCTTGCAATGTGCCTGTTCAATCACTTACCCTCGCTGAAACTCTCAGGTGCTGAATAAAAATACACGGCCAGCCCCAGCCCCATCAAGGGGATGACAACCTTCAGGAGCAGACCCATCCCTCTGCCAGCACCGGGTGGGAGCAGGACGGAGTGCGTGGCTCCGAGCACGGGCCAGTGGCTGTGTCAGCGCAGCGCGAATCGGGCTGCCAGCAATGGCAGGGCTGAACTGGTTCTCGTCTTACACAAGGCTGCTGGTGCCTATTGGACCTTCTTTTTGTGTTTCCTGTAATTTAGCAAACATTAACCTAATAGGGAGCGTTGCTTTGGACTTTAGGCTGTCCCTTTGCACCCTTCTCCTGCTGTGAATTTCAGGAGTGTTTTCTGAGGGTGCTGAAGACTGGCCCTGGAAAGCTTCCAGCTCAGTGGAGCAGTGGGTGCCTTGTTTGGTGACCGCCTTCGGGGCTGGGACACCTTGGTCCCCCAGCCCAGACCTCCCAGGACTGTCAGCTTTCTCTCTTCCGCTTTGTGTCTGAAACCAAATCTGAGCTTCCCTTCCTTCCTCTCTGGGTGCCACGAAGATTTATTGATCGGTGGTGATCATTGTGGTGTGGGTTCACACAAATACCTAGAGAGAGCAGGGCTGGCAAAGGTGGTGTTTCTAGATCCTTATCAGTGCTCCAGGTTTATGCTGTGTAATATCATTATCAGTGTAATGCTGATAGTTTGCTGGGTGGTGGCTCTTAGACCTAAAAAACTCAGTCTTGAGGAATCCAGTGAGGCAGATTGTGAAAGGCAGTAAAAGAGCCAAGCGGGTGAATAATAAAGATCTTCAGCTTTCACAAGCGTTGTGTGTCACTGCTCAGCATCTGCCTGGGCATATGGCAAACTGATTTGCAAACAATTTTCTCAGAGAAAGTTGCAAAGGGCAAAACCTGCTCTGCATGCACTGATTTGAGCAGTAGGTGTTGGGATAAAGAGAACAGAGATGCCGGTTCCCAGTTCTCTTTAGAAAGATAGGAGCAAAATGATGCTGGGGAAGGGCCCAAGGGAGGTTTCTCGTTTCTTCATCTTGAACCAGGTGACAGCTGGAAGGCAGGCACTGCTTTTTGGTTGGGGATGCCATGGGTGTTGCTCAGGTGACTGCAGCCAGGTTAGGTGTAAAAGCTCGCGAGGTAAGGGAAGCTGTGCCGGGCTGGCTGCAGGCTCATGCTTGGGTGTCTCCCCCAGCGAGCACCGTGCCTGGCACCGCGCTCGTGGCCGGGGCTGGCAGCGCAGCAGCTCTGTGTGGCTGGAAGGCATTTTGCTGTACAACGTTTGTGTCAAGAACTGTACCCCAAAGAATAAACTCGGTGAAAAGATTTGCATTTAATTTGGTCATTAAGCTAAACAAAAAATAGGCTAGAGACTGTTATTCCTGAAATGAAACAATGAAGGATTACTGCAAAGGTACAATTTGCTGAGAAAGGCAAGTCAATGGAATGATGCCTATTTACAACAGCATTTAGTAACGGAGAAAGAGGGAATGAAAAACAAACACAGAACACACCACAGTAAAGCTATTAAGTTTTATTTAATAATTAGTTTGTTACTGTTTTTCCCTAGTCTAGGGGAAGGGAATGGGTCTAACCGGATGGGATGCTGCAGGCGCAGGCACTTCCCCGCTGCCACATCCCATACCACAGCGCGGGGTTGTCTCAGCCAGGCCCTCTGGGGGCGATGCGATTACCTTACAGATAACTGAAGAACCTTTTAAAGCCCAAGCTCTGATCTCTGATGGGGACGAGTGAGGCACCACCAAGCAGGCGCGGGGCTGTGTGGGTGCTCAGGCGGCCGGCAGGCGCTCCACCTGGTAGTGCTGCCGGACCAGGTAGTCCAGCAGCTCCGCGGCCCAGTCCCGAAGCAGGAGGGGGATTTTGGTCAAGGCGTATTTGTAGTACACCTCACGTTGGCGCAGGGCACCCCCCTTGATGATTTCCAGGGCGCACTCCTCTTTGGGGGCCGGGGACATCAGGAGCACGTCGGCAGCAGCACGCACGGCGCTCTCTAGCCAGGGAACAAGGGGAGCTTCGGTCAGGCTCAGGCTGCTCTTCTTGTCCTCTCCCCAAAGTTTGCCTTGTGAGGGGCAAACCAAGGGGCTGAGGAAGGCCACCACATTTAGTTAATGTGAATGGGGGTAGCAGAACTTGTGAGGGATTTACTAAAACTGGGCATATCAGTATGCACTTGAAAACAGAGGTAACTTCATGAGCCAACATTCGTCTCTTGTCCAACACACACACAGATTTTCAAGCCGTTCTCATCATGTGCTCACACTGCAGTAGCTGGTTGTTGCATCACTAGATGAGGCTAAGGAGAGGCACGTGGCTGGCACATCCATTTAAATTTGAATTTTAGGCTGTGCCAACCTTGATACAGTGGCTGATTTTACAGTGTGGGGAATTAAATTAGTTTTGAGTGAGTTTTTTTGGTAGCAGAGAAGCAGCAGCCTGCAGAGATCAGAGGTCATGTTGCATGCACTCATGCTATGGCAAGGCCAGAGGAAAAGCAGCACCAGAGGTGCAGAGAGCTGAAAACACAATGCTCAGTTCCTGCTCTGCCAGACCCAGCAGTGTGGATCTTACCAGTATCAATGAAGCTGAGGATGCAGAGCGTGATGGAAACGTTTACATTCTGGATGCTGAATTCCTGCCTCAAGGAGCTGAAAAACCCATCCAGGGCAAACTTAGTTGCAGAGTAGGGGACCGTAAAGGGAAAGCCAACTTTACCTAGACACAGAGAGAAGTTCCATTAAAGCACAGAAAGCTGTGCCACCTAAGCCTCTGTTTTGCACTTCATCAGATAAAGTATTTTACCCAAAGGGAGTTTGCTGTTAGGGAAGCATCATCCTGGCACCAACAGCAGGACTACAAAGCATTCCCCTCAGGGTCCAGCTCTTTTATGGCTGTAAATCCAACAGCGTGTCTCACGTCTCCACTCAGGCTATGAGCAGCAGGCAGCAGCTATGAAACCCTCAGAGGGGAGAGACAGAGCAAAGTTTAATCTCTAGTCTCTGGATACTGAGCTAAGCTGATCACCAGAAGACCAACTAACAGACGAGCTGTGAGTGGGGACAGCTGTTATTAATTTAGTCCCCTGACTTAACAGAAGTTTATTAGGTCAGTCAGTAACTGACTCTACAAATATTTGCAGAGTAGAATATTTGGTAGGTCAAGCACTTGACCTATAGTCAGAGGACCAATGCAGCATGAAATAATTACATTTCTACTTTTCTTCACAAAACTGGAGCTATACAAGCTCAGCTGTGCTAATGAGCCCAGCACCAGGGCGTGGGGTTTAATTACAGGGCCAGTCACAAAGCAAGCTGGGGCAATCAGATTGCATCAGAGAACAAATTCCACTGAGAAATGTGAAAAAGACCTGCTGTTTTTGGTTACTTTGAGTGTGTTAAGCAGTCCTGGCTCCTTTGAGATGCCTGGTGTCTCTGTGTGCTTCCTACTCACAAAAACCAGCCCGCAGTGTTTTATGACAGTCCCGTGTCCCCCACCCCGTTCCCACTCACCTGCCATGGATGAGACCACTACAATGCTGCCCCCGCTCTGCTTCAGCATGGGCAGGGCAGAGACCGTCATGGTCACGTAGCTGAGGAAGTTGATGTCCAGGAGCTTCTGGACATGCTCAACGTCACCATCGAAGTAACTGAAGTATGACTTGCCGACATGATTAAGAATCAGCATGTCTAGGCCCCCTGAAAGCAGAGGAGCAGGCATTAGTGTGTGGTGGGAGACAGCTGCCATGGGCAGGACAGAGCCCTTCCTGGCAGCAGATTCAATGCAAGCAAAAAATCTGGGGGTCAGAGTCTTTTGGGGTCAGTTTTTTTGGGTCAGAGCTGTGAGAGCTGGGACGGTCTACGTGGTGGTTGCCAGCAGAAATGTGCTGGGCTTATCTGACTCGTCCTAGGCAAGAAAGCTGCTGTGACTATTTTTCCCCTGGTTGAAAAACGAATAATATGGCACAAGGGAGACTGCTCTTGAGATGTCTATGGACCCCTGTTGGGAGAGGGAGTGCTCTGCACCGAGCTGAAATACTGCTTTTCTGCAGTGATGACCCATGACCAGAATAGCAAGGCTGCTGCGGGCCTAATGGGTGGTTTTAGCCCACAGTAGCCTGCAGTGATGAAATCCAGGATTGTGATACTGGGACAGGATGTTACGAGGGAACCGAGATGAAATTGAGAGCGCAGTTCAGCCTGCGCTGGAGTGGTGCAGGCTGGGCGGAGCGGCAGAGCTGGGCCGCAGGGGGCAGAATTAGGGCAAACCTCTCCCCATCCCCATTTCTCTTGAGTTTTTCTTATCAGGTACTGATTTTTTCTTAGCGGGCACACGACAAAAAGCAGTGTGCTGGAGCGCTGCAGCATCTCTAACCTGCCGCTGGCTGGCGGGGAGCAGGCTGCGGACGTACCCAGTTCGGCCTCGGCCGCCTCCACCACCCGCTTGGCAAAGGCCATGTCCTCCATGCTGCCGCTGACGAGCCGCGCCGAGCCGGCCCCCAGCTCCCGGCACCGCTCCACCACCTGCGACGGCAACACGGCACGTCAGAGACCGCCTGCACCAGGGGCTGGGCGCTGCCACGGGGAGGGCGCCTTGCTCCCCGAAACGTGCCCCTGCCCCGAAACTGCAGCGCGGGGCTTCTGGGGGTGTCTGGAGCCTCTGAGCTTCAAAGAGAGCCTGAGAAATGATTCCTCTGGGGGACGTGTGACCCAAGGTGGTCGGGCTCTTTATCGACGCGGTCCGTGCTGGAGCCACGTGTGTGCAGGGCGAGCAGGAGCTGATATTTCACTGCAGTGGAATGAGGGCGTGTGTGCCGATGGAGCCTATGCATATGGGGAGATGTGTACATAACCGAGCAAGTTCAAATAGTGCAGTACGTGCTGTGCAGAGTGCGTGCCTGCAGGAAAGTGATTTCTGAGCGTGCGGGAGCCCCAGAGACCATAAGTTTGCATACCCGTGAACAGAACCGTGCACATCTGGCGTTTGTGCTGGGGCAGTTACATGCACATGTATTTATGTATGTACCTGTGATGTGAGCTTGGCCTTCCTACGTTTGTGTGTGCACTGCCTTGAGCATGCATGTGTGAGTGCTCAGCTTGCCATTTACTTTCTGCAGCTTGGCCTCTGTCCGTGCGGTGACCAGGACGTGGGCTCCCATCCGCGCCAGGTGGTACGCCATCTGCTCCCCAATTCCAGTGCTTGCTCCAGTGACGATCACACGCTTCCCCTTCAGCATCTCTGGGGACCAAGGCACACGGGTATAATTTATCCAAACCCTATTTAAAAATAAAATAACATCCCCTCATGCCCTCAAGCAGCAGTTAATTGCAAGCTGTGCGAGCCTGCCTGCAAGCGCGGAGCCTCATGCTCTGTCTCACACCGAGACATCTCCTCCCTCTCCTGGAAGAGCTGCACCAAGAAGCAGCTGCAGCTCCAACTGACCACAGCAACACAGGGACAGTTCTTGGCTCTTTCAGAAGCTTTTTCATGGATCAGAACACAACTTATAAACAAACACAGCTATTTTTGCAATAAAAAATACCCGCTAAGTACATGCTTCAAAACTGAAAATCCAACATTTAAAAGCCACATTTATAAACTTTTTTTACAGACTTGAACGTGAAGTGTTCAAAGCCCTCTCCATTTCAGAAGCCCCTGCCTCACCTGCTCCATCAGAAACTCTTTCCGCATGTTACTTGCTCAATTTGAGTTTGAATCTCTGCTAAAACAATGCTCCTTTATCAGCCCTGACACAAAGGCTTGGACCTGGCTTGGTCCAAGCTCTGTACAGTTTCCATGCAAAGCACTCGGATGTGCCTTTTAATATTTTACTTAAGGACAGATTCACTTTTAATACTTACCGGGTTGGAAATTCTCCCTCGCAGAATAAAAGCAGAAGGCCAAAACCAGTCCCAAAAAAGGAATGAGAATCCTTTGCAACCGACCCATCCCTGGAAACTGAGCATGAAAGAGAACGGAGGAAAAAAACCTCTGCAGAGCTGCTCCCGAAGGAGGCAGCAGTGCCAATCTTTCAAAACCTGTTGCGAAGGAATTGCAACTTCCAGAGCACTGAAAAATCACAGTGGGGTTGTTAAGCGAAGCAAAACCTTTGATCTGCTCCCCACTGGAGCCGGGGAGCCTCGGCCTAACTGGTGGTGCTGCTCCGAGCTCTGCCCGGCTCTTTTCATATTTCCTGTCCCTAAGATAAAATGCAGAATTTCGCACAACACCCTGGAAGAGGTGTGTCTTTGCCGAACAGCATCAAGTTTCACTCGCAGAACATCAGAGGCAGCCCAGTGCAGGTGGCTGAAGCTCCTCTTTTATTCCCACTGGTGCTGGGTGCGGGTGGGTCCGAACGTGGGGGGACAGGCATGGGGACAGCCACCGGGACCCCCTGCCCGGGGCGTCACTGCGCTGCGACCCCGTGGGGAGTCCCCGTACCCAACAGCTCATAAAAGGCTTTGCTTTGCTGAGACGGGGTTTGCTGCTGAGCTCCCTCCCGCTTGGAGTATTGCAGGAGCTTCGCAGCTTCCTCCTTACTTGTGAGTGAACGGAGTCCAAGGAAAAAACACGTAGTGTCCGCTGTCGTGCTGTGTCCGGGCAGCAGCAGGTTTGATGTCAGCGATCTTGTGTAATAGGATTAAATCATGCTCTAGTGTGGGTCCGGCACTGGGATTTGCCTCGCAGAGTGCTGGTACCTGTGGTGCTAGGTGGGGACGGGGGCTGAGCCTGCCGGGCTCCATCCCGTGCTGCCCCAGCCTGGGGAAGCTGCGATAACCAGGGCCAGTGCCTCGTTGGCAGTGCCAGAGCTGCAGCAGGGTCTGATCCATGCAGGCACACTGGGTGCAGGTGGTTTTTATTCCTCACGGACCCCAACACCGTAAGGAACCAGAAAGAATTACTAGAAGATGTTCTTTTTAATCTACTAGAGATTTAAAATAAAGATGATTTAATTTAATAACACAGCAGAGCAGAGGGGCTCTCAGATTTTGATCCTGCTATAATACGTCTTTAAAGACTTATTTATGCCTCTCTACTTCAGTCTCTTCGTACCCTCTGGTAGTAAGCACTTGTCCCACCTCTGGTCAGATAACAGCACTATGGTAACTCTGCCTTTTCCCATGTCCTGCAGCTTTGAACTTGAGCCATGATCATGGGGCAGCCATTTCATTCCTTGGCTTGAAAACAACGAGCCAGTTAGCCCTCCCTCAGCCAAGACCTGTGTTGTGGGCAAGGAGAGAGGCTCTTAAGATGATGGTTTTTATTTCTGGTATTAGGATGTTGCATGGGTGGAGGGGTGTGCGTGGATGCTGTTGTGACCTGGGAGGACTGGGGGAGGCGTCGTGGCCCTGGAGCCCCCAGCCAGGGCTGTTCTTCGCTGCTGCTGCCTGCGTGGATTTCCTCCTCACTGCCTGTCACCTGGCCAGGCACTGCGGCTCCTCACTCCCACTCGAAGCTTTTTCTGGGTTTGTTTTGCTCTATGCAACTTAAGAACTTGTTTTTAACCTCTTCTTGAGGGTGGGGAGTGCAGAAAGGGAGAGGAGGGCAGGAAGAGGCGACTGCAGAGAAATATTTTCTGATTCAAGTGACTGAACTCAGCCCACAAGGCTGATCCTGGCCCCACTACTGCCAAACCTTCCCAGCTTTACAGGTAGAGGCCGACAGTGCGCCTGCTGAGATGGAGCACTGGTGGAGGGGGAAGCAGCCTCTTGCTTCTGAAACAGCTTCACCCAAATTATCCTGGACACCGTTCCCCTGCTGCAAGTCACTTCGGCATCGCTCACCTGTTTGCAGCCGTGTTTTCCACGGCACGGTGCTCAGCATTGTGCTAACTGCTCTGCACACGGGAGGTTCTCCATTTAGTGCTGCCTGGAGCTCACTTGGAGGAAATGAAGGCACGAAGAAGCTTGTTCCAACAAAAACTGGCGGAGCAGCAAAGGGCAGCTGCTGGAGGGTCCCTGCCGTGCACGGCAGCGAGACGCATCGGGGAAGGAAAGTTTCAGGGGCAGGGCTGGGGGTTAGGCAGGCTCGTGCATGCAGCTCAGGAACTCAAAAGCACTTGGCAGAAATTGGAATACCACATATTTTTTTCTTTCTCTTTTGAGTGATATTTGGCTGTTTTTAACCCATTATCAAATCTTTGTTAATTGCAGATGATTTTCCTTCTCTTCCCCCCTCACTTTCCTTTATCATGTAGACGTTAAAACATTATTTCTCACACCTAGCTCTCCCAGTACTTTATCACAAGAGTAGGTCTATTTCCTTTCCTTATAACAGGGATATCACCGTTACAGAGGGTTACCCTCGGTTATGCTCACACTGGGGCTGTGCACGTGGCAGTGTGATGCTGTCGTGTTGCAGCAGGTTCGTCTGTGTCTTGGCATGGTGCAGGCAGCCTCGTGGAGCCTCCTGGGCACGGCATGCGGGCAGTGCCCCCGTCCTGCAACTGCTGTCGCTGCCGCAGCACCGCTCCTGAGAAGTGTGCTCTCAGCTCCCAAGGGAGGCGTGCGATGATTGTAGGACAAAGTTGGGTTTGACAGAGTGTTTGTACTCACTACCAGTTTAGGGAAAATACTGTGATGTTTAAGCCATTCCTAAGCACTACATTTATTTTTTCCTGTGTGACCAAATCAGGAATTGCTGCCTTGATACGTTATTGTTGGTACCGTGGCTGTGGCTGTCTTGGGTCTTGGCCACTCTCCATGTTCCCAATGCCCTTGATGTTGGGTGGGAGAGGCTGATGTGCTTATCTGGGCCCCTAAATTTAGTCTGGCAGCTTTTGAAACATCCACTGCCTACGAATAGCAAGCTAGGACTCTGAAGGCATTCAGCTCGTGTCCTTGAAGCAATTGGCTTGGGTGGGAGGGCTGCTGCATTTTTGGTGCTCGTGTTATTGAAGGCAATGGCTCAAGGCTGACATCAGATCTCTGAAGATGTGCTGCAGGGAGGACAGAGACAAATATGTATCAGTTCTTATGCCAGCTGCTATTTTCCTTAGGATTTAGTGCATCAGGAAAACTACATATTTACAGGTTGGATTAAACTGCATTCAGACAATTCCTAAAAGAAACGGAAAAACAGAAATCAACCTCAGGTGGCTTCAGCAACATGCAGCACACCTTAGGCAACGTGTGGCTCGCCTCAAGAGCTTATCCCTCAGTACTGTGGTTTAACTCAGTCTTAAATGCTCCATGTTTCTATGCTGTGGCTCACCTCAGAAGTCCTCACTAGCACTGACTGTACAGCTTACATATCCCACCTGGTCACTCCCTGGTTTATCCCAGCTCTTATGATTGCCATTTCCCTCTGCAATTCACAGCTGGGCTTTTAGAGCAGCTCTGCCAGGGTGTGTGGATGCATTTTGCCAATTGCACGTGATTTTGGCAGGTGTTATCGGGAGGGTTTCGTGCCATTTGTCTGTTGTCAGCGTTGGGGTTGGGGGGTTCAGGGTCTCGGGAGACGGGGCTGGGCAGCAGGCTGGTTTGGAGAGGTTTGCTGCGGTTTAAAGACCAGGAAGTCTGCTGAAGCATTTTAATCTACTCCATTTGGCAAGCCTGCCATTCATCATAAAGTGATGTTAAATGGATCACTAATCTCCTGTGTGCATGGAGTTTGTCACTGTGTGGCATAAACAGGCCTTTTTGTGGTCACTGTGGTAAAATCAGCCATTGCATCTAATCAGCTGCCCTGCCAAGAGGCAGTCCTGTCTGAAATCCGAGGCAAGCTGTTGTGGAAGTGGTAACGCACAGGCTTGACCCCGCAGATTGACCCATCAGGCAACGTGTGCCGGGCAATGGCCTCAGCCCTCACAGGACATCAGGAGGCAGGAGATCGCCTTCAGCAAGGCATGGCTTTACCGAGCTGGCTCCAGAACCGCCGGCACGGTGTGGCGGTTTAGCTGTCTAATCCCATTAGCTGTCTTAGGAGGAGCTATTTTGATTGTTCCACAAACCTCTTTGCTTTAAGCTCATAAACCCCGTGACTGGATAACGGTGGAGAGGAGGTGAGGGCAGCAGGATTCTGGCACAACGCAGCGGGCCGTGTGTGCGGCATGGCCACACCGCCCGGGGCCACTGCGGGTGGGCTCGCCCTGAGCGTCCTCGCTGCCCCTGGCCTCACAAGCTGGGCCCCCATAACCCCATTTCTTAAATTCTCCCTTTTCTTGAGGGCAGGTTGAGAGACCGGTACCTTGTTGGGAAGGGCTGATCAGCGTGTGATTGTCAGAGCTTGCAGCGGACTGGGACAAAAAAGCAATTCTCATCTCAGTTTAATCCATTTTATTATCTCTGCTTGCCACAGCAAAGGCGTTTCTGCATTACAGAAATGTGTGAGAACTGAGACCTGGCAGCATTGCCATGCCTGACACAACCATAGGCATTTATTTAGGTCCCTGGTTTGTCATGCAGCGCAGGGCCTCAGCACCGCTGAGCCTGGCTTCAAGCTGGGGCGCTTGGCCTGTGGCTGCCATCAAACCTCAGCTCTCCGTTCCTGTTTGCCTTGACATTTCCATTGGTGTCAATGAGGTGTTGGGTCGCTCGGCCTTGCCAGAGACTAAAGTGCTTGGTTAAGACCTAAATCAAGTCATTAACAAAGGATGTTTTAAATTGCTCTTCTTTCCCCTTGAGGGAAAGATACCTTACACTTGGTTCAAAGCCCAAAAAGAGTTCTTCCATGGGCTAAATGGGATTTCTCCTCCACAAAGTGCTGCTGTTGTTTATGTTCATTTGTTTTGACTGAAATATTAATCAGCAAAATGATTTACACGGTTGTGTATTATGAAGAACATATGAAATTAAGGGAACTTCAGCTATGCTCTTAGGTTTTTGGATTCTGACCCTCTACGAGGGGCTCTATACTTGGCATTGGTGTCAGGCAGCACTGCTTCATTTTCCATAACCTCGTGCTGTTTGTAACAATTGTTTTGCTTTTAGCTCAGTACTGGTGGGTTTGTCTCCCGGATTCTGGGCAGGGTTAATGGTGTGCCCCTGTCCCTGCCCCCCTGGCTCTGCCTTTGCCATTGAACCAATAGAGAGGGATTTTCTCCCCCACTTCTGACTGCCAGGGATTGTTTCTCTTCCCTGTGCTTTGTAGCATGGTTAGGATCTTTCAGCTGTAGCTGTCTGGAGAGTTTAACTTACATGGCATAGTGAGAATCTGGTATGTTCAAAACTAAGCCCAGGAAAGATTTCAAATAGGTGGAAGTCCTCTAATGATCCTGGCAGTGCTCTGGGTGCAGCCCTGAGGCTTTCTTCCCTGTTTCCACCTGCTTCAGGCTGACTGTGCCATCATGTCTGCCTATGCTGCAGCTTCTCCAGCTGTGACATGCCTGCCATTGTGGAAGCTAATACTATTTTCCACGATCAGGTGTCAGTGACAGGCTTGTGAAGGAGCCCAGTAAGAGATCTCATGGCAGAGACAGGAATCTGTGCCATCAAACTCAGATAACCCCAGGAAGCTGAAACACCCACCTCTAACTTTGGGAATGTGTCTGTCACACAAGGCCACCTCCTCTCCACCCCTGCTGACCCATTTTTGGAAGGGAGCAGCTGCTGGAGTTGCAAAACCCCGACCCCTCCGCCCCAGAGTGGCCACACCAAAGGAGGGAGCTTCATTGAGCAGGTCTGGTCACTGCCCGCTGCTGTTCAGCGAGGGGGGGCAGATGCTTCTGCAGAGTTGCAAGTGAAACCCATTTGCAAATCCGTAAGAGGAGAGTTTGAAATGAACGCAGCTAGAGAGCATTGGTACCATATAAAATATTTATTGATTTTGCAAAATGTTGTAAAATGCATCTGTAATAAAAATAAGAAACCATGCTGTGCATCTTGCACATTTTTATACCAACAAAAGGTATTTTTTCCTACTGCTGCACAGCAGCAAATTATAACCGTTCGTTTCTTTCAAGTCTTGCACTTGCGGTCTTCCTCATTCAGCCAAACCTTCGCTCTTCTTGCTGGAACCACCACCAGGTACAACAGGACAGCAGAGTCTCTTGTGCTTGGTTGCTCAGCAGACACCTCTCAGGCTGTGGGGCTCTTAGGAGGCGTGCTGCCTGGTCACCAGGGCCCGCTGCATCACCACCGGCTTCTTGCTCTTTTCCAAGATCAAATCCTCCTGTTTCTGAGGAAGTGTTTGCCCTTGTGTTGGGGCAGGTTTCTTCTCCTCCTCCTCTAGCCTCCCTTCGGAGGTGAAAGGACTGCACACGGCCTCCACCAGACCGATGACCACACCGAAGAAGGCCAGCACGCTGCCCAGCATGTACAGCTTGACCATTTTCCTGTTGGGCTTCTGGCTGAGCAGTTCTTTGGCAAAGGGGATCAGCTCATGCATGGTTTCCATTTTTTTTTTTTTCCCAGCAGATTTGGAAGATGTCAGTTCTACAGGGGAAGAGCGAGGGAGAGGCATGTTAGTTAAATCCAGCAGCTTCCTCCAGAAGCATCAGAGCAATCCCCTCGGCCCCCGCTCCCTGCAGCCACCCTCGGCCACGCGTATGTGTGGAATTTTAATTTCTGCTAGAGGAGAACGCAGCCGGTGGAGGAGCCCCGCGGTTCAGCAGATGCTCGGGGCTGCGGCAAGGGGGGAGTCCCCGCAGCATCCCCCCCACATTTCGCGCAGCGTCCCCCCGAATCCCCCCGGGCTCCCCCTTACCAGAGGCGGCTGCTGCAGGGCCAGGGCAAGGGCGGTGAGCGCTGCGGGCTGCCTCGGCTCGGCTCGGCTTGGCTCGGCTCTGCTGGCCTGGCCGCGGCTCGGCTCTGCAGCTGCTGCCGGCCGCCCGCTGCCCCCGCCTTATATCGCCGCCGGGGCGGGCGGGGCCGAAGCGGGGGGGGCCGGGCACGCCGCGAGCACGCCGCTAGCACGGGTCCCCCGGTGCCCCCCCGGCCGGCCGCAGGACCCGGGCCAGTCCCCCGGCAGCCCCCCGGGGCCGCTTGGCAGCGAGGCTGGACCGAGCCCCGGGCAGCCGCTGGGAGCCGTGCTGCGGGCGGTAGCGGGCGGCGCGGGGGGGTGCGAGGGGACAGACGGCGTGTGGGCAGCTCACGAGCTGGGTGCTGGGGTGGGGGGCTCGGGGCTGGGCTTCTCTCAGCTGGGGGGGTCAGCAAAGCTTCATGTCTTCTTGCTGCCTGTTCTCACAGGGAGGTAGGTAAAACACGTCTCGGTGAGGCACAGCAGAGGTGTTACAGTGTGAGGGTATTTGTTAAAGGCTTCATGCACGGCTGGTGGCAAAGGGAACCGTAAGCTGCTGGATGCAGCGTGGGACAGCACCTTGGTTTGTTGGGAGTTGGAGTTACTGGAAATGACCCCCGCAGTGAAAGCTCCGGGCTGCCTGTTAGATCACATTGTCACTTCCCTGTGTTTGATGCTGAAACTCCGTAACACCCCATTGTAATCTTAACTCCCTTATGATTCACAAAATGGACAGCGTATTTCCTTTTTGGGGAGAAAAGAACTCAGTACTGTCACACTTCTTCCCTGGCTTGCTGCCCAAGAGCGTTGCATCAATAACACACAGCGCGTTGCATCATCTGCGCCGCTGCCCCTCTGCTGCCGGCTCCGTCAGCGCACGTATGCGGGTACCGGGAGAGCTGCGTACGCCTCAGCTGCTGCTGACCTTAGCTAAAGCCACAAGGAGCTGCTGGGACCGACAATTTCTGATTTTACAGGGTCTGGACAGGCTTCCCACCTGATCAGTACGGCTGAAATGCTGGGGGTTTCTCTGCTAGGGCAGCATATAGAAATGTATGCAGTGCGAGCTGTTGCGCAGGGCTGGTGGTGTCTATGGAGAGAGGTAAAGCCCAGAGGGAGCCTTGGTGAACAATGCTCTGAAGGAGACTGATGGCTCCCCTGGGTCTCCTCCGGGGTGGCCAGGCGGCCACAAGCCCTGGTGAGGCTCAGCCCCACTAGGACCAAAGTGGGGCTCATCCTCCAAGCAGCAGGAGAAACGGGGGGACTCTCCGCCTGCCTCCGCACAGCACATGGGAAGGAGGGATGGTGGTGCAGGGAGTGGGGACTTGATGCCCCCTCAGCTGGCTTTTAGCACAGCCTGCCTGGGAGAGACACCTCTGACATCCCCCTGCCCCTGCATCCAGCGTGGGTGGGACACAGCCTGGGAGCCAGCGCTGGCTTCGTCTCTCTGGGGGGGAAAGAGGCACGGAGAGATCTTCAAGGAATTTGAAGATTCCTTGAGCTTGTGGTGGTTATCCATGTCACTTCTTTCCTTTCCTTTGAGGATCTAAACACCTTCCCTTCTGAAAAATGGCTCAAAGAGGCAATGTTGCCCAAATTATACCCTAAAATCACCGGACTGGATCATGATAAAATGAACCTAAAGTCTGCCTTTTGTCAGGACTGCAGTGCCAAGCTTCTGTTCGCAGTCCTCGTGCTGTTTTCCTCCCCTTCTCTCCTGGCACACCTGGGTGCACGACTCACTGGCCATGTGAGGATGTGAGGCTCAGCAGTGGTGGGAGGCGAATGCCTAGGATCCTGAAAGCGTTCATTAAATGTGTTGGCTGTTTTTTTTTTTCCTTCTTCTTCTTGCTGAGCTCTTCCCTGGGCGCATGTGAGCGAGTGAGTCACCTCCTGCTCCTCACATCCTGCACGTAGTGGGGAGGCTGAAAGTTTCCCCACAGTCACATGGGGTGGGAGAGCTTGCGCTGCAAGCAGTGCTCCAAGGAACCTCTGCCAGTGAAAACCTGGGGTGTTTTTTTTCTTTTTGCAAGTTTTGAATGCACTTAGGAAATTGCATTGCAAGACTGGCTGTAAAAGTTGCTAAAGTCTTGTGAGACTTGTGTATCCCTCCTTAGTGTCTTTTTTTTTTTTTTTCTTAAAATAAAATTCTTATCTTTTCTGCCAACTTGGCAGCAAAGGTTGCGGCCAATTCTTATATTCAAGCCTCATTTTTCCTTTCTGCAGTGCCTTGAAAAATGAACATTGCAGAAAAGATAGCTGGAGGAGACAGCAATTAGACAGGGAAAGTTCAAGGTCACTGTTCCTGCAGCCAGGGCTGGCTGCCACAGTGTGAGATGTGGTCTCCCCTTCCAGCCTGGGCAAGCGGTGAGTGCTGAAAGCTGCTTGGGCCCTGCACAACCACCAGAAAGTGCCGAGCTGTGCAGGGTGTAATCCCAGAAACAAAGGTCAGCATGAAGTGCTTGAATCATGACATTTTGCCCTAAAAATAAAAATAATAAAAAAATAAATAAAATGAAGCAAGATTTTCTTTGTTTCTTGAACCTTTTACTTGAAAGCCTCTGTTCCAACCAGGGGGCTAGAAAAGGAACTTTGTATTCGTAAAATATAGATGGGGATGTCTGCAAGCACAGCATACTAAGAGCTGGAGCTGCAAGGTGCGCCCAGTGCTCGGGATAACGTTGAGGGTTACCCAAGCAGCCGATAATTCCTCTGTGGCAAACGCCTCCTGTGACAGCACTCAAGTTGCATTGATTTAACTAAATAATATTTAATTCAGTTGTGTTTTAAACTGGAGTAACAAAGTCTGTGCAGGCTCGTTGTGTGGACATTTAAATTGGATTAAGAATGGATAAAAGGATTAATGATTAACATTAAATTAGACTAATTTTAGCTGTTCCTAATCTTATTTAGGAGAGTCCACACAAGGAGGTTGTCAGGCTTAATTGCAATTTTGATTAAGCCAGGCATTATAGCTGGGAAAATGACAAGAGTTTAACGTCATCTGGAAGAAGAGCTCTGCCTGAATTCACAAAGCGGCATAAGCACCCGAGGTTTAATCTAAATACTGGTGGCAGGGAGGTCGAGGCGTGCGATGGCTTGCCAGGCGATGCCCCCGGCCCTGCATGTGCTGAGCTCGGCCGGAGCCACAACGTGCCCAGCGCCGGAGCCACCAGCTCGGGTGAGGCTGCTCCCGGGGAGCTCTGCCCACGTTTAAGCTGTGTCCTGCTGCTGCAGCTTGTGTTGCATGGGGATAACGATGCTGATGCTCCTGGGGAGGCCCGGAGCTGCTGCAGGGGGTTGTGCTGGTGTGGCAATTCTGAATACAGATACTGTATTTTCATTTAATAAAATTTACCTTGTAGAAGGGGTTCAAATGCAGTTAACACAATGCTTTTGTGCAGGAACAGCGAGTCTGAGGGTTCCGAACCAGCTGTATGGCTGGCCACACTCCTGGGCTGGATGAGGCTCCCCTGCCCAGCTCCACTCACAGCTCCAGGCTTTGCAGAGATACGGAGGTGACCTCTGGCTGTCAGTGAAACTTCCCAAAATGTAGCTTAGCATCATCCCTGCGTCTTGGCAGCAGCAGGGATGAGGTGGGAGGATTGTTGCCGTATATTCCACATGTCCGTGCCTGGACAAGGCTTGGGTGCTTCTGGACTCTGTGATGGGGGCTGAGCAGTGCTGGCGTTGCTCAGGATGGCTGGCCCCGGTGTGTCTGGAGATATCTGTGAACAGCAGGAGCAGCTGGGGAACAGAGGGATGGGGACACACAGGGCAAAGGTGGGGCAAAACACAGGTTTACCACAACCTGGACAAGCTGAGTTCCTGGTTTCAACTCCAGCAGGTGGGGGGAGGAACAAACTGGCAGTTGGGAGCAGAAAATAGTGTGACTTCCCCTGCAGTCATCACTCAAAGAGGACACGCAGCTTAGAGGGAGCTCTTGAAATTATTTTAACCCTCCTGCTGTTGATTGTTGTGGGCACAGGGCTGTGCTGAGGGTCCCTGCTGGCCAGCAGGGATGGAAGCATAGGAACCTCCTCCCTGCTCCCCTGCCATGGCCTGAAAAAGCCACCCCCAAATCCTCCAGCCTGCAGCTGCCTGCTCTCCTAACGGGATGTTTTCTCCTTTAGACAATGGGGACATGACAAAAATAAAGATGTTCCCCTGCAATTATAGTTGTGTCAAACCTGCCAGTGGAAAGCAGGCAGGCTGCCCAGACCCCTCTGCCCGCGGCCACAGAGCAGGAGCGTGGAGGGGCAGCAGGCCACAGGCTAGGCCCGAGGGCACTGCGCCCTGCAACAAGCCCCTGGGGTAACCCCATTTAGACCTAAACTAGGTCAATGATTTTTCAGTTCAAAGTTTTATTTGTTTTCAAAGCAGGCATAGGGGTTTGGGAAGATGAGCTGGAATTGCATTAGAAATTCCTGAAATGCTTTTAGAAGAAGATGACAATTAGCAAAGGCGGTGTTTTAGCTCATCTGCATGTGATGCCGTAGTGAGGAGGTAGTTTGCTGGCCAGGTTTAATTAAAATAGGAAATGAAAAGATTCTGTGAAGGAAACATCATTTTGTTACTGAAGTCAATGGAGATATCTGCCCAAAAGCTGTGACACTGACAGTGTTTCTTACCCCTGAACAGACTTTTCCCAATTTTCCTCTTCTCGCGTAGCTCCAGTGCTATAGACTTATACTAAGTTAGTGTCCTTTTTCCTGTAATGGAGGTTTAATGTTTCAAGAGATTAAGTGTCCTTACAAGCAGTGCTCTGCCCCTGATTTCCAGTTACTTTTGTGTTCCTCTGAGCTCAGCAGAGAGACTTAAAGTAATTGAAGGCAGCCACTCAGGGCTGGTCGGTGCTTGCTAATGGGTGTCACGCCTCGACTACTGGATCGAAAGCTGCTGAATTCAGATGGTGTCCCTGGAAAAACTCCCAACAGACTAAGGCACTTGTGTGCCTTTCACCCCAACAGACAGCAAACATAGGAGGGAGGAAACAAAACAAATCTACTCACACACGACTCACATCCTTTTCAGATCTGGCTGCCCGGGGGCACTCACTGCCGGGTTCACGCTGGGAACAGCACCTGGGGAGTATTTACCCGCGGTGCCTCCCTTGTGTCATAGCTCATCCCACTCATCCTGCTCATCCCACTCATCCTGCCTCGGCACCCAGCTCTGAGCCCAGTGACCTGAAGGCACGTGGTGCTGGGCTCTGGTTGCCTGTCAAACTGGGGACCTTAATTTTAAAAGCAGGTGCTTCGTGTGTGCTAGCTGTTACGGTGTGAGCTTGTGACGCTGACCAATGTGCATGAGCTGCTCTTCCCACCCTCACAGGAAGGTGAGCTTTTAAACCACTGGCTGTTCTAAATGTTGTGACCTCTTTCCACCTGAAATTTAAACCCAACCCAGCAGCATCTCTCTTGGTGCTGCAGTTGTGGAAGGGACAGGGTTCTCTGCTGTGTGTCCCCTTCAGACCATTGCTGGCACTAGGACCTGCTGATGCCAGCCCATGCCATGGGTATAGGATCACATACAGTGGGGCTTTTCTGCCTCTGATGAGCACCTCTGGGACAGGATACACAAGCTGCAAGGCTGATCAGACACACACACCGCAGAGCAGGAGCTGAAATGATCCTGTCCACAGGAACACGAGGAGGCAGCGGCTCTGTGTGGTGCATCTCATCCGGAGGAGATGCTTCCAGCAACGGCTTTTTTTTTTTTTCTCCTCTTTTTTGTGTATTACTTGCTGATTTGCAGTAGGTATTCTGTAAAGGAGACTGTTCCCACTCTTGTTCTTGTTTGAACTTGCAGAGCCTGGAATGCCAGGTGACTGCTCACCTTGTTTTGGCAAGCTGCTGGAACAGCCTGGAGGAGCAAAGGCTGGCTGAAGGTGGTTTGGATAGCTCATTTGAAAAGCTTGTGGTTAAGGTAGCATTTTCAAGGCCTACCTTTGTTTGCATGGGAGAATCGCAGCAGCCTGTGCTTTGCAGTAACCTGGGATGGAGTTTCAACATTTCGGAGCAGCCTGGGGCTCAGCACTGCTGGCTCTGGCACAGTCGGTGTGCAGCGTTGGTGGGCTTCCCAAGAGTTGTCACCATGCAGTGCCTCTGTTCTGCTGCTGCTGGGTCTGATTTACCTGGGGGAGGAAAGTTTGGAGTAAACTGGTGGGAGGTGAGTGAACAGCTTGGCTCCATGGAAACTGGAGACAGCTTGGATGGGTCGGAGGGCAGCTGGTCCTCCCTGGCGTCAGCAGTGCAGTTTCTGAAGGAATGAGCATTAATTTGCCGACCTGTTTGGCTTAGTGCCCTTGGATTTGACTTTACACTAGAGTGAAGAGACACCCAGCCACAGGGGTTCAGCCAAGGCTCACAGGATTGCTGTGTCCATCATGCACAGCCTTGCCCGCCTGTGGTGTGCAGGGTGGTACTTGAGCTGGCTGCGCGTTTCCTCTTGCTTTCTCTGAAAATCACTCCAGTGTTTCTTTCCCCTTCCGCTGCTCAGCCAGCTGAGACAGGAGGAGGCATCTTACAGGAGGAGGCATCTTTGAAGCAGGCACAGGAATGTGGCGTTACCGCATTGCTGAGTGGTGGCTCAGCACGCCCAGCCCTGCTCCCTGCTCGCCAAGGCCGCGGGCACACCTAGGCAGAGGCGGATGCGGAACCAACACTTCACATTTTGTAGCCTTAGGGACAGTATTTTTTTCCAGCTCTGTTGTGTACCCTTTCTCTGAGCTCCGGAGCCTCAGTGCCCATGCTGCTCGGTGTGAGGACGGGGAGGTAGGTAGCACCCACAGCACAGGCACAGGCGCATGGACCTGGAGTCGTCCGGCACGATCAGCTGAGTCCCCGGCAGCAGGGCAGGACGCGATGCTGGGGTTGAGTCAGTAAAGTAAATAGCAAAGACTCAGTGCAAGTTTTTTTTTTCTGAGTATCAGCTTAGACCATAAAAACAGTTTGATAGAACAAGAATCTGGGGGAGGT
Source organism: Heteronetta atricapilla (assembly GCA_011075105.1). Classification (NCBI taxonomy): domain Eukaryota; kingdom Metazoa; phylum Chordata; class Aves; order Anseriformes; family Anatidae; genus Heteronetta; species Heteronetta atricapilla. The sequence goes on along the minus strand of CM021756.1, from coordinate 5,338,782 downwards.
CCGCATGGCTTGGGGGATTTGGCAAGGTAAACGAGGAGCTTTCCGCCTCTGGCTCCAGCTGCAGCGCAGCATGTGAGCAGTGCCTGGGGGCACTGGGGGTGCTGTGAGCTGCTGGGCTGTGCTCCCCAGTGCACACATGGTGTTTCCATTAATACTGATGTAAAGCAACGGTGACCACTGAGGTGTAAAGCATAAGAGAGGTCTGAGTGAGGTCTGAAGCAGGGAGATGGGCTGCTGTCATCAGCTGGGCATGAAGCTATGGGTCTGGCTTTTCCATGGGCTCCCAAGGTGATATTGAAACCATCCTGGTTTGATAAATACAGAGTGTCTGTGGAAATCCTGGCACTTTTCTAGGTTCCCATGTGAAAATTTTTTCTTAGAAAATTTGACTTCTTTAACTTTTTTTCACAGCTGGTTAGTTTATGGTATTACAATCTGTAGATAATGTAAGCCGAGCTTGAGAATTGTTTTGTGCCTTGAGGAACTCTGCTATTGGAAGCAGGAGAGGGTCTGGGAGCCCTGTACAGCCCTGTCTCTGTGCTCAAGGTCATCTGCAGGCTGAAGCCTGCTGTGTGAATACACAGTGCAGTTGTAACTCACAGACATCCCCGATCGGGCTTTAAATTGCCGGGTTCAGGCACTGCCCTGTTGTTGCAGGGCTGAGCCCACTACACAAACCCACGAAACCTGCCCTAGAGGGTGGGCGCCTCGCAGCCCTGGCACTGGAGCCCTGGCTGACATCAGGCAGCCTGGTGATGTTGGGCAGCTGCCACATGAGCCCCAGGCACACTTCAGACATGTCCCATGGCTACAGGGATGTGTCCCGCGGTGCTTGCTGCCGGCTACCTGCACAGCCGCTTGTTCACGCTGCCGTCATCCCAGTCCCAAGTGACAGCTGTCTGCGGCGGTGCGCCCTGTCTGGGAGCTGTCCGGAGCTCCCTGGGAACTGGGTGGGGATGCCTGCGGATGCCTGAATCACGCCTTTATCGTTACTACACCCACAGGCACCTCTCTCCCAGGTGAGGCAGCCATCTGTTAAAAACTGAGGGAGGACGGAGGCAGCGCTCAGAGGCTGCTACAATTACGGATCAGCTGCAGGTAGAGCCGGGGAGAGCCCTCGCTGGCAGCCAGGTACGTGGGGACACCAACAGGACTGGGGACGTCGTGGGGACTGGGAATGGGGCTGCTGGTGGCAGGGGAAGCTTCTTGATGCAAGAGGGTGCTGGTGGCTGCCTCCCGCGTGCTGTCCTGCAGGGCTCCCTGCAGAAACCCTGCGGCATGCACTGCTCTGCAGCGTTTCTGCAAGACCAAGGCTCTCGACCATCGGGTGCTTTGATCTGGAAGTGCAGCAAGGGGCTGGAGGACAAAGCACAGGGCAGGGCGGCTGCTGGGCTCATCGCCACATTGTGCCTGGCAGTGCTGGCACCGCTCCCTGCCCGCTGCGGTGGCCGTGCTGGGTCTGTGGTTCCTCGAGGTCCCCGGGAGCCCGGCAGGCAGAAATCAGCTCTGCCGGGGGTGAGGGGCTGTGCTCGCCTCTGTGGTTCACCTCGGCAATACCATAAAGATCCAAAGATAGCATCGGGGTGAGAGGGCTGTCTTCGCACAGCTTGGGAGGATCCTGGGTGTGCTTCATGAGTCCGAAGAGAAGCCGGGATTCTTTGTGCGGGTTTGTTTTGCTGCACAGTCTGAGGGGCTGATCTTCCTCTGTTATTCCTGATTATCACCCATGCTGCTGTGTTGTAGACCAATTAAAATTACCTCACCGTAGAAAAACACGGAATGTGAAGGACGCAAGCAGAAGTTTAAGCTGACATTTTCTGCTCGTTTTTGCTTATGCTGCATATTTCTCCTTAGGTGTGTCGTCGTCCTTGCCAGTATGCAGTCTCGCTGCCAGCTTTGGCCATGGGCATTATTTGTCCTCCTGGGTAAGGCTTGGCATACAGTGTTTCTAGAAAAATGAGGGAAAGCTGACTAAATGTTTGCTGCCTATTGGAAATGACCTTTCTCTTTTAATTGGGGCTGTACATGAGTAATGCAGTGAGTTATAGTGCCTAGAGCCTCCATGCATACCATGATTTAAGCGAGGTGGGTTTATGTACGGCTAAACTTCTTGCAAAGGGAATTGGAAAATTAAGTTTATTGATCAGAAGTGAATAATAGGAAGTATATGAGGCTAATAAATGCTGCTAGAGTAGGCATTGTATTAGTAGCAGTGTTGTGGCAGCAACTGGGAGACTGGTCTTCAATAACAGTGCTGGTCCTTTGGCAAAAGGCTTTTGTCTGACCTGAGAATCCTGCTCTAGGGGTCTGGAAGTAAATGGGGAAAACCAGGCCAGGCTGTTCAGCACAATGGGCAGGGAACTGAGCATCCCTGGAACCCAAACACTGGGGATTTTGGGTAGGCGTCACGTCAAGGAAGAGTTTCAGAAGTAATAGCTAACAGAAGGTGTTGTAAGTGCTTCGTACTATTTTAAACAAAGGCAATTCAGGGGCAAAATACCCTTGTCCTTTCTGGTGTGCACATTGGTGGCTTTGCCCCATGCACAACCTGGTAGCTGATCTGTTGTGGGAAGTGGCAGGGTTGCTGGTTGATGACCGTGAGCCACCCTGCCCCAGCCCCAAGTCCTCTCCTGCTGTTCCAGCCTCCCTGCGGCTGCTGGGCGCGCAGCACGACTGCTCCCGAGGTGCCTGCTACCCCCCCGGGGGGGACCTCCTGCTGGGACGAGTCCAGCACCTGCGAGCCTCCTCCACCTGCGGCCTCACCAAGCCCGAGACATACTGCACGCCCCACGGAGAGGTACGTGCTCCTTCCTCCTCCGCACTCCTGAGCCCTGCGCAGGGATGCTAATGCTTTTACCCGTCCATCGTGCCCTTTACAGTGATGTCTTTAACCTACTTCAGGTATTATTCTCCTCCCAGTCTCGTTGGGTCACTGCACAGTCTGTTGTGTCCCCTCCAGCTCCGTTATCCTCCTCTGCCCCATTGTTAGAATAGAGGAGCTGAGCGCGGCTCATGGGAAGGGGCCGAAATGGAAGCTTTTGCATCCAAAAAATCCCAAGCCTTCTGATCCCCGGCCTCTTCAGCTATAAACTAAACTCATATTTCAATTGTCAAAGTGGGAGCATTCCAGGTCTTTCACTGGAAAAGCTGCTGAGCTGAGCGGCTGTTTCCAATTCCTCGGCTGTGTGGGGGTAGGAAGTCATGCTCAGGGGATAGCGTTGCAGCCAGCTGCAGATTCCCAGGCTCCAAAGCCACCATCAGACTCAGAGTTTATGGATAATTCTGTAGCATTTTAAGCTCTGTGCTCTGCCAAGGGCGATTTCTGTAACGTGAACACTTCCTAAAGGCTTTCTGTGTTGGTCTGGAAATGCAGCTGCAGTGGGGGGAGCTCGGGAAGGAGCGGGTTCAGTGCAGGGCAGGCAAGAAGGGACTTGGGAGGGTGCTTGGAAGAGGTGCTCAAGAGGAAAGGAAATGGCAGACCTCCATGAGGCTCTCTACAGTGAAATCCATCTCAAGGGTTTCAGCTTTCTTCTGCTTTAATTCCCCATAAACCTGAAGGCCCAGGTGTGGCACAGAGCTGGCGGTGGTCTTGCTGGGCTGCAGACCTCCTGCTGTGTGCAGCTGGGAGCTGCTGCTTGGTGTGAAGCTGGGGCAGCTCGCTGGCCAGCGGGTGTGAGCATCACGTCCCCCGGCTCCTCTGCTGGTGCAGCGCCTGGCCTTTGTCAGGCCTGGGAGCTGCAGCCAGGCATCGCCTCCGCTCAGGCTCCCAGTGGTTTCTTGGAGCTGCCTCGCTGCTCCCCGGGAGCAGGGCTGGTTGCTCGCCTCCTGGGCAGAGCACAGAACCCCCGCTGCTTCTCAAGGGCGGGGTTAAAGCAAGCAATTATTTCTGGTCCGACTTAATTTATTTTTCCTTCATGGTTTATGTTAATACTTGAGCAGAATTGTGTGTGTAATAACTACCAGGGTTAAAGGGATTTTGGAATAATTAACAGTGGTATGTTAATTTGGATTCACCACTTCTAGCTTTAGGGCCTTTGGGCACCCAGTGCCTGCACATATGTGACGCTTTCCTTTACTGGAATCAGAACCCCTCACTTTTCTGTTTTGCAGCTGTAATGGCTACTGCAAGTTACAGATACTCCAGCTCCTATCTTAGCAGAAGGAGAAATCCTCATGTATTGAACACTTCACAATTTAAGCAAAAATTAATCCCCTGAACTAACTTTTTCCTTTTCCCATCCCATGAAAAGTAGGGCATTTTATTTGTCGACTCTTCTGACTCCATTTGTTACACGTCTCGCTCGTGATTCAGTGCCAAATAGGTACAAATCTGGAGTCGGTTTTGCAATCTCAGCAGAGGGCATGGGATGAGGGGTTGCTCTGGCTGCCGATGCCCCCGTGCCAGCTGGCGGGTGCGAGCTGTCTGGCCCCGCCGCCAGCCCCGCGGCCCCTCGGGTGCTCTTTTGCAATCCTGCTGGGCCGCTCGCTGCGGGCACTGATCTCAGCCCCTGCTCCGTTGTCTGCTCCAGCATTCTGGCTCCAGATCCCTCTAACCTTTATACTTTGCACCACCGATTGCTCCATGCCTTGGCTGTGGGCTCAGTCTAGCGAAAGCCAGGAGAGACTCGTTATGGCCATTTATAGCACAGGGACTGCGGCGATGATTAGAAAAGTGATGGGGGGTGGAAACCAGGCAGACCAATGGAAATCACTTAGTGCTCAGGAAATGGCTGTTCGAGTCAGCGGGAAGGCGAAGGGAAAATGGAAAATGAAAGAGAAAAATAGGTGGCCCTAGGTTTGGAGTCCTAAAGGCACTGATGTATGTGGAAAGACTCCCGAGTGAGGTGTGATTCAAGGCCCAGTTAGCTTATCTCTGTGTTTAAATGCTAAGCATAGTGCTTTGATAGCAATATGGGCAGCTAATGCCGCCAGCTGTAGCCGAGGGAAGGTGTGGTGTGGTTTTCATGTAGATTATCAGGTTCCTGGCCTGGCTGCCCCTTCTGAGGACAGTGCGAAGGCTTTGTGCTGCATTCGGCTCTGCAGCACCAGCTCCCTGGCTGGTTCATGCTGGGCAGGATTAATGCTTCTCAGGAGATGCTCCTGTCCTCTGGGCTCCTGCAATGCTTTCATCATTCAGACCTAGAAAATAGCTACAGACTTTTCTGTATGTTTTCTTAATTTGAAGGTATCCAAAGCACCCTCCACATCACTGTGAAATCTTTTGTCAAAGAATAGGCAAGATAAGGAAAAAAATGGGTTTCCTTCTACTTCTGTTGCTGCTCTACTTCCAACTTCCTAGAGCAAAGCAGTTTGTGTCCATGTGGCAATTACGTGGGTCCTCACACCTTGACGCTGGGAAACTTGGGATATTAAAATGTTGTTTGCATAGGTCAAGGAACAAGGTTTTCTGCCTTTTCTCACTTGCTTTTCATGGGCATGTGGCGGATGTGAGCAATGAAGGGTGAGAATCACCTTGATCGCTCCTCATGCTGTGGCGATGTGAGGCTAGCTGGGTGAGGATGCGAGGTGACAGTCACCAGACGAGCCTAATCCTTGCACGACTCAGTGCAGGAGCATGAGACCACCAGGCAGTTGCAGAGGTCTCCTCCTGGTGCTGGCTGGCAGGGCTGGTTGGTAGCATCTCTCCCCATTGTGTCTAAGCACCGAGTTGTGTTTGGCTGCTTCCAAAAACATAGGGCAACTTGTGAGAAAAGACGTGAAAATGTGTTTAATTCTAATGTTTCCGTCTGCCTTATTGATGTAGCCATCTAATGGCTACATCTCCTTGCCTCCTGCACGAGCCTGGCCTCGGTGCTGGTCCAAGCCATGCTGCCTGCTGGGTGCTCCTGCAGGATCCCTATGTGTGTTGGAACAGGGGAGCTCACATTAAAACGCCCCTGTGCCCCCCAGCTCGTTTGCTTTTTAGACTCCAGTCATGAATCAAACTCAAGTCTTTTGCACAGAGAAAAAGCATCCTCGGAACTGGGAAATGACTGTGGACAGCTGGGAATGCAGGGGGTCCCCCTGCTCAAAGCAGGGCTCCTAGTGTAGGGTGTTGCTTCATAATGTCGAGGGTTTGCACTGAATAATTTGTATTCCTGACCCATCAGAGGTAGCACAGCAGCCATGGATTGCTGCCCTGTGCTTATCACATCCTGCTCTGGCATCCAGACACACCTCGTTCTTGGCTGCAGGGATGTGTCTCTACCTGCAGTGAATACAGAAGAAAAAGGCAATTTCCCACTTCTTTCCTCCTCCTCCTCCTCCATTCTCTGTATCTTTTTTTGCTACACAAGTGCAAATTGCCACATATGCTCTGAGACATCACGTCATCCCCTCGCAGACAAGCTGCAGAGGCAGCCGGGCCCCAGCAGAGTATGGAGAGCTGGGACCAGCTCGTGCAGTATGGATTTGCAGACTGTCATCCTGGCAGGTTTTAAATAAAGCGTTTTTGAGGGGAGATGATGTGAGAACAGACTGGGTGAGGAAAACAGGCACCCACATGCTTGCTTTTAAGCAAGAGGAATGAACTTCCTTTCCTTACGCCTCAGGCATGGGATGTTTGTCCTGCTCCTGCCAGCTCTGCGATCACCTCTGAATTTGGAGGGTGCCAGTAAAACCAGGGAGAGACAGAGCTCTGTTAGTGTTTTGAGCACGACCTCAGAGCGCACGGTGTCACTTCTGACCAGCCAAGCGAGGAGGTGGCGTGGGATGTTATGGCTAACACATCCACCTATGCTTCAAGCTGAAGCACGGTCCAGCTTTGCAGATCCAAATTGCTCACTGAGAAGTTTAACCACGATGACGTCCATTGGTAACCTCTACAGCATCTTCCCATGGGAAGCATATGGAGCACTTACTGCTCTGCTGGCCTGGGGCGGAAATGTTGTGCAGCTGGTGCTAGCAGGGAAGTCAAACGGGCTGAAAAACTGAATTGCATAACTCAGCTTTAACAGGTGTCCTTGTTCCTAACATAACTTCTTCTTGCTGCCAACCCTATTTTCAAATAATGCTCTGTCTCTTTGTATGCACACATATACATATAAATTCCTACCACCTTCCACACTGTCCCCAAATAAACCTGGAACAGCAATTACCGTCCCAGTGTGATACTGATCGTGCAAGACCCCACAAAGTCCCGTGTGGGAGGCAGCGTGCCAGGAGCCCGACTGACACAGTGCCTCTGACTGACACGGGGCTGGGACAAGAACAGGACCTCCAAGGTCTCCACAGCGATTAAAGGTTTTCATTTCATGACTGGAGAGAGGCAGCTTCCCATATTTGCTGATGGGATTTATTTTGGGTTACGTGCTTCTGCCAGCAGGTTATGTTTCAAGGGCTCTCAACCCATATTGAAATGGCAGCTGCAGCTATGTAAAATACTTTGGTCAGAGTCCATCAGCTTTGAATGGTTTGAGGTTTTCTGCTCCTGCATGTGTGGGGAGGGGAGGCACGGGAGGTGACTGGTTCACAAGGTCAGAGCAGGAGAGCAGCAAAACCCTGAAGCAGAGCCGCAGGGGAGCCTTCGCGGGTGGCGGTCACCTGCAGACACAGGGGTTGTTCCTCGTGCAGCACATCATGCACATGCTTTGCATCCTGGTTTGCAGTCTTGGTCTGCTTTTCCATATAATATGTGGACATCCACAACAGTTGGCTGTTCCTCGGCACAGATTATTTTTCCTCCACCATTTATTTCTAAAACACAAATCTGTTTATTCTCAACACGCTAGCTTTTACTCTCAATTGACATCCTCATGAGCTACTTTCAAAAGGCTGGAATGAATTTCCTGTATTCTCAGGACCTCTGTAGCCCGAATTTTGGGTGACTATAAGGTTAGCATTGCAACTTTGAGGTGCCAGAGGGCAGCCAGCAGTTTCCAAGCAGACCCACATTTTCTTTTGCCTTCCTATAGTCCTTTCCAGCCCTGTGTCTGATAGCTGATAGCTCACGCCCCTGCTTCGTGCCGTGGTAGCACTCGGCCTGGGGCCTTTGCTGTTTGGCAGGGAGGGGAGGAGAGATGGAGAGCTGGGGCCAGGGGCTTGGTGGCCAAGCTTGGACCGTGCCCTCTGAATTTCCCTTTCTGTCACGTACTCCCACGGCCCTGGTCTATTCCTGGCAAGCCCAGCTCAGATGAATCTACTGAGGCTGCTGCTCGGCTGGTGAAAATGAGGGGGAGAACTGGGGAAAGATGTGCTCCTAGAAACTCTCCCCTCAACCCGGAGCTGGAATGTCATTTTTAGTAATTCCCTCTGTCCCAAGGAACTTTGAGACACATAGTCACAGTCAGTAATAGTGAATTCTTGTGTTGTGCAATGCAGGAGTTTCATAACATGCTCAGAGTACATGAAATGAGTTTTGTTTCCAGTTTTAATTTTAGACTTAATAAAAATTGGGGCAGGGGGAGGAGGGTAACAACACTCTTCACATTCAGGTCTGTGGCTGTGGGAGGAATTTTTTTTTGTTGTAATATCCCCACCTCCCCTTGGCAGGGAGTGGAGCTGGATCCGGCCTGGGCCCCAGTGCTGTGGGGCTGGCAGCAGGCACAGCCTGTGCAGGGGTCTGGGATGTGCTGGGAGGGCCCCACAGATAAAGCAGGGAAACTGCGAATTGGCCAAGGTTTTTGCACCAAGCCCAGCCCCCAGGCTAGGCTGGGTGTGAGCTCCATCCTTGCTTAGCTCTGTGTTTAATTGTGATTGCAGCTTTACTGCCTGCACTGCTTCGTAGCGGCTACGATGTGTTTTTGTCTGTGGCCTTATGAATGGTCTTAATAAGTATGCATGAGTAACTCCTAATGAATAATTTAGCTGACATTGGCCTTTCCCCTCGCAGAAAGCCTTCCCCTCCCCCCCCCGCTCTAATCACAGTCAGAACCGTTGTGAAGTTTAATCATTATTGGCGATTGTTCACTAGATTATTTCTGTGGATAATTGCCGTAGCTTTCCTGACACTCTGCTGCTAGCAGTCATTATCTGAAATGAATTCTTCTGACTGGATCAGATAACGTTTCTGATTTTATTGGCAGAGCCAGGAGGAGTTGGTAAAGCCAGGGAAATTGCATGATTATATAGTCTGAAGTCTCTCTGTTTGCTTACTCTGCAATATTGTTATAAATATTGTAGTTAGCCAACTCCTGTTCTGGGATATTTATAGACAGAGAACATAAAGAGTGGAAAATATTATGGAAACAGATCGGTTTATGCTGAGGATCTTCTCCATGCCCAACGCAGTGCTGAGAGGCTCCTGGGCCTGGGCAGGGCGCTCAGCTTGGGGGGTTGCTGGAAGCTGAACCCAAGCTGCTTGGTGCCCAGGACTCCCCAGCTCTGCTGCACCCTTGGCCTGCACCCACGGATGGGGACAGGCACGGCCCTGAGGGCAGCTCAGCACCCAGCACCAAGCAGTGCTGCTGGTCAGAGCCAGCCCCAGCTCTGCATGGTTTTGTGTGGGAGCAAACAAACAGGTAAATCTGGACAGTTGTCCTGTTAATTTTTCTTTAAGTTAAAGAAAAAAAAAAAGCACTGATGAATTGGAGTCCCTTTTTGTAGAAATAAGAGACTTGTCTGACTTAGGTGATCCTAGCTCAGCAGTAGGAAATACCTATCAACTACAAACTGACCTTTCCATGGTTTAAAAGGGAAAACAGGAACCTTCGTCCCACCGCGCCCTCCGGGCCTCCAGCTGCCTCTCCCAGACACAGATTTCTCCCCAAACCCAGTGTGTGTAGGATCATCAGCTGGAACCTGCTCATTTGTTTAAGTAGCAGATGGGGCGATTTTAGCACTGAGAGGGGTACAAAGCACTGCTTGTTGCCCGCTGCGTGGCTCTGCCGCTGAAAGCCGATCTCCTCACTGGGATCCCCGATACACCCATGCCTCCGGTGTCATCTCACACCAACCCCGCGGCCCCAGCCCTCGCAGTGGGGTGTCGCGTTGCCGTCCCAGTGACAGCTGCTGTGCCTGGTGCCAGGTGCTCCCCTCCTCTCCCACCAATCCCAGTTCCTCCGGGACGACTTTTCCATGCCGTCCTGGCTGATCCTGGCACTGCGGGCAAATGCAGTTCTTGATCTTCTCCAATTTCTCAGCTTTTGGGATGCATCAGAGTGAAATGCGTGCCCCACCCCTGCATCTGGGAGGCTACTTCACAGCTCTGGTGACTGACAACTTAAGTTTCCAGCCTAAATGATTGACATCATTTTTGCTTTTGGGACAACGCTGCCCTATGCAGCTCACCGCCCACCTGGTGCACAGCCCTGGGACCCTTTCCAGTGGGTGGCATCTGCTCTGTCCTCGTGGTGCCTGGCTGGAGGTGCCGAGCACCCTTCTCATGCTCTTCCCTGCCTTGATGGCCACTGTAGCTCAGTGCCGGGTGCTGCAGCCAAGGCCATCCCCTGTGGGTCTGCTGCAGGTTTGGCCATCACCTGCGGCTGTGCTGGCCCCTAGCACCTTCACCTCCCCACCTTGGCTTCAACTGGAGGGTTCGTGGTGCCCTCACCCAGCCGATCTCCCTGCTCATGCCCAGCTCTCCCCTTGGCCAGGTTCTGGGCCTTTCCTGCTCTGTCCTGTCTCTTGCTCAATCTCCTTTCTGCCCCTTTCCGCGTGTTTCTGAGCCCGCTCATGTGCTACATGCACCCGGCAGCCCTTCGGAAGCACCGGCACCGCGCGTTGCTTGGTTGGTCAAAAGCAGGGATTTGTTTGCTCCCCGGGGACCCTGTTTTCTTCAGTCCCTGTGTTCCCTGTGCCACATCTGTTTGCTCCTTGAATGACTTGCTTAAGTGAAGGGCTGAACTTTGAGCCACTCGACTTCCACCCGATGACTTTTCACCCCCTGGGCTGTTTGCTGCTGCTTTGTTCGGAGGGGAGAGTGCAGAGGGGCCGAGCCCCGCACAGGGTTTTGGATGCGAGAGAAAAGCCTTTCTGTTAGCCCAAACAAACAGCCCGCTCAGCCCTGTGCAAAAGGCACGCTGGTGCTGAAAAGCTGCAAAGAGCTTTTTATCAAGAGCTGTCATTGTGGAAAACAGGAGGGTTGGTTGAAAAAGATCCTTTTTGGTGTTTTGCCAAAAATATGTTTTAGTCAAAACAATTTTGGTTTTGTTTTTTTTAATTCTTAAATCCATGAGTTGCTTTTTTTTTTAGTTTTATTTTATGGGTAGTGAGGGCGAGCACTGGTCCTGGGCATCACTAGCCGTGTTCCCCAGGCCTCCAATAGCTCAGCTCCATTGAGGCCGCGCGCTCCTCGGTTCAGTCTGCTGCACTGGGCCCTTGTCCCTTGCCAGCGGGGCCTTTGTCGGGTCCATGCCCGGCCAGGCTCCCACCCGCCCTTTCTCCTTTCAGTGGAACATGAGATGCTGCAGGTGCGACTCCCGGCTGCCGCACTCCCACAACGGGCACCGCGTCGCAAACGTGCTGTCCTCCGCCGGGCGCTCACGCTGGTGGCAGTCCCAGAGCGGTGAGTACCGGCCCCTAGCAGCAGCCAGGGCAGGCGTTGAGTTCAGTGGAATGGGGCAAAGAGGGAAATAGCTGGCTTAAATGGTTTGGTTTTTTGTCTGTAGCCTGCATCTCTGAAGCTGCCTTTCTGTGTCCGCAGGCATGGAGCGCGTCTATTTGCAGCTGGATCTGGATGAGAAGTTCCAGCTCAACAGCATCGTGCTTGACTTCAGGGTCTGTATGCAGCAGCCCAGCTTGTGGGGATGTCATAGGTGACAGTGGAAGGGCATTGCTGGCTCTCAGTGACGTGGGGATCTCAGTGCATGGCTCCCCCCAGGCTCCCTACAGGAAGCAGGCCAGCAGTCGTGCCCCATTCCCCCTTTCCCCCATTCCCCTGGTGTTTGGGAGGAACAGAGCAGGGTGGTGGGCTCCCATCCTGCTGAAAAATCCTGTCCCCTAGCCCTGCGTGGAAGCCAGCTGGGGGCACGGCCTTACAGATATCTCTCCCCACTGCTGCAGTCACCGCTGCCCACCGCGATGCTGATTGAGCGCTCCACTGACTTTGGCAAGACCTGGGAAGTGTACCAGTACCTGGCCTCCGACTGCGCCGCCGCCTTCCCCCACGTCCCCCGGGGCTCCCCCGAGAACTGGGGGGACGCTCGGTGCCAAGCACTGCAGTCCCAGCACGGGTACCCTGCGCACGGGGGCAAGGTGAGATCTGGGAGGGCTTGGGGGGCTGGGGAAGGGACCCAGCAGGTGCCAGCGCCCTGCAGCGTGACCCTGGGTCTGAGGAGGGTGGGCAGCATGGTGTCCTGGAAACACGTGGTGGCCCAGAAATCTGCAGGTATTGCACCTGGCAAGGGATGGAATCGGTTTAATCCAGCACTGCTAAGGGGAAGCTCCTCTGAGAGGAAAGCCCTGCTCTGTGGGCTGCACTGGTTCCTGAAAAAACCTCTGGGGCCTTCTCCTTGCCCTAAGTGATGGCTCTGCAGAGGAGGCAGGTCTGGAGCACACACAGGAAAGGACAGCACCCTGCTTTTCCTGTGCTTAAACTTTTTTCTCTCTCTCTTTTTTTTTTTTTTTTTCTTTTTCCCCCTTCTAAGGTGAAATTCAGTGTCCAAGACCTGGCATCTACCATTACTACCTCGTACAGCCAGGCCGTCAACAGTAAGCCAACAGCCTCTTTTGTGTCTGGAAGGGAGGGAGGAGGCAGCTCGTGGCTATTCCGAGGCGCGATGGAGGGCGCAGAGCTGGGTTAGGCCCCGTCGGGGAGCAGCTCCTCTGCAGCTCCTCTGTGAGCGAGTCCCCGAGCTGCTGTGTGTCCAACGGCCGCCCTGGAACCTCTGACGTGTGGAGGAGCAGCTTTGGGTCTTCGCTGATGATTCAGCCACTGCTCTTTGTGTCGACACTGGCATCTCCGTTGCTCCAAGCCCTCCACGTGCATCGTGAGGCACTTCTGTGGTGGTGCCTTGGCGCCTGCTGCCACCTCACATCGCATCTCTGTCCCCAACAGAGCTAGGGCAATTCACCAACCTCAGAATCAACTTCACCCAGCTCCCACATGTCATACGCCAGGGCTACCGCTCGCCCAGCACCTTCTACGCCGTGACAGAAATTCAGGTGCTGGGAAGCTGCTTCTGCAATGGCCACGCCGACCGCTGCGCCCCATCGGGAGACCCCAACGCCGTGGTGAGCCTCATGATGGAGAAAAGCCTGGGGTGTCGTGGTGTCAGACCCTCCCTGAGCCCGGGGGGAACACAGGGTTATGTCACCCACCCAGGGATGCTCCTCAGAGGGCTGTTTGTAATGGGGGGAACGGTGCCCAGTTTGCCTGCTGCAGTGGGGTGGTGGCTGTGGCACAGCAGCCTCTGTTACCCCAGCACAAACCCACATCTTGTATGGGGTGGAGGTAGAGGCTGTTTGTCCGTGGGCAGGTGGTGGGATGGGAACTGCCTTGTCGCAGAGGGAGAGCAGCAGCACGCCCCTGGTGCCGTGGTGGGGCTGCGTGGGTGCAGGAGCCCCGTCTCCACCTGGGGTGCCGGGCAGGATCAGGCCAAGTGCAGCACTGCTGGAAAGGCAGCAGGGGAGCAAAGCTCTGACCTGAGCAGATGCTGCAGGTGAGGTGGGGTAAAGCTTGGTCTCTGCAGCAGGTCCACGGACACTGCGAGTGCCAGCACAACACCGCCGGCCCCCACTGCGAGCGCTGCGCTGCCCTCTACAATGCCCGTCCGTGGGCCCCTGCGGAGGACAACGACCCCCACGAGTGTCAGCGTACGGTGACAGCCTTTCCCCTTTCCTACCCCTGAACATGAAACATCTCTGCAAAACGCCTTTCTGGAGCGTTGGCACAGGCTTTGCTACGCTGGGGCTGCGGCCAGGCGATGCCAAGGGTGCACACGTGCTCTCCCACTCTGCCCAGTGGGCCCCAGCTCCATACTGGGGCGCATACTGGGTGCCAGTCCACCATGCAGGGGACTCGGGCACCCTCTAGTGACAGCGCGCCCTCCGCCTGCTGGAGGGTCTTGCACACTTCCAGCAACAGATGGGCTGTTTTGGGGTTGTTTTAGGGTGCAACTGCAACGGCCACTCAACCTCATGCCACTTCGACCCGGAGGTTTTCCGCAGCAGTGGCGGGGTGAGCGGCGGCGTCTGTGACAACTGCCAGCACAACACGGCGGGGAACAACTGTGAGCGCTGCCAAACTAACTATTTCCGCAACCAGCGGCAAGATCTTGCCCATCCTGAAGCCTGTCTGCGTGAGTGCCTGGTTAACCCCTTGTAATGCCCTCCCTGAGCACCCCCTAGCTCCCCAGGCTCCCCTGCCATGCCACTTCTCTCACGTTTCCAGCCTGCGAGTGCGACCCGGATGGCACAGTGCCGGGCTCCATCTGCGACCCGCTCTCGGGGCGCTGCGTCTGCAAGGAGAACGTGCAGGGCGACCGCTGCCACCTCTGCAAGCCGGGCTTTGCCCAGCTGGCCCATGCCAACCCCATGGGCTGCCGCAGTGAGTACACCCCGAGGCAGCCCCTGCTTCCCACCTGCCTCCGCCCTCGGCATCCCCAGCGGCTCTGAAAGGGCTGTGCTTCCCAGCCAGCACTGGTTTGGGGTTTCCAAGACAAAGTCCTATTTACAAAAGCTTATAAAGCTCTTTGCTCGGTGCTGCAGCCTGTCTCAGGCACGCATTTGGCCACAAGCAGAAGGAAAGCAGAGCTCAAGGCTCGCGGGTGGCTGTGTCCCCTTTCCTGAGCACCTCCCTGGGTGTGGGAAGCTGCGGGGATGCTGCAGGCGATGCCGTGCTGGCGAGCCGGGCTGTGCGCAGCAGAGGGCAGCCACGGCTCGGCCCCAGCACGCCGAGCTGGGCTGGGGACACGGAGGACGCTCGGGCCGCTGAGCCTCGCTGCGAGGCTCGGGCGGGCACCGCGGTGCTAGAGCCGGGAGGAGTCCTTTGTGCTGTGCTGTGAAGGGAGAGGAAGGAGAGCACGTCCTGGGCAGCAGCTTCCCAGCTTTGTGTGAAGCCGAGCTGCTGCTCGGGATTTTAATCCAGGGAAACCCTCCTTGTTTCAGGATGCTCCTGCAATGTGCTGGGAACGCGGCAGGACGTGCCCTGCGACGACGAGACGGGGCAGTGCTCCTGCCTGCCCAACGTGGTGGGCACAGACTGCGACCAGTGCGCGGCCGAGCACTGGGACATGGCGAGCGGCCGGGGCTGCCGGCCCTGCGACTGCCACCCCGGCGGCTCCCTCAGCACCCACTGCAACCAGGTACCATGCCACCATGCCCTGAGCACCCTTGGGTGTCACCAGCGGTCTCTGTGCGCTGCTTTTCCTCTGGAGAAAAAAAAAAAAAAATCAGCAGTATTTATTACAGATTTCCCTGCCTGTTTTCACACATGCACCTGTGAGCTCACTTTCTGTTTTCCTTTCCACCTCTGCCCGCACTGCTCTGAGGGACCCTGGGGAAGGGGACGAGGGTGCCACTGCCAATGGGAGCCGTGTCCCTGCTGGGCAGCACCACGGCCCGGGATCGCTCAGAGCATCAAAAGCGCCCGTCCCATGGCTCTGTCTGCCCCATCCCACCTTTGGGAGCCTCCACAAAGGGGCAGTGTGCTTCCTAACACGTTCTGCTCTTGTTTTCCTCTCCCCATTTCCTAGAAACAGTGACAGCGTATTCAGGAAAGTGAATGGAGGTGGTAATTATGAAGGCAAGATTAAGCCATTTTAAAAGGCCCGATATTTATTTAGCGAGGAAATCCTAATAAGAGATCTTCACACAGGCAAGGCAAGTTAATTATCCTCATTTGTAAATGCAAAGCGTGTGTGTCACTTCAGTCTTAATAGACAGCTGGGAAAATTAAAGCTAAATGTAAAAAAGCCATGACAAAATCTAAGAGCCAAAGATAGGTCCAAACAGTGCAGGGAGGAGACCTGAGCCCACAAACTGTTTGCTTGTGGGCGATTCCTTTGTCTTGGGAACAAAACCATTGCTTGGCTTTGCAGTGCCCGTGAGCGGAGGCTTTCTGCAGATCTGGCCCCACGGCTCTGTTCTTTGCTGAGCCTGTGGCCACATCCGAGGGCACGGGCAGAGGAGAGCAGTGACAGCAGGTGACAAAAACGCTTCTTTCCATTTCGCCCCCTCTGTACTGGGGAGCAGTGCTTGCTGCTTTGCACCTGCATCCTCAGAGAAGCCGTGTGGGGAACAAGCTGCTGCTTTTGCTTCAGGTGCTGCTTTTCCTCTGCTCTGCTTCATCCCTTTCCCTGGGCACCTCTCCCTGGCTGTGAACTCCAGGCTAGGCGGCCAGGGAGCTGAGCACTTTCTCTCCCAGGAAATCGCTCAGGGCTGGGTCTCCCTGACGGCTTTCTCCTTCCCCAGTTCACAGGACAGTGTTCGTGCAGAGAAGGCTTCACGGGGCGGACGTGCTCTGCCGCACACCAGGAGCAGGCCTGCCCAGACAGGCACTATGGAAACGTCAGGGTAGGGTGCACAGGTAGGGAGCATCAGTTTTATTTTGGCCTGGTGTTTCTTAGCGCTGTGAAATCACGGCTATTCTGGAAGAGCAGCATCCAGCCCATGTCCTGACATCAGCATTTCCCACGCTATTTTACAAGAGAAATTTTCTCTCTGGAGCAGCCGCCCCAGCTCATCCCTGTTGCCCTCCACGTGTCCCCTCCTGGCAGCTGGGGCAGGACCCTTGGTCAGGGGCTAGGTGAGCTGCCAGGCTGGGAGCTGCTGTGCCCCCTCTGCCCCACCACCTCTGTCCCAGGCACTGCAGAGTTGGATGGACTGCATGTTGCGTTGGTGTCCAGATAGCAGGATCTGATTTATTTCCATTTTCCCCTTTCTACGGCCTTCACCCCCTCCTCTCCGCTTTCCATCCTCCAGAGTGCAACTGTGACTTCCAGGGCACGGAGGACGCGGGGTGTGACAAGTCCACGGGCCGCTGCCTCTGCCGCCCGGGCGTCACCGGTCCCCGCTGCGACCAGTGCCAGCGGGACCACTGCAGCAACTACCCCAGCTGCGAGCCCTGCCACCCCTGCTTCCACGCCTACGACAGTGACATCCAGCGCCTGCGCCTGCGCCTGCACCAGTCTGCCCTGAGCAACTCCAGCGTGCTGCTGCCCAGCACCGGGGGCTCCCGCCTGGGCCCCCGCCTCTCGCAGGCGGAGGGCATGGTGCAGCAGGCACAGGGCATCCTCGGCCGCTCCCCCGGCACCGAGCAGGGCCTGGCCCAGGTGGGCAGCGCGCTCGCTGCCATCAGGTGAGGGACAAGGGATGTGCTGGCGGGTCCCTCCCACAGCTGGGAGGAGGTGCTGGCTTCTCCATGCATGCTGATGCCACTCCTTGCACCAAATTGCTGGACAGCTTTGGCTGGCGGCAGCGTGCCCAGTCCCTGCGAGCCCACCCAGCGTGGGGAGCTGTAGTCCCGTGCCCCTCTCTGCTGGGGCTGGGAAGTGACTGCTCACCGTGTGCTCGCAGCATCCTGGCATGAGAGGGCCCTGGTCTGTGCCTGAGGGTGTTTTTCTCTCTACTTAGATTCACATTTTCTGCTTTTTTCTTCCCCAGGGAGCAGATGCAAGGCATCAACCCCAACTTTCAATTGCTGGATGTGACTGCCTCTCTATCGAGCGAGCTCGGAGCCCTCAACAGCAGCCTGGTTATTATTAACAACCAGTATCAGAGCAAGAAGACCCAGTTTGAAACCAGCCGCAGCACAGATCTGTCAGGTACAGCGCTGCGGCTCTAAAATCTCTTAATTTGCAGCCGTTAATTTACCTCGATGTGACTGCGTGCCTGGTGGTTTCCCACCGGCCGGGTGGAGGAGATGAAGTTTTCAACCCCCTGTCAGCCCAGGCACAGTAAACAGATCCTCCCTCCCTCCCTCCTTCCCACACGGGAGATGCTTTCAGCCCAGCCTCTCACCACTGACCGATGATTTCGGGTTATTTGCTGTGGTGTCTGGGGCCAGGAGCTCGGTGTGCAGACAGCATCCCTGTGTCCTGCTGGGGCCGTGTCCCTTCCAGCCAGCTCAGCTCCGTGTGCTGGAGCACTGCCACTGCCACAGCCCGGTGGGAGACAGCAGAGGGGGGTGTCACCAAGCCAGGGGGTGGCTGTGGCAGTGAGGGCTGTGCACAGATGGAAGGGATGGAGAGGTGGGGAGGGGAGCCTGGCAGCGAGCTGTCAGGCGCTTAGAAGAGCTAATTAAGCCCTGCGATGCTGCTGGTGGTAGGTGGCCATTAAATCCCTGCAGCAGCTAATTCTCTCCGAGTGCCTTGTTGTCTGCTGCCTCCCCCGTGCTGAGCTGCAGAGCGCGGCTGCTGCCCACGGGGGTTTGCAGCCTGAGCAGGCACAGAGGTCTGTGCCCTAACCGCGGGATGGGGGCTGCCCGGGAGCAGTGGAAAGGGTGCAGGGGGATCCCCGTCCTGCCCTGGCTGAGCCCTTCTGCGCTGTGCAGAGCAAAGCCCAGCATCAGCGTGGGCATGGCTTTTGCTTTAGTTTTCTTTCAGTCCTTTAGCCCCGAACCAGAGGTTGGTCCTTCAGGAAAGCTCTGCAGCTCAGTGTGAAGGAATGGCTGAAAGGCATTTGGAAATAAAAGGAGCTTTTTGTTTGTGCCTTAGTGACTAATCACTCTGGCTGTGTCCCCCTCCTCGCCGTGCACACATCCACTCGCAGCCAATGCCTTCCTTTAGGTAGCTCTGCTGCATTTATGAGTCATGGAGGCATCCGTGTCATTTAGTGCTCTTATTCCTGCAGGAGCCTTCCAGACCATCAGGTCTGCTTACCAGACGTCCACCAATGCCAGCGGCCTCATCGCCGGCGCTGCCGCGCTGCTGGCCCGCTCCAGGGAGAACCGCAGGAACGCCGCGGCGCTGGAGGGGGCGGCCGGCGCGCACAGCACCAAGCTGCTGGCCCTCAGGGCCGAGGTGGCCGTGTCCCCCAACCTCACCCCTGCAGTGAACAAGGTGAAAGCACAACGTAGGCTTCTGGCTGTGCATGTCAGGTCGCCGAGGGGGCCTTGTCGTGCTCTGGAGGCAGAAATCTCACGCTGTGGTCAACCCACTCAGCGTGGCAGAGTGACGTCTTTGCTCAGAGGGACTCAGCCCAGTGGCATCCTGGCAAACTGCTGCTTTGGGACATCGGGGGAGAATTGTCTGAGCATCCCTTCCCTAGGGAGAACAGATACTGAGTGTTCCCCTGCCCGCTCCCAGGCACGCGCCTTTTTCCTCCAAAGACTCTCACGTGTCAGTTCTCGTATCTCAAAGACCCACTTAATTTCTGGATAAGGTTTCTTTTCTTTCTCCTTCACTGCTTTGTTATTGCCATGGAGATCCATTTCAGTGCCTCCTAATGCATGGTTGCTGTGGAGACCACCAGCCTCCCCTCTCTGCTTTTCAGGGCACCAAAATGTTCCCAAGCCATCAGCCAGTGCAGGTTCTTGTGCTGGCTCTGGGCTTGCACGTGCCCCTGCTGCAGTGCCCACTCCAGTGGGAGAAACATTTAGAAGATGCCAGGCAATTAAGGCCATTGGTGTCAGGTCTTCTCATCCCGTTCTCTCCCTAAAAGCAAATTACAGCAGTTGGATGGGGTTCCCCTGCCACAAGGGGAAAAGTAGCTGTCCGGAGAGCTGATGAGGTGTTTGCTTTGTGAGACATCGCCATCCACACACCTAGCCCTGGTGCCCTTCGTGCATTTGGGCTGTGTGTTGTGCTCAGGGCTGGTGCTGGCAGCCAAGGTGCTTCGGCCACTGCTATCGAGTGGGCTGGCTCTGTCCATGTCCCCGGGTGAACTCCGGCTGCGCAAGCCTGCCACGTTCCCCAGCTCCCTTGGTGAGAGTCTGTGGAAATGTCATCCCCATGGCACACCAGTTTGTCTCCGCAAGGTCTCACCCAGCCGGCTGGGTGCCCTCAACACCTTGCTGCTGTCATCTCTCTCCAGATCTGTGGCGGCTTCCGAATGGAGAAGTGCACTCCTGCCCAGTGCGAGGGGCTGCTCTGCCTGCGAGACAACGGCACGGCCTGCGGGGCCGGCCTCTCCTGCCGCGGTGCCTTCCCACAGTCCGCCAGGGCCCTCAGCACGGCCACCAAGGCCTCCAGGGAGCTGGGCAGCCTGAACGTGCGGCTGCGGGACACGGCACAGCTGGTGAGTGTGGGTCCCAGTGGGGCAGCCCATGGCGTGGTCTGAGGCTTGGTCTTAGGGACATCTTCAGAAATGTGGGAGTGTTTGAGCATGAGATTTCTGCTGTCTCTGCCTCTCCTTAGTGGGTGGACCCAAGGAGGTGAGGTGTCCCAAGAGCACCTCGCTTTGTATTTCCAGTCGTGCAGGTGGTCTGGAAATGTCACAAGGAAGCCAGAGCATGGCCTTCTTGTGGTTTTGGGATTAGTATGGCATACAGGGTAGGGATCTGGAAGCATCGCTGAACCCACAGGGATATCTGAGCTCTAGGGTTTTGTGCAGCCTACAGTACGTGTGTTCATGCTGTTGCACATTTTTTCTACAGCCTTGGAGGGCTTGCAAAGATCAAGTGAGTTTTCAAAGTCATTCAAAATCCATTTCAAATGTGTTTTATGAAGCTAAACAGTACTGCCCCTCTTTGAGAGTTTCCTTTGCAAATCCCTCGGTCTTTAACATTTGCAATCCTTTAAAGCAGTGACATGCTAAAAATGGGAAATAGTGGAATTGCAAAGCGACCTGTCCAATTCGTTCAGGGTCTAGGTAGAGCTGCTGAGATTCCAGGTCACGCAGAAGCGACTCCATCAGGGTTTTGTTGTTTGCAGATTAAAACAACGGAGACATCTGCTAATCAGATTCAGAGCAATGTCCGGCGGCTGGTGGAGCAGATGAGCGTAACAAGAACCCAGATTGAGGGAGATGTGCGGCGCATCCAGCAGTTCATCCAGCAAGTTCGAAACTTCTTGTCAGGTAGCACTGCCAAGGTCACCCTGTGCCTGTGCAGGTTGGCCTGTACATGGAAAACCTAATTCTTACGGTGATGTTATGCATGAGAACAGGGTACGAGGGAGTCAGCTGAACAGCTCACCCTGGTTAGGCTCTCAGCTATCCAATTTATCCAGATTGCTTTGGTGCCTTGCTCTGCCACTGTGCCTCTCGCCATCCCTAGGGCCTGGGGACAAACCCGTGCCCGTGGCTGGTGCTCTCCCAGGGTTTGCAGGCAGCACTGACCATGGTGCAGAGAAGTTTACCGGCAATCCTCTCTGACCGCAGGGAGATAAATGGACAGATCTCTGGAGCAGACTGTTAATCACACTAGAATTCCTCATTGTCCTATAAACCAGTGGGATGACTTATTGTTCACAGACAGATTGTAATAACATAATAGGCCTCATGAGCATTAGCTGAATAAGAAAATCAGGTCATTTGGTGCTGCCTGGTGTTAATGATGAGTGAAGATATTTCTGAGCTAATCACTGGGCTAATGTCCCTTGGGCTTTGCCTGCTTCTGATTCCTCAAATTTATTAACTTTTATTTGTGCAATAAAACAGGCTTGTGTTGAAACACAACCTCATGTACTCAGCAAGGTCTACCTGACTCTGCTCTGCACTTAGCCATATTTTAATCCTTGCCAAATTAAAGGCAGTGTTTTGGTACTTTCCTGGAAGTTTTGCTGGTGTGAATGGGAAGTTCACATCAAATATAAAACAGTTCTTATTTTATTCTGTGCAGTAGGGAAGCTTCTCAATAGTGAGACAACTTTTTGTCTCACTGTTTTTGTGTTTATTTTATTTGTCCTCCCCTGAATACAATAGAGTCCTGGAAATCTGTAACAGTAATCAATGGAAGATTTGGTTCAGTCTGAAGTTTAAGACCCTGAACAAATCTCCAGGGCAAGGTAAAAACACTTAAGAGCATCAGGAAGTCTGAAGCATCAAATGTGCCAGAGAATGCTGACCAGCATGTTGAGGGCATGCCATGCTGAGTGCTAACACAGAGTCAGGCTGGGAAAAGATGTCAGAAATGTTATTCAGAATAACAGAAAGAATCACAGAGCATCAACAGAATGCTTAAACCCCCTGAAGATAGGGCACAAAACTGGAATAGGCAGCAGGAATGAATCCCATCCCTACACACCAGAACATAGAGGAAAGGAATGAAAAAGGGCAGAGCTGGGTAAAGGGTTGGTACTGCTGCTCTGCTCACCAGCTTGCCCTGCGATGGAAGCTGAGTGGCGGGACTGAATTCGGGGTGGACTCTGGCAGCTGTCTGAAAGGAAGAGACTGCATATGTAGAGCATCCACAGCTAGGCATCTGCCTTCACCCTGCCTTGTGTTTGCACTCCTACCCTCACCTCTACTGCTTCTGACATTGTCCGTCTGTTTGCCTGCTCTGCAGACAAAGACACAGATCCTGCTACAATCCAGGAAATCAGTGAGTTTGTTCTCTCACTACGTCTCCCCACGGATGCTGCTGCAGTCCTGAGAAAAATGACTGAGATCCAAAATTTGGCTACTAAACTGCAGTGTCCTGAGAGCATCCTGGCCCAGACGGCCGAGGACATCGCGAAGGCCAAGCAGCTTCAGCAAGAGGCAGAACAAGCCAGGTTGGTTTGGTTGAAGGGCTTTTGGCAGCTCTGGCAGCTTTGAAGGGCTTTTTTGGTCACCCAGCCAGAGTGAATGTGGTGATTCTCAGGATGAAATCTAACTTGGCTGGAGTTGGACTGACTTACTTTTAGCCCAGAATCTTCTGTGTATGTAGAGTGGCTAAGAGTGACTTTGCAATCTCTACAGACACTTCTCTGGTACCCAAATACAAATAAGAGTCTGGATGCCAACGACAGAACTTGTTATGGATACTAAAACAAGCAGGTCTTTACGAAAAGTAACAGGCTTTTCTCTGTTCCTTGAGCCTTTATGATGGGAGATGACAGGCTTGCTCTGGTATTACTTGATATTTGTGACCTACATCCTAATTGCACAAGAGAGCATGAGGGGATTAAATGGGCTATTTGTTTTCTGGGTGAAAGTTGGAAGGATTATCCCATGGCCCCTTAAAAAGCAATTACAGAGCGCCCTTGCAAATTTGGAGCATCTGCTTTATCACGTGTTGACTTGCAGCAATATCCCAGTGAGAAGGTTAGCGGGGTAAGTATGTAAACTCCTTGATAGCGTCTGACACCTGCTTAGCCTGCTGGAAGTGATGAGACAAGGCAGTCTGCCTTTCTGTGGGAAGCTCTGTCACCTGGTCAGAATAGTCCCACTGCAAGCAGAAAAGTATTCACTGAAACTGGTTCAGTAGCTGTTGCTTCCCCTTTAATACTTGCATCTATGTAAGTGTGTCTTGCACCACTTGTAAAATAGGTGTTTCTAGATCATTTAAAAGAAGGCTTTTCTCTCTCCTTCTCAGTTCATTTTCTCTGCTGGGGGATGTGAAATGGAAGTCACACTTCTCTTGAATAAAAACCTGATCTATGGCAGATTTGTATGGTGTGTGTGGACTGGAGCCTTCTCTGTTACAGCCCTGTCTTGCTTCTCCAACTTATTTTGCCTGTGCCTCCTTGACCTCCAGTCCATGCAATTATCCACGCTCACTCTCATCTGCTTTTTGTGTTTCCCTAGGAACCGGGCAAATGCCGTGGAGGGCGATGTGGAAGAGGTGGTTGGGTATCTGAGACGAGCAAACACGGTGCTGCTGGAGGCCCAGGGGGCTATCAGGGGCTCCAGTTCCTCACTCCGGTTCATCCAAGAGCGCGCTGAGGAAGTGAGTGGTGGCTGGGGACTTCTGAGTAATGGCGCTGGGCCCTGCTCGCTGCTGCTCTGAAACTCCCCAGCTTCGTAGAGCCCCGGAGCAGCAAACTGGAGAAAGGGGGCTTTTTGTGTAAAAAAAAAAAAAAAAAAAAAAAAATCTTCCTGCATGTCTCACTTGCCTGCTTCCCTGAGTTCCAGCCATGGTCCCTGATGGAAATCCCAGGGAAAAGTCTGTGATGTGTTCACCAGGCCGCATAGCTGCTCCCTGCATGGTGCAAAACGCGTTACAGACGGATCTTGGCTGCAATTTTCTTCTTAACGCGGAGATCTCTGCTTTCAGATCGAGGCCGTTCTTGGCCCAGCTGAGAGGAACATGCAGGCCGTGGCAGAGCAGCTGGCAGCACTGAGGGAAAGGCTCCGGCAGCTGCAGCAGGCGGTGGGGCAGAACCACCTGCGGGCCAGTGATGCACAGCGGGCCGCGGCGGCGGCGGGCGAGAAGGCCGGCAGCGCACAGCAGGTACTGCAGCCACACACGTGCTCCTGGCACGGCACGGCACAGCCAAGCCAGCTGTGCCCTGGCACGGGTCTGGGTGGGGCGAGGAGGCCACTGTCCGGGCACTGCCCTGTCACCTCGTCCACCTGGTGCAGGATCCATCCACTCGAGTTTTCCAGGACCTTTCTCCATTTTCTGCCTTTTGCTGAAGGCTTATTAGCTTGACCTGAGCCCGCAGTGTGCGCTTTCAGTCTATAAGACCAACTCCGTCCTGGACTGCACCACCAGAGGGGTGGGCAGCAGGGGAGGGAGGGGATTGTGCCCCTCTGCTCTGCCCTTGGGAGGCCTCACCTGGAGTCCTGTACCCAGGTCTGGGGCCCAAGCCATTCCCTGATTCTGCTCTCTGCCCCACCTGAGGTAGAGGAGCTCACACAACTGCTGGTCAGCATCGCTGTGAGTGCACTGCAACTGCTGTTCATCTGCATAGGAATGGAATCACAAAGTTTGAGCACAGTATCTGTTTAATATTTAAAATGGGTTCTATCTTTTTAAATTCAATTTGACATTGGAAAATCCCAGTTCCACTGGTTTATTTTCTTATTTGCTTTTCCACAGTCTTTCCAACAGGTGAAACAAATGTATGCTGAGCTGAAGAGTAGGATGGAGCAGAGCCCAGCGCTGGGAGGGCAAGGCAGCCGGGTGCAGAGCATAGACCAGGAGGCAAAAGATCTGTTTGAGGAAACTTCAGCCATAATGCTTAGAATGTCAGGTAAGCCTGTGAGCTCAGTGTAATGGTCTCATGCACTAGGGGAGGGGTTTTTGAGTGCCAGAGGAAAGTCACATTGTTTTTTTTTTGGTGCAGGAGGGAAGGGGAGGCTCAGCATGGGGAGGAAAACTGGACATGATGCTTTCCTCCAGCTGTGATTTCACATAACCCTTTCCTGCACTCTCTCCTCAGCTTTAGAGACAGAAATTCAGGAAAGCAACAGAGCCTTGTTGTCCAAGTCAGCCAGGCTGTCAGGCCTGCAGGAGCGGGTGGGCAAGATTCGGGATGCCATCAGCAAGCGAGTCGCCTACTACGACAGCTGCTCCTGAGCGACATGGTGCCTTCCTCTGCTGCACACACTGACTGGAGTATTTACTCCCATTTTCCGGCTGCAGTTCTCATGATCCTAACATCTGCATATTTAGCAAATGGAATTTCTGTCCCTTTGGAGAGGAGCTGCAGTGAAACCATGGAGGGGTTCACGTTGGACAGACTGGCTGAAGCTGCCTGGGCTCAGAGGAAAGGGGCAGAGACATTGATCATTAACTGCAAATAATGAACATGTCTCCAACATTGTTATTTCCAGAAGGGTTTTTAACCACCTCCTCCCCTCACCCCCAATTCTTTTTCATGTTTTAGCCAATTCAAGCTCTTGTAGCTGGATTTCACTGTTCAAATTAAAACCCTTGTTTGGGGCTTTTCACACTGCAGTTAATCTTTACAACTTGCCGTGGCTTCAGTAATTCCCTCCTAGCTCTTTCTTCAAAGAACCAGGTCACAGAAATGGAGAATTTTATCTCCATTGTATCTGTACGACATACCTATATTTCTACTACTCAGAGAAACGCTATCTCATACTCAGATGTGAAGTCAAATGTCTCATTTGACTTTCTGCCACAATCTGCTTATTTACCGTGTAACATTTTGCCAGAAAGTACCAGAGGGAGCAGGTCTGCAGCTGCACAGGGAACACTTTAGAAGGGACTTAATAGACCGTTTCCACATCAGATTTCTATGAATAACCAAAAGGCACTTTACAAAACAAAAGTCAGCTTTATTAAGCAAGTATTTATTGTGCAATTATGGACTTGGAAGCAGGGAATTTAGACCTCGCTGTGATTATTATCAGACATATGGAGGTTGCTAGCAGGTTGTCTCCTTTTGTAGCTGAAGTGAGAACTGCACAGCCTGGGCAGCTGCTCGTCACCAAGCTGCAGAGAGCTGAAGCCTGGGAGTAACTGAAATCCAAGGAAGGGGTAGGGTGCAGGTTGTAAAAATAACTGAGCTGCCACTGAATAAAACTCTGCATGGCTTTGGTTTGTAGGATTTATGCTGTGCTGTGCAGTACACTTATGCATTGGACAACTAAACAGTATAGAGAAAACAAAAGCTTTACAGCATCGAGCAATGTTGTATGGATAATATACACTGAATATGCTAGCAGCAGCCTCAGACTTTCCCTTGCTAAAGTGCCTTGTCCAAGCATTAACGATCCAGAAACGCGCTGAGGTCACTGCACTGATGGATTCCCAGGACTAATGTGCCACTCATCACCTGTCGGTTGCTGCTCTCCCAGATGCTGCTGCCCATCCGCTCTTGGCGGGACGCAGTCTCCTTTCTTCTTGCTTGCACTGCTGATGTCTGGCTTTGAAGTGCAGAAAAGAGTAAAACAGCCCTTCTGTTTCTGCGAGAGAGAGAATTTCAGTTCAGGATTGAACTTTGTTTCACTAGACCGCTGCCTTCACAATGTGCTCTGTTAATAAGCATCAGCACAGGGGTTAGGAACAGCTTAGATCCTTTTGTATGCTGCATTTATAAAGGGCTATTACATGACTGATCATCCGAATTGACCTGTTTGGAGTCTGTAGTAGATCTTACTTGCATTTGTCTCATCTATTGATCCTTTGTACATTACAGTTCTGTTCATATAATCACATCAGTAGAGAGGGTCATAAAAGATGATAGGACATAGCTCACTTGATGTAGATCTCATGGAGAATTATGCTAGCATATGCTCATCTTCTGGGGAATGTTTTTTTCTCCCAGAATCTAATAGCAATAGGTCTTACTTCTTGTATACAATGTGGGGCAAATATTTAATTCTGGACTAGCTAAGAAGTTATCTGAGATATGGTCTAACCAGAGGAAACTTTCCTTTTTGTACTCTGTTATTTCTTGCTCACCTACAAAACAAACATCTTCATGCAATGCTCTCTGGTAACAAAGCAACTTGAACTGTCATGGCTGGACTGAATCTGGGCAAGGGCTGAGCTGTTCAGGCTGCAGGACATCTCCTGTCTGTGCTCAGCCACTGGCCAGCAGCTCATTGTTAGCCCTTTGCTCTTGGCTGCTGCTGAGACCCAGCTGAAGCCCCCCCACTCCCTCCCCCCCAGCCCGGTCCCAGCTGATGAAACTGTTTGGTTCCAGTGTGATTCTCAAAGAGAAGCTATTAATAATTGAAGTGTTTGATATACCAGGTTCATGCTTTGCTTCCTATCACACACTTCTTGTTCAAGCCTGTTGTGGTATAAAAGGCTGGCAATAATTGCTTTTAAAACCAATTGGTTTTAGAGTCACTGGACTGGCCTAAATGGAAGCTGAAAGAGGATTTCTTCCTTGAAAGATGATTTAGTTAAGGTGTTTTTCTATTGCAGAAAAACTGCAAAGACAATTTATTTCATGCACAAGCACTTTGCTATTCTTGCCATTCCCTTTTTCATGCTGTAATGGGATTAATTGAAAGCAGCTTGGTTGTTGGGTTGTGGTGCACTTACCGCTGGCGATGGGGGAGCCTGGTGGCTGCCATCCTCATCACATAATCAAACAAACTCCAGTCTGCCCAGTCCCACAGTGAGAAGAGTGCTTACTGTTTTTCATTGGAACAAGAACTTCTGATTTGAAATGACTGGATAAAAATGGAAGAATTGGAAGACGAAGATTGAAACACATATATATATATATAAATAGCAATGTTTATGATCATCCTGCAGGTGAACTGAAGTTGTATTTTTAATATAAAGAATATCATCTGCTGAAAGCAGAGTAGGGGTGCAAGTCAACACTGCAGCAAAGGCAGGGTGCACTCAGTCAGCTGAATACCCGGCATCAGCAGCTTTAACCGTAGGCACTTTCAATTTTTGGAAAGCAAATGCACTGATGTAAGTGGTGTGTGGCAACCAAATCCCTGCCCCCTCAGCTCACTGCAAGCCTGGGCACCGTGCCTCACCTCCTGCTTGTACGAGCACAGAAGATGCTTGGCTGGGCACCGCCACCTAGCCAGTCCAGTGTTTGCTTCTGGCCTTTTTTCTCCTTCCTTTCTACTCCACCTGGAGCTGGCAACTTATGTGCCAGGCAACTACTTCTAGGGAGGGTTAGTGCCATACACTTAGTCAGAAGTTATGCTGAATTATTTGGATACCTACTGGGATTTTCCAGGTCTTTTAAGGAGCACCGTCTCAGAGCAGAAGGAAGCCTTGGCTTTCTCATGACCGATGCAGGCTGGGCTGCAGCCACAGGTTCTGGCTGGTGGGCTCTGGTTGTCCGGCGAGACCGGGCTGCTGCCCGCAGGCAGCGATCCGTTCACCAGGGGGTTTTGCAGCTTTCCCTCTCTCGTTCCTGTGTCTTGCTCCAGCAGAGCAGGAGGGTTGGGACAGGCTCGTGCAGGGACCAGAGGGAGCGATGTATCCTTGTCATTGTTCGGCGTTGGTGGCTGGGTGGCGCTGGGTGTGCTGGGTCTGGATGCTTCTGAAACTTGTATAACGGGGAGGGTGCTGCCAGCCGCAGCGTGACCGTTCATGTGGAGCTTCTTCATGTGGTGCACCACGACTGCGGCGTTGAAGGCTTGCTGGGGAGGAAGGCAAAAACCCTGTGGTGAGCGCCTAGTGGTGTGGTGCTGTGTGGGTGCAGTGGGATGGAGGGACGTCTCCTGCTGCGGGATGAAGGGACGTCTCCCTGCAGCAGCAGCAGCATGGGGGGATGATGGTGCTGTACTGGTTAGCACTGCCTGCGTGTTTGCACAATGTGTAGAAAGTGGGACGTGCTCATTCCTGGCATAAACACTGAGGTTTCCCCTGACTGCAAACTGCTGATGCTTTTGAAGATTACAACTATTTCTAGATAAGGAAATCAGGGGGAACAGCTGTAAATTACCCCACAGTGTGAAAAGGAGGCTCGAGCTGAATTTTGAATGTAAGTATTTAAAATACTATCATAGAAGTGGTTCCTATGGCATTCCTCTCTCCACCTAAATTCTTACAAAATCTCTTGATATAGATGAAGTACCAATTTATATCCAAGGCTGAAAGAAGAAAAAGCTGGATTAAGCTCACAAACCTGCTGATGGAGCATCAATTTCATTCCCCTAGGACAGAGACAAGAGTCCTTTTCCCCTAGCCTTTATTTTGTTGGCAAGGGCACTATAGGGCAATGTATTTGGTAAATGTACCAGTGTGCAATGCAGCTGTGACCTCTGGTCCAAACACACTATAAACAGTAGCTGCATATGATTTTCAGGCAGCCTTTGGAGGATCTCAGCTTTTGGGTGCTTACCCACACAGCCGAAGCCTTGCTCATTGCTAGATGGCAGCAACTGGCATTTGTTATTGAAGTGGCTCTAGGCTCTCAACAGCAAACAACTTACCCTCCATTTGCTCTTTGCAAAGTTTTTCTGAATCTGAGCGCTGACAGATGGGTATATGTCACGGTGAAGGGCTGTATTTCCATTAATCCTGCAGATGGGGAGAGAAGAAAATGGGCTCGTAGGCAGATGGCATTTGTAAGGCATTCCACATTCTGGAGGCAACTAACTGCTTTGTACATTCAATCAGCAATAATTAAACCCAAAGGAAAAACAGCAACAAAATGTAACACAAACACACACTTCAAAGCTTGGAAAAGCTCAGAATGGGATTTCTTCTTTGCCTCTGTTTATAGAGACAAATATTACACAAATTGCATCTTTAATTATTCATAATTTTCTTTCTTTGCACAGAAGAAAGAAAGACCCAGGGCCATGCGGAGGCAGCTGGTGATGTTAACAAGGGGCTGGGGGGACACCTTCATTCTCAGCTACCACCCAGCACGGCGGCTGGCAAGCCCGCAGGGCCAGCAGTCACTGCCAGCACCTGCTCTGCTCACCATGGGTGCCGTAGGGCTTCTTCGCAGGTAAACCTCTTGTTCGGGTTCTTCTCTAGCAGGTGCCTGATGAAATCCTTGGCTGTTTGGGAGGAGAAAAGCAGAGAGAGAAAAGTTTATTTCCTCCCTGTTCCAGGACATCCCATCCTAATGGGACATGGCAAACGCTGGCAAAAAAGACTGCAAAGGTCAGCCCCGAGAAGCAGGTGTTCGTACTGTTACACTGGAAAAGGGAGGTGTTTGTAGTGAAAAATGAAAAACGATGAAAAATGGTGTACTGGAGATGTACCTAACCTCACGCTGCAATTAGATGAATCTGAACTGAATTTTTCACTGCCAATGGAAAACAAAACAAAACAAAAAGTCTGAACTGAGCTGATTTAGAAGTTGCTTTACAGAGCAGCTCCAGAGCAGGGGCTGGGAGTGTGGCAGCTGTGCGGGGCAGGAGGAGCAACGTGCTGTGGTTGTCTGAGCTCTACCTGACTCGGAGATGTCATCCCAGAACGGAGACTCAAACTCGTAGTAGCCTTCTTTTATCTTTTCAAACAGCTTGGATTCGGTCTCTTCGTAGAAAGGAGGGTACCCACAGAGCCTGGAAGAGAGCAGCCGGACAGACAGCCTTCAGTATCTGTGTCTGCACAAGCCTCCTGAGCCCACGTGGGCTGGGCACACACGTGCAGCACGAGGAAGTGAGTGACAGAGGAGGCTGCCCTAGTGATCCATCTGTCCCTCGCATCTGAGTGCATTGGGAAAGCTGCAGAAAGGAGTTAAAAACTTAACTGCAGCAGCAAAAGGACAAAGCCACAGCTGGAACATAACTGCATGATGGTGTGGGAGGAAACAAAACAAAATGTACAGAGGAAGATCGAATGATACTTGTAGGCAACTGAAAAAAAAAAAAAACAACAAATGATAGGATGAGGCATATAATAGAGAAAAATGTGATTCCTTTCATCTCCGCTCTGTTTCTTGATTCCCAATATCGCTTTTGTTTCTATGGTGTGGTGAATCTGTGTGAAGGAAGAATGCTGCGGTGCTACCGCAGGGAAGGAGGAGATTCAGCATCGCCCCCACTCTCACTTCCACACTGCAGAGGTGTACGAAGCAGTACACGAGTTGAGAAACTCATGAAAAAAATGGGATGTTCTTCACTTCTACTCACAGGATGTAGGTGATGACTCCAATGGACCAGCAGTCCACGGCTTTGCTGTATGGTTTCTGGGCAAGGACTTCAGGGGCTGTAGAAAACCAGAAAGAAATGAAAATTACAAGAAATAGTAAATGACTCAATGCTGGGAGAACGAAGAGTTTCTCGTACACTTGGCTTCTGAGGTATCAGTGCAGAAGCCAGTAACAGCCCTCTTTACCAGTTGGTTTCTGCTTTTTATATCTACTTTATACCACTGAACAGCAAGAACCACCGAGGATTTCTGCCTGCACCCTGAGGCTTTGACCAGCAAGCTGTTGATCAAGCCGATGCAGTTTGATTGATATTAAACAAAATCCCATTGTGTTAAAATTATTTTTGTAAATTTTCAATAAATACATGAGTAACTGAGAAATCTATTGCTTTTAGAATTATCCTTTTCTTGTGCTTTTAAACACTCTGGGATTCTGCAGTCTCTAAACTCATCTGCAATCCATTTCTTTATATGGTCTCTGCAGTACATCTATGACTGATGTGTTGTTGTTAACGTGATTATGTATTTTTTACTTTCTGCTAGGCAGCATGCTGCAAATGCACAGCCTTTTTCTCCAACAGTCCACCTCTACAGCCCCATTCCCGGTCCTTGGCTTACCAACGTATCCTGGAGTGCCGCAGGCAGTGGACATGATGCCGTTCTGCTCCATTTTAGACAAACCAAAGTCTGTGATCATGATTTTGGAGTTCTCTTCAGGAGTAAGGTAAAGAAGGTTTTCAGGCTGTGAATACAGAGAGTCAGGGGCTGAAGTTTGTGGTAGAAAAATGAAATGGCAGAAAGTCATGGGACAGAGAAAGGGAAGATAGGCGGCTGCAGAGGCAGTGCTGTGGCTGAGGGACAGGCTTCACCTTTAAGTCGCGGTGAACTATTCCATTTTCGTGGAGGTACTTCACTGCTGTCAGCACCTGGTGGATCACCACGCTAGCATCTTTCTCAGTGTAAACCCCTCGCTCCAAAATCCGGTCAAACAACTCTCCACCAGACACCCTGTTGCAGTGGTAGTTCAGAAAGAAGATAGAAAATTAAACAAAGGCAGTCATGCGCTTGCCTCTGAGGCAAGCTGACGTGCTCCTGCAGCACAGCAGTTCCTTGGGCAGCAGCACCCTGAGGGGCTGGGAGCCAGCAGACTCCCCTGGGTCCACCTGCGGAGCACCAGCAACCAGCAAGCACTCCTGGTGAAACACAAATTCACACTTGGCTGTGCTGAGATGTGGTGCCTTGCCCTGTTTCTGCCTCCTGCTTCCTCTGAGGCCTACACAAAACGGCCCTGCTCGTACTTACAGCTGCATGACCAGGTAGAAGTGGGTTGTGCTCTCGTAGATATCTTCCAAAGTCACGATGTTCTCATGCTTTATTCTGCAAAGATAGTCATGGGTCAGAAACAAAGCTGACAAGGAAAAAAGATTGAAGACCCAACAGTTGTCTTGCTTTTATCATGAATGCAAGTTCACTGAGCTGTTTTGTGGCTGATCCATGCGGCACAGGATCATTGATGCCCCAGCAAGCTTCCTTCGGAGCACCTTCTGTCCCAGCATCAAGACCATGGGGCAAACCCTCAGTTTTTGAGCAGCTGCCTTCTTGGCATCAGGTGTATTACTTGGACTGCAAAAGCATTAAATCTGGCTCTCCCTTCCCTGCCTGCTCTTCTGCCCAATCTCTTGCATTTCCCAGTCTGGGACAGCATGGCTGTGGTGGGGTTACAATCCCAGCAGGGGAATGAGAGAAGGAACGCTCCTAGTCTACTAAATGGCACCGATATTTATACACGCTTTAAAAAGATATACTTATTTCTTTGTATTAGTCTCACTCTGGAGCCACATCTTGGGAAAGGATGTTTGTTCCACTTCACTTTACAACATGTATATACATACTCACTTTTTCAGCACTGCTATTTCATTCTCCAAGCTGCTGTCCCTTGTGAGAGGAGACTTCTTGATGCATTTCAGAGCAAAGAGCTTGCCTGTGCTTCTTTGTTTCACTAGGAAAACTTCCGAAAAGGCACCTCTGCAAAGAGAAGTTGCATTTCAATACGTGTTGTTCCTGTGAACTGGGAGGATAATTACAGTGAGAAAGAGAAAAAAAGCAGCAAAACCACTCTGTAATTTAACTCTAAGTGGCTGCTGATTGTAAAGCGGGGACTACATTTCCAGCAGCCCCCCAAGGTGGGATATGCAATAAAGGATTCTGCAATATGTATATATAAAATATATATATTTTTTCTCTGTAGACAAAAGGTTAAATTTGCATAGTTTATCTTGAAGCTATGTTGAGGGAGTGGATGAATTTGCTCCCTGTGATGGAATTAAGTCACATTTTTCAGGACTGTTTGCAACGACAGGAAGTGTTTTACTGCTGCATGTGCCAGGCTTTGCTGAGCTTCAGCCGTCCAGGCTTGGAGCAGGCTGCTGGTGAGGCAGGCGGCCAGCAGCAGGCTTCTCCAATCCATTGGGACCACAGGGGATTTCCCCAGGCTAGGTGTGAGTCCTGCAGAGATGCCCACCCCTCTAATGGGGCTGCCTGCAGCCTGAGTGCTCCCTGCAGCTAAGGACCCCAGGGAATGATCAGTGACCTCTCTTCCAGCCAGGCCAAATTCCTGCTTAATACAGATTGTGTCTCTTCAAAGGGCCTTTGTTCCAGCCAAAGCAGTGCTTCACTTTCCCTGGTCAGCATTGCCCTGAGGATTGAGACAGCCAAATTGCAGTGAGGAGAGCCCAGTTGTTTTGCAGTTGGGGTATATCAGTCAAGGTTTTGTGTATATAGAGAGGAAAATGACTGGATAAACTTAGCCTGTTCCTTAGTATTTCCATTCAGCATGTAATGGGTTTTCCTCTCTGTTTATACCTGCGTAACCTTAGTCACAAAGTGACAAGCGAGTGCCTCGTAGGTTCCTGAGGGGGTTCAGCTCAGTGCACTGACAAGCGGGTATTTATAACACGTCTTAAGCTTGCAATCCTGTTAAAGGTTTTTCTCAGGCAGCAGAACATGTGTCTCAGGACAGTGACAGTGCATACTTTGCCAGGTCACTCCCCAACAATCCTCATCAAATCAACAACAGATTAATTGATGGCAGTTAAATGGGACAAGCCACTGAGTCTGCAAGCCCTGCAGGGCGCTGCCAGGTAGAGTGAGGAAGGTGAGCGCATGGAAGCATGCTGTCAGCTGGGATGCTATTGCAGCAAACCCAGTAAACAAGGGCAGGAAACCTATACCTCCTATAATCCACTAACAAAGAACCCAGGGCACCGTGCAGATGGGTTTGGTGAGCACGGAGCTGTGCCCATCTGGCGCTTTGCTCGTGTGTCTGTGTTAGCTTCTGACAGCCAGCAACGATGCAGAGGGAGAGCAGGAGCCCAGGGCAGCTCCTCGCCGGGCCCTGCTTTCCTCCTGCTCCAGTGCTGTGAAACCACCTGAGAGACCATGGGGGCTGTGAGGAATTAGGACTGTGCCAGGAGAGGTTCCCAGCAAGGTTAAGGAATTCCTTTAAAAAACAAAACCAAACAAAAACAACAACAAACGATATTTACTTTCAGGAAAGCATCTCAACAGATGAATTTGAATCTTGGTTTCACTCAGTGAATTGTTTGTAATGGCCTTCTGTCCTCTGGCTCAAAAATCAGCTGGCATGGGGACTTTTTCCTCATTTCACGCATTTTCCCTTTTTATCCATTTGAGCTCTGAAGGCTGGTTCATGGAAATTCTTTTCATGTTCCTGAAAACAAGGGATGGGCAGGGGTGTCCTCTCTAAAGTCCCTAATCCAACAGTTGTGGATGCTCTGGGAAGACGATGGGAAATTTCCAGGTAGTTTTAAGTCCCCAGTCTTCATTTATTTTCATCAGCTAGCTGAAGCAGTTCATGTGGAAAAGAAATCCCAATTTCTTATACTAAATTTTCCTACTAATGTAATAGAAGGAAGTGAACAACCTACAAATCAGATGCTGGGGCATCTGTTCTATATATCTGTCCCAAACAGTTTATAATAATTATGCCCCTTATTAAAAAATGATGAATCAACAAGTTGGCTAGGAGAGGCAAAACCTTTTTTTCTAGCCTCATTCCTTTAGAGAAAACTGCTCGGTAATTTAACTAATTTCAGAGGCTGACCAGGAACACGATCATTTAAAACATAGCTGAGCTCTGGAGGAGCTGCTTTTTGGAAGCTTTGCTGTGGGTTCTAAAGTCAGGGAAAATCTGGACGTGGCAGAATTTCCTATTGGAGGTAATTCAATTCCTCCTCCGCCACCTTGGAAACGCTTTCTCGTCTCATTCACACAAATAGGCAAATTAAGCTGTTAACTCACAGAGAACTATCGTACAACTTGAACATCCTTGTTCTTGTTTCATCCCTCAAGTGATTCAGGGTTTATGAGCTAAATACACGACGTTATTATAGCTCTCAGAGCCATCCCTTGACCTT
Organism: Heteronetta atricapilla; assembly: GCA_011075105.1. NCBI lineage: Eukaryota > Metazoa > Chordata > Aves > Anseriformes > Anatidae > Heteronetta > Heteronetta atricapilla. The sequence goes on along the minus strand of CM021756.1, from coordinate 5,303,157 downwards.
ATTTGACCTTGCAGCTGCGAAGACCAGTGCGTTCACAAGGGAAAGAGCAAAAACTTAGACACACTGCATTGCAGGCTTGGAGGGCAAGGAGGGAAGCACAGGGCTCACAGGGTGCCGTGCAATGGGGATGCAGGGCAGCTCTGGTGCCTCTCAGCGAGCATCAGCACCAGCAGGAAACCTGTGCTTGGCTGCAGCACCCCCAGCTCGTCAGGAGAGCACTGCTAGCTCGCCAGCAGATGTCTGCTTGTGCCACTGGCCCACGCCACAGGGGGAGTCGCTGCCCTTGTTGGGACTCACTGGGGAGGAGATCTCTGGTGTGGCTCTGCCTGAGGAGCAGCTGCGGTACTTACGATCCCAGGGCCTCCATGAAAATGAATGTTTTTCGGATATTGCTCGTCTGTTTCTTCCAGGAGCTGCTGTCGTCCTCTTCCTTGCGGCCCATCTCCTCCAGAGTGGAAGCAGGGAAAGCTGTGAGGAAGAGGAGGAGAGAGCTGAGAGATGTGGCGGGGGCTCACAGGGAGAACAGGATGAGCCAGGAGCTAGTGGGCTCAGGATGACACACATGGTGCTTGCATGGATTCAGACTTTACAACAGCTCTGAAGGATGTGAAGTTTTGTACTTTTTGCACTACTTTAGCTGTTAGATGTTAGAGCTGAGTGCATCCCTGCCGTTACGTCCAGCTCCAGCTGCCCATGCAGAACAACACCAGATCAGCTGGGTAGGAACCAGTGGCCATATGGTAATCCTGTCTTGTCAGTACACTCCTTTAGTGCATGTTGGCAATTACAAATGTTTATATTGTGCTTCATATTGAGTGCTAAAAAGCCCTGCTGAATGGCTGCTAATTTTAGCTAAAGCATCCATGACTTAATGGATTAAAAAGTTAGGTACAACTAGCAATGCAGACGGATTATAGCTGAGCTGCTTTATTGCTTGAATAATAAATAGTTTAAAGAGCTCGTGACTGCAGGGAAGGAAATTGATATAAAACACTTTGTTGATCTGCCTTGGACAGTTTGCGCTGCTGTTGTCCTTAATTGTTGTTAATTGGCTGCTCGTTTCATTCTGAGTTGTAGCCTCCCCGTTGCCTTTTCTTTGTAGGGCTCCCACACGCCGGTCCCTGCTGCTGGTGTGGCAGGGGATGCCTGTGTCCCAGCACGGGGCCGGGAGCCTGGTGCTGCCTCTCTCAGCCACCCCTGCTCAGGGGAGGACAAAGGCAAAAGGGAAACGCAGCTGGGTTCTTGCCAGGCTGACTAATCCTTGGCTCACGGTGGCACAACGGTCGGAGCAGAGAATGAGGAAAATGCAGCCTCGTGCGGTAAAACCCCTGCTCTACTGGGTGGAGGCTGGGCGCGTGTCATCAGCGTTGGAGTACGAGGGTGCACGTAACGCTGCCTGTTGGTCAGCACCTGGCTGCGATGCCCGGCTGGCAGCACCTCCGGGCGGCTCGCCCTTGGCCGGGTCCCGGCCTGCCTCCCCGCCTCCCCTCCCACCTGTAAGCGCTTTAGAGCCAGGCTGAGCAGCGCCGCGGTAATGCAAAAGGTAAGACTCAGCGGTGTGGGAGCTCGCCGGCGTGGCGGGAGAATTAGTTACAGCTTACACAAGGTCTGGGAGGTGTGAAATGTTATACAAACATCTAAGCACTCTTAATAAGATCAGGTCTAATGTTACAGAACTGGGGGTACACTGGAAGGTGAAAAAGAAGCCCTGAGATTAGAAAAAAATGTCAACAAACACGGCTTGTCGCACTATCGGGATACAAAAGAAATGGACTGAAAATATCCCTGGACGGAGGGGACTGGGTGCCGACAGCAGCAGCTCTGGCACGTGGAGCATCTCCCTTCCCAGCAGCAACAACAGCTGCCCTGCAGCCTGTAGGGCGCAGCTGAACCAAAGGCAAACCAAACCTCTTGTGTACGAGTGTTTGGAAAAGGTGAAGTATGAAAGCAGAGAAAAAGCTGAAATATCTTGTTTGGTGACAGACAGCTCAGGCACTGAATTCCTCCTGAAACTAGTTTATCTCCTTAATTAGCATGTTCAGGATTTTGAGGTCCTTGACACAATTTTTAAAGGTTATTTTATCAGTATGGAAAACAAAATTGACTCCATTGCAAACAGTTGAGGGCTTCAGTCAATGAAATCACTAAAGGCCACTGTGCATTTGACCTTTATTTACTTTCTGGATTCTAATGCATGTGTAACTGTTACAAATACAAATCCTTACCAAAAGCAGCCATAACTTGTTGCTTAGAATCAGTGAAGATCAAAAATTCTTCACAAAAATGCTGATCACTTGGCAGAAACCTCTTTCTGCCAATATTCTGAGCCCCACAAACGAAGCTTTCATTTGTAGTCATCCATCCATCCCAGCCTTTCAAACCTCTCCAGACCAGGAACTTCCCAAAAAGAGAATTTTCAGCAGAGATGTTGAGCTGCAGGTGACGATGCCTTTTGTCTGCCCTACCCAGACATAAATGCGTGTTGCTGGGGGGTGGTGAATGGCAGGTGAAGTACAGATGAGCTCTCAGTTTCTGTCAAGCCAAGGATATGAAGCAGAACACAAAGCAGGTCAGCCCAGCTGTGGGGACGAGCCGTGTTTCCCTCTGGTCCCACCAGCCCTGTGGGGGCCGCGCTGCCCCGGTGAGGTGGGAGGAGAAGTGGGACCAGGCCGCGCAGGGGAGCCGCAGCCAGGTGGGCTCAGGGCTGCCACCGCATCGCAGCCATTCCAGAGACCCCACGAGAGGGGCCCGAGCACTGCCCAGGGCCTGGGGAGCTGGGGGGGAACCTGGAGGGAGCTTTGGGATGTAGCTGAAAGGGTGGGGAAATCATGGAAACTGACGGGTGTCTGTTACTTCACCCAGCGCGAGCACAAGTGTAAAATTTGCCCAGTGTTTGCTATTTTAAGCTCGATTCGCTTAGTATTTTCACTTTTCACTCCTTATGAATTCAACCAATTTCTATTTTGGAAAGATTTTGCTTCTAGAAGGAAGATAGTAACGTGTTTTCTTTGGTCTCTTCTGAATCATCTGTTCGTCTTATAGTTTCTCCTTCTGTCACTCCGTGTCTACAGCATTTTGGTTTTGCTGATATCTGGAGGAAAGGTTGGATGAATAGCTCTGACTCCATACATGTGTATTTGATTTCCTGCTTTCTCAGTTTTTCTGTATCATCATGAACAAGTCATTTCCTGCCTCAGCTTGCCTTTCTGAGAGAAAGGGGAGTAAGTGGTGCTATTCTGGGAGCAAAATAATGCAATCTTTGAATTGCCCAAAATGTAAAGCCACATATGTACTCAAGTGACAAACACTTGCCCACCTTCCTCCTTCCTCACGCTGGATCACATTCTTCTCCGTAGTTTTTTCTCTCCTGATGCACAGGAAGGTATTTGCATGGGGGCTTTGTGCAGAACACAGAGGCCTCGCAGTATGGCTGTAATACCGGATTACGGGACCTGTGATTTTCTTGGTGCAGGCGTTGTGAACTTGTCTTTCACTTTGTCTCTCAGTCTGGTTAAGCCACCTGTTGCACTTTGCAGAATTTTAAGAAAATGCAATGTTTGATACATTTGTTGTCTTTTTTTTTTTTTTAATTAAATTTATTAATTCAGTCTCTTGTCCAACAATGTCCAGACGTTTCTCAGTGCCAGTACATGGTGTACAGGTAAACAGGGTTTAATGGATCTATTCATGTAGCTGAAGAAGCTTTGCTTTCCACGGGAATGGAAAACATCATAACAAAAGTTGGGCAAACAGACTTTGTGCTTGGGCTGGCAGGTTTTCCTGCCATGTGATGTGTCCGTCTGCACGCTCGGGGCACGCTCCTGACACGTGTCGTTTGTCAGCTCCATCCTGACGCCCCCTTTGCCTGTGCAGCATCCCTTGCCTCGGTGGGCAGGTTTTCCAGGCACAGCAGTGGGATGCATGGAGGGAGAAGGGGATGGAGTGCACCTGACACACACCTGCAGAATGCACCACTTTGAACTCCTAATCCAGAGAAAGGGCTGGGTTTGCCCATTTGCCCATCCGCTCTTGACGGTGCAATAGCAATAATAATTTGGGATCACATAATAAAATGGAAATACTTATTAATGGATGTAAAGACCTTTGAAGATGAAAAAAAAGTACTTAACGCTGCTTTAATTTGTTTAGTTTCCTTCTCCTCATCATAACAAATTTAGCAGTATGCAGGACTTCAGCCTGATAAGTATATACTGAAAGTAGTAAGTAGTTTCAAAATGAATGTCTAACCTTTGGGCTCTTCACAGGCTAAGTCAATAAATGTGACTGCTGCTGTACTCTGTCTGATCCAGCAAATGACACATCATTGCTTAGAATATAATGAGTGTTATTATGACCTTGCTTAAATATTTCCTGTAGAAATTTGTTCAGCTTTCATATCTCACAGTAACAAATCCATCTGCAGACAGACGCTCTGCTTCTGAATGGATATACTGCACTAGCAAAATTATTGTAAGGCATGATTAATAGTCTTGTGACAAAGTTACATGTGTAGGGGGAAGAAACATGCTTCTTTCATGATTCTGCCTTTAGAATTACAAAAAAAAAAGTTTAAAGAAAAATAAGGGGGAGAATACAAAGTCAAAGGATTTGCTTTAAAAATATACACCAAAACAAGCAATCTGCATGTGAATGAATTAACTGACAGGCCAGCCTCTGTGTTCAGGGACAAAAGAACAAGAAATTGAAAACATCAGCTCGCCATTAAAAACAAATCTACATTAAACCACCACATTGTTTCAAAAGCAGCGTGTTAACTTAGTAGCCCTTGATAACCACTTGCAAAATCACATTTTTCAATATAAATAAGTCAGATTCTTAAAATACTTTTGAAGTAAAATGTCAGAAGGCAGCTTTCTATGAAACTGCTAAATATAACACACAAGTGCAGTAGGATACTAGATTAACAGCCTGTGCACAGAGGTCCTCCAGGATTTTCCTGTTAAGAGATACAATTCATTAAAAAAAATGAACAGGTTAGCCAGAATCCCACCTACTCTGCTGCCCAGAAAGGCGAACGGTTATTAAGGAAATAATATTTCACTTACCCAAGTCAGCAGAAACAAAGCAACTCCTGCTCCCCCGTGCTCCTGCTCAGCTCCCGCGGGTCTGGGGGGACTGGAGCCTGCCTGGGCGCTGGCAGGCAGCCGGCTGGCGGGGAGGGAGGAAGGAGATGTCTCCACCGTGCCGGTAGCTAGGCAGCACTTACAGGGGAGTAAACTGACACGAGAATAAGCTGCTTGTGGGTGTGCATGTGCGTGCACGTCTCTGTCAATAACAGCAGCGGTACCTGGCAGCGCTGGTGCGGGAAGAGGAGCGCTCCCCAGCAGGGCTGAGGAAGCTGCTCCGCTGCCTGGAGGAAGGATGCCCGGGCACTCGCAGCTGCAGCAGCTGCCCTCAAGCAGCCAATTTGGTATTAAAACAGTCCTGGGTGGAATGCAAATGTAACTTGCCTTAATCAGATGAACACCGTGTTTTCTTCCTGTGAGGCTGGAAGGGCCAAGGGGCCACACAGGACAGGACGGGACTGGACGGGGCTTCCTACAGACCGACCTGGATGAGTTGGGTGCTCCGGCACCTTAGTACTCGTCACCAGGGCTGGCAAGATGATGCTCTCCACCATCTTTATATGGCACAAAACCATGGAGAAAAATAATTGCAGCAGAGGTTAATCTCTATCAACAGAGTCTGGGACTATTTTAAACCATTCATTGCCTCTATTTTGACTTTCAAAACCCCTGTGCCTGTTGCCTTCCTGAGAAGCACAGCACATATGAATATAGGAAATACTAATTATTCGTCATTCTTTTCCATAGTGTAGAATTTTTAGGGTTGGCAATAACAAATTTACTGACTGCATTCTCAGTTGTTTTACACTGCCATCTAGAATAATGCATGAAAAATGTACATATCATTGCAAAGTTTAGTTTTATGTCAGGCAGAAATCAGCTCTGAGACAATATTAGGAAATCCTTTATTTTTAAGATTTTTTAAATCTTCAGTAGCTTAATTCCAAGGATTAGGCTGTTTAGTATTTTCTCGTTCTTTTTGGCTGAACTCCATCACTCTAAGCTCCACAGTGTGAAGGATTTTGGTCAAAATTTCTGGATGTGGATTCAGATCTTAAGCTTTTCTTCAGCTCCAGGTTTTGGTGGAATTTGCATTGATTTGATCTTGAAACCCTTGTAAAGCTTCACCCCTTCCTTCAATGCCTCTGGAATGGCAGCACCAGTAGCTGCTGGTCCTCAGCCCCGTGCTGAGCGGACTCATCTGGTTTTCTTATTGACATCCTTTGGAGTCTGTCTACTTTCTTAAACTCTGTCAGCATGTCTTGTGCTAACTAGCAGTTGAACAGCCACAGCGTGCTGCTGCTGGTGGGTAGCAGCTGGTAGGTGAAGGCTAGCTGGGTGCTTGGCAGTGCTGCTTCATTTTCTGGCTTTTCAGCCTCCGGTGGCTGGTGGCCGGGAGTGGGGCTGGGCACAAGGACTCCCTGCCCATGGCTGTGCTGGGTGGCACGGCACAGGAGAGCTGGGGCACCGAGTCAGGCCAGGCTGAGATGGTCACAGGGTGATTAAGGGGAAATGAAATTAATGATGACACTATGCAGGATAATGCGATTGCCTTGAGAGAAGTTTAAGGTAGAGATAATGAGAACAAAAGGGAAGCATTTACTGCACTCCAGTCCTTGGAGTTTGGGTGCTGCTGTCAGCTGTATTGAAAATGAGATGCCTGCGATAAACTCAGCTGGAGTGGATAAGCGATCCTTGTTTTGTTCCTGTAGCACTTGTTGTCAGTGTCTTATAAATCTTACGGAAAGAGCACAGCTGCAGCAGGACAATGCCAGGCACAGTAAAAGCAGGAAGAAACTTGCTTGAAAACATGGAAAACAGAGCAGTGGGTGAGAGCTGCAAAGTTCCCAGGTCATCAGTTCTAAGGGTTTGGCCTTCAGAAACACACTGAGAAAAAACACCAGCAACTCAGGGGGAGCAAGAGGCAAAAAGTCCCCTTGTGTGCTTTGTGGTGGAAAGACTCAATCGAGATGGCGGCTCTCGACCTTGCCTGACAGAAATCTGGGACAACAAGCAATTCAGTTCAGGGACTTTCGCCGAGCTCTCAATGGGCCTGCGTTAAAATAGCAGTTATTAACCAAAGACGCACAGAGCCAGCAACAATCTAGTTTTTAACAGCATGAATCAGAAGCGAGGAGGTGGGATGGAAGCGGCAGCACAATGCAGGCCTCACAGAGACGCCAGAAAGGTGCCTGCAGCCCCGGCCCCGTGTAGGCCTCGGCTGCAGCCCCCGGCATCAGGGGGCCGCAGGGAGCTGCCTGCGAGGGACGTGCAAGAAAAACACGTACGGTCTTTGGTCCTGGTGCCACCAGATGATGACAGAAACCTTTGCCTTGGAAAAAATAAACCGGTGGGACTTAGCTCAGGTGTCCTCTGGTGATGAGGGACCTGGAACGCTTCTGTTTTTGTGAAGAAGTGAGACAAGGAAATGTCTCTGAGTATCATCAGTGAGAAGGCAAGCAGGGCAGCCAGGCCGTTCGCGCAGGAGGCATCAGCAGGGTGGTTGTCAAGCAGAGCATGTTTTGAGATGTGACACCCAAAATGTAAACACAAGGTCAAGAAGCAAATACCAAGAATTAGCGTTGGTATTCTCAGGGTTTTCCAGGAGCTTGACTCATGGGTTATAAGCCCTCAGGGCTGGCACAGCACCAGCGGGGCAATCCCCTGCTGCGGAGAGGTTTCGTGCCAAGTCCCACCCAGCGCCCTGGGCTGGGGACAAGAGACAGGGTGCAGGTGACGGGGTGCAGGGTCCAGAGTGCAGGGCATGGCCCTGCTGCTGGCTTCGCTCTGGTGTGGCATCGCAGGAAATCCCAGGCTGGTGCCAGCAGAGAGCACTGCAGTACAGCCAATGAAAACACTGACTTTGGAGCAAAAATAGATAAATAAGGACTTTTATAAACTGTGCAGCCAGAATTTCTGAGCAGTGGTCAAGGGAAGGTATTATTCTAGACAAGCTCCTTGCAGTACCATGTAATTCAATTATGTACTCCTCACAAGTGGAATCTGTAGGCACTATTTGCTATCCTTTGTTGCCTTAAGAGTAAAACACAGGCACTGGCTGCGAGGCAAGGAGGCTCGTTCATTTACAGTGCGACCTGGAGTGTGGTGATCTGGAACTAGATGCTTCTTTGAATCTATTCTGGCTCTATTTGAAAGAGTTGCTCTTTTCTACAGACTATTTTCTGTAAATGAAGTGGTTAAATTGTTAACCAAGATACCCAAAGAATTTAGCAGCAGGTTTTGCACATTCTTCCTAACCTGGTAATTAAGGTCCTGTGAACTAAGTGGTAACCATTCATTTTAAAATGGTAAAGAATCATGTAATTATCTCCTAATAAGCACATGCTGTTAATTAAGCTCTTCAGTGGTACATTTACTATATAGCTTGATTACCTGCCTCTAAAAAATTCTGGGTAGCACTTCTCTTATATTGCCATTGTTTTTATAGACACCTGTCTTTTGGGGACATGTCCTGATGTGATATGAGATCCACAAATTTACAACAAACCCATGACCTAAAGACCAAACACTGTGGGTTTGGGTTTGAGACTGTGTGTCTTCATGTTATGAATGGCTCCTTTTGAATCAAATTTAGTTTGTATTGCACAGCTGCAATCCACAGTGGGTATATTTGATCATGCCCCAGATGCTTGGCTGTCCTGCTTGTGGGCTTTTGAGCTTGGCATTCCCTGTCTGCATAGTTTCTGTGATATAGTGTATTTCCCATGTTGATAATTCATACTGAGAGTTGACTAATGCGAAGTAGCAGCCAATTAGGAACCTAAAAGGGCCTTTCATTAGCTTTTTGAAAAATTAAGTACTAATTATGTAGGTTTGAATAGATATTTACTCAAGGGGTTAATTATGCATCCATAAAAAGCAAAACTTAATTCTGTGCATCTGGGGGAGGACAGGCCCAGGAAATCATGGCAAGTTCTGGCTATTGAGCTGTGGGCATGAAGTTTTGGGATGTGCAGCTCTGTGGCCTCTGTTGTGGCTGGGGCTTCTCAGCACGTGGGGAGCACCAGAGGGAGCAAAGGATGGAGGTAAGTGATGGGGGACAGGGGTAGGGAGGGCTGTCGCTCTCCAGCCTGCTGGAAAAGGTTACATCTGTCAGTCTTTGCAGGGAAAAAGATCAATAGGTGCACCTGAAATTCACGGTTTCCAAATGATTATTTTGCTACCTGAGGCAGATGGCTGTTTTAAAAAATATTTAAAAAGTATTAAATAATTCCCAGTAAAAATATGTTTCTCCAGTTATAAATATTTCAAGATGCTGAAATCTGGCTGAAATACTAAGAGCAATTTTTTCTTTGTCTCCTTATTACTGTGTGCAGTAAATAACCAAGGAGATAACAGTACTGTAGAATTTAGCTTAAGAAGGAATCTAATTAGATTCTTTTCATCTTGTCTCATCTGGGATTATGTGTGTTTCTGCTAAGCTTTTTTTTTTCCCTTTTGGGCCATATATGAGCTTCAAATCACTTTTTCTGTTTTATCTGCAGTTACGGGCACAAGAAGAAAAAACCCTCTGCACTGTCTGTAGGTGAGACAATGCCACCACTGCCTGCTCTGCTCAGCAGTCCCAAAGGAGGATGGGAACAGCCTGGACCTTGCTTTCCATTGCTTCTATTTCTGCTGGCATCACACAGCCGGTCATCCCTGGCTCTGCCAGTGCAGCGGGAACAGGGCAAAACACTGGGAAGGGAGAGCTCAGATATGATGATAAAATCCTGAAAAACTGCATGTATCACTTCTGGAGAAACACGCGCAAGTCTTACCAAACCAGCTCTGCATTTTTAAGGTTCTCATAAGAATAATCAATAAGTTTGGAAACCATGATGAAATATCCGAGAGAAAACAGGCATTCATAATAAACTTATATCCTGGCTGCTTCTGTTATTCTGAGTTTATAGGGAGCTCCACCTACCTGTGAAATACCCCTGGCAATGTAGAGGAACTCAGTGCAAATGCTGACAAACCTACAGACTAGGGATAGTGTTTAGAAGTTATGCATGAAAGAGGTTTTTGTGACTCTTTCTGGATTACCTTTTTCTCCAGTGCAGTATGATGTCATCTGAGATTTTGTTTAAAGAGTGATGTCTTCAGCATAATTGCCGCATATTCCTCTTTCCACAGTTTCCTTGGCTCGCTATTGCTGCCTCACAGCAAGTTTTAAGGAACATAAAACTGAGCTACAGACCAAAAGTCACCCCTAAAGCCAGGGCAGCACGAGCATGCACACAGCTCAGCAAGGCAGAGCAGGCAGGACGCGGGGGCTAACTCCTGCAGGAGCAGGCGTGTTTGTTTTGGTTTTTGAGTGATGACAAGTGAGCAAACAAGATCTGAATCTCACATCTGCTCCGAAGACTTCTCATACTCTCTGTAAGTAGCCAAAACATATCAGGAATTGGTAAGACAACATGTCTGATGGATTTATGCTTTTTTTTCATCAGCTTACTGAAAAGTTGAAGCGAGATGACAAAACATTTCATAAGCAGTCACAGAGTCCGTCCCTCTGCATGTGGGAGTACTGATAAAAGCCAGCTTTGTCTGAAAACGTAAACTGCACTTTAGCACTCTGGACTGGCACTTTGTGAAGTTTTCCTCACGCTTTTGTGAGACTGACCAGCAGCACTCGGGAGCATTTGCTTTACTCACCTATGTGTAAACTGGCCAGAGAAACAGTGTAGTATGATTTCCCAAGGTGCTGTTACTCCTAATAAGCTGTTACCTTGGTTTTGCGATGTTTGGAGAAATTTTTATCTTCCCAGATCCTGCTAGATGTAGTTACTCAGAATATCTGTTTTCTGACTATTCAGAAATAGCTCTGGGATGTCTGCTGGCAGCTACCATGGTCTGCGATGACACAGGGCATATATCCAAGCCTGTTTAGACACTCTTTTTTCTGTTCTGTGTAAGTAGATGACAGTTATCCTTACGGGTAAATAGCCTACCTTCCAGGTACTCTGTCATCTTCAGGCACACCGTGCAGTTTGTTACAGCAGCACTAAATCCAAACCACCTCTTTTCAGAAGGATCCTTTCCACCTCCTTCCTATCACTTCTGATAGTGTACAAGACAGATGATGGCTTTCGTGCTCAGCTGACCTCAGCCTGCCTGGAGCCGGGCGTCGTCTCTGTTGAGATGGTGACATACCCACATAGCCTTTTTTTTTTTTTTTTTTCCCCTAAAAGTAAAACTTTTCTAAGCAGAACAGAGACTTAAACTAGAAGAGCTGTGTAAAGGAAGGGACAAATCAGCTGCAGCGGGCAATCGATGGGTGCTGGCTTCACATGGTGAAAATGGTCAGATGGTTATTTGTTGTCAAGGTCTAAAAGTGAGTAGAGAGCTACCTAGTGGTCACTGGGAGGAAGGTGAGTTTTAGTTTCTCACCCCAAATACCATCCATTTAACTAGAATTTTCTTTAGTGAGCCTGGCGGAGGGGAGCTATTCCCCCAGTGAATGATATGAAGTTAGGCTTAGGGAACAGTGGTGAACAGAAAACAAAAGTTAGGGGTGCAGGTCTGTTCTTTAAACTAGCCTTTTGCTGAGAACTTTTCATATAAGACCAGAACTATGACAATGCTTTAAAACAGCACTGAAAATGCTGTAACTTCTAAGCATCTGAGATTTATATTGATGGGTTTTGTACTGGAGCCACCTCCCTCCTCATAAAGCTGCACGTTGGTTTTGAGATGCCTGACAAGAGACCACCTGCCTTTCTCCTGATTTATTACCAGACTCATCTGGTTCCATTTGATTCCTCCCGGTATGAAACCATTCATTATTTATATAGCCAAGAACTAGAAATAGCTGTCAGGTGTCCATTTTCAGGCTGGCAATGGCAGAGAGGAAGGCAGTGTATTCTGAGCATCCCTATCAAAGAGTAAGGTGTAAAAGGCAAACTGCTTGTAAGGCTGTATTAGAAGGAGCCAAATCAGGAATGGAAGTGCTATTTCCATGTGAGAGGCTGCTCCAGACCCCCGGGGCTGCATGCAGCGTACCAGCGTGCTGTGGGGAATGCACCCCCAGCATAACACTGTCAGTGTGCTCACCAGCAGCCCCAGAAAGCACCAGGAGGAGCTGGCACATTTTTTTTTTTTTTTTTTTTTTTTTTCTTTCTGCTTAAACCAGCCTGTATGTTCTGAGCTCCACAGATCTCTGTCTGTCAGGCTCTCCTGACTTTAAACATCTGTTTTATTTTTGCTTCCCAAATATGTTTCTTGGCTATGATCCATGTTGTCTTGCATCTTAAAGTTTCAATCTTCTGGTTCATAATGATCTCACAGCTTGAACGGCAACAAAAACGCTAAGCATCTCTCATAAGGCTAGTTGTGAAAAATCAACAACAGGCAATGGTGATAATGCTCAAGAGCTGCTTCTACACAAAATGAACATAGATTAAATATGAAGACTTCAGAGTTGCAATGTCAAATTTTATATTTCTTGTGTGCATGTGTGTGATTTGATCAGTGAATGCTGCCTTCTCTGGAGATGCAGTGTAAAACCAGATTTCAAAAAAAAAAAAAAAAAAAGAGAAAAAAAGAAAAGGCCAGACATGATGGGAGCTGGTAGGAGGCATGGGATTCGTGGCCAGGAAAAAACAAGCTCCATAAGAAAATATGGTCCTTCTGGAAAAGAAAAGCCTCTGTAGATTCATATGAGGACTTGAACTCATTCTCACATGGTGTTTTCCTGAATTAAAATGGTAATATTTTCCCCAGACAGGTGAAAAGCAAAGCCTGTGCTTTACTGGACGCTTCCTAGAAAAGCACTTTCTACTTTTTCTTTTCAATTGCCTTCCTCCTCTGGTTTAAAAAAAAAAATAAATAAATCCAATCACACATGATATATTAATGCAGATCACTGCCAATGCAAGGAGCCAAGCAGTGAATATCCTGGAGGAGCTGGATGCCAGCTCCTCGGGGGACAAGAAGGATGCTTGCCAAAAGGAAGAGAGTTTCCAGAAGTTACTAATGAATTTGCAGACATAACCCAAAATGGTATGTCCAGGCATCTCACTGGTATGAAAGCTCTTTATTCATCATGGCTTTATTATCTGCGCTTGTTCAGCACAAAACACTTCACATTTGATTTGCTAAGACTGAACTAGCAATGTTACCAGCGATTAAGTGCACCAGTCAGGCAACGTGCAGTTTGTACCAGCCACCACAGCCCACCCCTTCCATCATTCCCCAAATATCGCCCACCAAATCTTCTACAACCTCTCCTGAGAATGAAGCATTTTTAGATTTTAATAGTGAGTTCTCATTTTTTATCACACATTACTTGTCTGCTCTTCATGAAGCTGTGTCTGGCTATGACACCAGTCCTGTTTAAGGTGTTTAAGCCCTCCTTCACGCTGGGCTCCCTCCTGGCTCCTGCTGTGGGCGCAGCAGCCTGATCCTGCTGGAGCTGCACTTGGCACCACTGCGGGCAGGGTAGCACACATTGTGTTAGCAGGTATTTAATTCCTGCTCATTTCTCTTTGTTGTATTTTTAATATATTTTGGATACACCTTTAGCAAACAGTGCTGCTTATCTGAAGACAGCTCTCTGGTATCTTTTATCTGAAGTACAGGGCAGGTTCCTGCTGCTCGCTGCCTCTCCTGTGTAAATAGACTTTCACAGGCACCCCACGTTTTGCTACAGCAATAACATCCACTGTAGTCCATTAGCATGCTGTTAATTTGCAAAATATTTACTCCTTGAGGCAAGGCTTTGCTACAGAAAGGCTTTTGCTGTCAGGAGAGACCAGAATATCAGATAGTTTCCCTGGGTGCTACAGGAATGGATTTCAACGCGCTGCCTGCCATGCTGCTCGCTGGGAGCAGGCTGGGCTGGCACCGGCTTTGGATCACCCCCTGTGCTTCATGTTCTGCCAATGAAACCATGTTTATCAGCAGTAGTTCATTTGAACATTATTAAACTTGGATGTTCAATATTTGTTTGCTTCCCTCCTCGTACCACAGAAGCCTGTGCTCACTTCTCTCCCTTAGGAAAAATAAATTAAAAAACTTCTTGTGCAAAGGAAGGAAGAGAAAATCAGACCATTTACCTGAGGCCACAGAATTTCTCAGATATCCATTTCAAGGTGTTTATTGCAGCCTTTCATCCTGTCCCCTGACTGCTAAGACTAAATTCCCTGCCTGGTAACAGATGGGATGCCAATTTATTTTTAGCAGTTTGTTTGCTTTGATTGAACCCTTAAACAGTATCCTGCTTTTAAGTCCTTGAATTGCCCTGGGGGCTGACAAGTGAGGCTGAACTTCTCTGCACAAGGAAATTCAGGAGAGAAGCTACCTGTGTAGCGGAGCTATCTCCGCTGTATGAAAACAATGTTTTACTCTGCTGCAAGGAGACCTGGAGTTTGTCATAACTATTAACTGGCACACTGAGCAGTGAGTTATTCACTTTAGAAAAGCAGAAACAACAGAATTTAACTCCATCGCAGTGAGGGCTGGATGAGTGTGTAAGGTTTTCTTCAGTCTTATTTCTCTGTGTCTCTGACAAAAGACGTACAAGCAGCATTGAGACAGGAACGTTGTCCTGCTTGCACCATCCTGTACACCCTCCTTGCTTTCCAGTCCCCATGTGCTGCTGCACGTGAAGCCCCTTCCTGCAGAGCTGGAGCGAGACGAGGCGGATGGTGAGATGCAGCAGTCGTAACGCAGGGATGCAGACAAAGAAATAGAATTTGGCATCAAAATTAGAATATCCCACTGTGCAGGAATCTATTACACGTTTGAAATGAGACACTCCTGCTAAACATATTCACATCAAAATAAAGTAATATTGTTCTCTGCCTTATGAATTTGTGAAAGCTAAAGCAGGATGAGGAAAGAGGCATACTGCTGGGAACAATGCTCTGCTCAGGTGGGGTGAAAGAAAGCACCTCTGCCAGCCCTTGCATCTGCTTCCTCGCTCTTGGCTCTAACACCTACCCATTGTGTTTTGGCTACAAAAAAAAAAAAAAAAAAAAAAAAAAACAACAATCAAATTCTCACATATTGACATAAGCATTCAGTAGCAAGACTTGCTTTCTCCCTCTCCAGACAGGGAGATACACATTTGGATGGACAAATCCATGCAAAAAAAGTCTTAAGAGGACTTTTAAAAGTTTTCTTATTTCTTAGTTCATTTCTTATTTCTTAGTTCATTCCATTCTTATGGAATTCTTATGGAGTTCATTCCATTCTTATTCTTAGTTCATTCCATTAATGAATGTTATGGGGATCATTTCTTTTAATTGGCCAAGGTCTCTGCAAGCTGTCAACCACTGCTACTTAAAGAACAAAGCATTTCCCTCATATTCCACTGAAAAGGTCTTAATGAAGATCTGCCCATTTCTGGGAAGCCTAAAAATCTTTATGCTCCTTCCAGAGGAGAGCTGTATACAAAACACCAGGGTTACCATCCCTCTGTGCTGGAGCCTGGCTCGAAATCGAATCACTTTTATTAAAAGCACTTTACTTCTGGCCTCCTTTCACCCATTTATTCAGTTCTTTGCTGAAGTTTTCATTTGAGTCACAGAGAGCTCTTTTAGACCCCTCATTTAGTTTTTCCCCTCTAAATTGCTTTTAATAATTAAGTGTAATAGAGAAGCTTTGACTGGATTCCTCACTCAGATGGTTAATTAGGTGTATCTAAATAAGTTACAAAATGTATTCCTTTGGACTCAATTCCTTTTCCTTTATCCAAACTAAAATATGCCATTCTCCAGAGAGTTCTTGTTTGAGAATTGACTGAAGGTAATTATTTCAGATAATTAAGATCACTAAGCAAAGTAATTTAATTTTCCCCTCTGCCTTTTCCTCCCTCCAAGAAATGTAAATGTCTGTGTAACACTATCAATAAAAAGCCTTTTAAAAGGTTAAGTTGGCAAAGTATGCTAGCATGAAGTGAAATCTGGGAGAGACGTCTAGAAAAGTAATGAAATTAAATGGTTTATTATTATTATTATTCCCAAAATACTTTATTTTTTATTGTTTTATTTTATTTTGATTCTGTTTCTATGACAAGGGCAGAGCAGGGACAACAAGCACAAAGATATGAACTTCTAGGGCCAAGTTAGTTGTTTTGATATCAGCTCTTCTGGGAAGGGCTGGCACTGGCTGGAGTCAGCAGGTGGGGGAGATGGAGAATCACTGGAAAAAGGTGAATGGCATTGAAATGATGAGGCTCCACCAACGCCACATGCAGCAAATTCTATTTAGCAAGGACTATGGGCAGGGTAATGGGGGGGAAGTAGAAGTTGTTCAGGACATTGAAATGAGATATTTTTTTTCTTTTCTTGTTCTCTTGTATTTTTTGTTGTGTGTGTGTAGTGGTTTTATTTTCTATTTTATTTGTGTCTCTGGATGTTAGTTTATTGTGCAATAGGTGGTTAGAAAAGTCTGGAAGAAATTTTCTCTGACCTTCTTGTTGGAGGGGGTAATCAGAGGAAGAGAGAATTGTTTTTCTGTAAATCATAACATTTCTAATGTTTATTAATTTTTCTGTTTAAAGCTGCAGAGGGGATGAAGTTGATATCTCTTTCCTTTTGTGTTTGGTCTTGGAGCTATGAGACGGAGCTTGTTTACCAAACTCTATTTATGTAACCAAAGAAACCGCAAAGCAAATAGGTTTCTCTTCATTCACATTCAGTGAGACCCTGAGTTACTTTAGTTGCCCCTTACAGCTTTTTTAGTTGTTTCTCTGCTCTCTTTGCAAATGTTTCTTCTTGCGCCAGTTGTATCCTTTACCTCTGATGTTGCTTGTGAAGAATTTTAGTGGTATTTACATAGGAAACATCTTTTATAGCTCCTTTTCCCCCTGTAGCTCAGTGGCATCTCAGCCTGTAAATTCAGGGAATGCTTGGTTTCTCATCAGTGCAGCATGAGTGGGTACAGGGAAGTGAAAAATAGCAATATGAAGACTTAAGCGGCTTTCAGGATTTAAATTTTATTCAATCCTGTATCCTGGGCTGGGCCTTAAGCTCAAACCTCCTCTTCAGCTGAGTCAGACCTTCCTGACCTGGCAGTGCTGTTTGAATCCAAAAGCCTGGGGCTGTGGTCGGTCCCAGCGGTGCAGCCCTTCTAGGTGTGGAGTGGGGCTGGGGGCCTGGGAAGGAAGCATCCTGCACTGCTGCAGCACTCTGGGCTGGCCTGGGCTGGAGAAATGAGCTAGACAGTAAAAACATTGGGGATGCATCTGCATGTCTTATGTACTTCTCAAATAATTTGAGCACAGAGGGGATGGATTCGCTGCTCACGTTTACCTTAAACTGCTTTGGTTTCTCTTTTGGGAGTCTACTGGAAGCTATTGCTGCTTTTAAGGTCATTTGTAATATGATGCATGCTTTGGAGAAGCAAATGGTCTGGGACCATTTAAATGTTCTTTTGTAAAAAGGACAGTGCCTGGACAGGGTGTCCAGATCTCAGGGTGCCTATAAGGTGCTTACAAATAGGGGCTTCTTTCCACAGCAGTAAGCTTCCCACCTGTTAATTTCCAAAGCCTAGCTCAGGATTGTTTTTCCTTAGTTATAGCCACCCTATAATGACTGCGTATTTCTTTATTAAAGCTTCCTGTGGTGCGTTCATTATAACTTGTCTTATGAGGGCCACTCACTGAAATGCACAAACACTTCAGCAGCCTGTCAGTGCTCAGCTTTGAAGCCAGCGCAGAGCTGAATACCATAGATCTGCTATCTTAATTAGTACAAGAGGTTACAGAGATGTTAATGCCTGATCTTGCAGGGATGACAGAGAGGATTAAAGGTTGTGGGAGCAGATGCCTGTACAACAGAAGGGTTGTGGGCGCTATTTTCCTATGCTCAAGTTAGCAGGTTCAGGTGGGTGAGCTTGTTGGTGCTGGTGTGAGGTAGGGCATATGTGGGCTCATGGCTTGCACTCGGGCTGGGATTGGGAACAAGCAGGAATGTCTCTATTCCTTCATACTTTAATGGTATCAAATTCTACTAAAAAATAGTTGAAATAATGCCTAAGCCTTGGGGCTATGAAATATCATCTTTCAATTTGTTTGTTTTCTAAGTGGCCTTGCTGCAGTGATTAGGAAGCTCTGCGGGGTGCGTGCACATGGCACAAGTCTACTTGGCTCCTTTTCCTGCAGCCAGCAGGGCCATGGTGACCTGAGTGCTCCTCCTGGCACCTGCATAAGGTCCGTGAAATAGCAAGCAGAAATATACTTTTTCCATCACTTTGGGACAAACTGGAATGTGTGTTTCTATAGTGCTGGCATGCTGAGTAGCACAGGTGAGAGGGGTGGAGAGGAGGTGGCACCTCGGGAACCTCAGGGCTGCATGCAGGGATCATACCAGGGAGAGGATGTCTGCAGCATTAGCCACTGCCTGTGCTTGTGCCCGTTACTGGAAATCATATACTGGACAAGATGTACCTTTTGCAGAGCTGTTCTCCCTGGCTTTGCCCAATCTGTTCTTGTGGTTCATGTGATGAAATTCCTGAGATGCAGACAGACTTCTGTAACAGCCACAAGCCTTGCTTGAAGGCCTTAAAGCAGGCACTGTGCAGGCATAGAATAACGGTGATATTTGTCTTATTTATAGCTCTTGGGTTTCTGTGTTGCAGTACAGCATTTGAGTCCTTGGCCTACATTGATTCCATGAATGGTCAGTCCCTGCCCAAAATGTTCATAGTTTCAGGTCCTGATTCTTGCAGTAATGTGATTGTGGCTGAGTCCTTTAAGATGTCTGTATAAGTTGAATAATACCCAGTGTGTCTAAAAGTGCTAAAATCTTGCTGTAATTAACTTATTGTATTTTATGGTGTTTCGTGTGCCTCCTTGGCACACGGAGGATTTCAGATCTTTGATCCAGAGGTGGTGATTTATTGGGCAATTACACATCTACACACCATCAGTCATGCTAGAAAGAGGCACTATGATTTCATCAGTCTGAGAGAATGTGACATGGAAGGACTTTTATCAAATGAAGGGGGGCTGATGGATGGAGAAGTCATGGAAGTATTGATTCAAGCCAATATATTATCTTCTACATTAATATTGTGCAGACAGTAGCAAATAGAGACTCTCTGCTAGTGTTAGTACTTTTTCCCCCCCATGATGAAGAATTGCCCTTCTGTGAAGTTTCACTTCAGTGAGGAATGACTTTTTGGAAACATTAAATGATTTCTTATGGAAATTTTAGTTCTTCCATTATAAAAACGAAATGGGCAAAATGCACAATTGTTTTTCCTGCATTATGAGGAAGAAATGGTATGAGGTGATGACTCTGAAAGCAGCACACTGCAGGGCCTGGCATGGCTATGTGATTAGGAGGGTCAGTCAGAGGTAGCACAGCCAGTGAGAAACTATAGTTCTCTCCTAGATCAAGAAGTTGTGGTACTTTGCTGTAGGTGCACTAAAAAGAGTGGTGGTCCAGGCCATCCACTTGTAGGTAAACATTACTGCAGGACTTAGGCCCAGGTGGTGACTAAGGAAAAGTGAAATCAGGAAAAAAAAAATGTTTAGTCCTGTTGACTTTCTAAACAACAAACTGCTCCAGAGTTAGGGTCAGAAAGTGTTATGTGTCACAGGCTCTCCCTTACTATTACTGCTGCTGCTTGATTTGAAGGTCATTGCTCTGAGTTTAGCAGAGGCTTTTCTGTTGACTGACACATTCTTCCTGATGTCTGTTGTAACTTGTATATTGGCTATATTAATGTGTCAATGGAGTTCCTTTCCTGTTCATTAGGCCCAGATGGTGATAAGAACTACTCTGCTTTAAAAGAACTACTCTGCTTACCTTCTTCCCTTTCCTCCCAGGCCTTTCCTTTCCCACAAAGGAAAGAAAGGGAAGGGATTACTCTTAGACCAGAGGCATTTCTATTGATGCCTGCCTCCAGAAGTCAGTAGTAGGATAACCAAATAAAAAGGCTAATGTAAGAGGCCTTGACTTGTGTTGACAGAAGGAAGGGTTAGCCACCTTGAAGCTTTTATGTTTTATTTGGGATCAGGCTGCATTGTACAGGATATAGTACAGCCTTAAATTGTCAGCTGCTGATGGAGATGATCTTTGTTCTGCAGACCACACATGTCCAATAACTGGCACAGATAACCCATCCCCACTGAAGAGTCAAGGTGTGTGTGTGTGTTTTTGGGGGGGCTACTTTTGGCTTGTATTTCCTTATATACTCAATTTAGGGGAGAAAACCAATTGAAATAACTAAGTGCACAAGTTAAAGTATTCTGAACTTAAGGCTGTAATGTCAAATTTATGAATAGAGTGCCCTTATTTCCTGTAGATTAATGCTCTTAAGCTGAAAAGAGTTAAAACTACTTTTCTCCTCACATCAATCATCCATTGTTTTTTCTCCAGGCATGTTGCTTGGATTTTTTTTTTTTTTTTTTTTTTTTTTTTTTTTTGTTTCTTCCTGTAACCCACAAAGACGAGAACCAGGCTTAGAGAGCATCAAAATCTCCATGACTTTTTTTTTTTTTGCCTTTTCCCCTTGTCATATCACTGAAGACTTTCAACTTGGAGTTGTCTACATGTTAGCTGTATATGAAAGTTGATATGAATTTGTATTGAAAAAATGTTAAGGAGGATATCTCAGACCACTTTGCCTGTTTGTTCATCAGGCAATAAAACTGGACAGTCTTTCCAGGGACACATCAGTCCAAATGCTACAGGCTTTGTGGGGAGAAAAAGTTTTCTGCTAAACTAGAGCTGAAGAAGGATGTATTTTCCCTAGTCCCCACTGGAGGTCACTGGAACATTGTTTACTATTGTCCTTCAGAACAAAGGAATTGCAAAACTGGTGTTTCATAAAATTAATGTTTTAAATTTTCTAGAGATTTTATCATTTTTTACATATGAAATAAATCTCCAAATTGCTCATAATCCCTATGTGTAATATGTATTTTATAAATATTTCATATGACCTGAGGATATCAGAACAGTCTTTATTTTACAAAATTATGAATTAACTGATAGGAAGTCCAAGACAGGCTTCTGTAATGAGCTGTCTGTGCCAGCTCTCCTTACCATACCCTGATGAAGGTGTCCTAAGTGCAAAACCAAACTCGGAGACATTCCATGTTCACCAGCAGGGAACCTAAATGTTACAATTTGCCAATATTGTGTATATATATATTACTATATATACTGGAGATATTATGAGCAGTTTAATTCTGCAAGTGCCATCTGATTAAAATCAGCTCAGACCAGGGAGGCGAAGAACATTTTTTGATTATTATTATTCCTTCTGCCCTCATGCAGGCAGCAGTGCTTGCTCACTCAGATTTGTGGCAAGTCTGCTCAGATACCCCTCCTGTCCTGGGAGCAGACCCCTCGTGCACAAAGAATCCTCTGCGTTTGCTGCTGGAGGAAAAGCAGATGCTAGACTAACAGGATCTAATTATCAGTAATAAGAAAAGTTTGGCAACTAGTCACAGAATCAGCAATAAAATGAAACAAAGCTTCTTCTCAACCCATCCATCAAAGTGTGTGCAGTTGCTGTTAATGACAGACTGAATAATAATTACTATTAACTAAAAGGATCCATTTATACTTCTCAGTGGTATTTAAAGCCAAGAAATACAGACTCCTGACTTTTGGGCGATATCCAGTTTTGAGAGAGCATTGGGATTTATCTTTTAGTCTTTATATAGAAAGTGCATTTGAAATTTTTCAGCTTATGGTGAATTGTGCCATTTGCTGTGGGGTTTGTGAGCAGCTGACCAACTAGGGCAGTGGTGGGTCTGCTTGAAAAACGTGTGGGAGGAGTTGGGGATTTCCATTTCAGATGAAGATACTTCCTTTAAATCTGTTCCCACAGAATGCTGATGGACAAAAAAAAAAAAAAGAATCCTGGATCATTTCTCAAATAGAAATGCATACATGAAAAATCTGACAATGCAACACCCTCCACAAGCATTTCCATTAGTGAAAAATGTCATGTACTGCTGAAAAAATTTTGAACCATGGTTTAAGCTGTTTGCGAGCCCATGGAAGACAACCTGGGTTTGGGGTGAGGGCATGGGGGGGACTGTCTCCCTTCACAGGCTGCGTGTGGGCCTTGCCCTGATGAAATTCCTGACCGTGCTGGGTAGAGGCTTCCTGCTGACCACGTTAAGGCAATGCTTCTCTGGGCCAGTGATGGTCAACATGGGAATGATTTAACAGCTGACAACATGTTCCTATGTTCTCTCAGCTCTCTCATTTTAAGCCTTCTCCCAGCTCCACAGTAAGGACAAAGGTGGTTGAGGAAAGGTCGGCTTTTGGAGGAAAACTCCTCCCCAGGCCGCGGCCCGGCCCTGCGGGGATCCCTGGTGGCAGCAGCTGGGCGGCTGCAGCCTGGTTCCTCGTGACAGAGGGCTCCAGTTATGAAGACTTCAGAGAGGTAATGCTTGATTATGTTTAGTGAGTAATTTTCTGAACCTAAATAATAGGTTCATCTTGAATTGACGATGAATGCAGGGACTTCAGGCCTGGAACACAGATTTGATTAATGCATTAAAATGATGAGGTACTTGCTTGGAATAAGAATGTACTTCCTGATCAGTGCTTGAAATATGTTGTGACTGAGAGGGATCCTCACTGAATTTTTGTCAACACGGAGCTTTTTGTGGGTTTGGCTCCGCCAAAACCCTGCTGCTGGGCCTGAAGGCAGAGGTCTGCCCTTGTTCGAGCCTTTTGGCCAAAAGGGGGGTGGGCAGGAATGGTGCTTGGTGTACAGTTGTGCTCAGAAGTGCTTCGGTGCAAATGAAAACATGTTTCTGTGGCTGGGAAAGGCTGCTGGGTGGTAAATAGCTGCAGTTTGTGGCACAGGAGGTGAGTGTGCCAGGCCTGTGGGCCTCCTGGCAGGGAGGCTGCAGTGGTGGTGTGCCGGTGTTGCAGGCGGATTTTGCTGTGCTTGCAGTGGTGTAATGACACCACACATCGCCTTGGTTCCTGCTGGCCTTTAGGGGGTCTCCTGTCCTGAACTATGCTATGGAATCAGCATTGCTGGTTCAATAGGTCTGTTGTTTCCAATGATCAAACATGGGGAGGGAAAGATAAAAGGCTGTCACATTGCTGTGGAAATTGCAGCAGAATCAAAACCAGGGATAGCAGGATTTAGCCCTAAAAAGAGAAATGGTTTTGAGCAGCAAAAGTAGCTAGCAGTTTGTGCGGCTATGTAGAATTGCAGCCCAGGCAGGCTGGAGGTGTCCTGCCCATAGCCAGGTATTCACCAACATGCCAAAGAAATGTCCCTGTAATGAGACCATTTATTTGTGAAATTCATCAGCTTTGATGTTCAGAATTGCCTAGTAGGATGTATGGTATCCAAGCAAGTCAGGAGGACACAGCTCTGTTTGCAGTCTGAGCCTGAACTGCTTCTGGAGCAGTACTTCTGCGTTTACTTTGTTTAAAAGCTATTCTTAAATGTTAGCTTTAAAACCCTGGAGCCATATAACTTTACTGTGTTCCCAGGAAAGCAATTAGGAATCTGTGTTAATAAGAAATCAAGTTGTTTGTAAATTTTAATGGTTTAAAAGATGCCCTAGGGAAATCACCAACAAATAGGACACTTTCATATGGAACTTTGATAGCCAAGCAGCTCTGTCTATGTTGTAGATGTGATCAATTAAGAATTATCAGGAGAAAAGGACATATTCTTTTAATATAACATGCATAGCCCGAAGGGTTTTCTAACATAAAGATTAGGGGCTAGAAGGAGAATGTGCTTTTGTTTCATCTTATCCCCACTTAAGAGTAAACATACTGTCTTTCTATAGCCTGGTTGGCAGTGTTGGAAGCAAAATCAGGGGGAAGGTGCATAGTGATGGAGAAAGGAAGCAAAATCAGGGTGAGGGTGCATAGCAATGGAGAAGGTTGCATTAATGTTGCATGTAATAACCAAAAGTGGATTTAAGTGTGCTGGTAGCCAAACAGCATAAACTGTACTCACTTGACTGTAAGCACTTCTCTGTAGTGTGGGTCTGTAAAATATTTACTGGTAGCCTGACAACACCTCAGACACTGATGGGAAACATCCAGGATGAGATTCATCAATTGGACATCAGTAATGATTGAAGTCTGTGCTAGCTTCTCTCTGTAGTCAAAGGAGAGACGGATACCTCCGATAGGGCAGCAGATGTAAGTTTTAAAATATGATGAATTATTCTCTGGAGGTGCTGCACTTTCTCCATTGATTTCTCCTTCCTGATTATTTTAGACAGACAATTGACGTCTCCTTTCAGGTGAGATTAACCCTTTCCTCACACAACTTCACTGTGGGAATTAAATCATTCCCTGAGCAGGTGTTGTGTGCTGTTCTGCTGTGCCACCTGGCTGCGTTGTGGGTGCAGGCAGTCATTGGGCTGGATCAGGTTGATGCGGTTTCATGCAGCTTTGAGCTGGTGATGCAGTGGGGCATCTTCTCATTTGTGCTGGTGGAATAGAGCAAGGAGGTGGCCTAAAGTGGTGTAGTACCAGTGTGCACTTGTACAGGGGGTCTGCTTTGTTTGATGCTGTGTTTTTTGCCCATGAGAGTTAATCCTGCTCCATTTTGATGTGCTTGCTGTAGCACAGTCTGCCTACAGAACTGATGCAGGCTGGCACAAGGTAGTGCTGCATTTTGTCACTAGTGTATAGTGGGCTGAAAAAAAAAGTGAATATAGTGAGAAGTTCATAAGCAAAAACCATTAACCTCATTTTTTTTTCTTTCAATTCCATGATTGCAAAGGCCATTTCATCATTTTAACGCCCAGCTTGTGCTTTAAATAACCTGAGGGCTGGCTGCTTTTACTGTGGCTTGGAAACAATCCTGTGAAGAAGTCCTCTTAGTTTCTAAATGTGCTAATATCTGACATATGCAAAGAACATCAGCTGAGGTTTTCATACTGCCTTCATGGCTGAGGAAAATATTTATGTGACAGGAATAGAAGATAGAGCTTAAGGCAGAATACTTGTGTTTGAGGTGGGTGAAAAACAGGGAAACTAAGTGACATCAGTCTTTACTGTTATTTGGGCAGGTGATAGGTATGTGGTATCCATAGGGCTGAATTATTGTAGTTTATAAGAAATTCATAGAACTACATTTAGTTTTCTGTAATGTATGTCTACACATACACGAAAATCAACAGAAGATTTCATTACTGCTGTGACATGTTCCTTCCAACTTGTTCACTCCTCTGATTATTGCAATTTGTTTCTCCTGAAATTTCTGTAAGGTATGACAAGACACCAAAGTTATGGTGAGTTACACAAAGGACTCCTTTGCATATTAAAGACTTTGTATTGTCACTTGACTAAATTTGGGAAAACATCTACCACTGTGAATGTCATTAGAGAGATGAATTCCAGTGCTCATTACTGGGGTTCTGTGACAAATAGGTGGAGGAAGGACTATCAAGTGGCTGCGTGCTTTCTTCCCAAGCCTTGTCGATGCTCATTTTACTTCCCTCCACCTCTAGCAGTCTCAATCCCTTGATAATAAATGCAGCTCGCATATGAACAACCCCCCAGACTGATTTCTCTCCACTGGAAGAAGTGATTTAAAAGAACAGGAAAAGACATTGAATGTGTTCATTATTGATAATCTTAAAGATTTACTGTAGGCTTTCAGAAAAGCTGCTGCTTTAAAGCAAACTGCTTTTATCTCCTTTTTTTGTTTGTCTAGTTGGCTTTTGTGGGTTTTGTGTTTTTTTTCCACTCAGTAGCTAATGTAGGTAGAGGCTTGATTTTTCTTTTTTCTTTTTTTTTTTTTTTGTAAGGGAAATTTTTATGCCTCTGTTATCAGTGGGAAAGCTCCCTGGGATCCGCACGCGGAAATGTTCTGCTCGCAGCAGTGTGCGCAGTGTCTGACGTGGCTGCAGGTCCTGGGGCCCCCCAGCGCGCCTGGCTCTGTCCGTGTTGTGAGCTCAGCAGCTGGTTGCCCTGGTCGTGGAGAAGGGGCTGTGATTCTGCCTGTTGGGCATCAGGCTTCTTTAAAGCTTTCTGAATTATAAATATTTAAAACCAATAAAAATCTTGGCAAAATAATGGAGAAATCTGCTCGGCAACCAAAACTTTCCAGTCTGGTCCTCCTGAGCTCATGCAGTAATGCCTGCTGCTCTTTCTTGTTTGTGTTTCCCTGTGCTGTTTCAGAGCACCTGTTTGGGGCTTCAGGTTCAAATGTTCTCCATGTGGTGCGTTACTGCATTGGAGTGCAAGAAGCCAAGAGGAAATGGAAGAGGAAGTGGGAGTTTAATTCAGATGAATTCCCAACTGCTCCTTGTGCTAGCTTAAGAGAAGATGTCGACAAGGTAATTATCACAGCGTTCTGTTTCGTGGCTTCCAGCCTTCTCCTTGAGGGAACAGAAGCAGTTGGTGCAGTGCAAGAGTTGGGATGGCAGATGGGAGTCAGGTTCATACGACTAAGCTGGAACCAAGGAAACCACGAGAATGGGAATCCATGGTAAAAAGCCAAGGAACAGTGAATTTCTCCGTTGGGTTCTGACCTTTCTCAGTGCACATCAAAGGGCAGAGTTAGTCACCCAGTGCTCAGACTCATTAGAT
The DNA here is from genome assembly GCA_011075105.1 of Heteronetta atricapilla. Classification (NCBI taxonomy): domain Eukaryota; kingdom Metazoa; phylum Chordata; class Aves; order Anseriformes; family Anatidae; genus Heteronetta; species Heteronetta atricapilla. The sequence continues at coordinate 5,276,564 of CM021756.1, read as the reverse complement.
GTTAGAGATGTTTAAAGTACAAGGTATCAAGCCGGGAGGCGCAGACCAGATGTGCTCATTCACCTCTATGCCCTTCAGTCTCCAGAAGTTCCAAAATTTCTAATTAAATCTGAAAATAGGTTCAGGGACGAGCAGATGGCATTAGGAATCAGGAGGTGTGAATGAGCTGCCACGGGGATGTGAACTTCTCACCCTCATAATCTGTTGATGGGCACCGCGAGACCTCCATGCTGTCCTGAAATTGCTGGCTTTTCGGAAGGTTGCTGCCAGAGCCAGGTGAGGAGGTGGCAGAGATTATCACAGGGAGAGCAGGTGGGTCACAAGCCTGGGCTCGCTTCTGTGCGGAGCATGTTCGTTATTTTAGAGTAATTAGGTTTCCTATACGGATGATTGTCAGGAAGCAGACAGCGCTGACCCCAAAGGTCCGTGCAATTGGAGAAGCATCAGCTGATCGATACCTGGAACAACTGGGACCTCCAGTAGGAACTTGTTCACCTTTTCCCCTCTATCTGGACATAAGCACCTTGAACTTGAGAGCATTTGTAAACAAACACAAACTTTCTAGAAACCAAACTACAAAACCAAAAAGGGAGAGCCTGACTCTTGTGTGTAGTGGGGAAGGAACATGACAGCCTAATCATTTGTTAGCTAAGATGAGGTGTGCAGATGGATACTGCAAAAGCAGAGCAGGGAAAAAAATTACCCTAATGTTTAGAGCAAGGAATTAACTTTGCTGTCTGCTTCTCTGGGAGCAAGTCACCTTTCTGCTGCTTTATGAACAGCAACCAGAACTGAATTAACTTTGTTTTTTTTGCCCTAAGTAGCTGGAATGAGCCCGGTAATTTATGTAGAAACCGGTCAATTGGGCGCTGTCATTCAGTTTTTTAGAGTGCCTCTGCCTTCCACAATGTGCTGTTTGCTTCTGAAGCAAAAGATATTTCCCAAAGGTCTCCGAGCATGTGTAGCTGTATTTCATCCCAATAGTTAATTCAACAACGAATACTGGAACATGGAGTATCAGAAAACATTTTCTCTGTGTTCAGAAAGCAAAACCATATGCTCAAACCCCATCATCAGTTCAGAGGCATTTTAATAACCTCATACTTCACCAATCAGAATAATTAAACAGGCTCATTATTTAAAATATTCATTGTGTCCCAATTCCATGTTTGGCTTTCTTGGTCAATTTGGTTCTTGCTAATCTGGGAGAAGGAAAGAATGTTCTCTAGTGCTTAATTTGCATTAAAAACACTATAATTTGTAAGTAAATTGGAAAGCTTTTAAGTGGAGAGGGAACATCAGTGACTTGACAGTCAAAGCTCTCCTTTGTTTTTTCAAGCATAATGTTCCAGAAAGATGCTCTTCCTTTCTTGGAATTACATGGCAGTAAGAATGAAGCCTTGTAATTGTTCATTAATCTATGGTTATTAGGAGACTGGTAGGAGAAAGCACCAGAAAAGGAAAAACCCGAAGTGAGTAGCATCTTTCCTGTGATGCCTTTATTAGAAAATGGGTTTTAAAATTTTAAGTTGTGTTACGGGAGGGGGAAATCATTGTCAGAAGACCCACAGCTGGTCTGTGCAGTCAAGGCTGGGGAAATGGTGGAACTGCACCACTCCCTGAGCTGCAGGGAAGCCTGTCCTGCCTGCTCCCCACCCCGAGCCTGGTCCAGCTGCTCAGCCTGGTTTCTTGGATCCGATTTCTCCTTTTTCCCTACTGCCAAGTGTGCAAAACTTCCTCTTACTGCTGAGCTGATAGGAGTGGCCCACAAGGACTAACAACTAAAACTTGGCCAAAAGAAATAAAAAGGTATTACAAACACTTCGCCGTAGCTAAATAATAAAAAGTTCCTCCTTGACCCTCATTGTGTATGAAATATTGTATTTTCCCTATGTCACTAACCTGACAGAAAGGAAATATCCTATCGGTTTCACTTGAAAAATGACCGAAGTGTGACTCTACTTTTCTTCCTTTTTTGGTGTATCCGATTGCATGGATATTTTTGGAAAAAGTCTTATCTGTTATATTAAAGACGTTGCTTTCTTTGTTGCTTCCACCTCTTTATTTAGGAGGAGGGTAGAGGAGTGAGAACTGCAGTGGAGGAGCTTATTTCAATGCAAATCTATCGTTGATAATTGCGGTTTTAAAATCTTCTCAACCTCCAGCTGAACAATGATAAAAGAATAATGGCTGTGAATTATTAGCTGTTCCACTTACCTTCAAAATAGTTCTCACATTGTTGTGATACTTGAATGTATTTATTTTTGAACATCTTTTGTTTAATACACATGTGGTTCTTCTGGGTTTTATTATGTTTTAGGACCTGTATGATAATTCTGCATCCATATTCTTGCTATGGGCATAAGAGGCTAAAATAATTGATTTTCTTCCATGCTTCTAAAGCAATCAGATCCACTTTGTACATTATTCTGTTTTGAGGCTGGGATAATGCACCAAATATGTTGGTACCAAAAATGATCTAGGGAAGTCTAACAGGCTAGTTCTGTTCTGCTTTGAACACTTTCTGTGTAGGTATTTGCAGAGGTGGGCGTAATTCGGAGCTGTTAAGCTGTTTGTCAGCACTCAAGTCCAAATTTCTACCAGCTGTGGATATTGTGATGAGTGCAGAGGGACTATGAAATGCAACAGGAGTGAGGCGGCAGCTTTTTACTCCCGTTATGCATTTCTTCTGCATATAAATAACCCTACAGGTTGTGGCACGTTGGGGCCTCAGCCTAGGGAGCTCTTAACTCTGTGTGCAAATGTTTGACAGTCTGGATCAACCCATGAGAATTTGTTCAGTTTCAATTTGATTTTTGGATTTCTTAATTTTTTAAATTTTTTTTTGAAAATGTTTGTTTTAATGGTAGCCATGAAAATTACCCCGAAGTAAAGGGCGAGGAGTTCTGAATAGCACTGAGTTCAGAAAAAGCTAAGGCTCCTAAATGTATTCTTAAAACCCCAAAGCCACGAGCTCTGCTTTTTTCCAGGCCTGGTGATAACACCTCTCCCTCAAATCGTAGTCTTGGCTGTAGCAGGCAGGTGCTATAACTGATGGCTGTATTTATCTGCCATGGTAGAAGAATGGCAAATCAAGATGGATAAGTTTCCACCTGCCTGAACTGCCAATTTATCACCCTAATTCCTAATGGATCAAGCACTTGCTAAAAGAGGGTAATTGTTTGGATGTGAACTTGGTTTTCTGATGTAAGGGATTTATGACGTGTCAGGTTGTGGACATAAAGTATAATAGAGCATGCTAATTCTTGTCATGCTCATGCATGTCATACGATGTGCAAGGCGATGTGACTACCTAACGTGTAAAAGTGGCAAGCGTCTCTGATGGGAAGTGCCCCCTGCACGTTCCTGGGGCGCTTATCAAACGAAGGCAGCCTAATGGAGGCACAGCAGCTTGCAGAGCAGAATGATGGCTAGCTATGTGGCACTTAACACTGGGAGCAAAAGCTATTTTTTGAGTGTGCTCAGAAGGGATCACAGGGCTTCTGCTTCCGTGCTTTGTTGCTGTACGGTTTGCAGGCTTGCAGGAGAACCAAATGAACGGCACTTGGGGAGACAAATTGCTCCCGAGCTGAGGGTGTTCTGAAGAGGCAGAGGTTTTTGGGCCCAGCAACTCGGTGAGAATGACGGTAAGGACAGAACTAATAACAAGCAGATGAAGGGAGCTCAGCCTCACAAAATGGCTTTCACAGCTTGCCAAGGTAGGAAAGAGATGTCTGATCTCAATCAGCAAGATAGGACCAGACTGCTAATGTATAAGTAGGAAGATAAACTATCAACATAAGGAGCTGGATCATCTTCTGAAACCCTGTAGTTCAGCATGTTCTCCTTCTCACTAAACCTTTTAATTGGCCATCTGGATGGGCTGGGCTGGATTTGGAGAGAAAGAAAAGCCTGCCTCATCGTGGAGGATATTACTTCCCTGAAATTGTTGCACCTTTAATTTGAGGCTGCTGCTGGCATTTGTTATCCATGGCTGTTGAACACACATCTGATTCTGGAGACAAACACTGAGTTGTCAAGGATTTGATTTTTTTCTCACCTGCCGGAGGAGCGTTAGACCCTATTGTTTTTGACAATGCACCTCAATTAGGTCTTAAATAAAATGGGTAGTACACGCTCTGAGAAACTGGAGGACAGAAGTGCTTGATTTAGGCTTAAGGATGATGTTTCTCCACAAGGGAGCCACCAGTCACAATAATTACATTGCTGTCTTCTCATAATATGATTTATTTAGATGTTGCTGTATGAATTAATTCTCTCTAATTGCTGCTCTTCTCACTGTAAATCAAGGTTTCTTGCTTTCTGGAGAGTAGTGAACATGATCCTACACTGAAGTAATTAGTCCAATTAGAAAGGAAAGCAGATGTGGAAAACCAATTACTTTCAGGAATATGCCGACTCCTATGTAGTCCAAATGCTGTTCAATCAAAATGTAACAGTAATTTAATAAAACATTGTTTTATTCATAAACTCTATTCAGCAGTAGGACTCCCCTGGCTTACACGGAGAAGCCGGTTTGTGAGCTTTGTGGTTGGTGAGCTTCCTTTTAACCTGCTCACAATTTACACGGTAGCAGCTCTGCTGAAAGAAACCACCTGGAGGTCACCGAGTGAGGGCAGGTTTCCTTCCTTCTCTGAGACACCGAGCTGTCACCCTGCCGTGAGAATGAAATGAGCTGCTCTCCTCGGCGTTAGTGCACTTGTCAAGAAAATATCCAGCAGAGAAGATCACCAGCAGAGCTGGGTTGTCGTGGTTGCACCCCTGACTGTAACAGTTGTTCCGCAGGTGGTGCGAGAGCCCGCGGTCCCTGCAGGGAAAAGCAGGAAAGGTTTCAGTGAACCACTCCGTGGTACGTGACCCGTGTGCGCCGTGCCACTTGCTCTGCCTTGACCCTGTCAGCGGGGTTGCACCGACTGATGCTGGTGGAGAATTTGAACTTCATAAGCTCGTGGAACTTCACAAAACTAAATAAATCTAGGAGGAGAAATGCAGGTGCTGAAGTGAGAGGAAGAATGGTGTTCAGCGGAGATTTGAAGGGAAACGGAGAGTTGACAGCAGCATCACGGGTCTGAGGATAAATCGTGCTGCTCAGCTGAGAGTCTGCAGGAGGGGACCGGAGCTGAACCTACATAAGGAGTCAGGAGGAGGGAAAGCACAGATCTTAGCGTGTGTTGCAGACCGGAATGAGCAGAACCTAGTCCTCTCCATGCAGGGCGCTCACTTGCACCTCTGGAGCAGAGTGGAGCCTGTGATGAGGTGCTGCTCAGCAGCAGTAGCACTGCGTGTGGGGCTGGGCCTGCCTGTTCCTTTGCACTCGCTTTAAGTTGTGACGTTTGCACCAGCAGGGATCTTTCAAATTTATATCACCTTGGGAGAAAACAGAATGAGGCCAAGTCGCGTGGAATTGCTATTTTATCCCAGCCCTAATCGTGTTCTTGCACAGCTTTTGTGCTTGGAAGTGCCCCGGTGGGACTCGAGCAGGAAGGCACCCCCATCTCTTGCACTCAAAGGTGTCAAATCCACCACGTGCTCCTGTAGGGTCGGCACATCGGCAGTTACCTGCTTTCTTCTGAGAGAAAGGCTGCCACGCTGCGGCCAGCGCTTCCAGTCAGGTGTCACCAAAGCAACTCTGCAAAGCTTTAGTCTCGGCGTTTCCCTTAGGCAAGTAGGAGCTCGCGTGTTTGGGTGTAAGTGGCAGTTCCTCCTGCCCATCTCGTGCTGCTTCTAGTTTGGAAACTGGATGCATTGTACAAAGAACGCACTTTGTTTAGCATTCAGAAGTAATCAATAAAGCATCAAGCGTGAGAAATGGAGGGAAGCAAATGCTCAGCACTTTTCCCTGTAATTAATTTTACGGTGGGGTTCTTGGGGCCGTGGCTGTCCCAGCGCTCACCGGCAGAGGCATGGCCGGAGACTGAAACACGGCGCGTCTGCAGCGTGAGCCAAACCCAGGCTTGTCTCCTTGGGGGTTGTTTTAAGCTCCTTGTTACAATATGCAGAGAGGAGTTTTGCTCTGGAAGTTCACCCATCTATTTTCTTCTATCTGCTGCATGGAAGACAAGTGTTCTCATAATTGGGCCATTAAAGAAGGTGTTGAAATGTTGCTAATTGTCAAAGGCAATTAAGTGTAGCAACATGTCACAGGTAAATTAACAAGACTCCAGGTGTTTTGAGCAAATTGCATTTCTGTGGGTGTAAAACAATTGCTAGCCTTTCTGCTAGCTGTCTGTACGGTTTTGGTGTGCCGCTTTTTGGATTTTTTCAGTTTTGCACTGGTGTCTGTGATGTGCTATCTATTGCACAGCCTCAGTTCTGGTTGTTAAAATCCATACTGCTGTTTTCTGGAAAAGGTTCCCTTTTCTAACCCAGCCTGTACGTTCAGGCTGCTGCCAGGCTCGCTCTGGCCCAGCCGAAGCAGAGCTGGTGGCAGTTTGATGCTTCCAGGCCTGGGTGGAGCCCTCTGGAGGGAGATCCCCGTGATGGGGGCAGTAACTGGGAACCAGCAGCCCAGCAAATGCAATTGTGTGCTCTGTCCCCACTTGCTCTTGAGGTTGGCAGTCAATAATTCAGAGAATTTTGGTGCCTCTCGCATGACCTTTAAGGAGCTGCCTGAGCAGCTGCTGCAAGAAGTGCCTTGGTGTGAAGGGTGGATTCAGAGGCAGGCACCCGGATCTTATTTGCTACTGCAGCACCTGTGCTGTGCTTTGCAGGTGACATCCTCCCCTCATCCCATCCTTCTGCAGTCCTTCAGCTTCCCTTTGATCCACACTTTCCAATACCTCGTTGCCTTTCACAGCGTGGGGTTGCACAGCATTGATTCACCTGCTGTAACTGACCTGCGCCTGCTGCCCTCCTTTGTACCTCTGAGCAGGAGACGTGCGGAGCTTTGCTTGGTGCACGCACAAGGACAACGTTACAGGGGAGGAAAGCCACTCCCAGCAGAGCTGTGTGCACCTGGGAGCACGCAGCCGGGCGGCACGGGGCTGTGGGACAACCCTAAAACGCTTCCTGGGGAGCGTTGCTGGAGGGATAACAACGTGCTCAGTTCACCCTCCTCGGGTTTGTCACCCAGGACTTGACTCCGGGCCTGCCACGGAGCTCATGGGTGGCCTGAGCTTGCTGCTGCCCGGTTTTCAAAGATGCAGATGAGAATCACGGGCCAGTCTCTGCTCAAATCCTTAGCAGTAGTAATAGTGCTAGTGCTTGGCAATGTGGGGAGGGTAAGCACACTGATGTTGGGGTTTCCAACATGCTGCAGCGGTGGAAGTATCAAATACCTGCGGCTGTTCATTCTTATTAACTACCACACCTAGTTAATGACGAGATTTTCTCAATATGACTTTGTTATTTTACTGAGAAATCCTAACAATTTAGGGTCTTTTTGTGATACAAATACTAAGAAACAGTGTGTAAAAACAGATTAACTCCGTTTTGTTTGTGCATTGTATGCTCTGTACATGCAAGCTGTTGCAGCAGGGGTTTAAGGTTTGTGTTCAGGACAATGCTAATTTGCCTGAGAAATACAGGAGACGTAGTCACAAAGCTCCTGCAGGCATTTCTTCCTGCAAGCAGCCCCAGTGCTGTGATTTGTGGCGTTCCTGCGTAGCTGCTTTCAGGAAGGCCTGCAGTGACCCAAACGAATTGCTGAGAATATTTAGTGTTAACCTTTGAGTAAATGTGGTGGGTTTTATTTTTAATTACGATTTTAGCACAAAATCTGGAGTTCCTAGATTGAGTGGCCAGCAGCTGTGTCGCTGCTGCCAAAACCCATGGCATAACGCCCTCCCCTGCCGCTCGCAACACAGTGGATGTTAGGAGAGACCACAAAAGGGTGGAACCGCCACGTGGTCCCATAATTAGCGCTCTTTGTCTCTTTTCTCTTCCCGATGCATTAGATGCCCTCCCTGCAAAAAGATTTGTGATTGTGTGTACGTGCACGCGCGTGCTTGAGGGTGGGTGAAACCTAATTGTATATTATTAAAATATTATGATTTTTCCCCTTCCAAGCTGTAGGCAATACGCGGCACCTCCCTGATGTCTCGTGCAGCTGGCTTTGACTGGCACTTGCAAGGTTGTCCTCCAGGTGCTGCATCAGAAATCTTTTGACACAGTGTCAGTAATTAAGTGTACAATTAAGAGAATGTCTGCAATTAAGTTCAATCAGTCAGTCAATCAAATCTACATTTGTAAAGGGTTTCTAAAGGGCCTCTTATCCAAGCCTCCCCTCTGCTGCAGAGCTCTGCGGAGTTACCACCAGCCACAAGGCAGTGCCGGTGGGAAGGGGACTCAGAGAGGCTGTGGGGTTGTAGCACAGACAGCAGAGGGTATTCGAGTAAAATAGTGAAAGTTCAGGTAAGGAATTTAGATTCATCGCTAAGACAACTGTTGAGTCCAAATCTTTGCTTTCTTTAGCTGTCTCCCTGGCTGTTCACCTCAGCTCAGCCATCGGTGTTGCTGCTGATCTTTCTCCCTGGGGCGGAGAATGGCAGAGGGCAGGTACGCTGATGGTGTGAGCTATGGCTTCACGGGCTTGTGTGGAGTGGCTGTGTACTTGCTGCTCTTGTGGCTGCCCTATTGCGTGTGCTGCCCAGGAAATGAGTCTTGAGTAAAAGCATTGCCTAGCTTGGTAGAAGTATATGAAGTATTTTCTTCAACCATAGGAGTTATAGCCTATACTGTGCTTGGATTTCTTTTAATGCTCCTCAGTACGGCAAATGGCTTGTGTACGGAGGGCTGGGCCACGGCTTGAGAGGTGCCAAAGCCCCCTGGGAGCAGGGGTGCAGTGACAGGCACTGCTCAGGACGCCGGATCCCCGAGGAAGGGCACTGGGCCCAGGTTCTCGCTGTGGGGCCAAACCTCGCGTGTCAGCACCGGTGAGCCTGCCAGTGCAGGCGTGTTGGGGCTGGAAAAGGGCTGTGTGTTGTGGATGGATGCACCTGGAGCTAATAAGGCTCCAAGTACCAACAGTGGCAACCTCAAGAAGAGGCTGCCAAACACATGAGCCAAGCCTAGCAGTTGGTGATACTTGGGCTGTGATTTTTTTTTTTTTTTTTAATCTCATTTCTTTTACCTTAAAGTAAATTCTCCTGGTCTGATTAGCCAAATTTACATCTCAGGCGTTAGGATCTGGAAATCCTCAGTCTTTAGACTGCACACATTGCACAGAAGAGTAACTTGAGGGTTTTTTCTTGTCTGTGGTGCTGCATCAATTTGAGCAATGAGCCGTGGTTTCTTTGATAACGAGCCTGCATTTACATAGTGCCTGTCATCGCTGAGGAGTTGTGCTAACTGCGCCCTGTATTGACAAAGACTTGTCCATAGCACTGTGCCTCTCTGGCAGGTTGTCTGCTGTCTCGTTACGTTCATTGCGTTAATGTATGGGTGTTCATTGCTTTAATGTTTGGAAAGCTGTTAGCCAAAGTGTCCTTGGTATGGGGAGGGGGGCGAACAAATGGCTAGGTAATACATTACTGTGAGTGCTGTAACTATCCCTTAGCATATCATTAATCCCCAACTGTATTTCTGTCTTCAGAGAGCTCACAGTGCCCCACAAAGGCAACCTCTCAAGCCCAGGAAGCTGAAGCCAGCCAGGGAAGGAAGGTGAGAGGGCAGCCCGTGCAGCATCACACCTGGGGGCTTGGAGCAAAACCGAGCAGTTTCTCAGTACCGGGTACAGCTCCTTGACCAGCTGCTGCCCAGGCAGTGGGAAGGTAGGTACGCTTATTTTATTGTGCCTGAATGCACAAGTTTTCTTGTTTACCACATCTTTCATCTGCTTATGTTTAGCACATTATACTTACACTTGTGCACTTTTACTCTGTCTAGTTAAAATGACGAGGAGGGGGATCAATTTGTTGCCGGTGTTCTTGTTACTGCCATGCAGTAAGCACAGCCAGAACTCTAAGGAACGGTTTGTTAAAAGTCTCAGCTCTGAGATGCCCTGAGAATATTTCAGGAAAAAAAAATCTCTTTTTGGTTATGTATTTTAAGATACCTGCAGAGGTGGAAGGCTATATGGATAAGTGTATTAAAAACAAACAAACAAAAAAGGTAAGGGATTGGCAGGATCCTGGCTTGAATATATGCTGTGCTCCTGGTATTGTAATGATTTGGTTTGGAATCAAGAGTTAACTTTAATTATTAGTATTAAACAGGATTTCTTTTTGTAAAATGTCCAAGACAGGCTGCGTGTTTTGCTTAAGAATGAGCCTGGAAATAAATGTCAGAAGCTTTGGGAACTTTCACTGCTGACTGGAAGGGCTCGGTGCTACTTTGAGGAAGCTGGCTGATGGCTTTCCAAGGAGCATACATATACCCTGTGGTGGTCTGCACTCAAAAGAAAGTGGTGTCAGCAAATAGATTTTTTGAGTGCTTTTAAAGTCAGTCAAATAAAGGGGGGAGGGGAGAGGGAGGAAGGAAGGACAGTGATTAGGCAAGTAGCTGAGAAGTAATACAGAATAATAGATTGTTGAAATCCAGCAGTAAGTCTATCAAAGCAAGTAATTCCTTCTGGTGGTAGAAGGACGTTGTTTTTGCTTTAAAGCTGCCAGACCTAATATTTTTGGGCATTCATCTCAGGGAGGTGAGGACTTCAAAAAGGCAATTACAATTGGTGAATGATTGGTGTTGAATGCAATGCTCTTATGCATCAAGTTTAACTACATTAACCTTTGGGGAATTTACATGGATACCTTGAACGAACCATCTCGTGTTCAGCCTGAAAAAATCTGAATTCTCCCTCAACTTGAATTTTATTTACATTCATTTTATTGCAAAATAAATGGACCAAAAATTTTGATGGTGTTTTGCCACATTCTGAAGGTGCTGGGGCGGGGGGTGTTGGAGGGAGGCAGGCATTGCCCATGGATGCTTAGAGAAAAATCCTTAAGGAAATGCACTGTGGTACAGATGCCCTAAAACAAAATTATATTCTGGTTTCTTTACTTGACTATACTATCCTAGAGAGAAGATGACTGAAAGCAATGGTTATGCATCTAATTTATCCACATTAGAGTTTAATTTCCTGCTAATAAGGTATTTAAGCCTTCAAGAAAGCACCTTGCAGTCTTTGTAGACGTTTTAATTTTTATGTATTATGTAAAAAGTAAGTACATTTTCAAAATGGGTGCTTACTGGAGATTTTCAAGAAATATTCAGGTTATTAAAATGCTCAGTGTACTGCTCCTCTCCATTTGCCAGCATGCTTGGTCTCTGGATGCTTGGTGTATCTGAATTTCCATGTGGTTTCCTTTCTTTGGCAGTGAGAAGCAGTTCCTCTTGTTGCTGATTCATCTCCATGTCTCTTGTGCTTCACTCCACTGAAATCTGGTTAGGTATGAGACAGACTCCGGTGGAATGAAGGACAACAGAACCCATGGATCGTCCTTATTTCACTTGGAAAATGCAGGCAAGCTCATCGCATGTTAACACACGTCTTAGGGAAGTACAGCTGGTGCATCTGCAGTGTTCTAGTTCTATGTAGGAGGTGCGAAACTGTCTACAGTCCATGCTCATGTACGAGCCTGAAACTTTTGTTTGCTCACTGATTGTTTCCTCTTTCCCTCTTTTCATTCATTTAAACTTTATCCTGTAACAAGTTGCCAGGTATGATTTGTAATGTTAACTGTGGGAAAAACTTACCAATGGATATGGCAATTCTCCGTCTCTTGAAGATCTCAAACTACTGAGAGTTTCTCCAAATGATGTTGTGTAGCTTTACTGATGGACAATTGACGGTTTTTAAAAGGGAGGTTCAATAGGATCATGTTCATTGTCCCTTCTGGCCCTAAACCTCCAAATCTACAACATCCAAAGAATGCAGATAGACAATTTTCTTCTACGTGCCTGGCGGTATCTGCAATACTGAGTTAAGCTGCTTCTTTCCTTTAGCCTAGGCAGGGGAGAAATAATCTTTCTGAACGGCCCCACATGATGTGGTAATTGGAGATGGATGCTGGAGGCTTCGTGTAACGCGTGGGCAGACAGAACAGGGAAACACTGCCTGTCCCAGCGCGGTAGTGCCAGCCTACTGCTCTTGCACACACCTTAGTGCATCTGTGAATTTATACTATGGGGGTGCTGGAAGCACTATGAAGGTTGGAAGCCCTACGCTAAGCACTCCAGAAGACGTGTATCTTCTTCCAAAGAACCTCCTATCTGTGAAACAAAGAAAAAAACCTGTTAAAAATATTCCAAGTGCCTCTAATATACTAAGTGGACTCCAAGTGCCTGGTGAAATGCAGGGTCCAGTTCTGACTAGCAGCAGGCTTTGGTACTCCCAGGCACTTAAATAACTTAGGAAAATTTCAAATTTAATTTGCTTAAACTTTGTGGCTTAGGAAAAGATTGGTTGGGATGCAAAAACTTTAAAGACAAACTGCAATGCTTGGCTGCACTTAAAAAAGAAAAAAAAAGGAACCCACTATGGAGGTGCTGATAGAGGATTTAGCAGAACAAATAGCTTAGGGTGTTTCTCTCTCTCACTTTTTCTTTTCCTTTTAAACATAAACCTGCTGTCTGCTGCTGCACTGAAGCCTCTCCCTTTGCTTTGTCAAGACATGTTAAAAGCTTTAGGATAAGTCCTGAGAAAGAGCGGCCTAGGCAGGAACTCATCAACTGAAATTCCTCTATGCAATCCTGGCTTATTTGAAATGCCTTTTATCAGGCAAGTTGCAACGGGCTTTAGTGCCATAAATGCCTAATGCACAGCTTCCAGCCATTAACCACTTGGTGCCTGGAATCCACTTCTCTTTTCTCTTGAAGGCATTCTGGCAACAGCTGCAAATCTGGCTTTGGCTTTCTTTGGGAACAGCTCAGATTGTGAAGTAAAGGTGCATATCAACAAAGCCTTACATAAAAACATGGTAATAAAAACCTGAAATACAAGCTCGAGGCCTGTATCTGACTGACTACCCCTCAATCTTGAATAACTAATTTAAACTATATTAAAGGTGAAGAGTGTTGGCTTTTTTTTTTTTTTAAGCTTTTTTAATTATACACCACTAGGTCTTTGCTTCTCCTTGGGGAGAAGTCCTGGGAGTCAGGCTGCAGTCTGCTGCAGAGATCTCCTACCTGGGCAGCAGCCACGATCCGCTGCATCCTCACAAGTGGCAGACCTTTAAAGGTCAGATAAAATGTAGTGGACTTCTCTGAACTTTAATGTGAGCAAATGTTTCTGTATTTCTCTGTCTACAGGGGGACTAAGGGATGCACTGACCAAAGTTTGTAGCATTTCTGTTATATTAAAAGGACTTTGCGTTAGGCCCAGTGATTACAAGCCCTTGAAATTTTCAGTCCATTACCCTTCATGCTCCCCAAAGCGCCCGTAACTGGGATTCCTGTTCAGAAATGTATAGGAGAACCTGTTTCACTGTAACATAAGCTTGCATTTAAAATTAGCATCAGTGAAACTGCTCTCTGAAGCTGAGAGCTGCAACCAAGTGTGACTTGCCAAAGCAATGCATTGCTACTGTTACCTGATGCAGCTACGTCTGAAAATGACCGTTGTCCCGGCCTTTTCTAGGAAACGTGCTCAAAACATGGTCTGTTCGTTCTGGGTTTTCCATTGTTCTTTTTCACTTTGGTGTTGCTCCACGCTTTTCCAAAGCCTTTGTTTAAAATGAGCTGCTATTGGTTTTTAGAGGTAAAACAGCTTTATATTCTCTTAATTTGGGGCCAGTTTGACAACGCAGTAATTTAAAGGTGGTCAGCTGTGCAATTGTGTGTTGCTTGTTGGAGAGGAACCCGTTCTTACAGCAGTAGCTGAAGTCATTTACAAAGCTCTGGTTCTGTTTTAAGTGACTGAGAAGGCCTTTGGGCTCTTCTCTTTTGCTAGTACACAGCAGCCAGAGGAAAGTAGACGTGCGCAGCAGGGGAAGAAGCAACCTCAGGCCACTGGCTCCTCTGATCCCAGAGATAAGCTCTGCCTGCTCAGGAGAGCGCTCAACTACCCTAATGCTTCAGCATCCCTAAAGCCACACGGCAGCACAGGAATTTAGGACCAGAGAACTTTGCAAACATCGCTGAGCTCATGTTTGTTTAAACTTTTCTAGGAAAAAACAACAGATTCACATTCCCAATAAGTTCTCCAATAGATAAGAAACCATTTTTCAAGTGGTTTGCATCGAAAATTACGAGTGAGAATCAACTCATTGAAACTCATCTAAGCTTTTATATACGGCAGACCAAACCTGTTATTCATTGCACCAATAGAAATCCCGAGCAACTCCGTGGGTTTTAATGGAATTACACGGCTCCTAACGAGCACCAGTGCAGTAAGTATTCTTAGGGGAGCTCTCAATGCATCATCAACTGATGCTTCGAATAACTTAGCTATTAATTGCAACAACTTAAAACACCAATAAGAAGCACTTAAGATGTTTGCAATTTTCCCTCTTTAAGCCTATTTCTTGGCCTCAGCTTCCAGACAGCGAAGGGCAGCGGCTCTGGTGTTGGTACTGAACAAGCAGCAAGTATCTGTGCTGCAGGAGCAGGACCCATACCGCTGGCTGCAGCCGTCTGCATCCTCCTCGTGCCGCAGCCTTCCAGAGAAACCCCGGCCATGCGCAAAGCCTCCCAGCCACGCCGCTCCCCCAGCTCCAAGCTTGGTACGCTGCGTGTGCCCCGCTGTGCACTCACCTGTCGCGATAACTAGGCACAACTCCCGGCTGGCACCTGCTTTACTGAACCCTTCAGCCAAAATAAAAAACTTGAAAGGAAAGAGGGCTACGGAGACAGGGAACTAAAATAAAACAGCTGGTGAATAGGTACTGTCAGTGGCTATGGTTTTCTTCGTTTTCTTCCTTCTGTTGCGCAGAATTCCAGGGGAAGTGGAACAGACGGGAGGAGAGGAGAGGAGAGCTCCCTCGTTGGGTGCCCCAGGCTGGCTTGTCCCAGCGGCAGGCAGCGAGCGGGAAGGTGCAGGAAGGAGACTTTGGGTGAGGGAGCACACGGTAGGAAGAGGAGCGGAGAGCGGTGGAGAGGCACCAAAAAAAAAGCGCAAGGGAGGGGAAAAAAAATCTTTAAAAAGCGCTGGAGCGGGCGAGGGGAAGTTCTGCCCACTTAAGGTGGTGTCCCCAGGTGCAGTCTTTATTTGCGCGCCTGCTCTGGGGGCTCCGCGCTCCCGCGGGCGCAGCCAATGGAGAGGGTGCGGCGGCCGCGGCTCCTCCCCGTGCTCAGCGCCCGCGGCCTCCTCCTGCGTGGCCTCCCTGCTTGCCTCCTTCCCTCCTGAGTGGCCTCCTTGCCTCCCTGACTCCCTCCCTGCCTCCTTCCCTCCTGCTCGGCCTCCCTCCGCGCTGGGGCCGGCCGGGTGCGCGCCTTCCCCCCAAGCGCGTCACCTTGGCAAAAAGCACGGAGCAGCCTCAAAGGAGGCAGCTGCGCTGCTTTTGCGTCTCCAAAGCGAAGGTTTCAAGGTGTCTTTTGCCCTTAACAGGCTTAAAACAAAACCCACAAAACACTTGTACTGCACCAGACCGGTTTGAAAGGAAGCATTCATAATTCTCCTCAGATCACACTGCCTAATTCGTGTACTTGCTTCCAGCGTAGCAGACGCTTCATTTTGGTTTTCCAGAGCTTGCTAAGGACCTGGAACACTTGTTGCAGAGCTAGCTCAGGAGCATGCAGCATATCATGATATCGAGGTCACAGCACAATCTCTAAGCTATGGAGCAGGGCTTTGTGTTAAGGGTTTGGTTATAGGAACTTGGGGACATCTGGGCATGTCTTTCAGAGTGCTTCAGTACATTCATCTCAATTTTAGCTCTAAAGGAAATCCATTTAAAATGAGATCCAGGTTAACTTGTGTATTTTGCAAATCCCTTGAGTCTCTTCTTTATTTCTAAACTTTCATCCTTGACTGCCTTACACGGGGTCCAACTGACCCATGCAATTCCTCTTGCTCTAACCGCTCAGTCAGTCTTCAGTTTGGAAACTGCAGCCAGCGCTGGGTTTCTGTTCCCTGAGGGTTTGGGGCCCCCCACTTACAACCATGCTTTGGGCTTTTGTGACATCCCCAATGGGTGCTTGTGGTGCTGAGCAGGCGCTGCGCTCCTGGGGTGGCTGGGGCAGGGTCTGGCCTTCAGCCTCCCAGGCCATTGCTGTGGGAGTGCGTGGGAGGCTCGCAGTGTCCATGCTTAATATTTTGCAAAAATATTCTGGAAGGCAAATTTCTTCTGGATTTTTAAGTCTCTCAATCTACAAAAGTGATTTCAGTAAGCTTGCCATTTTAACAGCAGTGTGTAGGTGACTGAGTAAACATTAAAAACAAAACCTATTTTTTTATAGTACTGCAGTACCATTCTTCCATGCTGCTTCCCACGTAAGGACTGCTTCGTTGATTATTGGGTAAGCTGGAGATTCAGAATTCAGGTTGTTAGGACACAGGTCACGAGGTTTGTCTTTAATTCTGATTGTGCTGAATTGCACTTAGCAGCAGTATCCATCATGACTACGCGCAATTATAAGTAAAATGCTTGGACTTTTGCTACACTTATTTTAAATGTCAGGTTGAACATGTCGGCCTATAGATGTGTGTGCTGGAGTACTTCTCGAGAAAAGGAAGTCAAGGTTTTTCATACGTGAAATATGCACTGTAGATTATCACTATTGGGGTTATTTTTCATGCTTATTGTACTTATTGCTAGCTTTTATTTTCTTAGGGCTCTGTGAAACAATAAGGCAAACGCTTATTTGTAAAAAGAGTTTTACGCGGCTGCGCAGTTGAAGCTAGGGCAGTAGTTCTCCTGGATACAAATCAGACCCTTATTTGCTAATGTAAAACAACAAAAATCTTTACAATTTACAACTATGAAGGACAGGCATGGCAGGGCTGGCTGCGGTGCGGATGGCTTGGTAAGAACATAACGCTGTTCCGTGGTACCCACTCATTTCGACTGTTGGATCCCTCAAGCTCTAAGCATGGACCCGTTAGGTGGAAAAAGTTGCCAACACATCATAGAACTGCTGCTGCAAGCTCTTGAGCCTTGCTGATGGAAATATGTCAGGGGATGAAGGCTCTTCCCTGCAGTGTCTGAAAGGCACGTTCCACCACCGGTTGGCTTCCGAGGAGGAAACCTGTGCGGTCTTGAAGGCTCGTCAGCTTTGACCTCTAAATTTGTCCAATAAATGAAATCAAATTATTTACTTGATCTGCAGGTCTGAGACATCAAACACAGCAGAAGAAAGCTCAGGGCCACGTCTCTTGAAATTGCCTACTGTAAATTCAGTCCACAAGCAGGCAGAGAATAATTACGTGATGTTTTTCTCCCTTCGCCTCCAAAGTTTATTTATGATAGGTGAAAAACTGCTCTGTAAAGCAACTGCTTACCTAGGAATAAAGATTAAATAGAGCCATCAGACTCTGCATTCTTAATATTTCCTATCTCTGAAAAATGAACCAGAGGGTAACATTGTTCACTTTTATTTTGCATCCTTTCTGTGACTGCCGTGCCGCAGTGTAACCGGCCTGCCTGCACCCTTTCTCCCTGCAGCGCTTACTCTCCTTCATGCATAAAGGGAAACAGTCTCAACCTTTCTGAAGTGAGGCCAAAAAATCCGTGTTTGATCACAGGGAGCCGTCATCTCCGCTCTGTTCTCCTGCAGCCTGCTCCCACCGGACCTGTGGGGGTCCCTGGGGAGCGCTGCGGGTCTGTGGGAGCACAGCTTGGTCATGCTCGGTGCCGGGATGAGCGTGTGCGTTCAGTCAGACCATTTCTGCTGCTGCTCCTCACAAGATGGGCATGTGCCGAAGCTTATTGCTCTGAATAGAGGGAAATGCTAGCTGCAAAGTTAAGACAAGGCTGTAAGAGAGGTCTTTGCTCCAGAACAATAGCACAAAGGCAAGACTGAGACTCCTCAGGTTTCTTTGAGGCTTATTTGTGTACCATCACCTAACACGTGTTTGAGACTACAGCTCTATCATTTGAGTTGCCAGTTAGTGTTATTTCTTTTTAAACCCAGCTTCACGGGCACTTTTGCTTTCTACTGCTAGCTCTTCTCAGAGTTGTGTTCTTTGCAACGCGGCAGTAGGGGGAATAGTACAGGGGATACGTGGCGCTCCGCTATTCGCACAGCCTGCTCAGATGAGTTCTGCCCTTCCCTTCTGTTCTGTCACAGGTCACCCACGGCGACTTTACGACTGCACGTCCTGGCAATTGTAAGGAAGAAGGCAAAGTGTGCTGAAACACTTCCAGGATGCTTGTCCTGCTGAATCGCTTCTACGCCAAATGGCGTTAGACCTGTGATGGGTTGGTATCGCCAAGACTTCAGTTGTGCTTCTCGTTTCACAAGGCATCCGTACAGAGGTCAAGCAATAGATGGCAGGTTCCGGTAATTTTGTTGTAAATATTCTCAGCCATAATTGCTTATTTGCAATTTGCAGAGGAAAGAAAACTGATTGCACCAACCTCTCTTGTCATCTTCACCCCATCCCCAGGCTCCACGCAAGTTTACATTCTCCCTTTCGCTTCCAAATTTAAAAGAAAACACTGCCTCTATTCTCTTCCCATTCCCCCTTCGGCAATGGGAGTTGGCATTAGGTTACGCACCTGGTTCTGCAGCTTAGTTAAATATCTGGCTCTTCCACATTAATACATCTGGCTTTTTTTTCTTCCTTTAGAGGTGTCCGATTTAACTGTAACGTGTGTCCCTGGCAGTCCTGTGCATCTTTTCTGAGAAATCACTGTTAAGGAGCCTGCAGCAGAACACGAAGGTGCCCAGCTTCTCCTCCCTGGGATGTCCAGGGAGCAGGGCTTCTTCGTGCTCAGGCTCACAGCTTCTGGCCACAGGGATTATATGGCAAAGCAAGCTGTTAGGACTTGAGGATCTTTTAGCCTCTTCTAGTTGTTTTCCCTTTGTTCTGCTCTTTCATCACTGAAGAAATAAGCAGAAAAAAAGGTGGAAAATAGAGAAAAGGAGGAAAAAAACCATGGGGGGGTTTTGATTCTGTCTTTGCAACAGGGAACACTTCTATGAAAATACTTGCTTCTTTTAAAGAAGGAAGCTTCTGAGAAAAAAATATTTGCCTTTTTTTTTTTTTTTTTTCCTTTTGTGTAGCTTTATTTAGTTGCTTCAGAAGGCATCGTTCACTTCAGCCCCCACTGAAAATAGCCAACAAGCTGTAACCTGCTCTCTTGCTGTTGCTTCTAGGGGCTGTGCCCGTGTTTCAACAGAGCACTCTGGCTTTATAAAAGGATGCTGGTGACACATCGCATTAGCTCCGTGTTTTCCACGAGTCTTAATGGGATGACAAACTAAGGCTGAGTTTAAGAGCATGCCTGGGGGTGCTGAGACACCGGAAAGGATCTTTTTGCTCCTGCAAAAAAATGGAAAGCTCACTGTTCCTTCCGTAGCATTTTTTAAATGATGTTTCAAGCTTGCACATTGGCAGAAGTACGAAATATTCGCCAGCTCAGCCCTGATGGGTTAAACCAAGAAAACAAAGGAAGCCCAGCCTTTAAGGGCAGATGAGCTGGTCTTTGCTGCTGTTTCAGTAACTGGAAGGATAAGTGTTGATGCAATGCACATTTCTGTCGGTGAAAAAGTGACTTTTGACAGGAACAACTGGGAACAGTACATAAATTTGAGCATGAACATGCCAAAGTAAATGGCTTTACGTTGTCGCAGCTAGCAGGATGCAGTTACACAGCTGAAGTGAGGTGGGGTGGACACGGAGCTGCTTCAGAAGACAACGAGGCGCCTTTGTGCCGACAGATCTTCTCTGGCTAGATCATGTGCTGCCATCTGCTTACTGCTGTGCTCGCACGGCTGCACCAGGGGTACGAGCTCCATAGCAAAGCACGGCGGTGCTGCGGCTCCCACCGCTGCTGCAAGCACCTCTGGGGAGAGAGAGGAGGAGACTCGGCAGCTGCTGCCCTGTCTCCGCTGAGGCTTCCCAAAGGGGCTGTCATAAGGGAAGGGCTTAAATAACCTTCAAAGAAAATAATTAAAGATTGATTATACCATAATTGTTAAACAGTGTCCCAAGGCTCTGAAGGTAGCAGACCTTTCTTTTCTTCTCTGCGTTTGAAGATAAGAAGGAATGCCCCTGCTTTAATTATTGGAAGGTTACTTGCATTTTCTTTGTCCAAAAGGAGCCCAAACCTGAAATTTATCGTGATGCGTGAATTTCCACTTCAGAACATAACTAAGTGCTGTTAAAATTTTGCCTGGTCCTTAGGGCTGGATTTAAAATAGCAGCATTAAAAAATGGATAAAATACAGGTTGTCAATTTCTCTCATTTATTGGTTTCAGTTCTGCAACAATACATCGCTACCCAGCCCCTGCTTGTGAGTAACCCCAAAAGCCAAACAGCTTTGTGCATGACGCAACAAATTAGTGCGTGGGACAACTTTAATGAGTCACGTTTTAATAATCAGTCAGACCAGCAGTCTTCAAAATGTTTTGGCTGGGATGACCAACTCAGGCTCGTTGGTCTCAGTGCCTTTGAGCATTGAAGTCCATCTCAAGCCGTCCTGAACAAAGCTATTTGCACCAAGTTCCACATCCCAGGCCCGTGTGCTCCAGAACTATCAGACAAAACAGGGACTGTGCTCACAGGTTGCTTCACAATTAAAGCTCTCTGTGCACACTCGGGTTTGCACGCTTCATTTGATAGCAAGAAGGCAGAATGCTTCATCCTGCTGACGAGACTAAGGCAACAAGAATTTAAAAATAAACCTTTTAAGCTGATGTATGAGGCCCAAAGCCACCAAAGCGCTGCTCGGGAGCGTGCTATCCAGCTTGGAGATTTGAGGGGAGGGGGAAGCAAGAGAAAAGAGAAGAATCTTGGCACCTACCCTCGTAGGGAATGAACTTTTAGGCTGCAAAGATGAATTTTCTAACTTTTCTGTAAATTTTAATGCCGTAGTGATGCACTGCAAGAAACATCTGGCCTTGTTGTAGCTATCGTTCTGAGGAGGTTTCTACCTCGCAGTGCACAGCTGCATTTTAGGAGCCTGTTTGCATGTTCCCAGGCTGGAGCCTTGCCTGCTGCACGCTCCCAACCAAATGAGATAACTGATGGCAGAAATTCAGGACTGAGGAGGGAACCTCTCAGGAAGCTGATATAACTGAATCACGGCTACAGATACACGTCTGCAGAGATCTGTGTTATTTACACTATAAAAATGTACAGAGAAGCATAGCACAGGGAGAAAACTAAATTACTCAGAAACCTACTACCTGGAAGATACGGAGGTAATATTCCTCCCTCTGTGCAATTGCTTAGAGCAACACTAAAAACTTGTATTCCACAAGAACAGGCATTTTAAGGAATCTGGTAACTCTTGTGGGCGGGAGGGACAGAGGGACAGCTTCCAAGGAGGCTGCAGACTGCAAGCACAATATTCTTGTTTTTTATTTTAAACTAGGAAAGCCATGAACAACAAGCCAAGTCTCTGAAAACACTATGGGCACACAGCTATAGCTACGCTAACTGGAATAGCTACGCTATCTGCCTCTGTCTGAGGAAAATAAATTTTATTGTTTTAAGCCCAATACGATGGGAGACCCAGGCCCAAAAATTTCCCAGGGCCCTGCCCCACAGGCGAGTATCGATTCCTTGCTCACTCCACCTAACTGAGGCACGCTGCCTGCTCTTTTAGAAGGCTTTTCCTCAAAGCTGCTGGATTTCAGTTTCCTTCCCCTTACCTGGCTCCAGCAGACCACTTGTGTGAAGTTCTGCTCAGTGTGCAAATAGCCGAACAGAACATTACATTTCACAGCTAAGCAAACAAAGCAAAATGAAGGCAGCTCTGCAGCTGGTGGGCTAATGCTGGAGCATGACAGCGCGTTAGTAGGCAGGGTGCTGCAGTGTGCGAGGCTGAGCTTAGGGTTTCAGAAGCAGCTGGCTCTGACTTCTACCATGTTCCTATTTAGGGTACGGATGGGAACGCTGCTGACAGGTCTGACATTATTTGCAGATGGAGTTTTCCCCCAGTTCTTGCAATTAATCTATTTGTGACTTCATGCAGGTTAGGTTTCATTTCCTGCAGTGGCACTTCCGTTACCTTAGCATGTGCCAGCACGCTCCTGTCAACCAGATGCGTTTCTTCATTATCATTTGAAACAGCAGCTCCTCTTCCTGCAGCAAACCTCGGGTCTCCCAGAACGGAGAAGATGCAGGAAGGCTGCACAGAGGCTCCCCGCTCGTGGGACGGGCTGGCCAACGCCGAGAAGGATTATAGAAAGCAGTCGGCGTAGGTGTGCATGGCCTGGAGAGCGCTCCTTCCACTGTGCTGGGAGTGCTGGTCGATGTGAGGAGCAGTGTGAATCCCAGGAATCCATCCCCAGGCTCAGAGCAGTCCCTGTACGCAGCGGCCTGTTCCCCTTGTGTGGCTGGGGCACAGCGAGCTGGGAGAGCCTCGTGGCCAGCCCCTGCACCAGGCAGAGGTTCCCCTTGCAGGGGGACCGAGGGTGTCCTGTGTCCTCCAGCCACACCAGAGCGAGGAGAAGAGATCAGAGCTCTCTCAAGGAAAGCAGAGGGTGCCACAGGCAGCCGTAGAGCCTTGATGGTGGCTTTGCCTTTTTTATGCCAGTTTCTAAATAACGGATTTGGGCATAAACGGATTTGGGTGTTGCTGCAGCGGGGTGATGCAGTCGCTGTGTATGAGAACGTTTGTGTTCGCAGTGCAGCGGCACCAGCAGTACTTCTGACTGCCATCCGTATGGCATCCTGCAAGTGCCACCAAAGCTGGGTTTTAAAATGGGGTAGTGAAAAATCCGAGTTTAGTTTGGGTAAATATCCTTGGATTCTGGAGGATTTTTCATAATGGTTGAGCCTTTTCTGACGCTTTTTTCTAACTGACGTTTGTGTTTACTGACGTGATGTTTACTGACGATGTTAAGTCAGAGCATGGTAAAACTGGGTTTTATGGCTTGAGCAAAGCTGAAAACACCAAGAAGTGTTTTCTGTTTTCATTTATTTTTCTGTTTTTACTGACTGAAGTGGATAACAACTTTTCACAAGTTTCTGCAGCCATTAGCTATGCATCGGCCTGTGCTCTGCGCTAGGGGAAGCCTCTCCCTGGCATTTGCCAGATGCGGCTAAGAGAGCATCCTTGAAGAAGTGACCGCGTTGGGGACACGTTGCAACCCCTGTCCTGGTCCAGCCCACTGCCTCCTCCAAGCAGGCACAGAGCTCTCCCCTCGGCATCTCCGTGACCCTGGTGCCCATCTCCGGCCGTGGGACGCGCTCGTTTCCTGGAGGTCGGTGGCAGGCAGCCCTTCCTGCTCAGCGCCCCGATGTGTTCCAGCACGCCGAGCTGCGCAGCTTTGTCAGCTCACTCTTGGTCTTTTGTCTGCAGCTCAGAGCGCAGCTTGGGAGTAACCCGAGCCCTTCCCTTCGGCCGACGTGCAGGTACACGCTGCCTTATCGAGCCCCGATCCCAGCCCCAGCCAGGGACACGCCTTTGGGAACGTTCCTTTCTTCAGCGTTATTCAGCTTTGGGTTGTCTCGACTTGTTCTGCGATGCTCTCCGGACCAACGGTGCAGCAGCGAGGGAGCCGTGCGTGTGAGCTTTCAGCGCACCACAAAGTCCCCTCAGATCCAGGCCAAGTGGCTTAGTGTTCGACTGCAGGCGTGCTGCTTTGGTGTGCCCTGCATGTGGGCTTCTGAAAAGCTGGGAAAATCCCGACACTGCCCCAGAGAGCACGTATTAGGTGTGGATCCCAGCTTTATTGCAGTGGGGTATGTCAACATGCAGGTTCTTCTATACGGTGTCTAAATCAGCAATTTTTAATTTCAGGCTTCATTCTTCTGACCAAGTCTGGTCCTGGCAGTGCTTAGGAACACACACGTGGAGGCTGGCAGTTGTTTAACGCCGCCTGAAATTTGCAGTGTGCTGTGCTGAAGGGAAAAATAATCATTTCCATTTCTCGCAGGTCCGCAGGCAGCATCTCCAAAGGCAAAGTCACCTTATGAAGAGTCTGTGAAACTTCCCTTACAAACCCTGCGTCGTGTCCCTCCTGGAAATGAATGGGAGAGGTGAAGCACCGCCGCAGGCTGCTTGTGGGACCGCAGCACGGTCCGGGGCAGCTGGGACGCAGCCAGGGCCAAGCTCAGGTCAGGGCCGTCAGCGCTGGGCCCTGCAGCCTCCTCCTGGCCTCTGGCGTGTGGGAACGGCTGCATCCCTCTGTTCAGGGCTGTGCATTAAAATACAGGATGGATGATTTTCATCGTTCTGCATAATAGCTGATGTTCTGATCTTCATGTAGATTGGGGGGAACAGAAGAGCATTCGTCTATGTGTGGCTTTAGTTTAGCAGGAGATGAAAGGGTTCAGAGAAATATTTAAAATAGGTGCCTCAGCTTTGCTGGAGGTCACTGGGACCGAGGCCCAGCCGACGCTAATATTACTAATTGACTTATTTTGGTTAGAAGCGTGATGTTTTTACCAGGGCAGTTATTTAGAGACATCCCCACGAGTGGCAGGTTGCGAGCCGGCCGCACCCCGCTGGAAGTCGCTCCCCCACGTTGACAAGCACGGGGCCCGGTGGTGAGTGGCGTCTGCGTAACCCCAGTGCTGCACCCGCGCCGCACGGGCGGCCCTGCTCTGCCCGCTGGGGCAGCTGGAGCAATGAACTGTGGTTGGCAGTGTCTGAAGCACACACTTCGTGCTGCATGCACCTGGCAGCGCTTCGCTGAACCAGGACCCGGGCGGCCCCTGCGTGCTCGCACTAACGGCTGAGCGCTGCTGGGCCAGCGGCCACCTCTGCAGGGCTCGTGGCTCCCAGCTGAGCTTTTCCCTGAGTCTTCTGCCTTTCCCACTGTGGGATGCATAACTCGAGGGCATATTCAGTGAGCAGTATCTACCCGAGCAACTTTCACCACACCTTGGGAAAAAAAAAATTAAGAACTGCAAGGTACTCTACTTGCAAATGATGGGCTGGTATTGCCTTCCAGCATCTCACAAGCTAAAGACTTAAATAGGATGCTATGCACTAATCTGCTCCTCTTGCATTATTTACTGTTGCAATGCATATTCCCATGCTCTCCCGTCTAAGGTGACATCTTAGCTCTGGATTTTTGATGACAACAATTATAATGAGATAAAGGAAGACAGGCAGCTCAGGTTTGATTGGGATCCTTTTGCCTTTTTAAAAATTGAAGATTTCTAACTCTCAGCAAAATCCCCGTTGCGTGAGCCTGTGTTTTACATCCTGCCTTGTTGCAGAACTTGGTCTGTAGGGGCTTTATGCAGGGTCCCACTATGCCAATGTTCTATTAATGATTTAGAATGAGATGTTAGATTCCCTTTCCTGATGTTATCTGGTATTTTCATGTTCTGAGACGGCATTTTGGGATGTGCAAGAAACCAATGTTGAATATAAACATAGATAATTCTTTAGAGAATCTGTTTCATTCATGAAAGGGTGAAAGCTTTTCACAGATAATTTTGTTTGTTTGTTTGTTTGACAAAGGGATTTATCTTGATTTAGAATGGAGAGAAGGGAATTTTGCAGACATCGTAGGTGTTCCCAGAAAAAAACAAGAGCCACTGCTCTCCATCCCTTTGAAAAAAGTGCAGAATTCTTCCTTTGCTCCTGCAAAGCAGAGCCAGAGCACCCAGGGGCTGAGCTCAAAAGCAGTCAGCAGAATTCACACCAAAACCCTGCTCCCTCCATTCAAACCCCTTTAGCTGAGGCTGGCTCTGTTCACTGCGGAGGAGTTATTCCAGATCTATACCAGCACAGGGAAGCAGAAGATAAGGCTGAAACCCTGCCAATATTTCCATGCCTTGCCTCTCTCTGAGCCTTTTTGTGGCTGAACCTGGCTCTGGCTGGCTCTGTCCAGTGAAATCTGCACCTGAAACTGGAGGGGGTCCAGGAGGAGGGGAACAGGGCCGTGGCCCCTGCTGTGGGCTGCCAGGCTCTCGGCGGGGGCTCAGACCCACGTGCGGGGCTGTCCCCCTCCTGCCCTGGCTGTGAGGAGCGCTGCTGCACACGTGTGTGTGAAGGTGGCATCATGTGGCCCTTGGCTGGTCCGTGCCTTCATTACATTTCTGGAGCACCTGCCAGCGATTTCACAAGACTTGCCCTTTTCAAATCGAAATACAAGCAGTGCTGGTCCACGGCTCACACTTTGCAGCAACTGTCCTTCAATACCATCCGGCAACACCTAATGGCACAGCTAAGCTCTCATCCTCGCTGAATTAATTTCTTTTTTATCTAGGCAGCGAACATGAAGCAACTTGCTTCATCAATGTATTGCTCTGGAATTACTGTGGCAGAGGCATCAGGCAGCCAGGGGAGTCTGACATCAGTCACTGTCCTGCAGGTATATGCAGTTTCTCAATCACATGCAAGCTGTTCTTTGTCTGTACTTGCAAAACCTCGCAAAGCCACTGGATTTGAGAAGCTGGCATTCCCTCCTGCTGCAAAGCTGAAACGAATTCGACCCATCAGATCCCACATTTGTGTTTTTCACCGTATTTTCATTCTCCGTGTCGTGCTGAACCTGCCTGACAGCGTGCAGCGAGCTGGTGCTTCCGCTGCTCACCGAGGAGCTCTGCACCAGGCTCGTGTGGGACGGCAGCATCTCCTGCAGGCACCAGGTGATGGAGTAAGGTTTGCTAGCAGCTGCCTGGGCTCAACTGAGTGGTTTGAGAGGCACAGCAGGGCTCAGCGCATGCTGGCCTCACTCTCAGATCTCCCTTATGCCGCAGGAAGGGGTGTAGGTGATGTGTAGGTGACACCAGATGTCCTTAGGGGACGGTCTCTGCCCGTGGCTGCCCGCATTTGCTGCCTGGTGACTCACTGGGACACGTTTATGTGAGCTGTGGAGGAGCGGTGGTACAGCCTCACCTTTGCTCTGTGTCTGTTCTAAGTCTGGTGAGGGAATAAGAGACCAATATTCACGTCTCTGCTGCTCGTTTATTCCTGTCGCAGGCCTGCAGACCTACAGACTGCAGGTGACAAAACCACAGAGTACGTGCGTGTGCCCGAGGGGGCCGCGGGCAGCTGGGCAGGTTCCTAGCACTAAGAGCAGGCACTGCGGTCTGGAGAGGGCGCTGACCTGAGGGAAAGGATCCCTTTTCATCCCTTGGACATATCCAAGCATATAAATAAAACATTGGTCCAATAGGTATTAGTGAAGGAATAAAAATCAATACTTAGAATCTAACCGGTATTTTCAGGTTTATATATATATATTTTAAAAAAATAACCCTGATGGGTATCATCCATTACCCGAACGACAGCACAACTTGTGGGATGACACGAGGTAGTCCAGGAGGTCTGTGTTTCCTTCTGAGTTCTGGGAGTGGAGAATATGTTCTAAGGGGTTCAAGCTCATTTGTATTTTAAAGCCTCTTATTTGGAAGTGCAGGACCAGGGGCTACATCTTCAGCTGGCATAAATCTGCCTGGCTGCATGGAGATAAACTGATTTACGCTGGCTGAAGATCTGGCCCTGGATGTAAGAAATGGAAGCAGGTGGATGTAATTTCTCTAAATTTCCACTCAAGCTGCACATGCCTGGAGCATCAGAAATTGAACGGCACTTTCCCTAAGAGTAAAAAAGTTATTAGCTTCATATTTGTGTTAGTGCTTCACTGCCCTCCCTCTTGATCACCGCACGTAGCCACGGGCTGTCTCTAGCAATGACTCTGTCTCCCCAATAAAATTAAAAATCACTTTTGTTTCATATCTTTTTAATAAGACGTGTCCTTTTTAATAAAGGACTCCGCTCTTTAACGGGTGATGCGCTGATGAGCAGCAGGCTCGGAGATTATTGCATTTCCCTGATTTGAATTTCCCTTCTGCATTTCAGCTGTAACGATAAAGCTAAGTAAGAATCCCTGAAGACTCTGTGCATGCAACGCAAACCCAATTCTGTTACCCCTGATGGGCTGAAATGGATGTCCAGTGCAAGTGGGTGCGTGGCTGCTGTGCACTTAGGTGTGAGGGACAGATTTTATTCCTGGATGTGTAATATGGGAAAGAAGAGAGGTACAGGTTCAGGAGCCTACAGGCCGGGTCCCCAGGTTTCAGTGCAGTTAGTGGCGTTCCGAGAGCTGAGGTTCAGCCCCGCCAGAAACGATTGGTGCCTTCAGGGTCAGTGCCCAGGAAGGAAACAAGGACAAGGTGCGGTAGTGTGCGGGAGGGAAAGAAACACTGCTGTGGCCACTGGCTGTGTGCACAGAAATACACGCACAGGCACACGCAGCTGCTGGTGAGATTAAATCCTGATCTAGTTTTACTTTTATTGTTACCTTGGTTAGCATTCTTCCATCTGCAGCACAAGTGCTAACCCTGCAGCACAAGCGGAGCGGAGCCCTTGGGTAGGGCAGGGCGTTCAGCTGTTGCCCCGCAGCTGCTATTTCCCCCCTCACTGCAGTGCTCTGCAGTACCCACGGTGCTTTTTCCTCATCCGTGGGATGCAGCCTGGGGGCAGGGGGGGTGTCTCAGACTGGAAGCTTACCAGCAGCATGAAGAAACTCTCGTGGGGTTTGTTCTGTGTTTCATGTCTTTGCTAGCCCCAGGCCCTTGGTTGCCGAACCAAGTGGTGCCCTGAAGTCCAGATCCCAGCGTGCGGCCCATGCATTAACGTGTTCTTCGGGAACCCCTGTGCTCTCCGGGGACGCTGAGGGCATTTGGGAAATTCCATTTCCAAAAGCAGAGACCGAACTGCATCCCACTGGGTAACTGCAGGCTGCCTCTGCACTCAGCCTGGGAAATTCCAGTCCCTTCGTCTGCTGCTCCGACCCGCCGGGAGGTGTGGTTATGGGGGCCTAGGCGGCTCCTGGCTTTGCTGGTGGCTAAAGGCACTGTGGTATAAATACCATAAGAAACATTTTAAGAGCCTCTGATGGAAAGAATTGTGAGATGAAGGGAACATTACAAACCCAGCCATCAGCCAGGCAAGTTCAGCAGCACTCCAGCTCATTTCAGAAGCTGCAGCGTTGCTGACATGTCCATGGCTGCACCTCACAGCTTTCATAGCTGGAAATGTAATTCACGCCTGTTTCATCTACTAAACTGCTAAATCTATTAAAATTTGGATTGCGTCTCATATTTATGTCAAAATGGGCATCTTCCCTCACTGCTGGGGCTCAGAGATGCTGCGTAACCACGGCTGAAAATGAGCCCTGTGTAGGGCAGTGGACATCAGATTTCCTCTGTCATTAGCTGTTTGAGGAGAACTAGGAACTTCTAGCCGTATGAAGTGACTCTAGAAAGTTCAAAAATTTAATTATATTTGGGTGGGATGAAGCACTTCCTTTGAGCAAAATGCTTCGTTGTGATTTCATGAACATCTGAAAAGGAAAAGCTATTTTTGGTTGATTGTTTTAGAAGTCATTAAATACGTTCTTAAAATATTTTCCAGGAAAGTTTATGGGATTTTGTCTGATTTTATTACAAAATCAGTTCAGTGATATTAAAATTTGTGAGACCTTTTGATATTATGAAGGCTGTACTGGAAACAACTTTGGTTAAGCTAAGATTGCCCGTTCTGCTCCTTCGCACAGCAGTAAGTAGCTTGTCTCTAGCCCCAGAAAAAAAGACAAAGGTTAAATTCCAGGGATTTGCTGAGTATTAATTTTATTCAAATAATTTATGCAGATGTCCTGCCTCTAAACTGTTCCAAGGTTAAAGAATTGAACAAAACCAAATTCCTCTCTCTGTTTAGCTTCTTGTATCGATTCATCTGTTCCCGGGATTATTTCAAACACAGAGCTGAAGAAACTTTGAGCCAGGTTTTTTTCAGAAGTGATTGAGCACGGCAGCGAAACCCCAGGGGTTCAGGGGGCTTTGGAAACAGCGTGTTTCTGTTCTGTGTCGTGGGATGGGTGCCCTGGATTTCCAGTGGGGCACCCACGGATCTG
The DNA here is from genome assembly GCA_011075105.1 of Heteronetta atricapilla. Classification (NCBI taxonomy): domain Eukaryota; kingdom Metazoa; phylum Chordata; class Aves; order Anseriformes; family Anatidae; genus Heteronetta; species Heteronetta atricapilla. The sequence continues at coordinate 5,246,722 of CM021756.1, read as the reverse complement.
GGGCAGGTTTTCACGGAGCCCCCCGGGCTGTATCAGGCAGGGACATCGTGGGGTGCCCAACACGGTGCCCCTACCCCAGATGGGTGAAACTGAATTGATGGGAAATATGTGCAGAATAGCAGGAAATGTGGCCAAAGTGGACTCTAGCTTTAGAAGATAAAAAAATGCAATATAAATAAAAATAGGTGGGTTTGGGCACACATATTTCTCCTGAGCTTTTCTTCCCAAAGGTGTGCTCTTGGTTTCTGAGCTGTGCACCTGGGGACAGCCATCCCCTGGCAGGGATTGTCCTTCTGCCACGTTAGGTCCTGTGCCCAGGGGATGGCTTTATTCACTTCTTCAGGCAAACAGGGACAACTGCTGGCACTGCCTGGTGCTGTCTGGGTGTAGGTCTCTCAAGAAGCTGCTTCTCTTTCCTCTTTCCTGTGTGTAAAGTGAGACAATGAAGGTAATGCAGTCCCAGACCCTAACGCTGTTGAGTTTTATCTGGGTTTGGGTGTTTGCTCCCATCACCCTGGCCTGTCTTCTTCCACCTCCTCAGAGGCAATGAACAAGAGGGACACACTGGGAGGATTTGTGCCAATTTTTAATTTCTTATCCCCGTAGATTAGACGTGATTTGCTTTAAACCTTACTGAGAATACCAAGGCTGATAGCATTCTGCTGCAAAAAGTAGACGCGAGGACTGCGAGCATCGTTGCCCTCCTTCCTTCGTCTGCAGTCTGCGATGCTCCAGCTGTGAGCAGGCAGCCTGATGCTTGAGCCGTGCTCCCTGGGGCTTTGGCTGGGGCTGCTTGAACTGCTCCAGGTGTGGGCTGTGTGTGCCCCTGCTCCTCGAGCCCAGAGCACTCCGGGAGTGATAAAATTTCCTTTAATTAAACGTGAACCTCCAGCTCCCGCTGCTACTCGTGTGCTGTGGTTTGTGGGGTTTTCCAGCCCAGAAAGTGTAACTGTGGGCTATGTTTTCCGGGATGGCAGAGGAAAGGCGATACAGTTGCAGCCGTTTTGCATACCTCTAATCCTCGGGCTTTTCTGTGCGGGTTCATTCCTGTGGCACAAGTTACAACAGCACCGCTCTGCCCAAATCCACGCCGGGAGCTGCAGAGTTCAAGGCAGGTGCTGCTGCTGCATGGATCCGGGGCCGGCTCCGGCCCTCCTGGGGCTGTGGCCTGTCCTTACGGAGTGCTCAGCTCTCTCCACATCCAAGTGTGCAGCAAGCTAAGTTTAAAGCAGAAAATAACCCCAAATAACTGACTGGTTTCGGCAGGTTTTCTTTTGCTTTATCAGCCCCCTATGGCAAATTTGGCAGTGGCTTAAAACTAATCACGGCATCACTTGGCAGTTAATTAAGGGAAGGGAAGGTACAGTTAACGCTGAGCTGTCATACCGGGGGATGTCGCGTTCAAATGCCCATCCTGCTCCCAGGTCTTACAGCAGAAAAGTTCTTCATATTCAGACTGTGGTTGAGGCTGTGCAGCACTCCCTCCTCATTCGTTCAGGCACTGTAACACGACTTTGGGTGTTAGTGGACGAGCACCTGAACACTTGGCTCTGCTGCAGCCTGACTGAAAACCGAGGCTGGGGACGGCCACGCTGCAGCACAGGGATGGCGGAGCTGAGCGTAAAGTGATCCTCAAGCAGCCCCTGGTGGGAACCCAAAGATGTTCGTAGTTGAAAGGCTTGTGTCAGGCTTCCTAGGGGCACTGTGGGCAAGTGGAAGGTCACTTCCCCCATTCTCTTGTCCAGCTAAGACCTGCGTCATCCTCCGTAGGCCTGGTGGACGTGGTTGGCACAGGGGGTAGGCAGGACGTGCTGCCACAAGGAGCGATGCCCCCGAGATGTGAGCAGCTCTCAGTGAAGAACACTTGGTGGAGGAGCTGAGGAGTAAATGCTACTCTGAGCGCTGGCTACGGGTCACTGCCGGGTCATCTCCTCCGGTGCCACCCCTGCTGCGGTGGCACTGAGGCCTCTGCTCATTTTTAGAAGGTAAAATATTATTATTATTTTTTTAATGGACTCAGACAGGTGAATAGGAAAACAAGTTAACATGCATTTTAAAATTTCCGTGAAAGTTTAAAGTGCTGTGGGCATTCGTCTTCTGGAATAGGCTGTGCTCTTTCTGTCGTGGCTTTTCATGTGCTTCCTCCCACTGTTTTTCTTCTTGAGTGGCTGAGCAGTGATGGAGAGGATTGGATTCCAGGTGCGTGAGCCATGAGACGTTTACTGGTTGAGGTTCAGAAATTCCTACCCTGGGGTGGAGGGGGAAGTTAGAAGGAGGAGAAGAAAAAGAAGAGAAATGAGAAAATAAAGTAGGCTCCACCACCTGCCATGTAATGATCAGTTGTGGAGATAAGGCTGTTTTAAGGTGCATTCCAGACATATGGGTCCTGCCCAGACACAGCACAAAAGAAAAGAGAGACTTAAAACAACAGCCAGCTCCTCCTACCCCTGGATCAGGTGCGCACACACATAAGAGCATAGCTAACCCTAATAAAAGCCTTTCTCCTGGGCGATGGTTTTTTTTACAGTTTTAATTCTACCCCCTTTAAGCACACAGGCACATACAGCCCCTCTAATCAAGCTGACACCTGTCACTGGGGCTTAAACGTGCAGGATCCGAAGCCAATCCCGGCCTAATACCACCCGGAGGAGTTGCTGGCAAGTGCTGCGAGGGGACTAGAAAATGCCACGGCCCCCTCAGTGACCATTGCACGGAGACTTGTCCTGGGCCTTACAAAAGTCAACCAAGAACAGTCGCACAGCTCTCCCTCGATATGGGAAGATTCCCTACAACCACGCCTCGTGTGTGTGCGCCTCAAAATTCAAGCAGGATTAGCCTTTAACGTTACACCTCGTGCAGCAATTACACAAACACGGGGCCCGATTGTGTTCCCGAGGAGCCTCCTCCTCGGCTGGGCGAGATCGCTGCCTGCCGGAGGGGGCAGGGGCACGAGCCGGGGAGTCGGACGCCCGGTGGGAAGAGCAAGATGTGCTTCACGAGGCCGCGCCTCTCTGCAGCTCCTCTTGTTCGTGTGCTCCCGCGGCTGCGAGTCACTCCCGACGGAGATAAGCATAAGGCCTTTATATAGTTTTGAGACGCTGCTCATGGCACTGTAAATTTACGTCTCCGAGGTATGCGGCATGTCTCGCTGGGTGACAAGGGTAATATAAATTTGCTAATTCACCGGGATTTGTCCCAGCGAAAACCGAGGAAAGAACAACGGGTAATTGTAGCAGCATCTTAGGAAAATGCCAGTGTGATAAAAGTGGGATCACCCAGTAAAAATGTGTCGTAAAGCTCCTAAATTTCAGCCTCACTTGTCATGCTGTCGCCAAGTAAATTTGTTCTCTGTTGGATTGTAAAAATCAAGCGGTAAACACCGGCGTCTGATGTGGGGATGGGAACATAGCTCTGCAAGACAGAAGTTTTATCTTGAATTGTAGAGAGGTCTGGGGCAGGGGATGGTTGTTTCTGTTGGAAGGATGGTTATTTTTAGAAAGTAAGAGAATTACCCATCTAACACCTTTAAAAATTCTGTAAAATTAGTATTGGTGTGTGTTTTAATAAGTGCGGGAATAACAACCTGTAAGGTGACGCCGTGTGCTTGTGTAAGCGGTCACACAAAGGGAAGCGCTCCGTAAGCATCACCTCGCGCCTGCTCTTCTCTGTACTTACGGTACATGTGCTCAGGTTAACTACAGCAAAAAATAGTTAATTTTTAACTAATCATTACTTTGCCCCCAAGGACCTTATTAACGTGTCCCCGTGTCTGTGTGCCCGTTACGGGCTGCAGTTAGCAGGGGCACGCAGGGCAGGCTGGGTCCCAGCAGCGGTCCCGCTGCCAGCACCGCGCTCAGCTCCCCGCTGGGCTCCACTGTGTCAGAGCTGCCGGTCCGGAGCTCAGAAATCCCTGCTTATTTTTAAATCCACACCGGAGTTCGCTTGCTTACGATCAGTGTAGTTACTTTATCTGAGTCTTGCATGTACGATGCCTGTTGGCCCAAGCGGAGAGCGAGAGGAAGCGTTAGGTATGCTGAGATTTTGGGGGGAGGAAGTTCGGGTCATTTTTTTTTTCCAGGTTACATTTTTAACATGGGGGGAATTATTTGGAAATGATACAGCAATACTAAGAAGAAAGTACGGAGATGCAGCTGCTAACACCACATTCCTTCATAAATATTCAATGCAGAAAGAAATGAAACTGTGCAACTTAAAGAATTACACTCTCTGCTGCCATTTTATGCTCTGCCCCTGGCATTTCACCTTCAGTAACAGATGATCTCTCTTTACAAATAACTTGCCTTAAAATTAAATCCTTGTGAGCTTTCTTGTGCCCTCCAGTAAAGGAACTTTATTTCAGCTGCATCTTCAGAACCCTAAAGAGGAAGAGGCTGAAAAGGCAGCGAGGTGCTGAGCAGGGGCGAGCAGCCTGCGGGGGTTCCCCACCTGCCAGGGGTCACTGGTCCTCACCTAAGGCTGTAGCTGGATGCACGACACAGCTCATGAATCACCTGGGACAATGCAAAGTGGAAAAATAGCACGTTTTTTAAAAAATCATCCCTTTCTTCCATGTTCCTTATCCATTCCAAACCACGGAGCAGCTTCACTTTATTTCTCTCACAGTGATTTCTGGTTCTGTCCGGGAACCTCTCCCCAGACCTTCTCCTCATCCCGTTGTGCACTTACATAAAGAATTGCAGCATCGACCCGATTCTGCCAGCAGGCAGGGCTGCAGCCGGGGAGGAGCTTGTGCAGGGGATCGCCTCTCTTCCATACGGGGAGCAGTTGTGCTAAAACGCCACCAGCACAGGGCTCTGTGAAAGGCGGCGGCGTTTGGGCTGCAGTGCGTGCGTGCGCCCGGCCGTGTGCTGAGCCTGCGGGGTCTGGGCCCCCTCGCCTCCTGCTTCACGTCGGCCCACTGCCCGCACTGGGGTCAGTGTGCCTTGGCGATGGTGTAACCTCGCGGTGAGGTCCTGTACAGGACCTGTGAGGAGCAGCGGTGGGACAGTAAAAGTCACTGCAGCATTTTGATGTGGGGCTGGACACTCCTCCGCGCAGCTTGCCTGAAGGCACAGCTGCTCTCTCTCTTCAAATGGAAGTAAAAAACCTTTCTTTTTTTATTAAAAAAGATGTGACAAGTAGTAATAAATGCTTGTGTGAACTGCTGCAGGCAGCTCTCTTTACAGGTGATGACTTTTCAAATAGTTGTGTTCATAAAATTTTAGTGCGATTTCTCTCATCTCCCTGCGCTTGCAGGAGGTAGGGGCATCCAAAGTATTGGTGGGGCTCTACTTTTGTACCTCTGTAATTACTAACCCCTGCAAACTTGCTGCACTACCCCATGTGTAGGACTCGGCACACAGTCAGCTCTTGTTTTCACTATAGGAACTTGCACACCGTGCCCTTTTTGGCGTTACCATCGGACGCAGCTCAGAGCTGGCTCCCAGCGAGCTGCTCGTGGTAGATGCAGGAGGCGCGCTGTGAGTCGGAGCAACACGTGGGCACGTCGGGACAGAAAGGAGCCTTGCTTTCCTGGTTTAACTGCAGAGCTGAGGGCAGGGGATACGGCTTCTGGAGACTGCTCAGAAGACTTCTTCAGGCTGCTTCTATTCACTGAATGTCACTCCGCTAGGTTTCCAGACATGGTTGTTGCTCATTTTCTCGGCAGTCTCTTATTTACTCCAACAGCACTCGCTCAGTCCGTTGGGGCAGTGCTAAATCCAGCCCTGAATTTCCTCTGAATGATTTCTGTTATGTGAGCTCACACCCTGCCAGGCTGGACTCCTGCTGGATCTGTGTGTAACTCTCGTTTTCACTTATTTCATAAATACGTTGCTTCTACTCATCCCTGCACTTGAAACCAAAATTTCTTTCCAAATTTTAGTTCTTATCTGAATATTAATTCCCATCCTCTTGTTCCCATGAGTTTTTCAGTAGATTTGGCCAACAATGGAATTTTGTTAGAGATGAATGTGAAATTCAAATTAAGGTCAAAATAGAAAATATATCTCTATGTATTTGAAAAGGTCTGAACTGAGGCAGATTTCTTCCCCTTTGGGTCAAAGTCAGTCCAGATACACAAAGGTGTCTTGGCACTTTTGATCAGACAGTTTTAAACAGCCTTTAAAATATATATTCAAATAAATTCAAAACAGGCAGAAAGGTTAAACTATCTTTTTTAGTCATTCCCTGAATTTTAGCTTCCTTATCTTAATGCATTGTATAGCTTTCTGCCCATTTAGTCCATTTCTATTCAACTCATGGAAGTTTCCTCATAATTACTTAGCCCCATCTAATTCCCTAAGGTTCCAAAATGCAAAACAATTCTTCACAAGACAGAGATTGCTTTTTACAAGCTTTAACAGGAGAGAAAAAAAAAAGGCATTAAAATGATGTGATCTAAGGTAGAGTTTCACTGCCGAACCATTTTCTACAAGACTTCATTTAGCAGATAGAAGATATTATGTGATTTAATGTAAGAGGGGTTTTCAGTCTGTCCTTGTTCACACTGGTGGCAAATTACCTTTCGTATCAGCAGGGCGAATTCTTAGAGGGTGCAAACTGGCATTATTTCCCTGAATTCAACATAATCTATGCAATCTGCAGACCCTACTGTAGGAGCAATATCCTGATGTAAATGAGAAGAAAATCAAGCCCAATGGGGTTCTGAGCCCATGGGTGATAAGAAGGTGCATTGGTATTTTCTCTGTTGAACCACTCATTCAGCCGACATAGTTTTCCCCTCATCCTTTTGTCATTAGAGCCAGATATTGCATCCATTTTCACCGATCAAAAAGCTAGTGTTCAATTCTGCTGTCCCGACCCCCTTCAATTCCCTTCGCTTCCATTGCCTTATCTACCAAATTGATTAAACGGTTTTCCAAGCGCAAAACTTCTGAAGTTTCACTGAAAGGAATTTCATCGCTGCGAGAAAAGGAGAAAGCTTATGCACCAATTTGTGCTGATGGCATGGCACAACTTGTAAAAATCAATGGGTTGATCTCATACAGCACAGAGCAGCAATGCCGTTAAAGGTGAGCCTACAACAACCCCCGTTTCTGGCCTAGCACCTGATTCGCACGGGTAAGTCGCTTTGCAGCCGTGATGCCAGGCTGCGGGGCCGAGGTTGCTGCAGGAGCTGGGCAGACCGAGGCGGACGCGCCGTGGTGGTGATTTGCACGTTGCAGCCGGGGCTGTGCTGAGATAAGCCATCGCCCGCGGCTGTGAGCAGTGTACGGAGTGCACGGAGGCAGATTCGGTCCGGGGTGGTCCGAGAGGGAGGATGACAGACAGCGAGAAGTCCCGGGGGGGCTGTTAGCCCAAGGGATGCGTGCTGGGAGCAGAGCAGAACCGGGGAGAGCCGGGCACGAGGAGTGAGCTTCGTGACCCCACAGATCCCTGCAGAGCGCTGGAGAGCGCTATGAAAGCTTGTCTTGCCCTGGAAAATGCAGAGCAAGGACAGGAACTGAGGGAATGGAAGAGGCCTGGCTTTAGGAAAGCCTCAAGGGAAGTTGTCTGAATGTTTGAATTAATGCTGGGCCCACATTTGTCAGGAGCAGGAGGTGGGAGGAACAGGACATACCCTGGGAGGCTTGAACCCGTGCTCGTTCTCTGAACCACTTCTGAGGATCCGTGTGCTCGAATGGAGCTTTGGGGCACGGTGAGGTGGTGCTTGGTGGGCGCATCACATGCAAAAAAAGGCTCCTTGCCTGCTCCTTCAGTGCTCTTGGATTGTGGGAACCGCAATTTGTCTCTGCAGAAAGGACTTTCAATATTTCATGAAAAAAGCATTTTAGCACAGGACTTTGGTGAATATCAGCATAATTTAACTGTGATTTAAAAGAACCTTTCATTGACTTTTAAAATTATGCCTTTCTAACACCTACCCTATGGCTTTCCTTGCGTTCCATCTTGCAAATCCCATTACTTATTAATTTCCCCATAATACATAATAGAGGGAGAAAAGCTTACAGCATCCCACTCAGTGATGATTTACAAGTCTTTTAGTTTTGAAGCAACAGAAGAAAGAGCAGACGTTTCCTGAGTTTCCTCTGGATGTTTTCTTTGGAAAAATATATAAAGCAATGCATATGAACTTCAGACTTCTTTGGGCATGATCTCATGGCTGCAGCTCGCGCAGCTCTGCTGAAGATGCAGTCTGGTGGAGATTACAGAAGCACAGTCAGGGCAGAAATAGCAAGAAGATGGTGAGCAAGATTTACCTCATCCTCATTATGATAATGGCTGTAATATCCATGGAAATGCTGATGGGCTTTGCTTAGAGAGGGAGAACTGCAGGCAAAGAACAAACACACAAACCAGCATTATTTACCCACATTCCCAATCAGGCTTTTGCTAACATGTTAATCTTTCTACAGGGGGCCCATGAGAAACTTTGATTCCCTTGGCATTTGGAGAAAATGGCTAGCATGTATCATGAATCAGAGGGGCTCATTTAGGAATGAAGACACTATTACTCATCCTGCTCTGGCATGAGAGAGCATCTGGCAGCATAGTCTGAAATTCTGTGAAGACAACAGGAGGCAAAAGAAAAAAAATCCAGCTCCAATACACCTCTTGTCAGCTCAGCAGGCAGCATATGAGAATTGGAAGGAGGTAGCACAAAGACAGATCTGCTGAGCTGAGCCCTTACGTGCTTTGCTTTCTGTTTCCATCTATCTGCTCTTTCCGGCTTTTTTTAGTACAAGCCTGGGATCACAATGGAATACACGAAGACAAATTCTCCTGGTTAACTCTGCACCGGGTCGTTCCTGGACGATGCCTTCCAGAAATCTGCGGGCTGCAGCAGTTCCAAGCAGACGGCGTGCCTGCTTGGTGCTGTGGCCCCACTGAGCCGCAGCGAGCAGAGTCCTGAGATAATCAGATTTGCTTCCGTGTGTGCTTGGGCCCCTTTTGGTATAGACAATGCACAGGAGGGTGAATGTGCTGTGTTCCTAGGAACAGGCACACAACGGTAAGCATCAGAATAGCAAAGTGCTTATTACCTTTTCTAGAGGTGAAGCCCACACCGAGGTCAGTAGCTGGCCAAGGACCAAGCAAAGTTTCTCACAGCAGAGAGGCAGAGGGGACTGCAAAGCAGGGAGAAAGAAATCAAGGCTCATTTTGAGTTTTAATGCTTGTGTTCCCCGACCATTTACAACATGCTGCTTGTCTCCTCCATCCCCTTATCCATGCATAGAGGTGAAACTTAGGCTGAGCAAGCCGTTGCATGTGCACGTTGTTTTTTCTCCTACCAGCGGATATCAGAGGTCAGTGTGACCACCAGTGGAGGCTGAGGTTGCTCGGGATCAGGACACGGATCCACCTTGCTGGCCTGGCCTGGCTCCGGCATGCTCCTCCGCAGCCTCTGCCTCTACGGAACACCAGGAGATGCTGCGCTGCTGCTCAAGGACTTGTAAGGAGACCAAGCTAAGCATGAAATGCAGAACTGGGGCCATGTTAGCAGCGTTCGAGTATTTTACTTCTTTTTTCAAAGCAGCCAAGCTGGAAGCGCGGGGCAGGACGGCAGGAGGTGGAATTTTCCTGGGGCTGCACAGACTTGCCTCGGCCGCAGGAATGTGCACAAGACGCGGCACGCTGCCCTGCCGATTGTCTGCCCGCATTCCCCCTCCAGGTGTCGGCAGCTGCTGATGCTGCTCTCAAAGTTTAATGTGACATTTTTCTAATTATTATTATTTCTCACTGGCCTTCTTTTCTCTCTGCTATGGATATTTTTTCTTCCCCCCCCCCCCTCCTATAGCTGCTTGCTTTTATCATAACTGTCAGGCTTCCTGAAATGGGCATTCCTACAGGCAAAACCAGATTGTCAAAACATCCCCGTCTTCGTATTTTTTCTTGTTTCCTCATCATGGAAAAACCTTCTTGTACAAAAAAAAGTCATTTTCTCCTGTTCTCTTCCCTTAGGTATTCTGTTGAATTGATTTCTCCTCTCATTTTACAGATGAGATATTCCAAGAACAATTGAACTAATATTAGTTCTGTCAAGCTTAATCTACGATACATTAATCTAGGATATAGGAGGGAATCAGATCCAGAAAACCCTAACTTCCTTTTTTATTGAAGACCTAGCAAACCAGAAGGATGATGGCCGTCTACTGAAATTTGACCAACCAAGAACAGGAAGGGTTCGTTATTCAGTAGTTGGGATAAGACTCGATTTTCCAGAGATTTCAAGGACTGCAAACAAATAGGAGAGTAAAGAGAAAGGTCACTTGTTATTTCTTTTAAGGTTGTCTTTGCTCATGTATTCTCCTTCTTAAAACAGAGACACCCCTCACCTGCAGGGTTTCTGTGTCAGGCAGACGTGGTCAGCCCAGCCCCTGCTCATGGGCAGCCAAGAGAGACGTGTCCAAGTGTGCTTCTGAGCAGCTGTAGATGTCTACCTGAGGATGAGATGAATCACACCTTGCAAGTGCTGATTTCTCTTTCTTATCTCTCAAGGGAGCCTAAGGTGACTAGTTCAGATGCAGACATTTAGACAGATGAATCACATCTTGAAGGCCACAGAGAAAATAATAAAAAATTGTAAGCCAAGCCCAAATCTTTCTAGTCATCTTGAGTAATTTTGCTGTTTTACTGAACAGAATGATTGAATGCCTTTAAAAGCTTTATGCTTTAACGGTAGAAAATGAAGATACATAAATTCTCTCCCAGAACAAAAGCACCTTACTTTTTTTTTTTTCTGAGACAGAATAGGCAAAGATGTTCCTTTCAGTATGCGTTTTCTTCAGTTGGCCCCTTTCTTTCATAAATAAACACATCATTTACCTCTGTGTGCAGCCTCCAGAGCTCCTCATGCCTTTCTCAGTCAAACTTTCAAAGGCATTACCTGATCAGACCTACTTTCACACCATCTGGTTTCTGTACTTTGTGTCAAGGTTTCCAAACTGCCTTGGTGTTTTCCACACCTTCAATGGCTTGTTTCAAGTTCTGCTGTCCTTTGAGAGGCGTGCGCGTGGGTGTGAAGGTCTTACCCAGGAAACTCTTCTCCCTGTATAAGTAGGCAATATAATGATGGTACAAAATTTCATTTTTCCATGAGACCAGCTTAAGTGTGGTACCCCCAGGAACTGAAATCCAGTGATGTGTATTGCCTTCTCCCACATCCCTTCCTAAAGCAATTCTTGGTGGCAACAGGTCATTTAAAAGCAGGGTAAGGAGACGAGGACACGAGGGCATGGAAAGTGATACTTTGTGAACTGGTCGGAACTGCTTCAGTACTTATCACTTCCTCTTTGTTTATTTCTTTGCTAGACTTCTCTGACTGGATTACCATCACCCTGTAATTGTGTTGTGCTCTCTCTGAGCAGGGACTGGCCATTCAATTCTAGTACACTGTTTGGCACAGAGAGGTCTAGCTCTTTGATCGAGTGCTGCAACGGCTACCATAAGTTAATACTACCAGAAGCAAAATACATTTTCTTGTGCATCCCCTTTGCAGAGAGGTATAAACCAAATATTGACTTCAAAGGATAAATCTTTGTACTAAATATAATGCTCAAAAATGTTTTATAGTCAATTATTTGCAATTAGAATTAAAGGAGAAACCCCCTTCCCCAAACAGCCTATAATTACAGCTGATCCTTTCATGAAATATAAATCCAGTAATTAAGCACTTTCAAAAGTTTTAATTCACTGGGCGATTAAAAAGAAGTGTGTTGGGTGCTGAGGCAGAGAACAATGCCGCTGTGTGGTTAGGGTCTTAAGTTATCAATGCAACTTTTAGCAGAAAGATTTTCCTATTGATTCTCTCGGTCTTTAGAGGTAATCCTTTAGTGTGCAGTCATTACCCGTTTTAACAACTCCTTTCAGAAGCCACCAATGAAACTGTGATCAATAGAAACAAACGGACTGTCAGAGTTGTCCAGGCACCCAGATGAGGCTCCCAAACCTCTCCCTCCTCCCTCCCCACACAGGCTTGTGCTGCCAGCATCTGAGCCGAATCCTGGTTGTCTTTGCAATACCTGTGTGGAGGAGCAAAATCCTTGTTTTCACTAAGAAATACAGCTTGGACCCACTGGAGGAGCAAACTTGCTGTTTGTCCCAGTGATGCAGTAACACCTCTGTGTACTGTCAAGGCTTCAGAACACCCTGCCAGTTATTACAGAGCTGATTTGGGGAGATCATACTGAACCATCCTGAAGCTTTCCGTGATTAGAAATTTAACTGAAGAGGCCTTCTCTTGACTAATTGTGGTCATAGTACCAGTGGTGATGTTTCAGTGCACGTTATACGCTGCACATTCTCATCTTCATGATATTTAAATGGTATGAGTTCAAAGTACACTCCGAGGTGGTTCCTTACAGTCATGTCGGGCAGCATGGTGTTGCCTTCTCATGTTGTCCTATAAAATCCCATTTTTGGTTCATTCGGTCTCGCCTTTTATATGCTTATCCTTTGGATAAAGGGCATGGGACTAAAGTATTGGTATGAGTTTAAGAAACATTTCATTTTTTTCAGAGAATTTTTCATTTCTCAACTGCTTAATGGAATGTGTAAATATGATCAGTCAAACGTACATTATTTTATAGACTTCTGAAGAAAACTATATCTGTTCCTCAGGATAATCTCTTGGTTGTAAAACAATTTAGAGTTCCAGTAAAATTATTAGTTGGCTGTTCAATGCTGAAAAGGCAGAGCTCGGGGCAGGGTTTACACACGTCATCTCAGCTTCTCTTCCCATCGCACTGGAAGAAAAAATGAGCAGAGATTGTGAACGCATCAGGATGAGTAAGTTAAATAGTCTGTAGCAACTTTTGGTTGTGCTGTTCTTGTCAGAGAGCAGACCGTGTTTGGAACACGGGAGGAAGCAACAAAGAAAATGGATTTGAGATCAATAAAGATAAAACCAAATGCATGGCTGTAAAATGTCAATAAGATCCCTGACAAGTTTATGTAGCTGCTGATAGCTATAGATGTCAACATATTTGGTAGTTCAAATACGTAAAACATTAATTACTAATAATAACTTGCTGCGGAAAGAAGCTAAGGCACGGCGAGAGCACAGGAATGTCTGTTATGTCTCCGGCAGAGATTGTTTAGCTGCTGGAAAAAGGGCTTGCTACACAGGACAGTTACAAAGTCTTGCATTTGATATGAAAACAGAAATATAAACAGTTGCCTTGAAACTAAATTACTGAGATGAATTCTAGGATGGGTAAGAAATAAATGATTTCCGGGCATGATCTATTAGGGAAATGAGGAACATCAGTGGACAGCAACAGAAAGTAAAAGTGTTGAAGCACTACAGCTGCAGACTAGCACAGAGTTTATATTTTCAATAGGAACTGAACTTGAATATAACTGAACTTGTGCATGTGCAATAGAATAAGATTTGGAAGCGATGAATCGTTGTGGAAACAACACTGGTTGTGTAATGTTTTCATGTTTTCCAATATCAAATCATTAGATAGAAATATATGGAAATAAAAGCAACACAGGTAGTTTGAGTTTGTAAATGATCTTTCACTGTTGTTATTTAATCCCACAATTCACATTTTCCCTCCGGGATGCTTTTGCTTTAGCTAGGGCTGTGTACTCAGCAGAGTTACTGAAGTAGGAAGTTCCAAAAATAGTATCTGCAACGTTGCCATTAGACAATTTCAGTCCCTCTCCTTGCCCTTTTTCCTGTACGTGCATAAAAAAAATCAAGAGGTGCATGTCAGCCCGACGCTCATGAGGTACTATAGCCATGTCTGGGTATAGGATGTATGGAATGGAAACCATAGGTCTTAATCCTGGCTCCTCAGCTTGTGAAGTTAGGAGGAGGAACAGAGTTGCTGAAACATTGATATTTTGAAATTGGGACTTAAATTTATTGACATCATTGCATAAGGCAGGCTTATTTCCTCTAGATATTTATTGGTCTTTGGTAATAGGTTATGTGTGAAATCCCTTGGCAACTGCACGAAGAGAAAGTGTGAAGCGGTTCCATAAGGCTCACAGATTTTTTTTTTTTGGTGTTCTTTTGTTTGGCTTCATGATTCACAGTCCTACATCCCGGATTCCTGAGGACGTGCTGCGCTGTCTGTGCTGCGTGCCGTGTGTGTGTTCGTGGTGTTGTGAGGGGAGGGGCCACTCACGAGGAGCTAGCAAGGAAGGCACAGCTGTGTTTCAACACTGGAGGTAGAAATACACCCAGAGAATTGAAGGTAATGCAGAAACTCTGAAAATCAAACCCAATTAACATCTGTTCATAATCTGTTTCCACGGAGAGAGAGCACTCTGATGATAGAAAAGGGAACTCGGCAGCTTCCCAATCCTTTCCAGGGCCCTTACACATCTGTGCTGTTTTCAAAGACGGAGACAGATGCCACGTCTGGACAAACACAGGGACGAAGAGAGGAAGAACAGGGCTATGTGTTTGCGTTTTAACCACCTGACAGCAACACCCAAATTTGGCTTTTTGATTGGTTCAATCACAGACGAAGTCTGATAAGCAAAGTTTAAGGCTACTCAAGTGTGTGGCCATGAAGGAGGAGCTGTAATTTTTCTCCTCTGAGGTGATGTCGATACACCTTTCTGCGGGCACAACAAGCAGTGGAAAAAGTACTGGTGGTTTTTCTTGAAATTTCATTGGAATTCAGGACCCTGTTTTTAGATGTCGCTTCAACCACGAAGAATAATAAAGGAAAAATTCTCAATGGTTAACTACTTTTGGTTAACTTTTTCTAGAAGAGGGAATATCCGTGTGCCTCTAACACACCCAGTCTGATGCCCTTCTCCAGGTGTGAGGAATCACTTCCAATCTTATTTTCAGGGGTACTGAGCAGCTGCAGTTTGTAGTGGCTGCAAATGGAGCCACACACTCTCAGTATATCTGACAATGAAGATACACTTTCTGGTCTGCCTAGTCTGTACACTACCATTTAAAATAAGGACATCTGACTTAAAGATGCTTCCTGACTGTCTCTGCTAAAACTTTTGTTCAGGTGCTTGATTCTGATCTGATTCTGATTCTGATTCTTGATTCTGACATCTTGCAGAGCCCTAGTGAGGCTGTGTGCTAGAAGAGGTTGAAAAAACAGAGACCTTGTATGAAGCCAGTCTTGAGGTCTTTTCACATTTTCCCTATTTGGTAAAAGAGCTTTCTCTACGCTTTTTCACTTGCCACCCTCCCCCATTGCCTTTCCCCTTCCCGAGCTAGGTAGCCACACATTTTGATTGAGGTTTAATCTCCTTTCTTCCTTCCTTTGCAAACCTACCTCCTCCCTTGCCCAAGGCAATCTGTCAACTCAAACGCATCACAAATCAACCTGACAGAGGAGATCTCCCCTGGAGCAAGGCACTGGGAGCTGCGCTCCTGCCGATTCTCAGATAGGGAGGGTGGGGTGCGTTTTCCACATAAAACCCAGGCGCAGCTAAATGGAAGTAAATTTCCATTCCTCCCTCGTCTTTGTTTCAAACTTCTGCTTTAAGCAAGGTGAAGCCACAACCTCAGGAGGATGTGCAGGAAGGTACACAAATGCAGGGAGGTCAGGAGACCTGCAGTGGCCATCCTCGGGCTCTCGGCAGTGCCGGGGATTGCTCACACATCTGTTGCTGCCTTCCGTAGTGCTGCTGAGCTGAGGGTCTCAGACTACAAAAAGTTGAACAAACTTCCCAAATCGAGCATGACAGAGCACCCGTTATGCTGATATAGAAGCTGAGGATGAAAGAAAGTGAGAAAGATGTTCGAGATGAGAACATAAAGAATCATGTGATTTTCTGTTTTACTCTTTCTCAGATTAGAAGTGCGGAGAAGCCGCTGAGATGCTGCTCAGCCCTGTCAGTAACACAAACCAGCTCCACTCTCTGCTTACCCTTGGACCTAAATCAGCAGCGGTACTGGCCTTAGGCAGATGGCTCATCCCTCGCTCAGGGAAAAGGACCAGGTCTTCCTTGGTTTTATGGGCATAATGTTGTTACTACTGCAAGGAAAAAAAAAGCTAGAAAGTAACCTTAACTGGCATTGCTTTTTCAGGACTTTTTCAGGGCAGTGGGAGAGGCTGCTCACGCATTCTCATGAGAACAGGCTAAGATACACTGTGAAAAGTAAACGTCTTCCTTTCCTTAAAAGCCTTCCTTTTACCTGTAAGTTGGTTAGAGTGCTTGCAGGAACCTTTCCTCACAAAGTTAAAGCCAGTGAAAACCTCTTGCTAGATATCTGAGAACCTCTACATCATCCCTTTTCCAAAAATACATCGCCATCAATGCAGGGCTTCAGAAGTTGGTTCTGTTTGTATCAATGAAATAAAGCACTTGGAGCAAGACACACAAAAGAGAAGGAAAGGAAACGAGGCCGCTCCTGATCAGCTTCTCATGGCAGACGGTTTGGTGTGAATCCTGGTGTGCCAACAGGCTGACCAGCCATTGCAAAACCTGCTGCTGATTCAATGGTTTTTGGAGGCAGAGTTCTTTCAGGTGCATAACCTTTCCTGTGATTTGGGGAAGTGAAACTGTACCCATTATCTAGATTTAGCCAGAAGTTGAACACTTACCATGTTTGATTTATTAGTTTTATAAAATGCAAGGTCTTTAATGTTTAGTGCTTGGAGCACACCGTAATTTTAGCTATGTTATTACAGTTGTTGACCAATGTATGAATTATCTTCAAAGACTTTTGAGTTCCTCTTAGCAAGCTTTCCCACTCCAGCTACCAAGTCAAAGGAAGCCGGGAAGGTCTCTTCTTTCAAGGAAAGAAGCAAAGTGTCACAGGTCAGATATATGTGAATAGTCTGGAAACACAGCCAGCAGAAGCCCCAGCGAAAGCACGAGAATTATTTGTTAGCTTAAGAACCATTACCAGTACTATTCACAATACATCATTTCAATGCCTCATGAATAGCTTCTTAGAAATGAGTTGTTAGTCCCAAAATCCTAGAAAAAAAGTGGCCACATTAAAAATACCTATCAGCTAGCCCCTTTGGTAAGTTCACTGGATCACGTAGGCAAAACTCGTGTCTGAACGCAAGTATCTCTCCAAGCCACGTCTGAAATGGCAGCATGGCAGAAGGGTGTTTGTGCTACTTGTCCCTGCTTAGCCTTTCCTCAGAGCACTTTGCCTTCAGGAACTGTCACGATGAAAACTATTCCCACCAGAATTAAATGCATTTAAAGTCATTTTTGGAAATTGTCTGGGCACAGCCTACTGTAAAAATGAGATGGCACAGGGCTGATTAAATAATGTTTATGCAAATACAAATGTTGTCAGGGCGTTGTTTTCTTATTCTTCAAGATCCAGCTTGTCAAAGGCTTTGGCTAAGTGTCAGGTTCATTGAGCTCAGCCGAGCTAGTAGGAGCTTGATTTGGGGTGGGCAACTGCCAGAACCCTGCAGAAACTCCTCTCCGCTGCATCTCCTTCCCATCTCCGACCTCAGCGGTCTGTGGGGCCTCCGGACTCTCCACCCATAGATCTTGCTGCTCCGCTGACATCCTACAGTTCCACTTTTCACCTCCTCTTATACCTTAAAGTCCCACGCTGTTCAGGCATGGTGTTTATCAGGAAGCAACGATGTCCCTGTTTATTTTTATAATGCTTTGGTCCCTCCGATGCTCAAGTAGGTAGTTCACTTGTTGGGTGAATATGGGCATTGCTAGAGCCACGACATTAGGAAATCACTGACGGGTGCTGAGAAGACAGATGCCTGCAGCAGCCTTGGGATATACAGATTCCTGCACAACGAGGAATTCAGAGGCTTTTAGGTGAATTGGGCCATATGAGGAATAGTTTTCAAAGATATTAAAGTGACTTTCTAATCAGAGGAAAGACACTGGATTGGATCTTAGTAGAAATACTAATAAATTCTACCCAAATTGGCAAACAGCAGTGCCTTTTTCTGATCCACATTAATTTCCACACGGCACATTCTAGACTCCTAGGCAGACGACTCCCTTGTTCACAAATAGCGTGAAAAGTCCTTGATGTCATTAGTCATCAGAGGAAATATTTGCGTAACCACTCCGAATCCAGCATGTATTTGCCTGCATTTTTATGACGCTTTGTCTGAATATTCTTTTAAACAACAGTTCATTTGTGCAAGTGCTCCAGGAGAGGGTACAAGAGACGTTCTGACTCGTGGGTACTATTGAAACTAATTCCATGCTCTCTTTTCAACAAATGTTTGCAAATTCTTTTCTATGGTATTTACACAGTTCTGATCTAAGCTTCATTAGCTCAGCAGATTCATTTCTGTGCTCCGGCACCTAGCTGGCCAGCTGGAACCTCCCAATATTTTCTTGTGGCATTTTCCAGGGGAACCCTGGGGAGAGTCAGCCACTCGCTGATAAGAAATGCAGAAATGGTGAAGTGTGTGTCCCTTGGTGTTGTCCTCTGCTGATGAGCCACATCCAAAAGGACCACTTCTCGTGGTATTTCTGCCCAAAGCAGCTCTGTATCCTTCGTAAATGCAGTTTAAAATCAAAACAGTAAGTCAAGTTTTGTATGTATAAATAGTTTTCCTTGTACATAGAGTCTGTTAGCAGTAGCACAGCAGTCTGCCAGTCACAGCAGATAGACACAGAAAATGACAAAGTGACAAATGTGTTTTTCTGTGCAACTTGCAAGGGTAGAAAAGAGCTATGAACAGGTCATTAGTGCTTGCCCTACAGACCCATGAAGTTCAGGTGAATTAGATAGAAACGAGTCCTTCTCCCTGCATTGCATATATATCACATTTAGATACTTGCAAAACTAGCTGAACGCATAGATAGGTAATAGTCCATGAAGCTGCTTTTTGCCATTTTAAAATAGTTTTAGGTGCCTGCCTGAAATAGGTACTCATAACACAGGCCTAGGGCTTGAATCTGATCTCATCACTGGCAAAAGACCATTGTCTGTCTCCTGAGTGCTAACAGTGGTTTTGGTTTGGCCATGCTGGGAATAAGATCAGAATATATGCCTGATGCTGGGCTAGATAGTGGTGTGAAATGAGGACTGAATGTTCTAAGGCTCTGATGAGTGGCCTCACCTGCGTACCTCCGGCATGTATCTTTGCTAAATTGCAGGTAGCCCTTACACGAGTGGGTTTCTGTAGGTGAATCTGTGTAACGGAGTAGTGGGGTTATCTGTACAAGTTCTGTTTTTTACTGCTTTGAGTAGTAGCCTGCGATGTCAGGAGAATTTTATCACAGAATTTTTCTTTGAAATGAAAAACGTGTGCTTCAGGTGAATGTTTGAATTGGCCCAGAACCCAATAGATCAGAAATCCAGAAATGTGGAACGCAGCAGTTATTGTCGTCTGTATGTGTCTTTTTCCTCAATACTTATGGTCTTGGCCAACACTGGAAACAGAATTACATCCCAGAATGTGTTTCCTTTGTTATTTTGTCCGGTTTAAACTTCTCACTAGGAATCAGACTTCAGAATGCAGTTACGATACTCCCGGATCCCAGCTGCCTGGATTTGAATCTCAAGGCATCTCTTCCCACTAACTGCTCGGTTGGTTCAGATTTAAGCTTCAGGCTTTGGCCCTTCTCAACCTTCTAAAAGCATGCTTTAATCTCCTGAAAATCATGAGCCTGATAGCTCCTGGGTGCTTTAATTAAGTGAAATGAAAGACGTTAATTTCCATAAATAGAAGAGCTTCCAAGAACAGCACCGGGGTTCCAGCCCAGCCACCCACCCGAACGCGCGCTGTGAGAACAACCTCAGCCTAATTAATGCTCCCTGAAGGAGGGAGCAAGGGTGGCTTGAACTTTATCCTGACAGATGCCACTGATACGGTAATGAGAGAAAAGGGAGTGGGTTTTGAGTGCCCTGACTGTGATAAAGAGCAGGGAAGATGGAGAGCGCTTCTTTGATCAACCAAGTGCTTTTAGCAGATTATGTGGCACCAGCAGCACCAGCACAACCAGCAGCACCAGCACCAGTACCACCAGCAGCACCAGCAGCACTAGCAGCACCAGCACCGGTACCACCAGTACCACCAGCACCACCAGCACCACAAGCCCAGCCCCAGTTCTGGCCCTGCCTGACTGCCGTGACTCCTTTTGGCCAGGTCATGATTTTGAGTCAATACAGACATCTAGTGGCCGGAGAGCTGGAAGCCACTCGGTTCCTTGGGGAAGTTCTCTCCTTGCACCATCTTCCTTTCCTGTTTTTTCTCATTTCTTTATTTACTTTAAGGAAGATAAAAGCAAGATCTGAATGTGGATCCTTATCTATGTGCCACATTTCCTTTGGTCTTAATTTGCCTTGAGCGGTTCTTAAGCTTTGTTGTGGGAACAATGAAGTGAAAATTCAAGGCTATTTTCATAGGAATCCAGATCCTCTTCTGGAAACTCAACATTATCACATCATTGCCACCGAAACCAATTTGTGCAGACTGAAAACTTTAACTGTGCTGAGCAAATGAGGTTAAAAATTGTTTGATACAAAGCTGCTAAAAGACAGGGACCCCTGAAGAAGAGTGAGGTATATTATGCGATCATACAAATGGGGAGCTGCTACTAGAGGGCTTACCAAGAATTCTCCCAGTAGCACCAGCAAAAAGCAAGGCTGGAAGCTTCTCGTTCAGTCTGGTTGCATCTGGTTTTGTCCTATCCAACACACCTGTCCCTGTTCCCCAAGAACGGATGCCGAGATGTATTTATTCTCATAAGTGGAAAAATACGATTTTCACATTGATTGTTGTAAGCCCTGAAGTCCCGGAGTGACAATGGGATTTTATTCTGGCAGCCAGCATAGCATGTTTGGCTACTTTCAAGTTACAAAATTAATCTGTGTCATCTCTGCTACCTATGTGGCCACACTGGCTTTGGCAGCAGCAGAGGATGCATCTGCTCTGCAGAATCCAGAGTCCTTATTCGTGCTGCTGGAGGCAACAACTGAATTTGGCAAAGGGTGCTCCGTCATCAAAACGCAGCAGGTCAAAATCCCAAGTACTTTTACCCCCACGCTGTAGAATGTTCTTCTAAGCTGGAATCCAGATCTGAATTGTAAAAACTCCCTGATTTGGAAGTATTCACAGAGCTTGTTTCAAGGAAGGAGAGAAAAACATGAATAGGATGAATTGAGCCTGGAGATGTGAAATCAGGGCTGCAGTTAAAGCACTGTGGCAGCATTAAAATTCTATGCTTAACACTATCAAACCAGTTGCTAGAGCAGTTGGAGAAAATTTATTTTGTGGCTAGTGGTTATTTCTTTGTGCTAATGAAATGGGCATTTTTCTTCAGTGAATTGAATCACAGCTAATTGAGTAGCAATCAGCACAGGCCCCCAAGTTCAGATAAATGTTGCCTTCCTAATGCTTTGTAGAAATGCAGAATCCATTAACTATCTTCAAATGAGATTATTTTTTTAAAAATTAGTAGAGTCTTAGCAAGCCATTACAGACAGCATTTGTGCTGTCACAAAGAACTTCCCTATTTACTTAACACTAGGAGGGGAAATTTATTTTCAATTAATTCAAGTGCTCTTAGGTTTTACGGTTTGTTTTTATATTCCAGGCAGAAATATGAGTTTCTCATAGGTGAGTAGGCCTGCCTTTGTTCAATTCAAAATTTTCTTTCTTACGTGTTCGTAGAAGGGAAGAAGTTCCCCTGCTGATAGCCACTGATTCATCTCAATGAGTCTAAAGTACTGGGAAACTTTTTTATTGCAAATCTGCCTTTGCTTTTGCACCCTGCCTGTACCTAAAACCAACGCAGCCCCATTCAGCAGTGCTAAATTTCCTTCTGAAAGAGCCCCAGACCTCTCTCTGTATTCTTGATGCTCACAAGCTCGATGGTTCACAGCAGCATTTCCTCCCGGTGCCGTTCAGTCGCAGGGCTCAGTCTGCCTGCTCGGAGGGGCTGGGAGCCCCTGCCCTCCCCGTCGGCGCTCAGACCCTCGCATCCCACCAGGCCCCATCGGGACCGTGGGGAGAGAAACCTGAATTTCTCTCCATGGCAGCTTAAGAGAGCTCACCAAGAAGCCAAAAATTGGGGCGTGGGGAGGGGCAGGATGGAGCCAGGGGCTGAGAAATAAACAAAATAATGTGCTGATGCGTTGTAGAAGAATGGATTTATGGCTTGTGACACTCCTAAAATATCTTTATGTAATAATGAAAACTTCATTATCCAGCCCTGTGCCGAAGTGTTGCCATGGGCCCGCCGCAACTCCCTGGGAAGATCTTTCATCCTGACAGAAGTTCTAAATTACAGCATTAGTGCTCTAACGGAGAGGAAGTTATGGCCTATTTTGTCCGTCCAGGGAAATGAGACACACATTGCTAGGGAGTAGGTTATTGAAATCTAATCACTGAGAATATTAAAAATAGGGTAGCAAAAAAAAATATTCTGTGTGAGCACTGGGGATAAATTAAGTGATAAACCTTGAGTGTTTACTGGAGTTTCATTATTTTATGAAAAAGTGATTCATCTTTATTACAGTTGAGGCTATTATGTTTCACATCATTAAGGAGGCAATGCATAGAGACCGTAAAGCTAATTTCCAGTCCAACTATCAGAACACATTATGTTTTTATTTTTATCACAGGTATTGCAACATCCTCTGTGACTGCGTGTTCTGACCTCCAGAAACGTTTGATCCATAATGTTTTAGAGACAATGAACTAAAACCAACGTGTGCTCACCAACTCATCAGCATCATGTGTGCTTGGGCTGCTGCTCCTGATGTCCAGGTAAGAGGTCCGTTATTTGAATTACAGCCACGATGCCAGGCCTGAATGTGCAGCCTCAGCTGGGTGTCCTCTCTGACCGCTCTAACCCCATGGCTGAATGACTGGGAAAAAAATAATCTTGCCTGTATTTATAAGCAATTGAGCAGCCAACCATATGCAGCATTGCTTGGGAAGTTTAGTTTTGTTTTAATTATTGTGCGTTTGTGCGAGTCCTTCTTCTGGTCTTCACACAGGCTGGATTTTGCTTGGCATTTTGGCAGATCCAAACCCATCAGTTCCTCACAGTTCCCAGGCAAACACGTGTTGTAAAACTTTCCCAAGACTTGTGGCTTGGGGTACGCAGAACCATCTGGAACCAGACAAGCTTTGCCTGGCTGCAAGAGCTTCACTTGCCTTCCTCTGGCTGCAAGAGCTTCACTTCGTCCCCGTAGTTCAGAGACAGCCGTACTCCTGAGGTTACTCCTCGTTGCAGAGCAGAAGCAATGTAACTGCAGAGCTGCAGGAATACTTCTGGGAACACTCATTTTAGCTTTTAAGTGGTTTTGCCGGGCTAGTGTCCCTGTGCAAGTCCAGGTTCCAAAAATACCACAGCGAGGGTGATTACTGGCAAAAGCCTCTGCTAAAAGGGCAAAATTTAAATAAACACTTGAACTCATTCATAGGAAATTAATCTGGAATTTACATTTGTAAATATTCCTATCACAACCTCTGTGAGATCACTGAGAAACTCTGATCCAGTCATGGCAGGGTTTAAACATCTGTGTAAGGGACAGAGCAGCCCTGCTAGGGGCTGGGTAAGGGACCTGCAGCCCTCAGGGCCCGGCGCTCAGTCCAGAAATTCAGACTCATTTTCTGACACAGGTGCTACACGGGCTGATGCAGAGCAGCTTTTGTGTACTCTGAAATGAATTTCCTTGCTTCGTGGGGTCCCCTCTGCTGCCCAGCAGTTCCCGTGTCCACCTCAGCCACCTCCTCAGGGACCCACTTTAGTCTCTGGGCTCCCTGCAGTTTTTTCGTGCCATTTCATGACAAAGCCGAGTGAAGAAAGGTGTTGATGCAGGACCCCCAGCTGCTGAAACAGTGCAAGAGTTCAGTGAGGGTAGAGCACCCTCTCTAGCACGGCCCTGGTAGGACACTCCTGAGCACCGTGACGGGACTGCCGGAGCCTCCATCCCTGCCTTCTCACCAATGCCTCTGCCACAAGAGCATCAAGGAAACCCTTATTCAACCTGTGCAAAGAGGAAAATCTGATCACAAGGTAATTGCAAGAGAAACGAGTATCTTCTATTGGATTTTCTGAAGGAAAACACACTGGTGTAAAGGGCACATACGGGTGCATGTACACACAGAAACGCAAGTTCAGTGCCAGCGCTGCTCTCTGGTTATCATGGAGAAAGGCAGGATGAGGAATGTACCTTTGGGACAGGAGGGAGAGCAAGTTGTGTTGCTCCAAAAACAGGCTCTGAGTTAACCTGTGTGAACATGAGTGGCCCAGGGAGCCCAAAGGTCCCACCTTGTACAAGGATGCTGTGTCTGGGAGGACGTTAGCCCACCCCTTGTGCCAGGCAATACTAAGGTGTGCCCGCTGTGTAGGTAGGATGTGCCTGTACAGAGAAACAGCCCGTGTATAAGACACAGCGTAGAGGCTGTTGTGTCGATGGCGGGTATCTTCGTGGTCTGGTAACATTTCTGAGGACAGGGATCTGCAGATTAAGGTTGCTGTTGGTATCTTCCAGTGATGCAAGTGGCAACAGGGGACCAGTCTGCGAATTATCTGCACGTGTTATGCAGACCAAGAAGAGGTAATTGCTAGGAATGCCTTGGTCAGGATTTTGAAGCAGATAACAACATCACTGCAATAAAACACAAACGCAGTAAAGAGAATATACTGCTCCTGGTATCTGGTTAATCAATGGACTGTAAAGAAGCTGAAGTGATAAACTGGCTATAATCAGGGCTAATTTTATGCAATATGGTATGTTCATAGCACCAGTCTATTTTATCTGATTTTTTAAAAGTGTAAAGTTGCTCGGCACTGCTCAGTTTCAATACATACCTTAAAACAGATGAGGAAGGCAGGAACACATCCTTATAATACATGTATAATTCAAACAATATCATCAACTGAGTATTGACTGCTGAGTAATGTGCTTATTAATTAATAGGTGTCTTCACATTAAATACATTTCTCAGAGCTGTTCTGGGACCATTTAATAAGACAAATAGTGAGGTGTAGTACAGTACTTTGTCATTAAATATATGTCACGTCAGACAGAGACGTAAACCACATGCCTCGGGTAGCGGTCTGCTGGAATGTGCCACAGAACAGCTGATCACAGAGAACAGGGTGGTACAGTGACAGAACCAAAGATCGGTCCAAAATGAAAAATTAAGCTGCCTCTCAGAGATTCCCCACATTTCAGACAACTTTTGCCTCTTGGTTCTGCTTATCAAAAAAAAAAAGCCCTCTGTTTTCAAAATTACACCAGAAAAGCCTACCAAACGCAGGGGAAGCCAGGAAGGACCTTATTCTGCTGCTCTGATCTATTGTATTACTGCACATTTGGATGCCACGATAAAACCAGCACAAAGAAAGAAATGGGAGTCCTAGAAAAAAATATCTAGTGTGGATCATCAGTATATTCCTTCAGGAGTGAGGGTGCAAAGAAACCAGCCATAAAGTTGGTGATGATCACAAGCCCATTGCTCTTGACCTGTGGTTTTTGTAAGCCCTGTAGCAGTCTGTGCATGCCCTCGCTGGCTGGCTGCTCCCTTAGCAGGCCAGATGTTCAGCCAGCAATTACTCCTTACTCTATCTGCAGGCATCCACTGCTTTACTGTTGCTGTCTTCTTGGTTTTATTTGCTATTTAGAGGCAGGTTACAACCCTCTGGCTGGCACCCAAATATCTTCAATTCCTTTCCTGGGTAAATAATTTCCTGTCTTCCATTATTCCTAGCAAAGTTGTTAAAACTCACTCCTGGCAGTTCCTGTGTGTGGCAGCAAAAGAAACCGCCGCCTCAGTGTTGAGCCAAGCACCTGCTGGGTCAGTACTTCTCCATCCCGCTCGCATCGCATCCACCAACCTGCTGTGCTTCACATACGAAGCAGATCTCTGAAGAGTACGGATGAGAGCTTGCACATCTCACACACACGCCGTATCCAATTTTCTTTACTCCTTCTATTCTCTTGTGTGCTGAGCGGACTTTTCCACTGACTGTTTGATTGATGGATATTCAAAAGGCATCTTTATGAGCCCTATAAATAATCCCTTAAAGGTTTTTCTTTCCTCTGTCAAAAGATGCCACTTGATCAGTTGTCCGAGCAGCGGTCCTGGTCACACCTCTCCGCCAGGTTGCTGTTTGAGCAGCGCCTGCTCTGTGCCTGCCTGGCCCTTGCCTGTGGCTTTGGGGCTGCCTGGCGTGCAGCATGGGGCGTGTGGCTGCGTTAGCCTTGCAGGGCCTTGCTTTGTGCTGGGTTCTCAAAAAGCTTAACTTGGCTTTTTTCATCAGCGGTTACTGGCACATAACATACTTTTTGTTGGGGATGGGGTGGAAGCAGGGTTATATGAAATGGAGACAAATTTCCTATTCTGAGGTTTGTGTACGTGTAAAACCGCGCAGACTCCTTCCCAGCACCCAAAGCCATCCGTGCCTTTCGGTCGAGAAGGCACGGCCCCATTTCCCCCTTTGGCTAACAGGTGCCCTCGATTTCAGCAGCCCTGTGCTGATTCACAGGGACCTGAGGGGCCTACACTAAATCCCGGGGCAGAGGTGCAGAAGGGATGTGCGGGGAGCTGCGAGCAGGGGCTGCGGAGCTGCGGGCACCGGGGCTCAGCCGCTCCCACCCGCACCCCTCTGCAGGTGCTGCCGCCGGCAGCCGGAATGGCTCCACTGCCCCTTTTCAGACTCCAAGACTGTAATTCTAGCTGACACAGTGTGAAGTTTCATTTTTTTTTCAATTATTGCATGATTTGTGGTGGGATCAGTTGAAAAGAAACTTCCCTCCCTATGTTTTTATACCCACTGAATTCATTGTTTGCAAGAAAAACTGTTGGGACAATAGAGGGACCGAAGTGCTGTCTCCTGAGCAATGTATCTAGCCATGCGTTTTACAAGCGTCGTACAACCTCTTTTTCATCATGGCTTTGATTAATATCTGGCTTTTTAAATATATGGGCTCTTTTCATAAGAGCCACTTTGTGTGTCTGCTGTTTGCCACTTGACAATGAGAACTGGATCAGACTGGGCAGGTAGGGAACAGCAAGATGAATAAATGACAGAGCTGGTTCACATTAAACGTGACATTGGATATAACTATTGTTAGCGTGACTGAACGGAGATGTGTATGATCCTGATACTGGTTTACATGAGTGCTTCCCTACTCTGCTCAAACAGCATAAGCAGGCCTTTGGAAAGAGCATAAATGATTCCTGTGGCTGTGTTACAGGTGGCGCAAAGGGACTTTACACCAGTGAGAGTCAGTCTGCACATATTTAAAATAAATAGATGTGCACATAAAAAAATAACCCCTATTATTACACAAGGATGCAGTGGGAGTACCAGGGGAATGGCTAAAGTAACAAAACTTGACACCAGTGATAATAAAAGAGGGAACTAAAGCAAAGAGATCACCCCAGCCTGCTGGGTTTTGAGTGCTTAATCAAAACTGACTTCTACTACTGCAGCTGCAAAAGAAATGTTTCTAGCTTCCCATTAATTTCCATACAATAACCCTCTAATGGGGGAGTTGCAGGGGAGAGGAGGGCGATCAATCTGCCGTAATGACACACCAGAGACTAAGGGAAAATGCAAACTTGGAGCAATTTCATGGCAGGTGCAACCTTGGAAAGTACGGCCATTTTTCTGAGTTAATTTGTTCCCCTGATATGTTTGAAATCCATATTTGTACTTTAAAGGTCTAAAATGCAAGATGATTAAAAAATATAACCAGATTTTTGTAAGCTTTTCAACTGTATCAGGTGATATATTAAAGCCCCTCCTTGGAGCTAGGACAGCTCGATATCTTTTATTATTTGCTGCCAAAAAAAGGAATAGGATTGTTTATTCTAGCATTCAGTTTCTGTCTGTAGCCTTCCCATTTACCTCCCTAGCCTGATGCTCATTTGTCTCGCAGCTGAATTGATCCCTGGTTCTATAGGAAGTAATAACAGTAATAATAATGCTAAGTGTAATAGCAGTAATAATTATTGTTAGTAGTATCAGTACTGTATAATGATAACGATCACTGTGGCTAAAAGTTTTAAAGCTCTTAAATGAGTTAATTTGTGAGGCATTCGGGTGCCTTCCTCTTTTGGGTATTTCTGAAATTCCATCTACAAGTCATAACAGAAACAAACACCTTCACCCAGGGCAGACGCTGAGGCTCAGAACTCATTTCATTTTGGGTCTTCTGCCCAGTTACCATTTTAGTAAAATCCATGTTGATTTGAAGGGCCTTGCATTTTCATAGCAGGGAAGAGCAGCTTTGGGGGAAAGGAGAGAACGAGCCATTCCCTGACACTGTCTTGTGTAAGTTGGGGAAAATCATGGAACCAGAGCACTGGGAGTGCCAGCCCAGGTTGTCGTCTGCACTGGTGATGGATTGTCTGCGGAGACTCGTTTCTTGCAGCTTACCACCGCAGTAAGTTACAAGTACCCCTCTGTGAGCGTGGTGCACTTGCAGTTCCCTGCTACGCTTTCCCCATGTTTTTGACAGCAGCTGAGTTTGGAAGAGACGCTCTTCCTTCTCCTGCGTATGCAGCCCAGCCCTGCCAGGGCCCAGGGGGCTCTGTCACAGCGCCCGCAGCCCTCTCATTTCTGTCCTCCCATCCCTGTCAGAGCTGCAGCCTGTTCCTCTTTTCACCTTGTGATATGGGCTTCTGAAAGCCAAACTCATTTATGCTGATTTCTGCTTTCCTTTCTCCGCACTTAAGAGCTACAGCCACAATTTGGGAAGTATTGCATTTTAAAGCTCTGGGAAGCCAGGGGCTTTGCATGAGAATTGCATACCTGCTCTGCTCTGATGCCTTTGTACTTTCCACTGAGTACCTATCTGCATATTTAGATTGTGCCTTTGTAATACAGCCCTTGGCGGCTGAAGTTAAGGTATATGCTTTTTTACCCAAAAGGAAGCTTATTCTACTGTGATGCTGCATTTAGGTGGTGTTTTTGGCATGTGGAGCAGCTTACTGTGATCAACAACTATTCTTAGGTTCTGACTTATGTGCCATTCTAAGCGCATCCTCTTCCCCACCTGCCCCCAGCTTAAAAATTCTGTATCGGCTACACCTACAAACTGCCTTAAGTGCCTTGTGGTTTTTTCTGCTACCCCACTTGGCTTCCAGTAGCATGCTTAAGTAGATAAACAAAATAATTGATCATCTAAATGAGATTGCAGGATTCGTAAAGGTTCAATTACGTCTTCCTAAGTTTGATCTCAAGTCAGCGTAATGAAGTATCTGCCTAATTCTCAGTACATCATCAAAGTCAATTTATTGGAATCAACATCTGCAGAGAAGGTGGCCAGAGGAATCAGAAGAACGAAGCAGCAGCCACGAGAAGAAAGACCAAATACACTAGAGTTGAAAGGACAATCTCCTTTTCTGAGTAATTTCTCTACTGATTACAAACATAATTTGAGGACCATACGTTATATCCCAAGTGCTTTTAAAGGCTTTTTTTGACTTCCTTACTGTCACAGAGGAGCTCAGAAACACGACTGATTCAACAGAGCCGTCGTTTTTGGCGCAGTTTGGCTGTACTTACTGTCAAATGTTCATGTCAAAATCTCTAATGCTCCAAAGCACTTTACTCCTCTTCCAGGTCCAACGGGTGAAGTGGGAGTGGGAGAGGTGGGTTTTAGAGCTCTTTAATGCAATGAAGGCAGATACTATTTAAATGAGGAGAACAGATCTCAGGAATAAATTCCTAAGGGAACAGAGCAGATTCACTATCGCTTGCAACCCTTAAATCCATGTCAGTCATCTTGCTAAGTAATTTAACCACAGTTTGAGGGGGAACATGACACTGAATGTGCTTTTCTGCTATTCATGTGATTGAATTGAACCTCAGCTCCTTAAGGGAATAAGACAGGGTCTGGAAATTTGCAAGAAAAATTGCAGAAAAAAAAGTTTGCAAGAAAAGATGCCTTGCAATTTTTGAAAAAAAAAACAAAAACTATTGGAGATGATAGGTTTTGAATAGGTTTTGAAAAGAAAATATTAGATGCTAAAGTTTGGTTGCTGTCTTTCATACCTTATCTGTAGTATCAGATCCATCAAACCAGACTGGTTTGCTCCTGCAATATCGAGATACATCCAAATAAGATGGGTCTGCCGTGCGTGTCTGAGAGGCCAGTTCAGAGAACAAGCTGCATGAAGGAAAGAGAGCTTGGGTCTGAATAGTGTTGGCAGGATATGCAGTCCTCTCAGATCTGTTCAGGCAAAGCTTTTCCTTCCACCAGCCCCTTTTCTCACTGTCTCTGGTGATTTAGGAGGTCAAGTTTTGCTCCTTGCCACATGTCTTTGCTACTCTGTAGGTCCCGTGCTCTCCAAAGCAAGGCATGCACCTGCTGAAGTTACGTGTCTGAAACTTCTCGGGTCTCTTCAGTGGAGACCAAATGTAGGAGCCAGCTCTGACATCCAGGCTCCCATGGTCGTGGGGAATATGCACCTTCAATCAAAGAGCACAGTATCGTCTTTTTCTTGGATTGGTTTTAATACTGCTCTCCCCATAAGGTGACAAACCCACTCACTGTCCATCCAAAGGTAAGGATCTGTAAAAGGCAATTCAATTTTACAGGCCGTGAAGTTTTATGTCCACTTCTCGCGTTTCTTCCCTTTTGTTTATGATTTCAGAAAAATCTCTCAGCCTGCAATCTATATTTTGCCTCTGAACATCCGTAATGCAAAGCTCAATTCCAGCCACTTGCTCCCAGAGGAAAGCAGAGCAGAACGCCCAGCTGGGGCTGCAGCGTGGCGTTTGGATGTGGGTGGCAGACGGGCAATTTGGGTTCTGTTCCCAGGCTGGATGCTCAGAGGCAGCTGGTGGTTAGAGGCACGGAGACCAGCCTTGGGACAACCTTTCCTGTGGGTGCCATCAATTCTGCACCACTGTTGAATAGCTTCCCAAGTTATCTCACAGCAATAATGTTGCCATCCTGAAAGCAGTATTTGTACGCAGAAAGTGCGGTATGGAGAAAATCCAGATGCTCATTACACCCTTTCAGCAGCGAGGTCTGGAGTTTTCCCTTTGAATAGCTCCCATTTCCTCTTCTGAGAACGACTCTGTGCATATACAAGCCCAAGATTAAAGACAGGAAAATACTGTGACATTTAAAAAAGATGTAAATAGAATAACTCATTTTGCCATCTAGGCAGGAGTCTCGGGTTTGACAAGTACTTGTGACTCCGTGGCTCACTCACAGCATTGCTCATCACCTCTGCTCATAAACTTCCACCTAGAAAATAATGTAATTTAATTAGAAATGTGGAATTAGCCTGTTGCGGTCACACTCGGTTAAGCCGAATCAGTTTGTAAAGTCCGTTGTCACTGGGGCTGCAAATACCTGTTCCATTAGCAGCCTAATGTTACGTGTGCGTTACGAGGGAGATCACACTACATCATCCACCATATTTTCTTCTTTATTTGCTTCTCTGCCCTCCAGCCTCTCTCATCGTACTCCACCACAACCACAGGCTTTTCTTCTGTAACCTCCCAAGTCTCGCTGCACGCCTGTGGGGCTTTCACGCTGGTATGGAGGTTAGGGCTCCTAGCACAGCATAAAGGATTAGCGTTGGGCTATCCTCACCTGTGATGTTTCTTTATTACCAAAAAATAAAAAGGAAAACCATGAGGACAGTTCCACAGTTAAACAATAAATACAAATAAAGCCATCTTGGTTTGAAGTTCACTAATATTTTTGAATGCAAATGGGATGGGAGGAGGTTAGCCTGCAAACACTGATTTGTCGTACAGCCTGACGAGACGAGTGCTTTCAACGTGCTTTGATCCTCTTCTTTTTTTTTGGCCCAGGCATTAGATAATGCTCTAGAAGCCATTAGAAAAATAATGACAATTGAAATGCTTTGAAAAACTGACAGTTTGATAGTCTAATAATAGCCCCTACACTGATCTGGAGAAGGTTTTTGTTGCTTTTTTGTATTAATTATGTACAGTGCATTTCAAAATGTCCTTTTCTCCCCAACAAATAATGTAACCCTTTCAGAGACCTGCAGTCCTGGAAATATGAAATACATCAATGCCAATATAAGCATATCTAACACGTAGGTATACTTAAAGGTGTACGTACACCACAAAAAAGCTGGCAAAAGATGCTGTGAGGTTGAAAGGCGAAGAAACAGAGAAGACGGTAACACCTTTGGTTATATTCTTTGAGTAGAAGAGAGCCCCAAAAGGCTGGCCATGCAGAGTGCTGCTCTTAGTGAGGGGCACAGCTCCTGCATGGTCCCCAGGAAGATTTTTCTCTAGGGAGAAAATACATCCCAAAGGGCAACGTGGATGGGAGCCTACGTTTCATTGCAAGATCTTGTTTTTGCAAGATCTTATTTGGCAGCGATAAATGAGCAACTTTCAAGCCTCAGAAGTGATTAATTTCTCACTGGAGCTGTCTCTGAGGCTGTCACAGCCTGACAGTCCTGACATAAGTGTCATTTATAATGTCACAAGTCTATTACACATAAATGTCATTACACAATTGCTTTGAGGATGAGGAAAGGTTCGCTAGGGGAAGAGCGTCTGATACTAAGTCAATTATATATCTTAATGTTATTGTTAGTTGTCCCCCCTCATACAATTCCTTTGTGTCTGATTTGTTCATTTTGTGCAAATCAGCAATTATTTATTGCAGTGATACTAGTAGGAACCCAGGTAGGCTTGGTGTCATTAAAACTCTGGCACAGGCTTGCATATGTTGCCATGATTGATATCAACCTGAGGATCGTGGTGCTTTGATAACGAGCCATCCTGAAATACTCCATCCTCGGTCTGCCCCCACTTCTGCCTGTGTCTCTCTGAAAGGTGCCAGCATATGGGTGAGCCGATAAATCCTCCGCGAGGTTTTGATAAAGATGGCTTGTTTTAATGAGGATGACTTTTTGTGCAGCCGAACAAAAGAGGCTCTTTCTTGTTAGAAGGACAGAGGAGTTCAGCAAATTCCCCTGCGCTGCACCTCAATTATTCCCTAAAATTGGCATAAATGTAGCCTTCGTTTTGTTCTAACAGGCTTTCATCCTTCTTGGCCCAGACACAAACAAGACTTACGCTGGGGCTTGGTGCACCGATGAGATTTGAATGCATTATGCACAGGACGGTGCAGCGATGGAGCTGCCCCGCTGGCTCGGAAGGAGAAGCAGAGACGTGGGACAGTGCTGCAGCGCCCGTCCCCTGAACAGCCACGGGAGCTGAGCTGAGGTTTGATCTGAGGTCGCGTGAATCCAGCCCAGTTTGGTGAGCTGGAAATGAAGCTGCCTGTTAGGCTACAGGCAAAGACCTGCTTCTGAGGGCACTCGGCATTTTTGTGCTGGCTTCAGCAAAGGGAATCATGCTGTACTGCAATCTGAGCTGACTTACAGACATGTAAATACAGAAAAAGGCCACAAATTTCCATGATAATCCTTCAGATTTCTACGAAGAAAACCGAGATGAGAATCAGGCCTTTTAAATTGCTCCCTTTGCCTGTTTGCTATTCTGGGAAGCTATTGTTCTCAAAGGGACATCTTTAAAGCAAAAGCTGGTAGAATAATTTATCTGCGAATAATTTATTCAGTGATTGATGGGAAAAGCTGCTGAATAAATAATTCACTGAATGCTAATGGAACATCAGAGATGGTCGAATAATGAAAATGTTTATTTGCAAATAATTTATTCAAAGAAAAATGCTGGAATGTATCAGCTCAATTATTCTTGGTGAATAATCCAGTCATTCCTACCCAGCCCACTGTGACATGTTGTACAAAGATGGTTTTTTTTCAACTAAATGAAAAAACTCCAGGTAGCTAACTCGAGTTTGCTCCAAGTGAGGAGCTCTGATCTGCTCCTGGGAAGAGCCCTCACAAGAAGTTGGGGTAAGGAAGTCCTCAAGACTGAGCTAAAACTGAAGTTCAAGCCCAAACTCTAGTCATGATGGCAGCTTCATATCCTAAGCCTCTTTCACCCTGATTCAATCACATTATTAGCAGCAGTTTTATTTTTTTTTTGAAATCCCCTGTGTAATTCTAAGCATTATCTTTTTTTTTTCTTTCTTTCTTTTTTTCCTGAACAGCACAGGATGGGGCCCTCTGTTGTCTCTCTGGAGACTTCAATTCTAAATCTGCACTGACTGCAGCAAAAATAAATCAATGAGCCAAAGCCAAACTCCCCAGCAGAACTTCATGCACTGAGCTTTGAGAACAGGATCGGAGACGCCTGGCAGGGCGCCGTGCGTGCGGCAGGTACCGAGGGCGTTGTGGTCCTCAGCTGTTCCCTCTGCCGGGAGAGGTCCTCCCTGCCTGCATGCCGCTGTACAGCAGGTCTCAGGTGCTCCTTGAAAACGGAACTGATTTTATGCTGATCTTAGAGCTAATACAAGAAAAATCTAAATTATATTTTAAAAGAATCTACCCTTTTATCTCGTGACCTTAGGCCTCTCCCTCTCAGGCAGAGAAATCAATCTCGGCTAATCTTCCGGCCAAGTAAAAGTGAAAAGAGGAACCCACATAAGCATGTATTTTTTCTTCTTTTAGACACTTTTAACAGAGATGCATATCAAACATCCCCAGCTTCCTCACATCTGAGGAGAAAACATCCTGAAAGGCCCCATCGTGACCTGGGGAAGAGGTTCAGGTGGAAGTAGCAGACGCATCCCCCGAGGTGCTGGGTGGTTGAGGAGCTTTGCAACAGGGCCCGCACCTTCCTGCCTCTGCAAGGGCCACAGGACTCCTCAGGTCTTTCTGAAGACCCAGCTGCAGGAATCTAGCAATTGGGCAATCACCTGGCACCAGGGAGCTGATAAAACCAGCCGCCTGGGCTGTCCCTTGGCTTGTTAGGTGCTAGCTGTGGGAGAGGCTGTTATTGTTGGTTTTAGTTATGTATTTATTGTGTTATAGTAGTTAGCACCTAGTAGGAAGAGTTCCTTCAGCAGCTCTCTGTATACAGGAACCCTGGTTTTCCTTGCTCAGGGTTTCAGGCTGTGGGGATGTGGTATGACTGGGAAGGAAATGCTCTGCCCTCTCGTGCTGGAGGAGCTGGCTGGCCAGAGAATGCTCAGGCTGCAATGGGGCCCGCAGCTTCAAGATGAGCAGATAGGTGATGTGAGCATCTAATGGGGGGCTCTTCAGATGACTGACAAGTTACAGTTATCAGAGGAAGAACCAAAGCAGGGTATTTACAGTCCTTCTCTTTATTGTTACCTGCCTGAACCTCCTAGGGCTGCAGCATGAGACACAGTGTGTACAAGAGCAGTACAAAGGTAAGCTTCACCCGGTCTACTGTCATTTCCAGCAACCCCCTGTTTTTCTGATTCACTTATCCTATTTCTTCTACCTCTTTTCCTCTAATTCTGTAAGCATTAGGCAGGGTTCATAACCAGGAAAGCATACAACCACCTGGGGTGTAGCTCTTTGGAGCTTTGCTGTCCTGTCCCTCCTGGATGAGAAGGGGAGGTCAGGGATGATATGGCTGAATTTGCTTTTTATTAAAAGAAACTTCTAATCAGTTGTAGATTCATGCTCTGGACTAGGGCTAAGGATGGTGTATCTGTTGTCCAAAACGTTCTGGTTGTGTCTGCTTCTCATAGCTCACAAACAACCTCTCAATTTACATTATCTGCGCAGTGCTGCAATCTCAGGTGCAGATCAGGTCATCTTGCCCATCTTTCACTGCTTTATCATCTTGTTTTCTCCATTTCTTCCTGTGATATATTGAAGTAAGCGACATTTTCAAGAGCAGGGGCACTAAATCATGTATGCTCTGTGTATGCATAATCTGGAGTATCTGGTCCAGAATGCTAACAAAGGCACGTTGGCAGAAAGAAATTGCCAGAGAGACCTTGGAGTCAGCTGGGACAAAAGTAGTAAGAGGCAGGAGAAATCACATCTTCTCTTAATAATGGGAGTCCTTCTAATTGTCTGAATAATTATCTCCTCGTGCAGCCACAGGAAGGCTTTGAGGTCAGGGTCTTGCATAGTGGGGCTGCAAAATTGTGGTGGAGATGAATTAAGCTCCAGGTGACTTATGGGCAAAAGTACAGTAGGGGAGCGTGTGTGGGGGAATACGTGTGTACAATCAGCAAATGTATTAGTGACTGAAATGCAGGGACCTCGTGACACTCATCTCAGAGCCTGACTTGAAAGTCCCTGCCACTTCTCAGAAGCCTTTCAGATCACCCAGGACTGCTGGGTGCATCAGATGTGGAAATAGCGTTCATGCAGTGGGGCTGGAGGCAGGGGGAAAAGGCCCCATCTGTGCCATGGTCCCCTGGGAATCTGGAGAAAACTTAATTTTGCGCCAGATTTCGATCATCTATGCACTACCCTGCCTAGATCTTAGAGAAAAAAATAAAGGTAGCTGTGCTAAGAACCTGCTATTATATTTTCTTTGTGATTACACCCATCCATATCAGAACCAGCTCAGAGTTGTTTTATTCTCCAAATTTCTGGCTGTATTAGCACTGTCAGAATCCCTGATTTATCACCTCGCAGGGAATCTAACTGCTTGTCAGTGCCTTACTTTGCATTTTTGTTCTGGATTCAAAGCTGAAAGCACGGCCAAACTGAAAACTTTTCTTGGATGCTGACAGAAATGTAAGAGAAATCTCAATTTTAAAAAAGTATGAAAGGACCATAACAATAAGTCTCGCACTAAGCAGATCAGCTCACCCTGCTAACATGAAAGAAAGATTCAGAATGAGAAGCTGATAATACAGGCTTTAGTTTGTGGGAAATGAATTAGAAAGATGCTGTTGGAAAGAACTATTTCATTGAGGTGTTTTAGTGGCATATAACAAGTCGCTATAGCTATACTGTAGCAAGCTAAAATATTATTTAAAAGTTAATTCATATTTTTAGCATATAATTTCTAATTAACTTGCTGTAGTTATCTTGTTAAATGTCAATTAAGTCTCGGAGCATTCCTCAAAGGTTTCCTGTATTCATAGAACGTAATTATACATCTATTGCTCATGTGACCCTTATTACTAGTATAATCTACAGCTAAATATATCTTTTACATACTAATTATACATCGCTAACTGCTATATTGATAATCAGTAATTGATTTGGCACAATGGGTTGTCACGTTACCTTTCCAAATGTCAACTGGAAGTATTTAGTGTTACAAGTTCTGGCCAAAGCGCTGGGCTCTGCCCGATGCTGGAGCTCAGCCTGGCGCTCGCTGCGTGCGGGGGCCGTGTGTCATCTTTGCTCCTTCCTGGGTTCTGCTTTCGTTCCGCCTGGCGGAGGTAGGGCTGCGGAGCAGGGTCGTGTTGTGCCTGGGAGGGCCCAGCGGGTCGCCTTTTCGTGTCTTCCAAAGCACCAGCACAGCTCCGTGGCTGAGCAGCATTGACCTTCCTCTTACAAGGCGGGATTAATTACACATGAACAATTAGCAGAAAATACCTGAAACCTCACTTAACTGTGATCTAAAACAGTGATGGTCCAGATGGAAAAAGGAGGAGAGGAGGATGTAATCTGGAAAGCTGGAAAGGCCTTAATCAGGTTTGCACATTTCCTACCCAGCAGTAACTTGGAGCAGATATTATTCCCTGTGTCTGGTCTCGGCTAACCTCTGCTGCTCCTCCCTCCCCCTTCACTGTCTGAATAATATTTACTGGTACGTCAATGCTCTTCGGAGTTCGGATCTTCCTTGTCCCTTGCCACATTCGTATGTGTCTGTGTTGATACTGATGTTATTCAAACAACGATCATCTCCTTCCCTTGTCAGTTTATATTGAACGTTTCACATAGCGTAATTTTAGCAAACGAGTGTCATCCTCTGCTTTTCCCATTTGTGTTTTTTCCTTTTGCTAGAAGTGGTATTTAAATTAAACCATGCCTTGTTTTTTTTTTTTTTTTCTTCACTCTTGTTTCCTAAGGCAACAAATTTTGTGGATCTGGGAAATAGAATCAATATGAAGTTGGATTGTCCTTATGAGATCCTTTAATGCCCCAGGAGGCCAGGCTTTGTAAATCAGGATTAAGAAAAGGGGAAATTACTGAGGGTAGGATTCTTCCGAGGGCTGTTTGTGTGCACATCGTGGACAAATACTGAAATGTGCAAACATAATCCAGGGTTTTGTGTAGCTTTAATTGAAACAGTTTGTAACCTTCATTCTCTCCATTCTTAAATGACTCTTTTAATCTTCCTTGAGTTCATATGGTGGCTTCTACTGTGCATCATGTTCATAAAATATACAAAAATTCAGTGCTATTTGGAGCAATTTCTCCTCCAGTGACAGGAGGAAGAGACGGCAATTCAAATAATAACACTGGTTAATGGGAAAGTGAACATCCTCGGAATGCTGAAGCTTTGTGAAAAGCTCTGTGGCCACTGCCAGGGTGTTTAAACTTTGTGTGGAGACACTCTGAAGGTAAATGAAAGGCTTCCTTAATTCTGAATAACTTTTATTGATTTTTTGAAGGCAAAATTTTCCAGCTCGCTCACAGCATTCCCTGTCTGAAGAACGGTTTGCTTCAGCTGTGCTCGCAGTTATTCCATGATGGTTCTGGTTTCATAAAAGGGCTCTCTTCACCAGAGTTCATTAGAAGTTAAAACTTAATTGAATTAAGGCAGTTATCCATGCAGGAGCAATTACAAGAGGCAGACGTACTCTCTCCAAGAAGACAGGTTTGCTTATTCGACAGGACCGAGGGAGCCAGGCCAGCCGCGGACCCAGGGCTGCCCTGCCAGGTGCTGCTCGGGGCTTGCTGAGTCTCTCCTGCTCCCTTCTCCCCTTCCAGGCTGTTGGCCTCCAATTTTTGAATGTGGTTGTTTGTCTTTTTCCCCTGGCAAACTGCTTCATCAACTGAATTGGTATTGCTTGTGTGCTGTGATTTCTATTATGTCAGTGGCTGCCTTTGCCTCGCTGTCAGCTTGTGTCACTGCTGCTGGGGGGACAGGCTGGCTGCGGCCGCGCTGCTCGCCGTCCCTAATCACTTTACATCACTTCCTCATAAATATTGATCCGTCCTGAACAGCCGTCTCCCAGTCTTGTGCCAAACCATTACATCGCCTAATCCTTAGCGGTGTTTGTGGTGTTCTCAGTGAAGTTAGCTCCGATGTACACCTGCCACGGTGGGTGCTGTTTGTGTCACACAAGGACATCGTGAGCGAAGACGAGCCCTTGTCTTCAGGATTAGTACTTTGTAGAAGACTGTTTGCAAACACTACAATATTCCAGCAAAAGGTCTTTCATCAAGACAGTGTAGGTTCTTGGTAGTTCCACAGATGCAGCAGAAATCAGGAGGAAAAAGAGACAGGGATGTTTGCAAGGGGCTTGCCCTGTTGCACAGAAAGGGAAATGTTTGAAAGCAAGGAACCGCAATAAGCCAGGTCTTCTGAAACTGGAATAACTTTGTTTCAGGATATTCCCTTAGGGATTGTAAGCATCAGGCATGGAGATATTTTATGCGTAATCACTCAGATAAATTTCCACCCTCTCATCACTTATCA
Organism: Heteronetta atricapilla; assembly: GCA_011075105.1. NCBI lineage: Eukaryota > Metazoa > Chordata > Aves > Anseriformes > Anatidae > Heteronetta > Heteronetta atricapilla. The sequence goes on along the minus strand of CM021756.1, from coordinate 5,207,434 downwards.
CCATGGAAGAGTAAGGACCCATACCAACCTCAGCTGAGCAAGGTGCTGTGGTGAGTGCCGAGGTTTTAGCACATCAGCATTTCCATCTCAGCCACATCACTTCAGTTCCTGATAACTCTGTCTTGTCTGGCACACCTCCCAGAGACCTTCCCCAGCCTCGCGCCTCCAGTTCAGTAATAGCACAGGGAGGAGAGATTGCGGCAGAACTCGTGCAGAAGTCTAAGCTCTGGCCCAAAGGCATTAATTTCTTCCCATTTGTATTTTGGTTTCCCAAGGAGATTGAGAACGAGCTACCTTCCCAGCCAAACGTAGATATTTTGGACTTGTTTGAGAACATAGCCTGTTTGTGGTTTTGGAAGTCAGATTTAATTACAGGTCTTGGTGGAATGGCAGTGCTGGGAGAGTGGGGGCTGCAGACTGAGACTGAAGTGAGGGGGAATCTGAAGACCAGGAGCTGCAATAGGAAGAGCAGAAAAGGTCTGAAGAAGACACGGATCAAGTAGCTAAGATTAGAGCTGCAAGAGTTCTCTTCCTATAGCACGTGGTTCGGTTTTACCTCATTTGCAGTCCTGGCATTTTCCTTTTCTTTGATATGCTCATATATTTACCAAGCTCCAGGAAAAAAAAAAAGAGAAAAATGGAAGTTATATAGATTCAGTGTGCATAACGAAAATGTGATACGACATATTCCCTCTGAGTATTTTCAGAATAAAAAGGCAGAGAGAAATCAGATAAATGTACCAATAGAAGGCAGCTGTCTGCCAAAGCATGTTTTAAATATCAAATTTGAATATAATAGTATGCATAGTTTCCATATCAAATTATGACATTATTGGCAAAGACTAGAAGGTGATACAACTCAGAGTCCTCCCACATCCCTGGATAAGAGATGAAACAGCCTTAAATGGAATAAAAAGCAATTTTGTAATCAAATGCAGGATTACAGATATTCATGTAGTACAGACAAGGGAAATCTAAATGAAGGGAAATGACTGATTATTTTTTAATACATATTTTTTATGCTAGGGTGGATTTCCAGACTGATACAATTGCCTCCTCTGCACCTTGCATCTAGGCAGAGGGATTCAGTTCAGGCCAAGGATGTTTACTTGCATGTAGATGAGTCAGATTGTATATTTAATATGTCACATACTATTGACTTCGTGAGCAATAAGGTAATAACGAGAGCAAGAGCATCTGGAAGGGTGCTGTGAAACAGTTATTTGTTAAATATTGATGATTTGGTCTCATAACCGTCACAGATAACACACGGATGGAGTCCGGGGCTGCAGCAGGACCGCTTGGCTTAGCCAGCGTGGCACAGTCCTAACCAACATAGGAAAGGCTCTGGTGATCCAAGTCAGCTGTGCCTTTGTTCAGAAATATGGTAACATCTTCCCATTTCTCTTGGTAATGTTTTCATGGAAGGTAGGTGGGGACTGGCACAGCAGTTCAGTGAAGACTGCTGAGAAAAGTGTCCGTGTAGTGTGAAGCTATCCTGAAGATAACGGGGGGTTGGGTGGGGCGGTGGGACCTTCCCTGGGGAGGAAAGGCTTTCCGTGGGGTTCCCCGCAAATGGCAGCGTGGATTAGGTGTGGTGCAGGGCTGTGGCTCCCTCAGACACAGGGAGAGAGAGGAAGGAAGGGGGATTTTTTTCCATGCCTAAGAAATATTACTCTAATATTTCTTTTTGCTTTTGCTGCTGTTCCCTCTTGACAGTTCCATATAGCTATGGGCTGTCTGTCAGTGCTTCGTACACACAGACACACACACTCACTCAGAGGGAATATTTGTTAACTACAACTATCTGAGGCAAAACAGTGAGGTTCTGTGCTGAAAAATTTTTCAGATAACTGCCTGGGGCACCAGACATTTTAGAATCAAAATCTGGAAAGTCAAGTCATTATTTCTGTTGTTTTAGTGCCTGCTTTTATTCTCTTTCTTATTGACTAATGTTCCTTAACCCATATTGCTGTGGGTGGTTTTTTTCACATCTGCACTACATAGAACTGTTCAAAAAAAAAAAAAAAGACTTTATTTAAGTCTTTCCAATGTCTTCTACTTTGTATTCCATCATCCATTCCCATCTCCTTTTTTAACTACTATGGACATAAACTCCAAAGCTTCCACCTGAGACGTGAATGTAAAGTACGGGGAGCAAATGGGAGCAGAAAGGAGAACCCTCCTCAGCTTCCTGGGGTGAAGCCCACCGGACCTGCAAGAAGATTAAAGCAGGTACAGGCCTTTGTGTTCACATAAGGCCCCTAGGAAAAAAGGAAAGGGACTCAAGTCCGGCTGCGGGACAGCTCTCCCTGGTTCTGGCGCCTTTGTATGGTGTCGGGAGAGAACAGGCCCTGAACGTGGGAGGGAGGCCGCTGATGGAGAACGCCCTGTGCGAGTGTTTGCTCCAAGGTCTGGGCTGTTTCCTGCTGAGAGGTTACGCTTTAGTATGTAGACAACAGCCAGCAAGGAAGTAAAGTGCCAGAATAATAAGGAGAAAAGGTAGGACAAGATGACAGAGTTGTGGTTGTGAATGTCTTCTGTGGCCAAGACCCCCAATGGTCTGTGGGGGTCTCATGGGACCGTATAAGAAATTAAATCAAAATATTTTTTGATTAAAAATCAAAGGTAATAAAGCTATTATAAATAAACTACTGGATGTGACACTTGGAGGAGGATAAAATATTCTTTTTCCAGCAGCAGAGCAAGCAGGGAACTCAGCCTGATCCTCCCCTGCTCAGCGCCTTGAAGTCTTGATGCTTTTGTGAGCACCACAAATCAAAAGGACAGTTTGCCAGAGTTCATGGTGAGGTCTTTGCATGCACTGTGAGGACAGTGATGGAGAACACTCCTGAGACCAGCTCTTCTGAGCTCAAGAGTCTCTGAGAAAGTCCTAAGGAAGGAGACGTTTCCAGGGAGAGAGAACAGCTTTTTTAATGCGCTCTACTAGAAACACACAGCCAAGGTTTTTGGTTAGACAGCCCTCTTAAGGCATCTTTCACAAGCTGCAGGAGTGCCAGCTGTTGTCCCTTGCTACCTGTAGGACACACAAAAAAATAAAAATCAAACCACGAGATGTGAAGAGCAGGAGTCTGGGCTGGTTTCTTATTCCTACTCTACAAATTCAAGTACTGGTAGCACTGAGTTATTGCCTTGTTTGCCCTGCACAGAGCGCCTCTGCCTCTTCTTGGGAACATCCTGGTTGGCACCGGGATTTGGGGGCGCCCAAGGCCTGAAGCCCCCAGCGCTGTGGGGAGGAGAGATCCTGACCTGCCTGCAGAAGACATCTGGGTCAGCCAGGGCTGAACCCTGGGGATGATGAGGGAGCTGCTTGTGGGGCCCCCCGGGGGTGTGTGAAGGACTTGGGGCAAGGGGCTTCTGCAGAAAGATGCGGTGCGCCTCCACTGGAAGGCAGGTTTTCCTTGCTTAGCTTTATCCCAATGTAATGGTTGTGTTCCCTCCTTTATAGGTAGAACTAATAGACCCTTGGTAAGCTCTAATCACACCCTGTGGTTTCCTCGGTAAGCCCTCAAAGCTGGGCGCTGTTCTCTTGCAGCTGTGCCTCAAGGAGATTTTAGGAGCTGAATATGATTTCATGAGTGAGGCTCGAAAATGTTTCATAAAAATATGGAAGTGTGATGTGATAAGAGAAATTGTTTTAGGTCCTAGAATCATTCTGTACATTTGATGAAATTCAGCTGAGTCTATTTGCAAATATTATTTATCGTGGCACTTCACTTCTATGTTTAGACTTGTATGATTAACCGGCCGCTCAACTGCTGAGCGAAACGTCTAGTGTGTCAGAAGAACTGCATTGGAAAATTAGGGATATAAACTTGTTTACCAAGATTGGGTGGAATCTTCACAGGTCTGTCTGCAGTCTTTCCCAATGAGATGTGGCCTATATAACGATGCTAAAGACCTTTATCTAATTTCTCGGCGTGTCAGCGGGTGATAGGTCTCTCAATGCGGGGCTCTGTCACGCACCGACGTGCACGCCGTGCAAACTAGCTGACTCTGAACTCCCTTAAATTTTCCCCTCTCTTGACAATAGCCATAAATAATAACACGGTTGCACAGAAATCATTCCAACAGCGCAGAAACAAATAAATATATTAGGCTTGACAGCTTAACTGCGAGGAGCCGTTTGTCTGGCCGTGCGGGGAGCCGCGCTAGAGGGGGCTCTGAGACAGCTCAGCGCCGGCTCCTCTCCTGCCTCGCGTGTGGCTCTCGGCACCACGCGTGTAGCCGGGCTTTAATGCTGTCACCCAGTATTTAAGTTACATTTTTAAGTTAATATCTCACTTTCGTCTTGTATTTATGCAGCCAGGGACAGAACTGCAAGTAAAACTGTCTGTAAATGGGCTCTGGTCTGCTGGTTTTCCACGCGCTCGTGTGCACGGCTGGGAGCACCTCGTAGCTGTTCGGTGCTGGGGGAGCCCCGCTCTGCGTGGAGTCGGGGTGTGCTCTGCTGGGGGAACCGCAGTGACCACGGTAACAGCGGCAGTGGGGCTTAGGAAGTTCAGTTTCTACTGATAGTCCTGCTCTTCTGATCCTGGGGCTGTGAAGGGAAAGGGTGTGCTTGTCCTAAGTCACTTCCATACGGAAAGGAAACGCAGACGCTTGGTGCTGCCGTGAGGCCGAACCCCTCGCGACGTGGCACGCACCCTGCCGGGGCGCTGTGCTCTGCCCACAGCCTCGCTGGGAGCTCCTCAAATGGATGACTTGTCCCAAGTGTGGGCAGGGCCGCATCAAAAGCTTGCTGCATCAGTACCACCGCGTGTTCACGTGGTCCTAGGAGGGTCTTTGGCAGCACAGCACAAGGCAGCAGACCTGCAAGGCCCATCTATTTTCTCGGATTGTTTTCCAAGCTGCTCTGCGCTGCGTGAGTTGCAAAACCTACAAATCACGAAGCCATCCCCCTCCGCTGAGAAGCAGGAGGGGAGGTTGCATTTCATTGCTAGAGGGCTATGCAGAACCCCAGCACAAAAATAAGTTCAACAGGAAGGTGGTTGGCATTTGTTTGTCATCAGGCATGCAGAAGGGGTGGATAGATTGGGAATGAAGATTTTTGGCAATGCCTATAGCATCACTCTGGGCATTGCTCATGGACCTCTACAGCATGGGTGCTGAAACTGACCATCTGACATAGGAAAAGAAAGTTTTAATTGTTTATAATAAACTGTGTACACTATGCAAATAGTGTAAGTGTCAAAAGGTTCCAAAACGGCAGCAGCAAAGTGATGTATTTATTTTTATTGTACGTGAAGATGCGCTGTTTTTTTCCAATTGGATAGTTGCTGTAATAGAAATATTACACTGACAGCCCAGCTTACTCCCAAGCCTAATGCACTGCAACTTTTTTATGCTGATTTCAGGAAATACAGCTCCTGTAATTTGCATCCAGATATCAGGAAATGATGCATTATGAGAACATTTCATCTATCGCCAGTGACAAACCCACTGAAATCACTTGTACTAACAAATTTACAGATAAAACTCTTATTTAAAAAGACTGCTATAGAAATTGCAGTTTTCTCCTTTAGTCTGAGTTAAAAACACTGGGAATTTCAGATGCCTTTGAACCCAGCAGTAAATAAGGGGATGGTCCAACTGCAGACCCAGGATCATAGAGCTGCTGTGAGTTTCCCAGTCTTAGCTTCGTTTTCTCCAGAAATACAATAAAGGGCTCTTTGCTACTAGTGATGGATGAAGCCAGATGGGAATTTTACACTGGAATTGGAATGCAACAAATAGTGCATTGTGGGTTTAGGGTAAATGAGCTTTCATGGTTTGAGCAGTGTTTTTTTTGGAGGGCTAGGTGTTCCAAGAGGTTTAAGTGTTTATTGTATCCTGTTTTCATTTGTATGCAGCCTCATAGACTTTAAGAGCAGATTGGTCGTGAAATATTCATCGACTGCTCACTACTGGACTGTCAATTTATAGTTCTGGCTCTGACTTTTATTAACATTTCCAACAAGTACCGAGCTTAAAGAAAAATAGGGGCAGAAGTGAAATGTGGGCTCTCAGTCCTTCTAGGTGATGTTCTCAGGTCAACAGCTTAGGTCTGGCATTAGGGAAATGTATCAGATGTCTCTGCTTTTGCTGAGTTGTTGCTTCTTATTCTTGCATAAATAGAAAATACATGGGTTTTGGAGCTGTCAGTCTGGGTTCTACATTAAGCTTAGAGTAAAGCTCAGGCAATTGGAGATGATGGTGCTTTGATACAGTTTTCTCAAGCCAACTTGCAACCTAAGCAAAATTACATACAGCTTTTGCCAAGCTTAGGATTTCTGAAAATGCTTTGATTTCTCCTTCTCCCTACATTATTTGGCACTTTGCTTGTGGTGTGCAAGCACAGTGGGTGTCACAAATGGAACATGCATGTAAGAACAGGGGATTTTAAACGGTAACATGACAGACATCACTAGATCATCAAGGAAACGCAAAGTGGTACGGGGGTGTGGTGAGGGGGAAGCAGTCCAGTACTGGAGTAGGCTAACGGACTGATGTAATCAGAGGGGCTTTGCAAGCAGCATTATTCACGAGTGGTATTGCTGAGTCAGAGAAGAAATAGCTACGTATGAAGGGCTGCTCTTGGATCACATCTTCATGCAGAAATTTTTTTAACTGGTGCTCAAGCAACATCACTACTGAAGCTCCAGTAGTTCACAGAAAACATAATGCCAGAACTATTTCAGTTATGAAGTTTCTGCAGTAATAGCTTGTGCTGTTTTGCTTAGAGGGTTCTCAGTGCCCAAGTGGGATTTTCCTTGCTCCAAAAACAATGAACAGTGATTTAGGCCCTGTTTTTTCAGGAGGGCTTAGGATGCAGAACAAGTAACTTGACTTTCTGATGTAATGTTTAATAACCTTTTTCCAGGGTTTTTCTTTTGACAGTTCAGAGGCTGTTACACATGAGACTAGTGCATGGGGAACGCCCTCCTCACCGCAGCTGATACCCTTAAGGCAGCTTTTTCCTTGCACCTTCTTGTTTGTCCGTTAATATTGCTGGGTTCTGAGGCACCTCTTGGAAAGGTGGAAAAACAACAACAAAAGCTGAAAAATGTCAAACTACCAGATTAGCCCTCCTTGGCAGATAGCAAAAGCTATTTTTCTCTGATGAATGGCTCGGCAGACACGAGTTCTCATTTGTAATGGAGGCACAAAGAAATAATTCTGGTCCAGCTGCAATGCTTGGGCCTCTTTGAAATGTTGACTTCGTAAGGTATTGTCTGGACTCTCCCCTGTACAGGGTATGACAGGGCAGCATTAGGAGAGGACTCAAATGGTTAGGACGTGTGAAACTCTAATAATTTTATTTTGCTGTCTCATCGTGTTACAAGAAAATAATCACTCTTGTATTTGTTCATTTGTTTTGGTTTACCGATTAGCCTGGCACTTGCATTGGAAAGAAAACAGGAAAAAAGTTGTATGTTTTGTCTCCCTACTTCCGTTACAATTAATCTGATTTGTGTTAGGCATTCCCCCTTGCAGCATGTACGTTTCACCAACCTTGCAACTACAATTCCTTCTGCATAAATCAATCTCTGTTTAATTTTATCCTGTACTGAATTTGACCAAAGCCTCAGGAACTGGTTATAAAAACTGTACAAGTTCAGCTTTTTATTTTGATCAATTCTGAGGTCTGTAGGCAGGTATCTTGTGATCACTGTTGAAGTGTAGTACAATAGTGTTTTGTTGGAAATTGGACAACAAATTTTAATCATCTGTGCTCTCTGCGTTGATTCATGTTTTTGAAGTAGCGAGTAACCAAGGCTTTAAGGTAACAGCACTGAGTACAAAAGTTTTCAAGACTGTAAACAAGACTTACTTTTAAGTACTCTTTTTAATTATTTATCATTGAAGTTCTGTATGACCGTTGTGCAATGCAGCCACGTTATAAGCCCATTATAAGTTTTTATTAAGGAAAACTTAATTTTTATACGTATATATCTATGATCCTTTGCTGGTCTTAAGCCACACAAGAACAAAAAGGAGGACATACGCCCCACCAGGACAGAGAAAAGCACCAAAGATGTTCCCAAACTGGCTGTAGGCATTGATTCTTCGCCAGATTAAAAATATTCTGACTTTCAGCACTGGGGGGTCCCCGTGGGTGGAGGTGGGCGCAGCAGGGCCGATACCAGTAACTGCTGAGCTCATCCCAGCTCCTGGTCCCCTCAGAGCCAGGGCAGCAGCAGCCTTCTGACGGCTTCACGCAGCTGTCAGCTCATACCGAGAGAGAAACAAAGACTGTTTTATCTGTGGGAAAGAGTACGTCTTTTCACAGAAGAAAGTAAAGTGAGAATCGTCCACACCTTCCCCAGGGCTGTGCCAGGCCTGCCTGGGGGCAGCTGTGCTGCGTGGTTAATTGCACGGGGAGGCCAAGCACGAAGCTGGGAGCAGCCGGGGCTGGAGCTGGGATGGAGGGTGCTGAGTGGGGCTGGGATGGAGGACACCGAGTGGGGCTGGGCTCCTGGCCGGGGCTGGAGCTGGGGTGGAGGGTGTCAAGTGGAGGGGCAGCAGCTGCCGCGCCTCAGGCCCACGGAGCGGGGCAGGGCCGCACGTGAAGGCGTCCATGTGGAAATTGAGACTGGGGAAACTGGGCTCTGTGCCGATGGGAAAGTGACTGCCCTTCACAGGTGGGGCTCGGCTCCTTGAGGAGAGGGGGCAGAGGCAGCTGTGTGTGCTGGTGGTGCCCTGCCTGCCCAGGGGCCTGCATCGCAGCCCGGGGGTGGGCTCCTGGGGAAGCTCCTGGTGGTGTTCTTCCAGCAGGACAGCGCGAGGCCTGGTGCCCCAAACTGAGCGGGAAGTCGAGGGGAAATCCTCGCTAAAGGCAGAGCTATCTGACTACAGCTTTTGGAGAGTTTTTGCACTTCTTGATGAAGTTGAGGCTGGGATTTTATTTTTTCCAAATTGCTTTCTCCTACCTGATGGTAAATGAGTCCAAAAAAAGATTTCTGTCATGTTACAATAGAAAAGGAGACAGATTGCACCATTGCTTCATCTTTCATTTTAATACCTGCCAATAACGTTTTGCAAATCCTGGAAAGTGTAATATTTGGAAAAAAAAAAAAAAGTGTAGCTAACATGAGGTTAAAAAATGTCTTTAGTGTGTAAAATATGAATCTGGATGACACATAGGCAGCTGCAGATGCACTAATTTGATTTCATGCCTTAGAATCAACTGTTCCCCTGCACTGAAAGGCACATTTACATCCATCTGTCAAAGTCTATTCCTTGTCTTTTCGGAGTTGCTCTGCTCTTGTTTCACCTTGTGCTTTGTTCAGGAGGGCGAGTTTTGATCTACGTTTCCATCCCATCCATATTTTTCAGGAAATGTTCTTTTCAGGAAACTTGTTCTATTCTTACTTCCTTTCCTCTTCTGAGGCTTATGGTTATTATATTACAGGATTATTAGATGCAGAACACAGGATCTGAGTGTTTAGGTTTTAATCCTCATGAGCCAAAGCCCTTCCTATGAAGCTGTGTTGAATGTGACATTCAAAGTCATTCAATCCTATCAGCGGAGCTCGGCATCTGTGGAGTGTAGCAGGACAGAACTTAGGTTATAGCCCCCCAAAAAGGTGTAAACCCACTTCTGCACTGTGCTTTAGTCCTGCTTGTGTGATCGCTGAGGGAGCATTGAGCATGTTCCTGTAGGCATTATGCACGTGTGTGCCCAGCAGGCACAGCGTAGGTACAGCAGTGCTTTGCTTGGGTGATGGAGAACTTCCACAGGGACGGGCCTTGCTCTTGTTATTAATTCGCCTGACTGCATAGAACACAGGGTAACTGAAATCAAATTGAGATCTTGTCCTACATCCTAGGCACCAGCAAAATCAATGTTTTGTATTCTCATCACAGCATGACATTCTGAAGATGGAAATTAAAGGTGCCTGATAAGCTGCTTGGAGGGAGCCGAACCTTCTCTTTTTTTACTTTGTGGTTTGGAGTGAGCAACTCACATTTATCAAAAGCCAAAATTGTTTTATGATTTAATTTTCCCATTTAGGAACAGCTGCCATCAATTAGCCCTCAGATACTCATTTACAATGTTTTGTTAATGGTGGTTGGACCTGTCTTTCTCCTTAAAGTGTTTATAAACAACAACAACAAAAAAAAATGAAAAGTTTGTGTGAGGGCAGAAGGTAAGTGAGCTGTTAAGGCTGCAATGCTGATAGGTGGAAGATTTTCTGGCTGCTACTAGAGGTAACAAGTTCCTTGGTATTTTTTCCTGGCTGTTGGGGAAGAATCAACTCTTGGTAGTAGAACTGGTAACAAATTCTTGGCAAAGAGGGAAAGAAAAAACAGAGGTCAGTGCTGAAGCTGCATGAAGCTTATTAATTTTTGCTTCATGAATTTTCATAGTGCTAAATTGACTTTAAAGTGGAAAGGTAACTGTTATGTCTTTACTCAATGTATAATTACTCAAAGTTACTGCCAAAAGATACAAGAAAGATGAAATACAAGGAGCCAGGCTCTGCAACCTTTACTTCTGTTGGCAAGTGCTCGGTTATGCTGCTTGGATGTCTCAAACCAACAGTCCCATTTGGAGTGGGACATTCAGAGCTATTTGGGTTGCAGTGTGGCTCTGTATCATCCTCAGCATTTCTTATTATTTTTTCTTTAACTCTTGGTACTTTAAGTACCAGCTGTCATCACAGTGGTCAGGGCAAGACCTGTAAGTATTAGCAGTCCTGATAATTCAAGGAAACAAGGTAATGATTGGGGTCAGGAAGTAGCCTATTTGTCTGGAAAAGAAACCAGATATTTATTGGCACTGTGATATATCTGTAATCTTGAAGCACCTTGATTTTTTTAGCCGAGACACAACAGAATTGCATTCAGTATGCTTGGAAAAACTGTTTTCTTTGTTATGCAGGAGTTTGCTTAAGATACACAAAGTGTGTGTTACATTACAGATGATCTGTTCTGGTGGGTGAGTAAAACTCCTATGCTTGTACAAAGAGAGATAGCATAAAGCAGTTCCTGACAGAGCAGGGCAAGAGTGATGACTTTGGGAATATTTGCCTCTCTGACGGCTTTCACTGGGACAGAGCTGCAGAATAAGGCATTTTGGTCAGGGGAAAAAATCTTGCCTGGCTTGTAGTGATTGAGTGTGGCTGGGCTCCGAGCCCTCAGCTACTGAGGGAGAGCATTTTGCTAGCGAGAGCTGTGTGCTCTGATAGTCCCTGCAATAGGATTCTTCTGTTTGTTTTCATAGTGCTGCCAGATGGAATGTGAGAGAGAATCTTCTCATTCTCTTTTAATTTCATGTCTTCCAGTATGAAAATTAAAACTGCTTTCCAGTCGGACCTTTACCTTTTACATCACATAGCTTCATCTCCCCCACTACTTCCCAACACTTAATGGGCTTGCAGGCAGCTGAACCACGAGACAGAGAAGAGTGAAATGATAATTCATTCGGGATGGAAGCAGGAGGCAAAATGTAATCCATCATATCTGCTCTATCTCATTATGAAAGTGAGATACAAGAGAGGGCAAGCTGTTAATAAACTGGTGGATGAAGTTATTTTACCAATCTGTTACAGCAAGCAGGGACAGACAGGGGTAGAAGTGCATTATTCACACCTTTTCCTATTTTTTTTCTTCCTCATTCTATGGAAATGCCTCTACAACAGCAGTAAAGCAGTCGGGCTTAGGGAGCTGACATCCAACACCTCGCACCCCCCTGGTTTTCTGCGTCCTGATGAATAACGCATCAGGAGCTGCAGGAGGGCATCGCAGCACGGGGCTCGCTGGCTGCTCAAGTCAAAGGGTGGTAGGGTTTGTGGTGGCTCCCACGGGATGGCTCTGTGCCCCAGCTGCAGCAGGCTGCCTCACCCCTCCAAGCAAAGCTGCCCCCAGGAACGGTGCCAGCTTCCCCTGCACTGCCAGCCAGCCGCCCTCCGGGCTGAGGAAGGAGGGTTGGTAGCTCAGGCAGCTGAAGTCCTGTGCTGTGCTGTGGTGGGGGGCTGCAGCCCACGGCCACCGGGAGCTGTTGCCAGCAGCAGCGCCCCCAGCACGGTGGGGATTGGTGATCAGAGGGGCTGGAGCGTGAGGCATGTAAAGTACTCGTACTGCTGCTCCTCGTGTGCGTGCATTTCAGCAGAGGTTGAATCTGGTCAAGTTTAAAAGCCTCCTCTTAGGGAACAATGCAGGCACTTGGAAAACACACTTCAGCAACACCACGGACGTGTTTATTTTGCCCTTGCCTTCTCTACTCACAAAAATCTTGTTCTGTCTTCTGCTGTCTCTCATCTCGAAGCCTCTCTCTGGTAAGCATAAGGCCTTTTTTCTGGAGCCTTACAATGGGCAGATTTACAATTTCAAGGCTGTCTGTTTGTGGTGAGCTGGACTACTACGCAATGTTGTAACGGTGGTTTGTGTGCCTTGTGGTCAACACAAATAAAACTTCAGAAGAAAAATGTTACTATTATGCATCCAAAACCTGTGCAAGACTTCAATGAAAAGGAAGGGTGGCGTGAACGTTCCGATAAGTGTTATCCTGTAAAAAGCCTTGCGTGCACAGGCACCCATCCTTTCTTTAATTTTTGTTGCACTGCTGGGGATTTCCACAGGACTGTGAACATTTTGTATGGAACTGATTTAAAAAAGAAACTTATCAGCTGGGAAAGGCTGCCCTGACCACTGGGGCCCAGGGCAGGGCTCAGCATGACCCAAAGCCCACCTCTGGGGCCTGGCACGGTCACTCCCCAAAGCCTTTTCCTGGCCTCAGCGTAGCTCATGCACCTGCAAGCCTGACTGTAGCTTTGAACTTGCTATCTTTATTTTTGGTATAGATTCAGCAAGCTGTAACCAAACTCTACCAGTAACTACCCTGCCATGAAAGCACCGTGCCTTTGTGTTCTCAGCCTTCCTCCTCAGCTGTCACCGTTCTTGCAAATAGTAACAACAATAACAGAATAACTCGCTCAAGATAAATGAGGTTCCTGAGTCAAAAAGACTCACTCTGCTTCCACCAGGGAGGACGAGATTGAGACATAACCTCATTACCATTTCAGCATGATCACAGTAGGGCTGCAGGGGTTGAGACTAAATGTTTTCTAATTCAAAGGAGAGAAGAGCAAATTTACAGATAATGACTTTATTAGATTTAAGCTTCTATAAAAGTATCTAGGTGAGGTTCAGTGATGACATGAAAATCTGTTCCAGATTTTCCTTCCCAGTACACGGGACTTTGAACAAGTTGAGAAGAATAATGAGAAGTTCTTACATAGTTTCCATTCCTTCAATACTTGGACTATATGCAATTCTTAGTTGAACTAGTAATCATTAAAAGACTGATTTTTTTTTTTTGAATGCACAAATATTAGAAAAATAGTTTCGAAAATGGCCCATAAGGGACCTTCCCAGGAAGTCTTGCTTATCTCAGCTCTACTGCTCAAAATGTCTTAACTCAGAAATTCAAGTCAGCAAAAGCCCGGAACTGAAAGAAGGTGAGCGAATACATGGAACAGTTTGGTTCTGTCAGCCTGAATGAACCAGGCATGGCCTAGAGCCGTTTGGCAGAAAGGAGTGGGTGGGCTGCAGGTACTTTCGTGTCCTTTGCTCACAGTAAGTGGCTCAAAGTGCTATCAGAAATCCTCGCTTTCATTTTTTAACTAGAGATAAAGGCCGTATCCTAAAAGTTGCTTTTACCGAAAGCACTAATTATTCCTTCTTTGTCAGAAGCCTCACCAGGGTTTGCTGACTGATAACCTCTCCTCTCCTTGGAAACTTTCCTTTCCAAAATAGGACTCAAACACTTGAGAGCCAATTTGAGGGAGATGTCAGAACATGCTGAGCTAAATTCTGAATAAAGGATTTAATTTCCTAGAGCTGCCGTCTGGCGTCTTTCAGAAGCTCAAAGCTCATCCTAAATAGGAAGAGCAGAACGGAGTGGGATGTGATGTGCATATTCTCCAGGAACAACTGGACCTGAGCTGAAGTCCAGCACATGGCAGAGAAAAAAGCGCTTGTGGTGGACCAAGGCCGTTGTGATCAAAGCTGGAGAGATCGTTAGTGCGAGGAGCCAGGCTGCTGATCTCTGCCAGGCAGTGGTTCACATCTCCTTGGAGCCCACAGGTCTCCTGGGTAATGCAAGCAATCTTATTCAAATTTAAAGTTCTTGATGACATGAAGAAGGCATATGTTACGGAAAAATTATGATAAATGCACATTATCATCATTTAAGCTATCCATCAATAAGCACTTTCCTGAATAAGCTGGAGGAGGCACTTAGTGTTTGAAATGTGCTCAGTCCGTGGTCCTGGAGGGCCAGGCTGCACATTTTGCCATGGACAGACATTAATGAAGATAATTGAAGATGTTATTAGGAAAATGTGTTTGTTATCAGAGGTTGCTTATGGCATTATTACTCAGAGTTACACTTCATTAATATCCATTTTTCATGGCTTTGCTTTGCCATTCATTAATTGCATGACCTTGTGTCATTGGAGGAAATGTCAGTGATGGAGGAAAGAATGTGTACTTAGTGCTCCGCCGTCCTCACTCGCTGTGGTTTGTCAGTCCCCAGCAGAACCCCAGTTTTCAAAGCTTTTATAGCTTGGCCACAGAACTAAAAGACAAACATGTCTAGTTCAGGTGCTGAACGTGTGAATGTTAAGTCAGTGTTTGCAAAATTGTGCTGAATAGCTTATTGCCCCTCTTGTAAAACCATCCCACAAATTAATAAGCAACTAAATATTAATTGGTACAGCAGCACAATTCCTCTTTATAAAAGCAAAGTTGCTTCAAATTTCCTTGCAAAATGGACACTAGCAAATGTTTTACTAAATGATTGGCACTGCTTCCTGATTTTATTATTTGATTAGAATCACTGCCAATTCTTTTCCATACAGTCACATTTTCTTACTGGAATTTGTTTTTGATAAATATAGCTTAGTCAAATTTTGAAATGTTAACATTTGGAGAAATGTCAAAATTTCATTCATTTCATATTTCACTTATTAATTTATTACAGTACTGATATTGAATTTGGACACCCACAGATTTCTGGAAAAGCCTTTTTCAGGAAAATGTATCGGCAAGATAAATGTGTGACGATTGTTCTGTGTATGTTGCCTTGCATCTAACAATTGGGTAACTTGAAAAACCTTCACTGGATGTGATTAAGAATCCGGATGTAGAAAAGTGGAGTTCAGAATCTTTCCTTCGCTAATTCTCAACTCCATGTAATTAAGGAACGGAATTTCCTTAAGAAAGGAAAGCAATTAAATTCTGAAGTAATTATCACATGAAGATAACGACATAGTCTTTGCCATAGCGAAATGGTCTATGCATTCCCGACATCTGGAAGTGGACAAGTGGGAGTGGAGCAGGCTGTGACACTAATTGGCAAAAGGCATGGCCTTAAGTCATTAGTAAGATGATTATTTGGCAGGCTCCTGTTAGTTTTATAATATCGACAGTTTGATTAATATGGTAATGATCTTAATTTCCATATTGAGTTTTGTCACTTTAATTTGTCCAACAAGCCTGGAGGCAGAATATTGGCACCGAAATCTATAGGGGAAGTGGAAGGCAGAAATCCCAACCGAGCGATGACTTGGGGCTGAGCTCTCCTTGGGCTCAGGCTGCTCCATGCAGCCAGCGCTGCGTAAAGCAGCCCTGCGTGGGGCTTACTCCCAGGTTAAAGTCCTTCAGCACTGCTGGAAAATCAGGCCCGTCATACTTAATATTTGCTTTACTTGTACCAAATTATTCTGAATTATTTTTACTTCTGTTTCCCAATGTATCCATTGTTAAAAGGTTCTTTTTATTCATTGCTAAACGCTATCTAGAAATTGTGCTCTGTTGACCTCACCAGAAGGACAACTGCGTGCAAGTTCAGGACCTTCTATGGCCAGTGCCCCCAGCAGAATGTGGAACACTCGGGTCCCTTCTCCTCGGTTCAGCTGAGCCTCGGGGTTGCTCTGCTCCCGCTCAGGGTCTGCAGCCCCGGCTCCCACCCGGAGCTGTGCCCGGTGCAGGTCAGAAGCTGCACTTCAGGACTCCCTGAGGCCATTTCCAGGGTGCTCACTGCTGGGCTGTCCTTGCTGCCTCCCCCTCGGGTTTAGCAAATTTTTCTGGAACTTCTCCCAGGGCAGCTTCTGCAGGCACCAGTGTGTTCCGACATGGGAGGCGTTCCCCTGAAAATCTCCCTCCTGCCCTCCTGTGCTTGCGTCTTCCTCTGAGAAACATCCCTTCGTGCTTTCCTTACTGACACCAGCTTTTCTTCTGCTGTGCCTTGTTTTTTTCTCGTTATAGTTTGTTTTTGCTGAGAGCTGAGTTCCAAAAGCATCTCTGTTAGATGGAGATGGTCTCTTTATTAATGCGCTGTAATATCAAGTATATTAGCATCAAGTTCTCACTCAACTGTAAGTGTTACTTAAGGATATTAATCAACTGCTGCTTTATTTTAATGGGCTAATTTGGGATTAATGAATACAGAGGCTTGATTTACAGAGCGGTCTGTGATTTGTAGCTTCCATGGCACCTTCCCTTCCATTTTCTTTTGCCACAGGACTTCAGCCAGGCTGCAGTTCTTGGAATGAATGGCTTTATGTGCTTCTAAACACTCCCTGCTGCTCTATGAGAACAGCTCTGTTCCTTCGCCTGTTCCGCGAGGGTCATGGAGGATTCACCTCCTTCAGCCCAGTTCCCAGACACCGACGCTTGCTGTGGCTCGTGGTGAGCTGCGAGGGCCCAGGGCAGTCAGAACAGGGATGTTCTGTGCTGGGGAGCCCCAGGTTTGGAGGCAAGGAATGGCTTCTGTGCTTCGTGATGGGTGGACGTGTCCTCAGATTGTGGCTGTGAGCTCTTGGTTTTGGTGTGGGGCTGAGTGCTGCATGTGAGCTTTATAACGCCGACATGCTCCTGGTGTCCAAAGCAGTGCCTGGGCACGCATGGGACACGCACACTCGTGACAAAGGCGCGCTGAGGCTGAGCCCTGCAGCACGCGGTGCACCCAGACCCCTCCTTTCCTGCCTCCCTGGCCTGATCACCAGATCTCCATCTGGGGTGGAAATGAAGGAATTTCTCAGTTTTTTCTTTTAATTATGACTTCCTATATGCGGTGTGATCTAATGAGCACCTGTACCTGCCCTTTTGTGGCATCTTTTATTATTACTAGCGTTTATTCTGTGTATAACTAGGAAAATAATTAAGCATGTTGGTTTTATTTGCAACAGCGTTTGCCAAGATGGCAGTGAGATGTGTTCAGTATATCATAATTTTATGGCATCTCTGCAACCATACAGAAGCAGTAGAAGAAAAATGTCATACAAACAACTAGTCAGACAGAGTTTGAATGATCCAGTAACTTTGATTTATTCTTTGCATTTCATGGAAGTGTATTAGCAGTTAAAATCTATGGTTAAACGATTCCCAGCACAAAATGAGTCAAAATACAAAAGAGGGTTTACAATACAAGATTTAGTGCTGGGGACTTCGTTTAAATCCAGAGTCTGCATATAAATTATAGTCCTGGTTGTCACTTTTAACTAACAGTCCCAACCAGTATGGCACAGCAGGGGAATTTGTCCACTATTTCTTTGTAGCAATAAACTGCAGTTTAATTCTCATCTGTTTTAAAAGGCACAGAAAGCTTAACTCTCAGGCATAAAGTAATAGTGTGACCTAACGCTTACTTCAAAATAAACCTGGCTGCCACCTCATCATTATGCATAACACCAAGTCAAGATGCAACACTGTGGGCTTTCTATATATAGCAAGAGCATGTGGCAGTAGATAGTGAAAAATGACACAACTGCCAATGGGATTCAATAGTTAAAAAGACTTCAAGGGGACAAATAGGGTTTATTCTTGTCTTGAGCTGCTACTTTTTCTACTTTAAACTTTGAAATTTTTGCTTCATGTTTTCTGCGCTCTTTGCCAGCATTCTTAGCCCACAGCTTTTACAGAGGAAAATAACAGCCTTGTGTAAAGGACAATGGTCTGGTATAGAGGAGATGGAAATTACTGTCTCTCTATGGGAATTAACGGAACAATGCAGTCTGGCCATGGAAATAACTTGCTATGCAAGTAAACAGTGTTATTCTGGGGGTAATTTTCCTGGAATAAGTATGGGGTACAAGGTGCAAATGCTCCAAGATCAGCTTGATGATAGAAGGATTGTTCAGATGTTTTGGTTATGTGCCTGTGTAGCATTAGTTGCAGCTCTTACTAGTTTGCTCATACATAGGACTTGAAATGCTTTAAAACTCTAAATTTAAGCTCCCAAGATGGAACAATAAATTACTTTCTTGAAATCATTGATTGAGATATAATCACTTTGCCCCAATAGATCCTAAAGCACTTTTGCAGCCGGTGCAGCATCGCTGTCTATCAAAAAGAAAACCAACTGTCTTTGAAGCAGAACACACCATCTGTTTAACGGGGCGCAGCAAGGCTATGAAACGGCTGAGAGCCAGAAGAGGCCGTGACAGAGGTATTCCTTTGAAAACAGAGGACGTGTGGGTGGAGATGTGGCTGCCTGTGCTGGAGCTCAGGCAGGGCACAAGGACCCGAGCCCCGCTGTAGGGGAGATCGGAGGTGGTGCTGGGAGCCTGTGGTGCTGGGCACCGCCTTGCTGACGGGTGCACCTCCAGTCCTGCTGAGGTTAAGGGATCCAAGCTGCAGCTCTTGTAGGGTACTGGAGCATCTTTGGAAAGGGTCACTTAGTGATGTCCTGAGCGGAAGATGTTGATTCCTTTTTGTAAATTGCATTTTCCATCAGCTCACTGAGACTGGAAAATTACTTATGACTGACAGGCTTTGGATGTGTTCTGGTTTGATGTGAATCTTTTGGCTGATAGAGCAAGAGAATAGCCTGAGAATAATTACAGAGACTAACATGTTCTGGGGCTGACAGGCAGGAAACATCTTCATTTTAAAAGTGAAGTTGCTTTAGGAATACTTCTCCTGATTTCTGTCTGTCTCTTTTCATAGCTGAGCGTTTACCAGCCCCTCCTTCCTCTGTTCCATGGGGCTTGCTTTAGGACCGAGCACAGCAACCTTGCCAGCACAGGTACTTTGAGGGACTTCCAGTAGGAAGTGGCCTCAGAAAATCCAGGTCCCCTCCCAGCCGGGTATGTGGATGGTTCTGGAGCCCCATTTAACACATTACCCATCTCTGTAAATTTTACAACACAACGCCTACCATAAACTGAGAAACCGCATCAGTTGCATTCCACACAGGGCATGTGTATTAGCGATTACCAAAACTTCTGAAATGCATTCCAGAGCTGATTTATTGCAAGGAAATGATGGCAAGTGGGGAACTGAACAGAATAAAGACCAAAATATCTATTTTTAATATACAGATGGCAGAGCTAATCCGCTAGATTAGTGTAGCAGAAGAGAATAATGTCTAACATTAAGGGAGTTTCTACTTAGCTTGATTAATGTTGCCATGAAAGCATATGGGTTGGAAGAGACATGCTCTAATGACTTGCTGATCCTTGTTTTCCACGGTTCCATAGAAATTGCAGACATGCACAAATTATGGAGTCAACATGTTACTGGGTAATGAAAAATAACAACAAAAACCCAGAAATGGCAGCTCCCTCAGATGGAAGGCAGGGCTGCACATGTCACACTGAAGCTGGCGCCCTTGCACGTGCAGTGACTGTGATAGCACTCGCCCACTGAAAGTTCAAATCAGTCAGGGGGCTGCGTGAGGGTGCTGCTGCGAGGTCGGGTGTAAGCCCTGGGGATGTGTGGCAGGAGATGCCCACAGCAAGGCACGTCTCCTAACAGCAGGAAGCAATTCCTGCCTCACACGCTGCCCTTTGGCAGATACACGCCATTAATACCTCCGAGTAACAGGGCCTTGTTCCTGGTTCACATTTCCTTTGTGTTCACCATGCATTCTGTGTCTGGAGATGAAAATGGCCCTAATTCTGTCAGCACTTCTGTCAGCAAGGTTCCTCTGTTAGCGTCCCCCCCAGGTCACTGCCTTCATCCCTGGCGAAGGCGGTGCAGCTGGAGACGAGCCCTGCACCAAAGGCCTCGGCCTAAAGCTCGCGCTTTGAGAACTGGGCTTCTGCTGATGCCAGCGGCAGTGGTTCAGTTACGTTGTCTGATGAGCTGGCAGCAATTTAGGTTTTGGTCCCCTCAGAATTGAACTGCGAGCCCTCGTTAGCTGGCCCAGGACCTATCCCTGTGGCCGGCCACTCAGCAGGGCTGTGCCGGGCAGTGCCCTGGCAGTGCTCACAGCGCGGTGCCCATCGGGGACAAAAGGTCAGCTTTGGGGAGTTCCAGGAAACTCTTGAAGACTTACAGCAGAAAATAAGGTAGGCTGAGAAATGGTGATGGATTCATGGAGTAGAAATAATTGAGGTAAATCCTGGAGCATTTTGGTTCCCATTCTTCACTGTTTTCAAGCAGAATATAAAAGATGGATTGTGAAAATGTAGCCCGTGCTGTGAGGTTTAAATAGACTCCTCAGATCATAAGGGGAAAGAAAAAGGAATCCTGATGTTGTTGATGGTTTAGGAGAAAGCTAAATACAGCATGGGAAGAAAAAGGCTATACCTTAAAAATTAATTGTTCAAGCACCAGGTCATTGTGGAGTAATGCACCGTGAAATTATGTTATTCTCTAGGAGAATTTCCATAAAGTTTAACATTCCATGACACGTTCTTTTTCGATTGAAGTTAGTTAAAAATAGTACATAAAAGTCGTCAGTGTGCTGGGAGAGCACAAGTCCTGCTGGAAACAAAGCGGCAGCAGCGGGATCGTGCCGAGCCACGGGCAGGCCCCGCGCTGGGCAGGAGCCGCAAGCGCTGCCCGAGCGAGAGCGCTGACGGAGCCATTAGTCTTGGCGTATTTCTACTGTTATTCACATTGGGATAATGAGATTATTGGAATATTTTTTTTTCTAATGAGAATGAGACAGAATACCTTGGTCTCTAAATGATTTAGTCACAGAGGAAAGCCATTAGTCTCTACTTGATTGCTGTCAAATGGTGGAAAATTGGAACATTATACTGATATTTCTTGTGATGGGCCATATTTTTCCTGCTTGTTTGGTGTCAAATGGGATGGTAGAAATATTTGTCTGAAACGTGTGATTCTCTGTAAGCTTTCAGAGAAGAAAATAGATGCTTGTCCAGGTCTGGCGGTGGGAGAGGGGCTGGGGAGGCCAAGGCAGCTGTCAGCCCTGGCCGCTCACAGCCCTGAAAATGGGGGGACCCTGCCTGGAGCATGGCTCGGGGAGCACGGTGATGCTTTTGCTAACTGGGCTCAGCCCCAATTCACAGTAATACTGATTTCTGAAGGGCTTTTAGGAAGTGGGTGGTGGTGGTGTTGCTTTTTTCTCTAAGCAGTACACCAGGCAAGCACGCGTTTACTTACAGATCTGATTGTGTGACTGCAAACTCCTGGAGCCCATTTGAATTGTATCTGAAGGTCAAAAGTGATGGGTTTGTCTTACAAAAAAAAAAAAAAAAAAAAAATCTTGTAGGTGCTGAGCCTTGTGCTGCACAAAAATAACCATTGCCTCCCAAGTTTTACTAACATACATTAGCACCAGTGAATGGTTCCTCGAGGAGCGCATTCGGGGTCTTTCAGGCTCACAGCCTCCTGCTGCGCTGCGGGAGGGAGGCTGGTCTCCCAGCTGCTTCCCCCTGTACTCCGAGTGAGAATTCAGGACTGGTTCCACCAATTTAAATATTTTTATCTCCACAAAAAACAGACTTTTCCTGAAACCTCTGGCTACAGGCACTATTGCAAAAAATCCTGTCCTGTTTGTACCAGGAGCTTGACTGGAGCTAAGTGACCTGTTTGGGATTCCTCCTGTCCAGGGAGTCACTGGTGGCCTCTTGCTGCCTCCTTTGTCAAAAGCCACAAGGCCTCGCAGGGAATGAAATGGAAGCAGTGGGCAGATGAAAAGGCAAGAGGTTCTGATGGCCATAATGAGAAGGGCCTTAACTGAATGGTGGCCTTCTCCTGGTGGAGGAATAAAATCTAAACAGGGAGAGAAATAGCCTTGCTTTGTGTGGTTAACGTTAGGATTTCTTGCCTTTTTTTAGGAAGTCTTAAATGGCTATGAAGTAAAATGTTCAAAGTGCCTAAAATGATTGACTGGCTTTTTTAAAGGAGTTAGGTTTTTAAAATGATGGTGGTGCTCTTGGAAATACTGCCTTTGCAGTTAAAAATGGGAGCCGAGTGCTTCTGAGTACCACATTCCTCCGTTTTATTTCTTTTTCACTCCTGCGAGCTCTGCAGATGCAGCACTTTTCTGACAGCAGATGATGGGCCAGAATTGCTAACCAGCTGCTGAATGCGCGATTAGTTATGGGTCGGTTTTATACGTGGCACTGCTCAGGAAACCAAGGAATGGACTTAGTGGGCATCGGGGTTTGGTCCTAACTTTTGGCACGGTTGTGGGCACGGGCACAGTGCCTGGCCCACGAGTCACAAAGCACGCTGTTGGAAAAAGGTGTGTGAGTGATGTGGGGGCTCAAATGCCCATGCAAGTCAGCTGCCTTGCTTTCTGCTCGAGGTCAGAAGCCAACACAGCTCAAGAGATGTTCTTGCCTCGATCTGATGCTGCAAAACGTCTGGCGTGGGGGACCTGGTGTGGGCCTGGGCTCCCTCTGCCAGGGAAGTTGAGAGAATTCCTCCTTGTTGTTAGCAGAGTTGAAAACCTGACTGCTTCAGACTTCTTTATTTACCTTTGTCGCCTCTCTCCTTCCTTTCCCCTGCAATAAATGTCTACTTTATTTATTAAAGGCTGCACCCCACTGCCCCTAAATCACCAAACTCCAGTGCTGCGCAACAACAAAGCAGAGGAGCTTGCAAAGACAATTTCCAGCTCAAGAGGACCATGTGCTACGACACCTGAATTTTAAATGAAGATTTTTTTCTTCCACCTCCCTCCCCCCCCCCCCGACTCTGCTGCTGCTCTCTACTCATCTTCCTCCCTGGCGGGGGGGGTCATGGGGAGACAGTGGGAGGCTGGAGGGCAGGGCCGGGCTGTGCTCACAGCGCCCTGGGCAGGTTTGCCGTAGCGCTCACCTCCACGTCTGCGTCCTTCAGCAATACTTCACTGCCAGCTAATGGGAAAGAATTTGGGTTTAATTCACCGTTCTTACCCTCTTCCATTCCTGCACCATGATGGGATCTTCTATGAGCTGAGAAATGTCTTGGTGCTAGGACGGGGGGTGCTGGGAAGAAACACGGTGGTAGGAGTGGGGGAAGCAGCGTGACAAACCGCTCCTGGTCCATCCTGGAATTAATGATTTTTCAGAAGCTATCAATTACATGCCTTAACTGGGGAGCACAGATTATAAAGAGGAATATAATTAGTGGCAAATGCTGTGAGATATATAAAGACAAATAGGGGAGTGGGATGAATGGGAGCTCATAAATTTTGTTGAGAGCCACATTTGGATGTAATCATTTATTATTGGGGGTCCCTTGAAGTGATTCCAAAATGCAGGTTGTGCACACTGGAGCAGGAGAGAGGTTGCTCCCATTACTAAATCAAGTGTAAAGGATTATTGATTCACAAAGAAAAATTGGTGCATTTTAAAAGTGGAAATAAATGGACTCACTGCGGCATTCCCTCTTTGCCATCAAGTGGCTCTTTATAGGTTTTCGCTTGGTCCCCTGTGGTGCCCCATTGGTGTGATTAAATAGCTTTCCCCCTTTGGGACTTCCTTCCTTCTTTACCCTGAGCAAGTTCAAGGCCTTAGGTTTGCCAGGAGGGGTAGCGGCAGCAGAAGCACACAAAGTGCTGATCCCTCTGCCTTGTGCCCTGGCCTGCGATGGCAGGGCTGCACAGCTGGCTCTGCCCCCACCCGGGCTGTTCAGTGAGCTGAATGCTGTGCAGGGTGTCCCTGGTGTCACGCAAAGGTTCAGAAGTGTGTTACGTCCGTGTCTTATTGGGGTAGATATAAACTGGCAGTAGTAATTTGTAGGAGGATAGCAAAAGCTGTCTGCTAGCCCCACTGTGCTCCACTGCTGCCTTTAGATGTGCAGTGTCCCCTTGCTTTGAAAAATATAAAAATAAGCGAACCTTTGGACTTCCTTTCAGTTGTGGATCTCAAAAAGTTGTTAAAATAAGGGCTGTAACTTTTCCTTGTGGTTTTATGGATGGCAGAGTAAAGGCCCGGAAGGACAGTAGGAGAATTCACAGTGTCTGTACGGATTGGGAGATGTCCAGCGAGGTCCTGGCGCCTCTTGCGGAGCCAGCCCACCTCTCTGCCTTGCCAGAACCTTTGCTGAGCGACAATATCTGCTCCCAAACTGGCTTCCTTCCAAGCAATATACCTAATAATTATTAATGACAAAAAGGTGACCTATAGACTTCCAAATATCGTCCATTTTTAAATCTCCTATTTTCCCCCCAATCCTTCAATCTAATTAGGCTCACATCAGTATATTATTACAGAATGTAATCATTCCTTTCTTCTAATAACATTCATGGATAATTTTATTTCTCATTTTCAGCCTCCTACTCCTGTGGTGTAATTAGTGTCTCTGGCACCTCGTGACGCTCAGAATGAGTTGCAGCTGCTAATTGCTAATTGAAAAATTAGAAACTCAGTTAGAAAAAGGATCTAATTAAAATGAAATTAGATAAAATCCCTTCAAACTAGTTTCTTCCTCTTTGCTTTTTCCCCCAGTTTTGTGATCACAGAGCCATTAGCACTTGCCAATTACGTTTAATTGTTAAACACAAATACATTTTTACTCGACTTCTTACAAAAACATTTTATTAATGAGAGACACATGTATGTGGGGGGCTGAGTGGTACCCCAAATTTCAGCAAATCACCTGCTGACCCTTCCCTCCCTGCACGCAGCCTGTGGCTGGGCGTTATCCTCCCCATCACTAGTAGCACAGCCCCAGTCCTCTGTTCTGTGGGGAAAACCATGCCCGAAGCCCCTGTATGCAGCCCCAGCCCCCGTCCCAGGGGCCGCACGGAGCGGCTGCCGCTCAGGGAACGGCCGCAGCAGCTCCCCGCCTTGCTGTTTGCTGGTGTCAATCCGTAACTAAAGCACCAAGACCCGGGGACCGGAGGAGTCGCCTCGCACTTCACAACTTCCAACCTCCTGGTACGAAACGAGGAGGAGAGGCGTTTGTGGCGCTGCCCTGCAGCTGTGCTCCCGTGCGCCTGCCCGGCCTGGTGCTGCCTCACGGCGCAGAGCGAGGGCCTCGCAGGCAGCTTGGGCGAGGGAGGTCGGGTGTTGGAACGGGGCATGGTGACATGGAGCAGTGTCAGGCGCAAAAAGTAGTGATTTAGCAGTAAATCTGCAGACGGCCAAATGTGGCCAGACCTGCTTGGAACTGCAACCTTTCTGGGTTGCAGCAGAGTCCAAATAAAGGCTTCGTAGCAGCCCGTAGCTGGCCTCCGTTTCTGAGCCGCTGTTACCGTCAGGTCGTGACACAGCAGATGGGGTTTTTCATAGTCCAGTGCCCGCGTATCATCCTCTTCCTCCTCTTCAGAATGTGAATCTTTTCCCATGTACACAACCGCGCTGCTCTTCCTACTGCTCGCCGTGCCCTCGTGCAGTGCCAGCCCTCTGGTTTGCCCACCGGGAGGTGCGCGGGGGCCGGTAGGTGCAGGGGAGAGGCAGGAACGCCTGCGCTGCCTTGTGCTAACCAAGGGGGAAGTTCCCCTCTGATTTCCCTGACGTTGACTCAGGGACGCCTATCCCGCTAGCAGCTATTAATGTAATGGGGCTGTTCGCATGCTTGGAGTTAAGCACGACATAAATCTTCTCGTGGTCTGGGCGATGGGGTGTATACAGGGTAAGACGAGGCTTGTAGGCAGAGGTAATGCCGTCTGTTATCTAATGGGGGGCTGGGAAAAGCTGGCAGCGCTTGGGCACATGAGCCCCGTGCGGCATGCGCAGTGCTCAGCTCTGGTTGTGATCTGACTGAGACCACTGGGAATGACAGCTCCGCCGGTGCCATAAAGCAGCCCCTGCAGACAGCGGCGCCGAGTCCCAGTGGCACAAATCCAGTTCCGAAGGAACAAAAGTCTTCTCCTGTTGTTTGTGCACGAAATGAAAAGCAGGTTTTCAGTGGGCTGAGCAGGGTTCTCTGTGCTCTGTGGGGCCTGACCTGGCCTTGCCCTCGGATTGAGGCTTTGCTGCTTGTTTCTTTCCCCCTGCTTTCAAGATTGCAGGCTCCTGTTGGGTTTCGGGGCTTCCCTGCTTCACCCAGGTGTAACGTGCCTGCCATGGTGCTAAGCGCGTGTCCTCGCTCCGATGGGTGCCAACCAGCTCAGAACATGGAGTGGAGAGCTAGAAATCAGTAAGTTAAGGGTGGGGGAGGTAGAAATGATAAATTAAGGGAGAATGTAACAATGCCGCGGCTGTGCTAATTGTCATTGTGCCAAAAACTTCCCTGGATGTGGTTTTAGAGCTCATGGCAAAAAGGAAGAGGAGGAGTTAATCTGGGTCTGAACGGGGTTACTGCTGGTAAACCTTTTTAGCCCTGGGCTAGTAAAGCTCATCTAGATGGATGCTTTAACGCTCTCATCTGGGAATCCTGCCCTTGACATAATTAATGCACAGACATGGTTGTCTTCTCTGCCAGTGCTCCCATCTGTCGGTGCGGAGAAGCGCGTGCTCACAGGCAGGAGTGGGCCAGGAGGATAACAAGGTGTCCTCGCTCCGGTGGGAGGTGGAGGGGATTTTGGAGCATCAAGCCCAGCTGGGAAACTTGACAAGAGATCATTTGCATTTGTGCTGTCTCCCCTCCCACGCTGGTCGTTTCTCTGAGAGTTAATGCTAAATAAGTTTGGAGCCAGTAGGTGTTTTGGGGCACTGCCTGGATCAGGCTGTTTGGTGATGCTGAGTGCCCAGGGACTGCACTTTACACTGTGTGTGCCTGCTTTAGTGAGGTAGTAAAACACACCCCATCGACGATGCCAGGCACCAGGCACGTTATTGTTGTAAATAGGTCAGGAGCAGCATATTTTCATACCAGAAGGGAATTTTGCTTTGTCTGACAGCATGAGAGGCTCCACATCACCAGTGCACGCTCCTCCTGATGTGCAAGACCAATGGGAGGTTTTAGGAAAATCATTCTTTGGGTGTTCCAAGAGCTCGGGTGCTGCAAGCAAGGAGAACAAAGCATCAGCTTGTACTAGCGTGTTCTTGAGGCACCACTTTCCATCTGCCAGCTCTGACTGGGACTGCACCCACCTGAGCACCACACTCAGGAATCTTCATAGTGCCTTCCTTCCTCCCAGTGGTGGTAACTGATACCTGATCGAGCATTTTACAAAGCCAAGGAGCGAGCCCCAGCTGCCTCATCCCTATCACAAACATCCCATAGAAACCGACACGCTACCTGGGGAAGGTACTGATGGGACACCAGCGCAGTGCCACCAGTCCCTGCTGTGTCCCTGCCAGGGGTACGACATCGGTGAGCAGTGTCCTAGTTCGATGGACAGCTTCCTTCTCAGCTCATCTGCCTCATAAGAAGTTATCAGTCCCCAGTATTTCTGCAGCAAAGACAAAGCAAAAATAACCACTGCACGCAGAGGCAATCCAACTTTGTTCTGCGATGCTCTCAGGGCTTCACCGAATGTGCTCATTTTCTGTTATTTGATGTGAGAGGCACTGTCTGCAGGCGATGTATCAAGGAGAAGGAGGGCACAGAGGGCACTGCTCTCCGAGGAGCGAGGCCCTGAGCTACTTCACGCTGGCGATCCTCGCTCTCGGTGCGGTGGGTTGTTCTGCTAATTACAGACATCGTCTCCCGTGTCAGTGCAGCTTAGCAGGGAGAGGAAGAGCACTTGGTCAGGAGCTTCCCAAGGCTTTTCAATTTCTTTTCTAAATATGGCAAGCAAACTTCGAGCTGTTTCAAGGTTACAAAGGACTCTGGGATGAAATGATACGTACAGTGCTGAGAAAAGCCTGGGCTTTTATTGCCTTCACATGCAGTTCTCATTTTACAGCTGACATTTTATACACCTTGCAGTATTTCACTATGTCTTATATACACTGACTATTACACTGATTATGTCATCTATCATATATATCATTTGACTTCGTTGTTCTGTTATTGATCTGCTCCATTTCCAAATATGTGAGAATAACCAACATCCTAATCGTGGGTTTTGGAATAGAAGGGTGGTACTTATGAAACAAGAGCTTCGGGGGTTAGATAAATGTGATCGAGTAGAGGGCTTCACCTTGCCATCCAAACTGGAATTCAAACAGCTGTACTTGTTACCTATTTTCTATTCATCAAAAAGGGGGGTTGCTTGGTTTTTGCCTAAATTGAGGGTAAAAATGGCTCCTGTGCAGGCAGTGGAAAAGTTCTCACAGATTTCAGTGCAGTCAGAACTTGCAGAAAAAAAGAAAGAAAGAAAACAAAGTGGGTAAAGCATGTCCTGACATTAAAATAAAAATAAGAAAATTAAAGGGGTAGGAAAAAGAAAGACATTTACAGCCAGTAGATTCTGCTATGTAAAGTTTTACCTGACTGAGCAATCACAAGCCAGAGCTAAGCATCAAACAACGTGCAGATAGAAAGCTTTTAGGCTAGCTCATTTCTGGCATTTGAAGAAAATAATCTGCCACACCAAATATTTGTAGTCTTCTGTGATCCGTGTTCGTCTCTGTTCTGATCATCCAGAACAAAGTAAGCAGAGTAATCGGTTACAGGGAGAAGTGTGCAAGCAATGGGATTCTTCATTGCCATTGTAAAAAATGAGCATGTAGAGATGCGTATATCCTGCTGGTTTTATGTACGTGGATGTATAAAACCACACGTAGAACATTGGTGTCACGTTCAATTTGCGGTACGCTGGAGCTCTGTGATGGTGAATGGCAGGAACAAAGGAAGGGGGCGAGGAAGGCAGAAGAGCTGCAAATAATTGTGCTGAAAAAGACTTTTCTGAAGCCCCGAGGCCTCCGTGATGGGATCAACAAATGTGACGCAGTTGTGTATGTAGTGAGCGTGGAAAGAGGAGGGAAGAGCATGATGAAAAAGGACAGATCTTTTGTGAGAGGTTACTGAGCCACTGGAAATGGAAGATTAGTTGGAAAAAAAGGTGCCTGGGAGGGTTGAGCATATGAGCACTGTCCTCAACCCGATCGCATCCACTGTTCTTTTCAGTTAATTTTTTTAATTTAACGTTCAGGTGTTTGAATTGACTCTCAGGGGTCTGAACCTCGCGTTTCTGAGCAAATAAGCATGTGCAGTCATTCCTGGAAGCAGCTGTGTGTTAATTCCCATGCTCGCGCTGTCGGAGCTCGTGCGCACGCACATCGGCTCTGAGCAAGCTGTGGGTGCGGAGGGGCACGTGGGTGCTATTCCAGCCTATGTGCAAGTTGTGTAAATGCTCCCGGGTATACAGACACATACACAAAGCGAAGTCTTCTTAATAGGTGAGACAAGATTAATTCAAGCCACGTTCTTCCTGTAAGAAAGACTGTCGATTCTGTACCTATATAGACATACAGCTGCTCTATAAAATGGCTGTGCCATTAATAATTCTGAAGGCTAACGAACACCTCCCAGCACGTCATTCAGTACAGGGGAATAAGAGTACACAGATGTAAATAATCAGTATGCTTGAAGGCACATCAGCTTTCTGAGTTTCTGTATCCTCACCTCCTGGCCTTTGGCACTGGTGGTGGAGTCGTGGCTGCTGCTGTTCAGAGTTGCACGGCGGGGGCTGTGTGCTGGCTGTACGGTGAGCGTGGGGTAAGGGTCTCAATTACACAGGGGAGCAAGGTACAACTGTCACAATGGGATCGCAGGCTGAAAGTCAGAGTGATGAAGTCAGATGCTGACAAAATATGTACAAATTGTAAAACTAATAACGAAAATTCATGCTCAGGCTGTCAGGAGGACACCAGCCAGGAGTGCCAAGCGAGTGCTAAGGAGGTCGTGCTGCTCGGTAGCAGTTGTCTGTTATCGCCTGTCGGCTCAGTTCTCCAGGTGCAGAAATTTTCCAGAGCTGAAATCAGTTCTCGACTTCTCATTTTGCCCTTAGGCCTGTGCTGAGCGAAAGCTGGAACTGTGGCAATGGCATGACAGGGCTGCTTATTTCTTGGATTTGCAGTCCTGACACTCTTTCTATTAAGAAGTACAGCCCTAACAGATCAGCGTCTCGGGAAGTGCTCGGGCTTTTTGCTGCGTAAACAGCTCAGCCCTGTCCTAGGAGGGCGTTTGTTATGGATGCAGAGCAGCTCCACGCTGCTGAAAAAGCAGGAGGGAAAGGCAGCACCTTCAGTTGTTGCAAAGTCAAGCACACTGCTGTGATTACCCCCACAGAAATCACAGATTTCCTCTGCCCTGTGCAGCCCAGCCCCAGGTGGAGCCTGTGCCGGGTTACGGGGAGGCTGAGGGGCTGGGCGGCGCGCTGCTGGTCAGAGCACACTGTAGGAATTGTAAGACTAGGCTAACCAATGTTAACATAAAGATAGCAATTTATCCTCATTTTCCTTGGGCTAGCTCAAACCTCATAGCTTTAATAAACGCAGGAACTGAGCTGGTGTCTTTAGGCACTTAACATCAGGTCTGGGAACCTCTCTTCGTCCTCCAGTGCTGTACCAGCCAGGACATCAATTGCAGAACAGCATGTTACTTGTGGTGGCCGGCATCCTCCTTATCCTTCGTGTTAGCGCTCTGGTTAGACTGAAGGCCATGTTGTGTTATATTTATGAAGCGTGTTGGATAAGAACACAGGATCACGGGGACAAGGTGTCGGGCACGGCCTCACAGGGGCAGATGTGTGAGGAGACTGCACAGGAGAGGCAGCTGCAGGGAGCAACTCTAAGAACTGGATAAGTTATTTCAGAGGCCAAAGTTCTCTATTTTGATTATTTTAGCAGCTGTTCCTCTCCACTGGAAGCTGGCTGCTGCTATTTCACCAAGTTTTAATAAACAGCAATTGGACAATCTTGATGAAACTTTGAAGTTAGTCCATCATGCAGGTGGTTGGGCTAGATAATCCCCATAGGCCCCTTGCAATCTGGTTTGTTTGTTTGTTTGCTTTGTTTTTTAGGATTTCATGTAACACATGATGTTCCTGACATTCTTCTCAACTGTGTGCGAACTTAGGGATATGCATTTTTTTTTTTCCGAAATACTTTTACCTGAGACTTGTAATGGCTTTCTGGAAATGTTTGCATAAGTAAATCCAATCCCAATAACCGCTTACAGGGAATGAAGAACAAAAGGGTAAAGGGCAGGGGCTATGAGAAGTTAATTTAAGCACGCAGACCAATATTTGCAGAACAGCTGTTGCACTGTTTACTCAGCTTTGCTAATTATGGGCCAGAACCCGCTGCCATCGCTGACAGCGCATCGCTCGGGGACGATGCTGCCCAGGCTGCCCTGTCCTGCTGGAGGCGTTGGGCATGCAGTCAGCAGCTAAGACCTTCCTGAATGCGGTAACTAAGGCTGCTTTGTTCATGCTGTACTCTTGCCCATCACCAACAGGTTGTTGCTTACTGGGATTCTCAGATGAGGATAAATGGGAAAGTGCCGGTGCTGGTCAGATCAAGGATTGTAAGGCAGAGCAGAGCCTTGCCTCCCATCTTTCTCTCTTGTAGCATGCACTTCTTCTCAGCAGAGCTACGGACCGGAGAATTTATTTCTATTGATGGCCATTGCATGCCTCATGGATGTTCAGTCTCCAAGGAAAAAATTGATCCTACGTGACTGGCCAGGATGGATTTACATCCCTCGGGGAGAAACCCAAAGCCAATTCCCTCCCTACCCTGTAAACAACGCAAAAACCACTTGGCTCCCCTTGATGTGGAAAGGAAGGATAATGATCGGGGATTTGCCAGTACAGAGAAGGGGAAATATAAAGAGAGGAGGGGCAAATGTTCCAAACCCCAGTGATTTCAGGGGAAAAGAGGAAGCATGCTTGGCTTTCTGCTTCCTGCTAAACTAGTGGATGTTTTTCATGGTAGTGGAAAGGATATTTTTCTGCTTAGCTGATATCCATAGAGGGATTTGTGTGTGGATGTTTATGAATGAAGTGCAGACTGATGCCTGTGGGAAGTCAGCATCTGACCGGGGCTGAAGCCCCTGCAAGCCGCTTGGCTTTGAGCTGCAGCACCCTCTGCACCCTCCTGCAGCCCCGTGGCACTGTCCCACAGACTGCAGCAGACTAAGAACCCCCTGTCTACATGGGGAGAGAAGTAGGTTTGTGTTGGCTAGTGATTGCTGTGAATCTCTGCCCTGCCAGATGCAAGGGGCTGTTGCTGAGGGAGATGGATTTCCCCCATCTCCTGCCCTCCCAGCTGCTGGGTGCTGGGCTCTCGCTGCCGCTGCTCCTGGAGGGCGTCTGAAGCAAGAGGTGAGAGCCGGAGCCCAGCTCTGAGTCAGCAAAAGGAGCTGCCAGGCAGAGTCTGTGTTGCCGTGGAGGGGAAACTAATTCAAGCAGACAAACGCAGTCTGAGAGCTCTGCGGAATGATGGACTTTATTGCTGGCTTCACAAATGTTGAGGGAGAGAGATGCATATGAGCTTTTGAGAGCCATAAATGTCAGTGGGAAGCAGTGCAGAGGGTGGGGGAGATGTTTCTGGAAGAAAAACTAAAATATGCTTGTGTGTCTTTCCATGGGGGCCTTATTCTCCGTTACTCATGTATGAGTTCATGCAGTCCTCATCTGCTGAGCTAGACTTTAGCTACTGTAATTTATCATAACTGTTGCTCATATTTCTGTGGAGGGTGAAATCCTTGGTGTATTCGTTGTAAATTACTTAAAAAGTGGCTGAGGGAGGAAACTACAAAACTGAAAACTTCAGCACTCAGCATGTTTTGAAAAGCTGTCCCCATCTGTTGAATCTGACGAGTTAGGTCCGGTGATGTGATCTTGTCTTGGAGTCTGAACGGGTACGGGAGAGCTGGGTTTGTTTCCCCACCCGGCCAAATCTGCTCCACCTGCAGCAAGGAGGAGGTGGGAGTCCGGCCACCAGCTGGGAATGCCCAGAGCTCGCTGCCTTGGCTCACACACCAGCGGTGCGGGGCCCTGCGATGCCGGGGGGCTGCCTCCCGACGGCTGAGCGCCCCCGCGGTGGCCGTTTGGCTGTTAGGGGCTGAACGGATCGTGTGGATCTCTGCGCCTGGGGCGTTGCACAGGACACTTACACTCCTGAATAAATAAATAATAAATAGCACAGGCATATGGGAGAACTCACAGCACATCTCCTGCCTGATGCTTGAGAAAAAAAAAATTAAAATATCAGAAGATAAAGACAGCAAGAGACCCCTGCAGCGAAAGCCTCTTTGTCTAATGACCTTTCTAGGTCCATGATAGCAAATACAATAGCCAAACCTCATAAATCATAGTTCAGGAAAACATCCGGAGGGCAGGCTTTGACACTGTTTGCATATTCAAATGTCACCCCACTCATGAAAGAAAGACAAAATGTTTTTTACTCTCAAAAATGTCAGCATAGGCTGGATTAGAAAAGATAATTCAGAAGTACTTCCAGAGAATAATTACCACTGTCACCTACCTGCAATGTAGTTAATGAATGGGAAGAGGGGTTTTTTATTAGAAAAAAAATTATGATTATTAGAGTAATTAATCAGCTGCATGATGACAGCTTCCCTGAGAAAATAATCTCCAAAGGCCAAGTAGCTACAGTAGGGCATTTTGTTGATAAAGCACCCGAGGTGCAAAACATTCCTCTGCCGTGAGATATGGAAGTGCTTATACGGGTGGAATTGCATTACGTCCTAAGTACCTATGGATCTACTGCGCTTGGTGAGCTAAAAGATTCATTATCTCATTCGTTAAATGTAAGAAAATTTCATAACCTTCTGGCCTCCCCCCAAATAAATAACGCTTTCTTTTCTCCATCCTCTTTGTCTTATCTATTTAAGCCTTAGCCCAGGGAAGCAATTAAGGGTCTATTTGTGCCTGCAGATCTGTGCGTGTTGTTTAGGGTCCCCCATTAGCACAAAGGGATTTTTCCAGACGGGAAGGTGAAGACATAATGGGACAAACTTATGGCCCCTTTAATCTGGCGAGCAAAGGTAAAGATGAAAGCAGCCAGGGGGACGGCCGGGCCACAGCTGGCTGCTGGCCGTGCCCAGAGCTGCCTGAATTCATCGTGGCCACAGGCTGGTGGCGGGGCCGTGTTGGTCTGCACAGCTGCATTGCTCTATGTGTGCTTTGGTGCTAGGTTCCCCAGACCAGAAGAAGTGCTGCCTGACCATTTCTGTCAGGATGAAGCTCTCATTTTCTGCTCCAGGTCATTTCAAGAGTCACCGGTGTTGCTGCGCTGCCAGAAAGCTGCATGAGGAGCTTTGGGCTGAGGCCACAAACCTGCACCGAGCCCAGGCACATGGGCACCCAGAGCCCTGGGGCTGCAGCAGCACCTCGTGCAGGTAGGAGAGACATTGCTGGCTCTTATTGATCACTGCTTGGAAAAATTTACCTCTGGACCTTGGCACTTCTCTGCTGTGAGGCCCTAATTTGTCTGTAATAGAGACTTGCAAGCCTTTGGAAGGCCACAGCCCACCCTTCTTGGCTTCTCACTGAGACACAGAGGCCACAACCAGAAAAGAAACAGAAAAATGGCAAAGAGTTGGCCAAATCTCCGCTGCAGTTCAGTATGGGCACATTTTAGCTGCTGGCCGTTTGTGCTCAGACTCCAGTTACAGACACCAAGCCCGGCAGCTCCCCCAGGGTCCTGCCTCACACAGGGCCGTGCCCAGCAGTACCAGGCCCCAGCGCCGGGCCCTCTCCTGTCCCCTCCTGCAGGGCCTGCAACCAGAGGAGATTTCTTCCCCTAGGAGCTCAATGGCAATAGAGGATGGGGCCTGCAAGGCAGGTGCTGCCTGCAGTGCTCTGGGCAGGACTGAGCACCCACACTGGGCCCAGCACCCCCGAGCACAGGGGTCTCGCCTGGCTATGCGGTTCTGTGCCTCCCGGTACTGTACGGGCAGAGTATGCGGTCACCAGAGAAAATTCAGTGCAGGGCTCGCTTAAATTCCCTTTCACCCTGTGGCAACATCACTTCATTTCAAGATCATCAGGTTTTCCTGCTTGCTGGAGTGCTAAGGATTTCTCAAGGTCATGAATGATGCAGGGCCTCGTGCTGACCCTGTCTGCATGGGGAAATTGCACATGCTGGCAGCAGAGTATCTGCTTAGGGCTGACCTCTGCTATTCTCCCGTTTCTCTTTTCTCTCCTGATCTATTTTAAGTGGTACCTTCTGCACGCAATTGACAGCAGAGTGAGAGCCGAGCACCCGCAACTGCGAGTGTGGTGCTGCCGTCCGGGCTCTGCTTAGGTCGGGGATGTTTTTTCCGAGCAAAACAAGTGTGGGCTCACAGCAGACTAACTACTGCGGAGGATAATGCATGAGCAAATGCCAAAGGCAACAGCTCAGAGGTATATTATTTACATATTTATTAGAAATTCAGTACTGCTTGCGAGAGCAAACCTCTTCTGACTTCAATTCCAGTAAGTAAACAACCCAATGGGCAAATAAGAGCAAGGGGAAACACGCGCTCGCACAGCTTACACAAGCTAATACAGTAAAACAAAATATTCTGAACATGAAACTATTTTGCAAGATATGAAAAAAAATTCTACCTTTATTCTTCTCGGTTAAGCACTCAGGAAGTAATAATTGTAAAATAATTTAATTACATGCGGTATCAGTTGCCTCGCAGACCAGCAGAATGACAATTAAGCCTTGTTTATCTAAACTACTTTCTAGTTCAGTCTAAACTGCCCTCCAGCAACAAGCATCACTTCTGCTTTATCTGAACTTCTGGTGGCCTTTCTTTCATTATTTTGTTTTCCTCTGGGCAGCTTAAGGGGGGGAAATCAGGAGACCTGCTCCGCTCCCCGCGAAGGAGCGATCTGACTGCTGGAGGGAGGCTGAGCCCCCGCACAAGTCCTGCACCAGGACTGGGCAGAGAGGGCTTTCATCCAAGGTCCATCACGGACTCTGGAAGCCCCCACAAAAAGCGTTTCAGAAGCACCATAGAGAGGTAGAGTAAAATACTCCTACTATCAGTTCCAAGCAGCCGATGGTGCCGGGTGGCACAAGCATGTCCTTGAGCCTGCTGCAGACGTCTGCTCGTGGGACTCCTGCTGCAGCTGGAGCCCTGCCCTGCAGCCCCTGCCTCCAGCCTTGACGTGTGGGTACAGGTCCAAACATAAACTGATGCTTTGTTGAAAACCAAGATGCTGTTCTTCAGCACAATGGGAAGCTTCGTGGAAAATGGCAGCACTTGCCTAAAATTTCAGAATGTTAGAAGCTCAAAAATGACAATTTGGAAATTGAAGATTTTTTTTTTTTTTTTTCACATTAAGCTGTTAAACGCTTTCTCTCTATAACACAAAGGCTGAAAAGCTAGAATTATTTTGATTTCATCAGTTATTGTATGTGAGAAAAAGCAAATCCATATCCAGCTCCATAACTTGTTCAGGAAACACTTCATTTCTCCTATCTCTTGTTGAGAAGGAACATTTGATACTGACAGGACGCAATAAAAAGATGTATAGGCTTTCAGCTTCTTTTCCAACTGCTTATTTGAGATATTTCCAGGTAGATAGGGGTTATAAAATGATCAAGAGGAGGAACAAAGGGTTTGTAAAGGTTATAAAAAATGTAAAAATGTTTGGAAGTGTTAGCAGTGCTAAAACCCATTATTTAAATTCATCAGATGTCACTTTGAAGGAAGCTTTCAGAAACAGTCTTTATATGTATTCTTTTCTAAGAGAAATTTGTAAGTAATTGTCAAATAAAGAGCACCCCAGGCCATAGCCCCTACTAAATGTCAAACCTCCCAGACTAATAATGCCCCGCGGTGTTTCAAAATAGGAAGTGTAACGCAGTAATAACACGGGGCTCTCACCAGCATGGAAACCCAGAGCAGTGCTCCTGAAACACGGCAGTGCCGAGCAGGCACTGTGCAGCCAAGGACATCCGAGTTTGCAGAGAAAGAGCTCCCAAGCTTTTCTTCTGGCAGCCGGATCGGGCAGAGAACGCACTGAAGCTAATTTAAAAGGGGCTCTCGGTGTTGGTACAGGGCTCTTCTGGGACGCCAGCTAACAACCTTTTGGGTATTGGGGAAAAATGATTAACAGATGTGCCTTCCCACATCCCAGTATCTCTCTTTTGAATTGCAAAGTGGCCTCCTGCTTATTTTGAAGTACAATATGTCTAACCTTCCAGGCACAGCTTATTGCTAATTTCTTATGCCACTATGAATCGATGATTTATTTAACAAATTTCCACCCAGCAAATAAAACAACATTTGTTCTACCTGGAGGGTAGTTTCCAAATATCACAGCACAGCCAGGCATGGCTGCAACAGTTGGCACAAGAACAGTGGTCAAAATGATGAACCGAGCGTCTCACTTCACATAGGGGAAAGAAATCCTATGAGTAACCCCACAAAACAAAGTGCTGCATCTTCAGCTGTGATTGTCCTGGGCAGATGCAATCATCATGAAGCCATCACATTTTCAACTGTATTTGTGTCATTTGCATTTACTGACTTGGAGCGTACTGCCAGATGTTTTCTGTACCAAAACGCTCACAAAGAGCGAGCTCTAATGATCGACCAGGTCTGCAGAAAAGCAGTGACCTTGAACTTCCATCCAAGCTTAAAACTGGGAAACCAACACCTTAATATAACTGCGTTTTTCCCACCGAAGGTTGAAAAGTTCTCCTCCTCTGGACGGGTTAGTGATGCAGAAGGGCACACCTTGCCTTTCTTTTCCAATTCAATTCAGTTGCTGCATTTTGAGTTGTCACAGTTGGTAATAAAATACATTCCCTATATTCAGAGCTGAAGCAAGAAGCTCTCCCAAAATAGATTTTTTTTTTCTTTTTATTTACTTTAGGTTATTAGAGTGACGAGTCTGTGCTGTCCATGCAGTGCAGGAGATAATAAGGCTGCCAGGACAGCGCTCAGACCCCAGTGGGTGCTGCCTTCCCCTGCTCGGCAGACACATTTCTCTCCCCCTGAACCTCTCGTGTTTGCTTGGTAGCAAGCCGAGCTGCCGGCAGGCTGAACGCATCGCGGCATGGTAGCGATTCCTAAATGGCATCTGAAGAACTGAAATCCCTGCCCAGGGATTAGGAAGGAGCTGGGCAAGAAAAGAGTCCATCATTACTGCTTACAGGTGTTTTTTTTCTTTATGTCATATTTTAAATTTATAAAATATTTAGCTTAGGCAAACGTAGTTGAATCATAATAGACTTCACAAACCTCTAGGGAGAAGAGGTTGATTATTTACTCTCTCCTGTATAAATAACTGACACAAGAAGAAAACTTGTATATCCTCCCCTGCTCTTCCCTTGCATCCTCTTCACACTCGGCATAAAAGACTTTAATAGAATGGATTGGAGGAAGCTTGTGATGGGAGAGCACAATGAAACTGTAGTCGAAATCTGTTCCTTTCAGTGGAGCTGCATCAGCATCCTAACGCGCTCGGACACTGCCGTGGCTGGGTGCCCGCTGCTGACTTTGGGAACGCGCTCTCCGTCTTTGTTGCGCGGCTGAAATTACTTTTCAGAGCTTCATTTCTCTGCCCTTGATTCATCATAAACTTTGTCCCTGATTATGTGAAGAATGTAATAGATGATGCAAGTCAATTTGCTCGTGTCCGCGGTATCAGGCAGTCATTGTTTGATTGTGCTCACGGCACGATTATACACTGTATTTATAAAAGAATGACAGGGTAATTAGTCAATCTCAGGAAATTAAACATACGTTTTTGTTGGCTAAACCCTGTTATACATGAACTTTTTCCCCTGACCTGCTTCTGGGTGCTGAGGAGAGGCGGGCGCATAGGGAGGACATGGGCTTTGTTCCCGAGGTGTCCAGCGAGGGGACCATTGCCCCCCGTGTGGCTTGCGCTGGGACACGGACCCTGTCTTTCCAAAGGCAGAGCTGAGCAGATGCTAAAGAGCTCCTAGATGGTGACATTTTTCTCTTGCTATTGCTCTCAGGCTGCCTTAAAGCGAGCATCAGCGAGCTCAGCACCCAGAGCTTGGCAGCCCCTGGAGATTCCTTGGGAAGTAACCGGGCCCCAAACCGCGTGGCCCCGAACCGCCGGCTGAGTGCCCGTGCTCAGGAGTCCCTTCTGTTTTGTAACAGACGTTTGCACAATGACACACATCACAGCACAAGCAAAGCTTTCTGTTTATAAAATAGTCGATAACATTTGTGAAGAATTATTTTTTTCCCAAGGACACCTTTCGTTTCAGTCTCCAAGGGAGCAGGGAATAAATTGTTCCTTACCGTCAGCAGCTGACCTCTCTGCTTGTTTGGAATGTGGGCGTCTTCTGAACAAAAAAACACCATTTGCTAAATGAAGCAAAACACCATAATAGGTTTAATGATGTAGATTTATCTCCTAACAGTTGTTTTGAGATCACAACAAATCATTAAAATCATTAACTCTCTGAGCTAAATTAGATTACAGATCTTGGAGAATGTCTGGCCACTGCATTTGCAAAGCAGCGCCTCTCCCTGCCGGCGCGAATCATTAATTCTGCTCAGATTCCTCTGCAAACAATGAACCAATTCAACATATTCCAAGTCAGTTTAAACAAAAAAAGACTGCATCTTTTTTTCTGTATGTGTGTGTGTGTGTTTTGCTTCTTCTTCCAGCTTATTTCCAGTGCTGGAAAACATTTGCCCAGTATGGGCAGCCCAGAGCGTGGCCCTGGTGGGGAGCAGCGACCCTGGCACAGGTCGCGTGGATCTGTGCCAAAGGCAGGGGGTTGGGTCCCCCAGCTGGGCAGTGTAATTAAGAGACACTTAAAGCTACAACAAGCCGTGCACACAAGCCCATTAATATCGCACCTATCAGTGGCAGTGTGGCTGCCACCAAGTGTAACTTCAGGCATAAGACAAATGAGCAAGCGGGGAGGTTTGGGGAAGCCCATGCCTGACACGGATGTGAGTGCTGGTGGCTCAGCACCAGCTCTTCCTGCATGAGCCGCATGGGAACAAAAGAAACCCCACGGTGGATGCTATCCTGGCTTGATGGGAATGGGAACCTCCTCAGTTTCCTTCTTCAGGACCGGTGTCCCTGGGTTGCTGTTTGTAAAGGCTGTGCCGAGACGTGTTGCGTCCTGTAGACACTCGAGAAACGTCACTGGGACTTTCTTCCTGTGTTTCCTCTGTCTGTTTCAAATTCTCTCTTCTCCCACTTCTGTAATGGGTTCAGCTGTAAAGGGAATGTTTGCATTTGGGAAGAACTAGCTGGGAACTGGACGTCTTTGTGCTAGCACTTTACTGCTCTCCCAAGGGCTCTGGGGAAATCACTCGGAACATTGGAGCTGCGCCGGGCTGGGTTTGTAGAGAATGCACTGAAAGCAAGTTTTTGTCCCAAATAGGTTGTCATCCACATCAATTATTCTGTGCTTAGCTGCAGTTGTATCCCTGCCCTGCTGGGCCTGTGGGCCAGGACTGGGAATGACTCCTTTGCCCACAACCTCCAGGGGAAGCGGCGGTGTTTAGGGACGGAAGAAGGCGCCCAGAGCAGCGTGTCCTGTCCCTTACCGGAACCTTCTTAGAATCATAGAATCATAGAATATCCTGAGTTGGAAGGGACCCTTAAGGATCATCAAGTCCAACTCTTGACACCGCACAGGTCTACCCAGAAGTTCAGACCATGTGACTAAGTG
This sequence comes from Heteronetta atricapilla, assembly GCA_011075105.1. Lineage (NCBI taxonomy): Eukaryota > Metazoa > Chordata > Aves > Anseriformes > Anatidae > Heteronetta > Heteronetta atricapilla. The sequence goes on along the minus strand of CM021756.1, from coordinate 5,166,809 downwards.
CACAGTCCAATCGCTTCTTAAACTCAGTCAGGCTCGGTGCAGTGACCACTTCCCTGGGGAGTCTGTCCCACAGAGCTGCCTTTCTCACTTGTCTGGGAGGTTCTTCTGACATCCTGAAGATGGTGTGGGAAGCTGAGCATTTATTTCTGTCTTTCTGGAGCCATTTTTAATACCTTTCCCTTTCTTTTCTCACATTTTAAAATTGATCGTTTATCCTCCATACACCTTGATGCTTATTTTCTCCTTTCCAGCCCTCCTCTGAAGCTCCCCTTCCACACGCTGCCTTGAGATAGTTTAATCTTTGATTCTGTGTAGCCCTTGGCAGGTTTCACCCTGATTGCCACCGTGGTTCACCGCGAAGAGTTTCACACTTATTAGGAAGGGTATAATTTGGGAAATGTGAAAAAAAAAAAGAAAAGAAAACAAACCAAAGGGAAAAAAACGTGTATTCTTTTTAGTACTGTAGAAGGGGAATTTGCTTACAGGGAAATGGGCCTTCCGAAGTGCTGAGCGAGATCCAGGAAAGCCAGGATCAGGCCCTGGTGTGACGGAGGAGTAAAATCATGTTACTGGGGAGCTGGAGGATTTGGAAAGGCCTTGGCTGTGTCCAGGGGCACGGGCTGGAGCAGGACAAAGGGACAGATGCAGGAAACGTTATTGAGCCCACGGCGCAGAGCAGAGCCCACGTCTCGTGTGAGCACTCCCGGTATCAAGCCCACGTCTCGTGTGAGCGCTCCGTTACCTGTGACCCCACAGGCTGACCGAGACGTGCCGCGCCGCTGCAGGAGGGCTTTGTGTGTCTCTTTGATTCACATTTGAACCAAATGCCAAAATGCCAGGAGCAAGTTGCCTCCAGCATTTTTTTGGAGTTAGAGGGGGAGCCTTCTAGCTCTTGACATCTTGGCAGGGGTTCTCAGAGCCCATATGTCAGATCCAGAGAAACAGTTCACATTAATTTTAAATGGAAATCTTAGACCTTTGCTAGGCAACTACAGCTCTCATTGCAATTCTACACACAATTTACTCCAAATAGGCTTGACAATAGCACACCAAATTCTGAGTGCTTCAGCAAAACAGCATCACACCCTTTTGAGCGCACATCCATCCTCGTTTTGTTTGTTTTGTGGCAATTAAAATAAGCATGAAATGTGCTTGGGCATGCTCTTGGTCTCATGCCCGTTTTGAATATTAACTCCGAGCCTTTATTGCTATTATTTAGTAATGATGTTTATTATTGGTAGGGCTGTAGTACCGGGGGGCCAATCTTTCATTTTTCAGTATAAGCACACATCAGACGTAGTTCTTCCCTCGAAGCATTACTGCTGAAATTGAAGGCTACCACAGGCTACTAGATAGCTTAAAAATGTAAATGTCATCTATAGAACAGCCCAGCCCCTGTGCTTCAGTCCCTCCCGTTTTACATCAATGTAAGAAAACCTTAGCTCAGTGTCTCAGGCTCTTGTTGTGGTTTCCCTCTTAGCGTGGTTTCCATTGCGTTTGATAGGAAACCACGGTACTATGTTTCCCTTAGTTTCTAGCGCCAGTGTTTTTGTTCAGTCCTGGAGACCAGGTTAGAAAAAACGAAGGTGCAGCAGGGTTTGGAAATCTGGGCTGCCTGCAGTACATCTGGCTGCTGTGCCAGCTCCCCTTCCTCTCCTCCAGGATGGGAGAAGGCTGCCAGTTGATGTAATAACTTCTTTAAACCCAGGGCCCTGCTGCTCTGCCGCTTGCCTTCTGCCCAGACTCTTCCTCCCAGGTTTCAGGAGGCTCACATGCAGTAGCTGACTAATTACAAAGCAGATCTATCTGTCTGCTCAGTTGCCAAAGCACGTGGAATTGTCCGCTGGCAGGTTCAGCAACATCTGAAGTTATTGTCTGTCTTCTGCTACAGGTGCTGGCCTCTGTGGCGTGAGGGCAGTGGGGCAGCCGAGCCGGGGTCCGCAGGGAAGGAGAAGGCATTTTGCCAGCAGTGTGCAGGAGGATGTCCAGACGCATTGCTTTACCGATTCATGGTTGCTTTCTGGTGCAGACCCTCTTCCACCATCTCCGTGTTAAATGCGTGACGCTGTGCTGTGAGGTCCGGGGGTCGCCTGTGCTTCCATGCCCGCAGAGCTCCCTTCCTACCCCCCCCTGCATGCAGCAGGAGCTGCTCCTCCCGAGGCGAGCCAGGAAATTGGCCCTTCCCTGGGAAGCAATCGTTCTTTTGAATTGTTGTGCTTGGCACCTGGGTACTGCAGCGATGGGTGGATTATAAATGCCTGGAAGATAATTAAATTTCATGTTGAAAAGAGGAGTTGGATGTGAAACCGTGATAGCAGGAGTGGTGTAAATGTGGGAACCAAAGTTTCCATATGCTCCTTTCTTCCACTATTGCCTCCGCAGAGCATAATGGCAGCTCAGCACTTCACAGCACAAAGTCTGGATGGCTCTGTACTGCTCTGTACCGCTGTGTAGCGACCAGCAGCTTCCCTGCACACAAACCACTGAGGAACACATTCTTTTTTTTCCTCCCTGCTTCCTCCTGCCTTTGTGTGAGTTTGTGTGTTTGTGTCTTTCACCTGGTGCTCACAGAACAAATTCCAGGCTTCAGCCGGCTCGGGTGGATGGATGGATGGGTGGATGGATGGATGGGTGGATGGATGGATGGGTGGATGGCTCTGGGGTGCGGACAAGAGGATTTTTGTATCCGCGTCAGTTGTAGAAAATGCCTCATGCTTAGGTTGTCCTTTAAGAGCTGCAGTGACTCTCCTGAGTGCAGTGGCCCTGTGGTCCTGTGCCCGCTGTCTTTGCTGCCAGTTCGCGTGTAATCAGGAGGTTGAAAATGAGCAGGAAAACTGGGCCAAAGGGGACAGGAGAGAAAATAGGCAGGAGCGCAGCGAAAAAAAAGGAAAATGTGGTGCTGAGAGATGCCCTCAGAGGGGGGCAATCAGCAGAAATGCTTTCTTCTTCTTCTTCTTTCTTTATGTATTTTTTTAAGCCAAGACATTAACGCTTTTACCAAGTGGAAAGTAGCCATTACTTTAACACATGGGCACTTGCTGTGGACTCAGATAGCCCTGCTAAATTTGGAGATATGGCAGGGCTATTCAGAGCAGCTTAACTTCTACAGGCTCCGTTTGAAATTCTGGGTTTTTAAGCATGTATTAAAATTCCCTTTTGCTTCACTGAGGCCAGATATCACTGTCTGCTTTTATCTCTCTTACAAAATTTTAGCATAAAGGTTTGAGACAATTGTGAAGTCATCTACTGAGTTACTTGCTAGCATTTTCCATTCAGCACAGTACCCTGTAATGGAAAGGTAGCGTGGGACTTATTTTCAAGCAATGGAGATGTTTTCTATCCCTTGAGATGCATTTTTGCAATTCCATATTTACTGCCGATGATTTTTGTTCCATATTCGTCCTGGATCCCTAGTGGTTTGCACTGGTCTTGCAGAAACGTGGCATGCTTAACGTGTTTTGAAATGGCACGAATGAGACCTGATGAGACAAACTGAAGAAATAATGCCACTTAGCTTCTATTTGCACTTCCTTTTTTCCCACCGGTAAAACTTTATACCCTTCGACCATGCAATGTAATTATTTAGGAATTCTCCTTTGTGTGTGTTTGTTTTCAGGCTAGCATGTTCCCACGTCACCTAATGAGGGTGCTGTTGCCCAAACAAGGTATAAATATTTCTTTCCTTTAATTTGACCTTTAGTGGTAAATCTATGTCTTTGCGCCTGTGTCGGAGGTGAGTTAAGGTAATGTCTCACCCGAAGTCGAGCCTGCCAGACCAGAGAGGAGCAGGGGGACTAGAAGAGAACAGCACACATGGTAAGGGGGCAGAACCGGCACAACACACCTCTGCTCTGATTTGGGTTCTGATTTTCCCCCGCCTTTTGCAGCTGTTTGAGCCCAGTGCAGGGGCTCTACAGCTGTGCGGGGGGGGGGGGGGGGGGGAAGGCTGTGTTTCCCCCAGCGAGCACCCCGGGGTGCAGCACGAGCAGCGGAGAGCCATCGCTTCGTCTGTGGGCCTAACGAACCGCGTCTGCTCAGGAGGCCGGCTCGTTACTGTCATACGTAAGGAAGCCAGGTTATCTTTCTCAGTTACCTTGAATCATGAATTGGCATGGAACAAAGCTTACTGGAAAATGCAGATTTTCTGCCATTTTGAAAATTAACTCCCCTAATTAACTTACACATATAAATGCACTTAGAATGAAGACATTAAGTTGATTATCTAGAAAATTGCTACCTTGGTAGACTCCCTAATGCCACCTCTAAATATGCCAAGAATTAAATTGCTCTTGTGGCATTGTTATGTCACTGCAATTGAATGCTCGCTGATGGAAGACACCACTTCCCTTTTTGGCTAAATTTAACCTTTAATTTCGGAGAGTGGCAACAACAGAGCCCACTCGTTGGCTTGCTCTAACCTTTCAGGGAAAGACTCTGTCTTGGAAAATCTCTTCCCATGCTGTGCTTTTAGTTCTCTTTTATTTTTACAAATCAGCACAATCCAGCAGTGCTGGCAAACAAGTTAGGAATTTGGGAGATTAGACTTAGCTGCTTGTGTCACACAGGTATGTTTGAGGTTGGAGCAGCTCTTCACTGCTCAGTGAGATATTTAAAACGTGGATGAGCAAGAGGGTGACAATGTGCAGGAGAAACTTCAAGAGCAAACCCTGGCAACCGGAGGAACTCCTGCGTTCATCCAGTGTGCATTCTTTGCTGGTGCCCTTGTATTAAAATGAAAACATTTTAAAAAACAATCAGGTCATCTGAGCCAAAAGGCCCAGGCAAGAGCAGCTGAGGAATAGCTCCTGCAGAGCCGGTGCTGTACCACTTATTGACCTTGACCACATCGCATTTTCCAGCGTAGGCCGGCAGCAACCTGCAGCCGTGGTTACAGAGGCCGCCTTTTAGCATCGGTACAGAGCAAGGGCCAAATTTCCCTCTCCGCTAATAACAAATAACAACCATCCCTTGGCTTCATTATGAAATTCCTTTGTAGAGCAGTGGCAGTGGAGGGATGACAGTGGTGACAGTTCCAAACTCCCCCGTAGACTTCCCTTGGTCTCAGAGGACTCTGATGGTTCATTCTGCATCTTGGGGGCAATCGTGTGTGTGTGTGTGTGCTGCAGAGAGCCGAGCAGAGCCCAGTCCTGATGGCATGGCACCGCTCTCTGTAACTCCACGACCGATCCTTCCCTTCAGTGCTTGGTCCATGCCTGATTTCTGTAGCTACGTTCTTTTCTTTGAAGAAAGAAATCGTATGCTCTTTCTTTAAAACACAAAAAGAACTTGTTCAAATGCTTTTAAGTTGTGTTCTGTGTGAGATCGCATTGAGCGTAACACATTGTGATGTCGAGGACCCCGAGACTGAGAAATTTCAGGAATATGCAGCTCGTAGTAGCCTGCTTTTGGATTTTGCTTGACAGTGAAGAAGCTATGTGACACTGCCTGAATTGGTGGCCTTGAAAACCAAACACTCTCTCTGCCCCAGATATTCATGATTTTCAATTTGGAATAAGAGTTATTCAGAGTGTGTAGTGTGCTGATATGCTGCCAGCTTCAGATGGTACAAGCAAATATGTAGCTTTACGCAGCTAGAATTTTGCAGAAGAAAAGCTTTATACTGTGCAACACGGACCGAAGGAAAAACAGCCAAAAATTTACTCTTAAACCTCCTGGTTACAGTTTGCAAATGGTACTAAAAGGCCAGAGCTGAACAGAACTGAATTAAACAGAAGGCCAAATTTAGACTTTAATTTCCATAAACCTGATCTGTGATTATTGGAAAAGTGGGGAGAGAAAGAGAGGGCTGCAGGACAGGTCCACTTCTGATCCTTTTATAATGAAGACTTGATTAACTGCACAACTTCTTTTGACTTAATGGGCCACAGACTGTTTACGAAGGAGCTTTAACTCCATTTAGCTTTCACTGGAGAATGTCTGTCTGTCCCCATGAAAAAAAAAAAAAAATTAAAAAGGAAAAAAAAAAGAATTCCAGGCATATCTGATTTCTAAGCCAGAACTGTCATCACACAAAATGTCATCATTTGGTTCCAGTACAAAATAGATGAGTTCTCCTAATTTATTGAATACTCAAGCTTGTATTAATTGCTATCTGTAAAGAATTACAGTATTTCAAACCATCCATTAGCAAACTTCAAGATGTTTTATTATTATTATTATTTGGCAATTAGCTGCTGCAATTATCTTGCTAAATACTGTTTAAATGGATTCACTGCAGTCCTAGGGTTTGTGCTTTCTGCATGTTCAGGCAGTCAGAATGAAGGATCCTTCGCGAAACATCGTGATTCTTGTGTTGGCAGCTGCCCCGTGGTCAGAGGAGGGGAACCTCCCTCCTCCCAGCCCGGGGCTGCTTTGCTCGGTGCAACTCACACCGAGAGCAAGGGTGCCGCGTTAGGGCTGTGCCCCGGGACCAGCACGGCCGCTCTGCCTTCCCGAGGCAGGGTCAGGACCCTGCGTTGCTGACGGTGTTGACAGCAAAGCCTCCAGCCGGTCAGGACCGCACATCGCTGACGGTGTTGGTAGCAAAGCCTCCAGCCACCGGGTTCGCCGGGCTCTAGGGGTAAATCTGTAAGTGCGGCCATCTCGGGGCTGCGCCCTCAGCCAGGCAAGAGCTCCATCGAGACAGTGTCAGAGAGGGGATGGCTTCGGGCACCAGTGGCATGAACGAGGTGTTTCTCTTGGATAAGATGAAGGTTTCTGACTGCACGTAGCTGCCACTTTCAAACTCTTGTCACTTGCTGTTTATTTTTTTTTCACTTAGTAGGAGCCCAGTCAGTGCCTACATCACTGCTGGTGCAAAACACCTTTGTGTTAAACTAATTAGAAGAAGATCTTCTCTCAAAGTATCCCTAATCTGTATAGACAAGTCAGAGAAGGAAAGCATTATCCTCTTACTACCCTCTTCTTACCAGGAAATAGAAAGGTAAGTGGCATGGCCAATTCTGCTGGTGAGACACGATGTGTATGTGAGATCTCTGCCCTGAGTGCCTGAAAAAAACTGCGCCGAGGTCTGCCGGGCCGGTGCCCTCGTCTGGGTGCATTGCAGATGGCCTTAAATGCAGGCAGCAGGAACAAGTCCCTCTCGCAGCAGCAAACGGGGGTGATCCACAGCCCCGGGCTCTGAACTCGTTGCTGATGCTTCCTGTGCCTCGGCAGCTTCTGGTTCCCTCTGATCCCTTCCCTTTTCGTGCCAAAAGAACAAGTCTCCTCATATGTATCCATGCCATCAGGTACAGGGGGCACAGAAGTGCTGGCATGCGATCAAACCAGAACTCAGTCTTTTAAATCTGCCTTCTTTAATGCCAAGAAATCAAAAATGGACTTTCCTTGCTTGAGATGTTGAGTCATAGCAGTACTGCTTCAGTACTTAAAGCCCTTGGCTTTTTCTTCTTCTTTTTTTCTTTTTTTTTTGGTCCTTCTGTTGAGTCTGAGACATGGTAAGTTGTTATTTGTCTGGATATCAGAAGACTGGTTGAATACTATCGGTTGCCTTAGGGCTATGGAATATTTCATCACAGAGAGATAAGACCCAATGTCACAGTTCTCAGAAATGTCAGAAAATTAATTATGGACTCTTGCCAGCCCCTTTACTCTCCTCCCCATTCTGCTTAATGTCATGTTTAGAGACTTAATTTAGAAAACTATCTCATTAGCTCCAACAGACCAGTAAGAAAAACATTTCTCACTAGACACATAGGGTTCTGCCCAGTCCATTGTCTGCTGAGTGCAAAACAGGCGGATAGACAGAGAGAGAAAAGCTCATAAGGTTCCAGACCTAAACTTGTGCTTGGTGTCTTTCTGCAGTCTCAGTGAGATCAGACAGTATGTTCTAGAGCCACAATCCTACGTTAAAATGTATATTGTGAAATATTCAGTTCATACTTTGCTGACATCTTCAGATCATGCAAAATTCATCAATATGCCTGACTCTGATGGCTTTACCTAAGACGTCCGTGATCTTGACCCTAACCTTGACAAGAGAAGGGCTCTTACTGCTTCCCAAAACCTGGGAAAAATGAAGTCTTTGGCCACAGTTCCACTGACGTGTAGTTTTCCCAGAGATTTTGCATGTTGCTAGTTTGTACCCAGCCTGAGCAAGGAATTCGTAGCAAAAAGGGAAGGGGAAGCTCTTAGTCCCTTTTTCTTTCCTCAGCACGACAAAGATACGCTCTCGCCTAAACACATGGACCTCCAACTATTATTTTTTTTTTTGTATTCTTGATTGGATGAATTTCTGACTCACTCCTGTTAATAAGTCCCAAGTGCTGCAGCACATCTGCCTGCTCTCCATATTTTCAATCCTCCCTGATACTCGTTCTTTATCACTAAATATTCTGCTATCAAGACTACGCGCACTTGATCTCACTCCAGGATTTAAGAGGGCTGGTACACAGAGTTCCTTTGTATGAGATGAGACACTTAACCTTTCCAAAGAGAAGAGCTGTTTTTAATCATTACTTCTGATTTGCACATACAGAGCATGAAGCCTAAAATCTATAAACATTTCAGGCTTTTTGTGGAGTGTCTTTTCCTCTCAAGCACTGCATTTACAAGCCATTTGTTTCCATTCAAAGTTTGAAACTGTGATTTTGCTGCAGCCCTTCAGCAGCTGAACTGCACCAACAGAAGTGCTCAATCCATCATTAGAGCTGTGAAACATGCTTCAAAATAAATAAATAATGGCAAAACCGTTCGGTTTGGATGGGATGCATGGCGGGGGGGGGGTGGAAGGGTGAGCAATTTGCTTAATGGATTTTATTGATTTAAAGATTAAAATACTCAGAGGGTTAGATACAGCGAGACCCTATTTTTCTACTGGAAAATCACAATCACTTACAGTGTCTTTGTGTAAATTCAAAAATTAAATGGAGCTAAATCTATGGCACTGTCAGCTGAAAATTGGTAGGTCCTTGAGGGATGATGGAGCAGGAGGGGATTGTTCCGCGCTGAGCAGTTTATGGACTCTGCTATGTATTAGTGTCCTTATGTTCCCTGTCAGCTGTGGTCTAGGTGGATTTTGAAAAACTGTCATCAGATTTCCCTCTGCAGGATGAGTGTTTTGGTTGCTGTAACTTCTCTAAAGCCCAGTTTTCATCCATGCTCTGGCCCTTTTGCCCAGTCTCTGACCAGTCTCTCCTGGCCATGAAGGAGAGGGGTAACCTGGGGGGCTCCCAGCAGTGGGTGCTTCCCAGCCCTGCCTTGCTTTGGTGGCATTTAGCAGCATGGAAGGGACAAGCTCAGATTAGAGCAGCATTTAAGTGGCTTTAATTTGCTGCAGCGGCTGGTGTGTCTTGACAATGCACTTTGCATTTAAACTGTCTTTTTGCGCAGTGTCAGTGCTTGTGTGTGCCAAGTAGGAGCTGGTGGACTTAACAAGTCAGTGCCTAATTACTGATAAATGCCTAAAACCTCCATTTCATGTGCACGCTGAACATTTCCCTGAAAAAATTACAGTTTAGAACATTCTTCTAAGGCTCTTGCAGGTTGAGAGCCCTTGTCCCAAGCCTGCCGTGCTCAGACCGCAGGAAACGCCTTGCAGCCCAGCTTTCCAAGAACTTTCAGTGCCTGGTTTCTGAGTGTTCACGAGAATACTTGCGCTGGGATCTCCCCAGAGATGAAGTTCAGATCTTCTAAAGAGCTCAGGTTCCCTCTTGTGATACAAAATAGAGTTTTTCAAAGGCAGAAGCATCCAACCAAAAATTACCATCCGAGGCAGGCTGGAAATTTAAGCCTAACGGTAGGCACTGAGTGTTTTGATGCTATTGCCTGAGCAATTCCTCCTCATTTCAGAGGAGGTGGTGGGAGGACTGAAAATTGCACTCTATACGGGCACCCAAATTTAGCTGTCACATCTAATATTTGTAGATCAGACCCTTCTGTGCTTCTTTTTTTCTTCTGGAAAATGGGGATAATTATGCTAGCTCTGTGACATTTGTGTCTGAAAAGCGGCGCACATGTGTAAAATGTAGAGAAGGGTGATTATGTAGCTTATTTACACAGGAGAGGATTCCCAAAAGAGAAAAAAAAAAATACATGAATATGTTGCCTGGAATTCTAACAAGCTGATTTCGCTTATTACATTCCAACTGAATATTAGGAATGAGATGAGATTCAACGATAAATATACTCTGCTTGAAAAAGTTAAGAATCCAAGGTACCAAAGCAATCAGTTTCTTTTTTTTCAGAGCTCTTTGTGCCAGTGCTGCCTTCTGACTTCACGCTGGATCACACAGCCCCCTTCCTCTGCCCGGCAGACAATGTGATCTGGAAGAAACAATGTCGACAATAAATTAGAGAGAGAGCTGCATCTGTCTTCTTAATGATGTTGTATTCTCTGTGTGGTCATCAAAAGCTCCCACCACCTGTTCCCACCTGTTTTGTCCTATCCTTTTTGTAACCGCCGCATCCACCCTCCCAACCTTAGAGTCAGTCCAGCTACAATGGATGATAAATCACAGTAATATTTACTCTTTTTTTATGAGAATTTTCTTAGTATTTCAGTGGACAGGTGAATCCCACTTCTGCTGCTCAGTAACACCCAGAATATTTTAAAGTGAGTGAATGCTGGAGGAACACATCAGTGACACGGTTGTGCTGGATGACAGCACAGCCCTGTTTGGGAAACCTATACAGTCTTCCTCAGGGAGGATCTCCAGTAATTACTTCATTTGAATGCTGGAATAGGGATAACTGACTGATGGCTTTGAAAACCAGCCTGACTTTATTCACGGACCTGATGTAGGCACTGGCAGTGCAGAACCCTGCTCAGTATCTTTTCCATGTGCACCACTGAGTGGTAACAAGAGAACTGTTATTAAGGAGTAAGTCCTCATTGTCCCCGCGCAAGCCTTGCCTTCTGAGCTGACACTCCATCAGGTGGCCAGTAGTGTGAATGGGCACACCAGTGACTTTTGGTGCACAGTCATCCAGAAAAATCTTGTTGCTTGAGGAGTCCTAAAGAACTCTCAAGAGTCAGACCAGTTGCTTTGTACTTATTCTTGCCCTTTTTTTCCTGGGATTGTCATGCATTTTTGCCATATTGCAATGTTACACAAGGAGACTTTATTTGGCTGTGGGGATTACAACTTTATATTTAAGTCAGGGGCAACTCTATCACTTTCTCCTATGTTAAGACAAAAAGAAAAAAAGAGTTTTTAAAAAGCTCTTGTGAGATCCTGCAGTTGGTCTGCAGATCCTGGAGCCAGCAGGGTTCAAGTAAGTTAGGCTGATGGCTGCTGAATATCCCAGAGAACATTTTTTTTTTTTTTTTGAGGAGCTGGAACAGATGATGCAGGCATTAAGAACGGTTTTATTGCTTTTGAATTGTAGCCAGCAAGCATATAGCCAGCACTTTACCCACATATTTTGCATTCAGATAAATTTCCATTCTTGCATTTATCTTCAGTGGGAGTACGGTCTTACAGATTTAAACCTGCATCTCCAAAGGGCTTTTAAAATGGAGGGACTTTAAGCTGGTGTTCATGAAAGGTGAAATTGAGGAATTTCAGGATCTGTCTTTGCTTCAGACTTAGCCAATTTGTTCCCCTCTGTGTACTAAGCTGTGAAATTCATATCTTTAAACTCCCAAAGTCTGAACTGTGTAGCTGAGAAGTGTCATCTGCTGGGTGAGAATTTGTCCCAAACCTTTCAGGGGAAGGAAGAGGAAGGGTGTACCCACAGTTCCAGTTGGGTTCACATCTCATCTAAGCATTGCTCAAGTGCAAACAAAGCTCATTTGCCTATGTAAATATATAGGAACCCACTATGCATCATACAGATCAAGCTACCATAATACTTTGTGCTAATCGCTGCTGTATGGTGCTGCTTGAATCCAGTTACCTGGATTTCAATGTGACCAGGTCACAGAAAATGCACTTTGCATTTCTCTGCCCCTTGTGCAGCTACGTGCATCGCTGTGAGATGAGAGCGAAGCAAATGTCAGCTGCTGCTAAACCAACATGGCAGAAGTGTACACTTATTTGCACAGAGGTAAATGATTTCACAAAATCCACAGCAGCAGGGGCTGGCCTTGTCTCTAGTGCCATGTGCAAAGATTAAGCCTTGATAAGCTGTGGGACTTCCATTCTCAAAGCAGGTTCATTACTGGCAATGAGTTTCCACTGAAGTACTGCAACACCACATAAGGAGAGGAAATGAAAGATCTTAATACAGAAGACATAAATGACAGTCTCCTGCAACCTGATTAAGAAACAAGAGAGGCTTAATTCAGCTGCACGAGGTTATAAATAGGTCCAGGACTACGCCCCAGACAACCATTCAGGCGTGAAGACATTTCAGATCAAAACCTCTGGGTCTTCTGAGACACATGTACTGAAACAATGATTACTGAATCTTCCAGATGTCTTTCTCATACTTTTTAATGTACCGCCTCTACTTTTCTTGTACTAAACCAGATATGTACTTAAACGTCTAATTTACATAATGCATTAAATATTTAAGATTTACTCCAAGGGCCTTTTGTTTTCCCAGCCAAAAAAATCTAAGAAATGGTTGTTTTACCTCCACAACATTGAATACAGAAGATCATTTCAAGTGATCTGTTGCACACAACCTTGCAATTAGATGAGCACTCAAACAATGCATGTGGGGAAAAGGACTGGACCGGGTAGGTTTAGCTTATTTTATTTATACTTGACTAGAGCAGCTGAAATCAGTGGGGTAACCATTTTGTTCATCAGATGTAAGCCGGAAGAACCTGCCTTGTTTCCACTTTTGCACAGTTCATTATATTATGATCTACATTTGCATCTTATTAGTAATTCCTAATTTGCTGAAGGTGGTGCAGTGAAACTGGCAGCACTGAGACTAAATTCCAGTGGAGACAGGAGCCCGATGTCTGCAGAGCAGTTTTGCAGGTGTCACAAAATTCCCTCAGTCTTGCTTCCAAATGAAAATCCAATTCCAAACGGGAAAATATTTTGAAGCCATCCCTCTTTTGGGTCTGGCTCAGTGTATCTACTTCCATCTGGGCATAAGAAGTGCAAAAGTCACACACATATGCAAAACAAAATAGAGATCAGCGTCCTAACTATGTCTGGGGTTTGGTTTGAATTTGGAACAGTATTTCAGGGCAGTTATCAAATAAATTAATGTTGCCAAGACATTTCTAACATATCTGTCTCTGTGTACAATTTCTCTTTGCAACTCCATGTTTCTCTCCATCTACGTATTACATTCTGATAAGGTGACTTGTACAGAAACAGCCTTCCCCCCTCACACAGAGAATGCAGTTCTCCTGGCCTTTATTTTTTGCCCCTAACTTGCACTCTGAGCTTCTCCTCAGACCAGAGGTCCTGCCGATGCAAAGGTATTTCCCAGGAGCTGCTGGAGCACACATGTTCTTAATTAAAATGGAAAAAGCCATCACGAAAGTGGAGCAGAAGGGGTTAGTGAGGGAGGGAGGATGGAGAAATATGTCAAGGCTCTTTTGAAACAGCTACCCAGGGCCCAGCAGAAAATGCTGCTGTGTAGATGATGTTTGGGTTTGGAAAGTGAGGCTAATTCAGTGTAATGAGAGGTGAACGGTACTCAAGACGCTTCCCCTGCCACAAGAGACCCCTTACAAACGATTTTGCTCCTTCAGTCATTAATTTTTTATGAAGTTTAATAGGCCTGCAGCCTAGAGACCTGCCTGGGTGTTGATTAGCTTCATATTTTCTCTCATTAATGTAGAATCTGATTAGCCCTTGTTACAAGCATTTCATCTGATTTGGCAAACGGCATTGTTCTGATATTAGTTTACCAGATTAGACAAGTTTACTTGGTCTGAGGAAATAAAGCCTTTGCCCGCTCAATGCTCCCACTGCCTCCCTCAGAGGAACCTGGTGGCCAAAGGCCTTTCGCCTCTGTAAAGTCCATGGTGGTTATGAGGGGCTGGGGCTGGCACCCGGTGAGCCGCCGGCGCTGCCTCTGCTCCCCTCACGTTTCCCACAGCCACTCGATGTCAGCGGGGATGATGTGTGGTGCTCGGCCCTGAGCCGGTGCTTGCTACGGCCTGGTCTGTGACAGTCAGTGCCCAGTGCCTGGTTTTCCTGTGCCTGCCATTGTGGGAGCTCCATGCTCCCCACCATGGCCTAAACACGCCGCCCCTGTGCCCACAGCTCGGCCTGGGCCGGGGACATGGCGGCGAGGAACAACCTGTGGAGCTTCTGCTCCTGTCGGCTGGCCTGGGGCTGTTCTTCATGCGACTGGAAACCTCAGCTTGGCTGCTTTAAGTTTTCTGACCTTAAAATTCACAGTTCCCTGTTTCTTGATGCTCTGTGACAGAGACGCGCAAGGAGCATGGTCTTTAAATCCGTTTAAAACTGATATTAAATGGAAATAAAAATAGTGTTGCTACAGAGCGAATGCTTAAGGGCAGCAGAGGCTTGCTGCATAATAAGCTGGGACAACAGCTCGGCAGCCGTACTCTCGACACACCAGCCACAGCTCACAGACTTGTTGGCAGTGCGATTACTTTGCCACGCAGCTGCGTGGGTTTAGTTCAGAGGGACCCTGGACCTGGTGGCAGGGCCTGGTACCTGTCCCCAGCTGTCCCCAAAGCAGGACGTCTCCTTTCAGAGGGGTGCAAGAGGTCCCGAGCACTGAGCGAGCCCTTGGCAGCAAGCATGGTGTGCTGTGATCATAAAGGAGTCATTACTATTTCCAGGGCTGTCAGGAGGATTTGGTGCAGCAAGAACAGGATATGCCAGCTCTTTAGGGGTGTTTAAAAATATTTACTTAGACCTGACTTTGAATTTTTTTCTAAAAATTTCCTGAACTTTTGTTATGTAGGGCAGAACTGAAGCTGGACAATCACCCTTCAGGGAAATAGACGGGGCCATTATTACCGCTTTTTCTGCCCTGCTGCGAGAGAAGGAATGCCGTGGCAAGATGTACAAAAGAGGAGATTTGCTCTGAGGCATGGCTTTTTGCTTTAGCCCTGCTTTTGTGCTCCCTTTGTGAAAAGTAAAAGAAGTTTTACGAATGACCTGAGCACTTCCAGCTAATGGCTAGAGCTGAAAAACACCCATTGATAATCCCAGGTGAATAATATCTCAGCAGACTAAAGGAGTCTTTTACCTGTCTGACACTATTATAGATGTCGTTAGTTAACAAGGATAGTCAGGGGTTTCAGAGCAGGCATTAAGTGAGATTGCTTGGGTCATTATTAATTATGCAGATTCTCCATCTTCTTCTGTCAGAACACAGGAGTTAAATAAACACAAATGGATCAAACTGCTGTGCAATAGAAACTTTATGTTAATATAGCAAAATGCATGGCAGGAGGTGGCAGTTCCATTAATCTCTGGTGGATGGAGGTATGCAGGGACTTAAAGAAACATTTGTTTCTGTTCACCAGGTAGCGAAACAGGAAGCATTATTTATAGTGCCCCAGCAGCCAGCGGTCCCAATGTGCTGGGCACAGCATATACTCATCTTAAAGGATGGTACTCGGCCTGAAGAGTCTGCACTCTAATTTGACAAGTAATTTGAGAGAAGTGATGTCAGGAGGATAAGAGACCTTGTATCACACAACAGGGCAATAGCACAGTCCTAGTGCTTTTGTTTAGAAACTGGAGTTTAGACTGCCAACCTCATTTCACAATGAAACACCAATTTCCCAGAAATTAAAAATCACTTGGTGTGGGCGAGCCTTGTGCTCAAGTTCCTGCTCAGCCAGGTTTGGTGTAAGGGTGTAAGCTTCAGGTGTTCTTATCCATCAAAGCACCTTACTCATGAAGTTGTAGGCTTTTTGGAATAAGGCTGTGTGTGCCTGAATTGCAATTCAACCTAGTTGTAAGAAAGAAGAAGGTCAACGGTTTTCTGATGGCTAATTGCTCAGTACAGAGCACAGAATGAAAGGGAAGTTAAAAAAGCAAATCAAACAGCAGTAGCAGTTGCTTCCCAAGCAGTTGTTGCCAAATGGAGGAGAGAGAAACAAAGAGACTGGACACTATTTACTTAACACTGTGAGCTGCTGTCAGGAGGCTGAGCCTTATAGGAGACACTGAGCACTGCTCTACCTTATTTATCTATTTCAGCTTGTGGCAACACACACTTTGCCTCTGCTGCCAAGCAAGCCGGGTGTCAAATCAGTACAGATGTGCGTAATTCAAGCTGGCACAGAAAGTGATGGGTTTTGCATTGGACATGTTTATTTTCTTCTTGCAAGGCTTAAGCATGTCATTTGCTGTCACACATGCCCTTGTGAAATCTTGGCAAGAAATCAATTTGATTTTCAATGTCAAGCAGCTTTCTTTAATGTCTCTAGATAAGCTTTGTGTGTATTTTGTTCTGGAGGAGTTATATATGTACCACCTGGGGTCAACAGCAGAGAGCTCTCTGTGAAATAGTCATGCACAGAAGTTCAATAAAACCTCTGCAGAGCTGTTTCTTTTCCATCTCTTCCAGAACCAGGCATTCTCACTCCCATCTTCCAAAACCAGATGAAGGACATGACATAACATGGAACACTGGTGCCCAGCTGGTGTTGGGCACCACAAGGTCTTTGTCATGTCCGTTTCGAGGACTGGAGGGTGTTTTCTAACAACATCCCCTGAACTGTAAGCTGTCTAGAACTGGGGCTACTGTTTAATGAGCTGGGCAGTGCTGCACCGCATTGCTGCTCAGATGCATGGAACAGCTACAGCCTCAGTAGTCTCAAGGGTCTGACTCCTTGAGACACAAAGAAGGGTGAATGATCAGACAGGATCCTTTCACTTCTGAGGGGCATTTGATGCAATAAATAGCTAACTGCGATACATTTATGGCTGTTGCCACTGTTAGTGCTGTGAATATACAAAACTGTCCTTTAGTAGTGTGTGTGCAACACCCACGATAAAGTGCTGAGATACTCACACAGAGCACCAAAACGCACATACGTGAAGTGACCAAAGCAAAAGAAAAGCACCCGTATGAAAGCAGAAATGTCTGAACCACACGGTGTAATGTCATCTGGCTGTCAGTTGTATGGAAGTTGTCAGACTGTATGAAAACATGCAAGAGTCTCCCAGAATAGAAGGGTTCTACATTCCAACATCATCGCACCAAACGTGGGCTTACAAATGCCCTTACTGGGTTTTCTGTTTACATCAGCTGCGTCTCGTCAAAGGACTTTAACCCCCGCTCAGCCCGTGCTGAGCTGTGTGATCCGTTAGATCTCACAAGCTGAGCGGTGTCAGGGGAGGTGACTATTTGCATTGGAGATCTCCGAGGTACACTGTTGTAATTCTTACCATTCAGAAAATGACTCCCCTCTGAGCTGGTGCTTTATTCTGTTCAAAGAGATACTCGGTCCTTTGATGCAGACAAACAGCTAAGATGGGCGTCCCAGGAATTTATGCAAGCGGCAGCTCCTGGCTGTTTTGGAAGCCAGTTCTGCTGTCCTGAATAGTCTCTAATACGAACAATTATATGCTACTTCCTTCCAAAATGTACAGTAGCTTGCCTTGTGTGCTTGTTTCTTTTTGCTTATGCTGGTGCCGTGATTGTGCTTGTTCTATTACTTTCTCTCTGATGGGTGAAGTAATTCCTCTATGAATTTGTTATGCTTTAAGATTAATAGAGAGTAAATGAATATAGTACAGAACAAATGCAAAACTGTCTTCAGAAGTGTATGAATCTGTTCTGCCACATGATGTACCATTTTTTTTCCTGATTCTATTTCATTTCACCCTTCCCTACAACAAAGTAGTTAAAAGCTGTTACTATTTATAAATTTACTGCACAAATATTCAGTGTCAGACTGAAGAGCTTGGTGCAGGCTCCCCTGGGAGGCCAGGCACGGAGAAGAGGTTACCCCGCTCTGTACATGGTCTCTCACCAGGAACGGATTGAAGCAGAACAGGAAAGCTGCTTTGGAAACTGTCTTAAGCATAAGCAGATGGCACCAAAATCTGATAACACTTCATGAGTGTGAAATTCATTAACTCCCCTCCCCGCTCCCCACATTAATATTTTTAAGCCAAGTATTATGGAGTTTCTGGTATAAGTTTTGGGCTTAGATAGTTTGGCTCCGGAGGGCTGCTCCTCAGCCTGAAAAGCAGCCTAGCGTGGGTGCAAGGAGTCCGTCTCGCCTAGCAGCTTAAGCAATAGTCACCATCACCAGCTCTCATGGGGAAAACCCAGCTCCATGGATTCACGAGGTCTTGGCAAGAGGCTACTGATTAAGGGAGAGAAAAGGCTTTGAAGTCCCAACGCGGTGCAGTTTTTCACCGGCTCTGTCATATTCCGTCTGTATTATAAGCAGGTCTGAATGTTTGTCTAAGTTACATCAGAGTATTTTATTCCTGATCTTTTGGGTTTTGACATGTGAGTGAATGTGAAAGCAAATGCTGTCTCTGTGTCCCGATCCTCTCATATGCAAGCGGTTCAGGGGGGCTGTGTTTCAGGCGTGTGGTTTGCTTGGTTTGCACAGAAGCAGCTCGTGGCCGAAATGCAGAGCAGACACCTGTTCGCAGTTGCTGTCTGCTCAGCAGCATCACCCGAGCACAGTTCTGCAGGAGCAGACAAACTCCCCAGCACTTGATGACACCATCTGCCGCTCTCGTTCGGGAAAGAGGATGCCGCAGGGGCTCTGCTGTGTGTGTGCCAGAGCGCAGCCAGCCTCTCGCCCAGTTTGGGGTTAAGTCCCTCTCTGCTGAGCCTAGGAGCCTCCGTGACTGAACTAGTCTGTCTCCTTGAGTTTAATCAGGACATCTAGTAGATTTTTATCCCGTTCCACAGAGTTTACACCTCCATCTGTTAAAGGGAACAACATCTGGCTGGGGTACCACTCGGGTACCACTCGGGTACCTGCTCTGTCCGGCTCCTCCGGGCCCCCTTGGCAGCCACATTTGATGGAGCTCAAATCTTTGAAGTCCTGGTTGTGACAGAGTTTTTCAGTGCCCCAGTCCCCACTATCTCTGTGCTGCAACATGGTTCTGTTAAATCAGCGAGATTAGAAATTGTCAGGCATTCAGCAGCTGGGTCTGACTGGCAATAATGCAGAAAAAAAAATGAAAGAAAGGAAGGGAGGAAAAAGAAAGCTGGCAGAACCATCTGAGTGATTATTATTGCTTGTTACAGAACAGTCTGTATTAGCCAGAAAATGCCTTTATGCTGTATTGGTAATAGGGAATACTTTATCATAACCCTCATAAGCAAGAATATTTTAAGCTAAAAGGAGACCCACAACTAAAGTAAAAAAAAAAAAAGCAACAAAACGTGATTGGTAATACAGAAGCACTGCTGATGTATCCAACAGGAAAGCCAGCAAATTCCTTGGTATCTTAGCTTAGCTCCTTTCATCAGAGAAGTAAGAACAGCAAAGCGGCTTTCACATGTTTTTATTTCCCAGTGGGTAACCTCATTCATGTCAAAGAATGTCCAAGATTCTTTTTCTTTCTACTTGTAATGCCCAAGTATTATAAATACCAACAGCAGCTGAAAAGGAATTAGGAAATCCAAGAAAAATGTGTTTTGTTAGGAAGCAACAAACTTTCCCGTGTTCTGACCACATCCTAGAGTTCTGCCTTCTGCTCCGGAGAGGAGCGATTCGTTCCGTGTCTGGGGAGATTCGGGTTGATAGTGGCGCTGGGGAGGGCTGATCCCGGCACTGTTTCACCGGTTGTGGTTGTATGCTGCATTTCTGGAGCTGCAGAGTGCTGTCCTTCAGCGTGCGAGAAGAATGGAAGTTCATTCCTCTCCAACTTCATTTTATTTTGCAATTAATTTCCAGCGAGTGATTTCTGCTGCACTCATAATGATCAGAAATATTTGGCAGATTAACATCATTTAGCTTTCATCTTCTCAAGGGAGATAAGAGAAAGGATGAAAGAGAAGGAAATTCCTTGCTAAGCGCTGTTAAGAGAGTGACTACAGAGTCTAGAGACATGAAATCAAATGAGGGAAAACAAAGGAAAAGTTCAGGAGCCCCTTGCCACTGCCTGTGGGATTTACCCTTTATTTACTGCTGGCAGTCCATCTGTCAGCTCCCAAGCAAGGCTGAAAAGGAGACTACACCTGTCAACACGTCTGTGAGGCAGAGATGGAGCAGATGTTGGAATTTGCACCACTGAAACTAAAATTTATCATATCTAGCATAAAACTGCTAATAGAGGTGAAAATGATCACTTCAGTTCCGTGCTTGATCCTCTTCCTTTTTTTCCCCTTTCTTCCCTTTCTACTTTCCTGAGTGCATATTCCCTGCTCAGCTTCAGCAGAAAGGAGTAAGTCACTG
Organism: Heteronetta atricapilla; assembly: GCA_011075105.1. NCBI lineage: Eukaryota > Metazoa > Chordata > Aves > Anseriformes > Anatidae > Heteronetta > Heteronetta atricapilla. The sequence goes on along the minus strand of CM021756.1, from coordinate 5,146,567 downwards.
AAGGAATTTAATTCCACTAGTATTCAATCAAAGCAGAATAATGTGTTTAATATCTGTGCAGCATAGGGGAGGCGGAAGATTCATGCACTCCAAGGAGGTGAGAGAAAGAGATGCATTAAAGCCCGTGCCTTGGTGTGCTGCAGTATAAATTCACGCTCACACACGTGAAATACATTGAGAAGAGCCACGATACAAATCAGAAAGAGCGAGGAAGTCCCAAGTCAAAGGAAGAACAATATCGTGTGCTGTTATGTTATTGCTTCTATATATTCTGGTGCGTGTTATTAATGGCAAACATAATGTGAGTGCTAAACAGGAGGGTATAGCAAGGAAATATGAGCTGAAATTAAGTCAAGAGTATTGAGGCTTAACACCTCAGCAGCGATGCCCGTTGGGCTGTGTCACGCTCTGCCAAGGCTGGGCTCCGCTGGAGCATTCAGCAGCGGCCAGAGCAAGGCGCTGGGGATGGCGCCGTGGGGAGCAATCCTGCTCGGGTGGGGAGGGCTGAGCTAATTACCCTTCTTTCCCCTTACTTAGCATGTTCCTTCTCCAGAGCACTTAACCCATGAGCTGGCTCATCTCCCCAATGTCCTGCAGGACACCAGTGCGGGCGGTTACCACTCAGGTCCCCCGGCTGCTCCGGGGGCTGGGCTGTTAGCCCACCCCGCTCCACGCAGAGCAGCAGCTCCGTGTCCCCCTGGTGCAGTCCCCCACATCCGACCTCCAGGTGTGTGTTTTCGGGGAGCAAAGGCTGTGTCATGAGCTGCTAGAAGCCAAAATCAGATCTGAAGCTGTGCTCACTTTGCGCTCTCACAGCCTCGGTCGCTCTGACTCCCAGAGAAAGGCGTGCTGAGTATTTCCATGCCCGATGTAACTGGAATTTGCGTGGACACTTTGGGAATCCATAACGTTTAAGAGTGGATGTCAATGGCATCGAGTGCAGCCATTGGATAATAGCCCCTTGCTGCTAGAGAAACAGTAAGCAAGGCCGAGGCCCTTGGTCCTTGTTATAAAACAGAAAGTATTGATTCTGCAGCAGCAATCCACTCTGTGCAATATTCCTATTACATCAAATGACTGATGGAGATTTAATCACTTTGCCTGATAGTGTCTGGTGCAAAAAAAATTATATTCTTGACTTCAGTGTTCCAGATGGATTGTGGAGCTCTGACGGGTTTTTTGAAAGAGTCTCAGGCTAAACAACTGCCAGCTGGGAAGCAGACTACGTAGAGCCCACCGTCTGCTGAGAAGTGCAGGCACACACACATCGCTCTCAGAAAGTTAGGCTGAGTAGAAGCTATGAGGATACATATTGATATTTAAAGTAGAATACATTTCCTGTCAGACAAGAATGTGTATTTATGCGTGAATGTTAGTTTACCAGGGACATTTTCAAAAATTAGTATGAATTTCAGGTTGTGGGCAAGTTGCATGCAGTTGAAAGCTATCCGTCGGTGTGAACAGATGCAATGGTCGTAATTTTGACTTGCTTTCACAAATTCAATTTTTACAATATAAAATGATGTGCTCAGTAGTAAGATTATTTTTATCAGTTTTAATCTATTTCAAGACAGTTACTACTTTGCCGCATCAATAAGATCAGTGTCACTGAAGTTAACTGAGATTCACATTTCTAACTTAATTATGAGCTTACTCACTTTTACCCAAAGCGTCACTTTAAGATAAATACTTTGGATAGTAGATCTCACCAACAGCATCTCAGCGATGCCGCTGAGAGTCGTGGTCTGCTCCAGCACTTAAATTAAGGAAAGCGAAGGGGCCGGCTGCTCCGCACAGTGCCTGATCAGAGTGACCCCATCCGCGGTCAGGACTGAGCCCTCCTGCAAAGCCCCATCGCTGGGCACTCTGGATACACCCAGCAAAGCTTAAATGAATCTTTGCAGTCTGGGCTTCTCAGTTGCTTAGATACCTTTAAGGATTTTACCCTAAATCTTTTCACTGTGTTTCAAAATGGGGTTGCTCCCACTGTTACCATGTTCATGATTTCAGCAGTCTAAGAGAACGTGTGTAAATTCTCAGTGTGTTTGACGCCTGCTCTGTGTCCCACCTGCTCAGCCTCGTTCTCGCCTACCCTATGGAAAAGCTATACCGACATGTCTCTGGTCATTAACTAAAACTTCTCATTTTCTTCAGCAGTACCAGAACAGAAATACACCCATCTGTTTGCCCCAAGTATAAGGAAAATGTGCTCAGTGTTAGGTATGATTCCTGCACTAAACAGAGCCGAAGGCACAGCTCCTGCTGATTCCACGAGGACAGGCTTCTACTCTGTCATAGATTTTACTCTTCACCGTGGATCTTTAAGATGTGTACTCCCAAGTCTACAAGGAAAGCCTCCAGTACCTTTGTGCCACCCTGCCAGCCCTCAAAGCCCCGTCTCATTCTGGTTCCCAGCCCCTCATTAGTGCCGTGACCAGGGTCCCACCAGCCTCAATGCAGGCAGGACTGCTGGTTACAGCCAGCTGCAGCATGGTCTTTCTGTCCTTGTTGGCCACAGATCAAAAATGTAAAGAAAGCACACACCCATGTGGCACTTAGCTAGTAAGCATTCACACTTGAATGCTGTGTGTGTCTGGAAATGTTCTCGTTTAACCATTTAGAAGGCTGTGTTGATTTTTGGGCTGCTCTGGGAAAAGGAAAGTGAGAATGATGATTAAAGAAGACAACCACAACAAGTGAACTGTAACTGTAGCTTGCTTCTTGATTGGAAGTATTTAGAAGGTGATGCTGGAACATGAAAATCAATTAACTCGAGAAGAAATCATGTTCTTCACCTCCCCTCCTTCCATGTTTCCTGGCATCCTGGTAGGCTTAACATCTGGGTGTCCTCAAGACATTTGATGCATTTCATTCATCATACATGACATTTGCATAATGCGAACATCATACTTTATGCAGATGCATCCTTGAATATTTCACAAATTATGATTGCTATTTAGACTTCCCATAAATAAAACCCACGGGGACTTGCCCACTTCTGAATGTGTGAAAATGCAAGGTCCAAAGTGACTCGTTACTTGCACTGGCACACTATAAATTCCCTTCGTATCGCAAGTAAATACAGTGTCGTTCATTTTATTTTCTTTCTAAAGCCATTAAAATTCTATTAGCTGTTTGTGAATATTATTTCATGCCATCTGCATTTACTCCTAAGTTGTGATAGCGACAGCTGCAATAATTTGTATGCATTTTCTGTGTACAGTTAGTTATTGAGTAACAGAACCTTCCTCTTGTGTTGCTATAGAAGATATAGCCAAATACGGAGATGGTTTGTTTGTAAATCTAAATCCCCAAAGTATTACTTTATTTATTAGGACAACAGAAGGGAAAATGGAAGATGAGACAAGGGAAAATGTCTGATGCTACATGGCAGACAGTAATGTTTCTCCTCCTCGCTTATTTATTTGCCCCTTAGTCATAGTTTGGGGTTGAAATAGGTGTGGACAGTGTAAGAATTAACACATTTTATTCTGTCCTGTTTTCATTTAAGGCTGAAAGCTTCTACTGTGTAAAACGCATTTCTAATTGACTTTATAAATATTGTAGAGGTGCTGAACAGGGACTTGAGCAAGACATGATCCTCATGGCAGCATCCGATGCGAGGTCACCTCAGCTGCAGGTAGCTGAGGACGTAGCCAGCCATTCTGAGCCAAATTAAACGTCCCAACATCACAGAGAGACGAACTCGCAGAGCAACAGGTTGGCCTACAGAACAGGGGCTCAGTGTGGATGACTGAACACCCAAGCCCTGTTTTTCCAGATATTTATTTCTGTGAGTGTTCTCAGTGGGAAGCTCACCGCTACTCAGTGGCAGTGCAGGTCCATGCATCATCTCAGGCATGCGTGAGCGTCGCTTTGAGACCTTCTTTAGGAATGTGAAAAATAACTCCAGGGTGAATTTCCTCCAAAGAGAGGCGTTTCTGCTCAGAGCGTGCTATGGTCCTAATTTTGTGAGCACAGAGCTAGACAAGTGCCAAAATATTTTTGTGGTTTGATGCATGTGCTTGAGAAAGTGTGGCCCTTCCTTTTATGCTCTTGTGAAGTCTGGCTTGCAAACGCCCAGGTGATAAATGCTTCAATATTTAGCCATGATTTACCTGTGGTGAGAGAAGGAAAAATTATGCAAATAGGTCCTGAATCAGAGCAATGAGCCCCTTTATATTCTCCAGAATGTGTCAACATATAATGTTTTATGAATTGCTCACTTTCCTTTGAAAATAAAACACTTTTCTTTTTAGACGTTCAAGATTATGCTTAAAGATAAATTACAGAGGAAAGGCAGCCAGATTAATGTGGCCCCCAAATGGCATGAATTCGTAAAGGAATGGGATCGGTTTTTAGGAGAACCTTCCAGTCTTCTTTTTTTTTTCCATCTTCTGAAGCCAGTTTGGGAGCTGCCCCTGGCTGCCTCCTGCAGTGCAAACAACCCAACACGGGTGGCCTCAGCACAAGCTGGGACCTCCAGGGGTTGTGGGGTTGGAGCAGGGCGATGTGCACAGGACATGCTGTGCGTCCCCGCTGGCAGGGACGTGCCTTCGTGCTGTGATCTCCCCTGGCATCATCCTTGGTGCCATATCCCAGCCCCCCTGTGCACCCATGCTGGGGACTGTTGGGTGAATTGGAAGAAACTGAAGCAACAAAATCTTTGCTCGTTGTGGTGCTTCTGCCTCGATGAGCACAGCTCACTGCAGACAGACTGCCCTCCGCCTCTTTTGCCATCCGATTTTTTGGACTTTTCCCTGCCCCACCTTCTGGGTTTGCTCCAGATGCCGGTCTCAGCACCACGTCCCTGGGACAGTCACTGGCAAGGGCTGGGCAAGTGGAAGCAGAGAAAATAAAGCTGTGTGGATCCATTTTCAAATGGCATTACAATCCAGACAAGAAAAGCTCTTAAAACATTGCAGAGTCCCTGGTGTGAAAGTCCCTTTCATTTGTGTGTAGATAAAACAGAGCTCTCCTGAGGGTGAGACAGCAGCGCCGCGCAGGATTCCCACTTGTGTCATCTCTGCTGTTTGTTCTCATCCTCTGTGGCTCTCAGAAGGGCTCAAACATCTGAGAAAAACAAATTCTAGGGCACCACTTTGGATAATTCTGACCAAGTCATCAGTTTAAATACCTGGTTCATGTTAGAACTTTTTGTCAGCTCTCCTGAAAGGCTCTGATGAGGCTGTGGCCACTTGCACCTAGGGGACACGAGCGGCCGAGCCACACGCCCTGCGTCGTGCTGCTCCCTCTGTAAACTGATGGCTCCTGGCACGGAGCAGGAAGAATTACTGCTCAAGGACAGGAAAACAAGAGAAGCCATAGCAAAATCAGGACCTCTTCTGTGACGAGGTGCTTGGTATCAGGAACCAGGCTCCCTAATGTTTTATACTCTATTAAAAGAAAAGATCTTGAAGGAAGCCATAGAGATTAAGAGATCCAGGAGGCAGCCTCCCGCTCCCTTTCCTTTTGTTTTCCTGGGAACAGATGTTTTAAGGCAGCTTGGCATGCTTCTCCACAGTTCTTGCACTTGGCCAAAAGTTGCTCTTGGCCTTACCCCCTACTTAGGAGTTTGAAAGCCTACTATTTGGGCCTCACTGTAACAGCTTTTAAAGGCTACGTACAGATAAAAATCAATGGGAAATCAACACAGCAGATGCTAACTGACTGAAAAAATGAAGTTGTTGATTGCAACCCAGAGACCTCTGGTGCAAAAATAACTCGCTACCACCATCAAGACGAGCCTCAGTAACTCAGTGGCAGAGTAACTCAGTCTCCCTCTGATGGAGACTCCCTCTGGGTGTGGATGTGTCCACTTGCTGGGTTTAGCAGTAAGAACACCGCCTAGTTTCTGTGCGTTATGGGAATATCATGGGAAGTCCGTCTGGGGAAGAAAACACCTTCTGCAGGGCAGCTTCCTCTCTTCATCCCATCCAGTTGGGCAAGAAGAAATTATTCTCCAGAGCTGATAGGTCCCTAACAGGCAAAAAAAAATAGGTCTATAAATCTTGGAAACTGCTGTTCTTTAGCTTACAGGTTCATTAATAGAGTGATGGACCCTGGAAGAGAAATTGCCTTTTGTGAGATTGCTGTTAGCAGGTTTGTTGCCGATGAGCCTCCTGACCTTAGCGGGAGCGAGGCGGCGTGTGGCATGGAGGGGAGCTGAGAGAGCCATTACCACCGTGCTACGCTCGGGTCTAAGCTGGAATTAAAACAAAAAGTCCACTTAGTAGCCTTGAAGGTCAGTAGTTTTTGTGCCGGGGTGTGATGGTTTATAGATATTTTGTCACTGAAATGAAACCTGGAACATTATTCTGTTCCCATCTGTAATAGGAATGGGTGAGAGGCTGCTGCTTCTGCTCTTGGTTGTTCGTACCAAAGCAGGGGGGTTTAGCATCCAAAAGAGAGGTTGGAGAGGGGTTTGTGCTCTGTGTGAGCTGGGTAGGAGAGGGGTGGGAACTGTGGAGGAGCCTGGAATGAGGAGGAATTTCTGATGGTGTGATATGTTTCCCTGTCTTCAACAGAAGAGAAGGTGGCTGCAAAGTTCGTACCCCTCCGAAGGTGGCGGATGGAAGTCAATAAAACAACCCGGCGAGATGAGAGCTCCTTCTCCGAGCTCTCAGAGCTCCGTGACTCGCTGCCACCTCTCCCCATTCTGCCTTCCCTGCCTGTCCCAGGCCGCTGGTTTCACAAAGCTGGAGTTACTGCGAGGCGCTGCAGGGAGGGGAGGCTCCACTGATGGCCGATCTATTCGCAGTCCTGCTGGCAGTTCAGCCTTTACGACACCGAGTATTTTTGATTTGTTTTTGAGCTTCTTCTTTGGAAGACCACAGGCTCCAGATGGTAGGTGATGTCATCACCTCTCTGTTAGGGGGGTTTGGGCCTATTTTCCTTATCTTCACATCTCCCTTGTTCCAGTGCTAGGGGGGTGAAATGGCAAATTGGGAAGAAGGGATTAACGAAGTACAAAACATCTAGCAGTAGAAACAAGAGCAGGCTCTCGGCTTTCCCAAAGGGCCTGAGTTTGGATGAGGACAGTTTGATAAAACAAGCTCAGGAAAACTTTCCAAATTTCCTATTCAGTGTTGTGACTGAAGGGGTGAGAACAGCCCTGCGCCACTGCTAGTCCAAGAGGGGGAAAAGTGAGGCGTTAAATAGCAGAAACTTTAGATCACTATCTTTGACAGTGGAAATGGAGTAGAAAAAGATGGAAAAATAATATATTTGTGATTTCTATCTGCTACTTTCTGAAGCATTGAAAACCCTTTCATCTGCCATGGCTACATCCCACTCCACTGTGCTCCCCTCGTGCCTGCGTGCAAGGTGAGCGTGTAATCCCTCCCGCTGGGGGATTACCGGTGGCTCACAGGCATTCCTCAGCAGCACCAGCTCTGCCTGTAGCTGGTCCCTGCACGGGGACTTCACAGAGACAGGATTTAAAACTGAGGCTGCTCCAAGAACACAGCCTGTGCGGTGTGCCTGAGATCTGCCCGCTGCGGCGCAGAGGCGCTACAAGGTGCTGGGTCCTTGCCCAGCTGAGACCCTGACACAGCCCTGGGGGCTTGCTTTGTCACTGAAAGGTTTTCAACCCTCATGCACAGTCCCTGTGTACAGGGAAGGCGGTGATTTGGTGTTAGGGTGAGTACGAGCACAGTCCGCCCTGAGCTGGGGGCTCATTAAAGAAATAAGGCCCAGGAGCCAAACTGCCACTGCCTCAGCTCCAGCTTCCCCCTCCTGTGCTCACCAGGAGATCCCACTCTTGGAAGTCCAGCCCAGGGAACATCTGATGTGTGAAAAGCAATTTTCATGTAAACAAGGATTGAAAGAGGAGGTGTCCTTTTGGCTGGAACTGGAGTATCTGGTCCATTAACTTTAACACACTGCCTAGCCGTGGAACACCCTGTGTGTTCTTCATCTGCGGGAGAGGAGACAGGCCCGGGCTGAGTTAACCGGGACCACACAGATCTGTCACTGCCCTGAGCAAGCACTGTCATCCACTCCTGTGAGCACCCCCCCAGTGACAGATTCATGGTCCTCAGAGAAATTAAACTCAGTTGTGGATGGAATCTAATTTCATCCCATGTCATTAAACATCTGCAGCCGGGATTTGCTGCCCTACCCAGCCCGGTGTTTCAGGTGGGAGAGATGTGCTGCTGAACAACAGTTAATCGTTCCGGGGAATTCCCTCTGTATTTTCCATGAACAAGAGGAAAGCAGGGCTGATCTTGAGGGTGTTACAGTCTCTGGGAGCTGCAGGGAGAATAGTCCTTTGGGGATGTGCTGTGCTCTGGGGAGCCTGGCCGGAGCCACCAGCCGCGGGCTCTGCGGGGTCAGGCAGCGTTGGGTGGAAGCTCGGACCTGGGTACAAACCTGCCCGGGTGGCAGGTCCTCCGAGAGCAGTGCTCAGCTCCACGTGCCAGAATCAGCCAGGGGCTGATAACAGCCGTCAGTCACACAGCTACAGTCTGAAGGGAATCTTGCATTTCCTGGCCCGCTTGCCAGGCTCAGCGATGCTCAGCCCGTAGTGCTGCTCTCATGGCAAAACGCACCCGACTGTCCTCACTGTGCTTATTTAACCTAGGGCAGTTTGCATTCAAAGGTAAATCTCTTCGCAGCGGCAACAGGGCCACAGTGTTTAGTCCACAGAAATAATAGGTCCTGCTTTCTGCGGCAGGCCACGGGCCAAGACCCTGCAGGATTTAGTGGCTCAAGCAGGGCATGTCCCAGGCGCGGTGCTGGCAGCGGGCAGGATGTCATCCCAGCCCTCCCCAGACTCCCAGCTCCAGGGTTATTGAGTGCAGAGCCACTGAGCATCTTTCCAGCCTCCATCCAGACAGACTTTATGACCTCCTCCTGCAGCAGAGAGGTGCAGAGCCTACTGCCTACCTCATTGGCATAGCGAGTATACCAGAGGGAATTATGCTACCGATGGAGAATCCAACAATAAATTGTTTTCAGTAGGTGAAATTCCTCTTGGTTTATCCTCTTGTTGATGATTCTAAAAAAAATAGAATCAAAAATGACACCAGAGCATGTTCCCAGCATAAGTGCCTTCCACGAAGCAAGTCTGAGCTCACGCAGTGTGGACGTGGGTCGGGAACTTCCCGCTGGCCCCAATGACACCTCCTGTAATTAGCCTGATAAAATTCTGCTGATTTCAGATCGTGTTTCTCAGGACACATTATTCGACACCCAGACTGTGTTAGGGAATACATCATTTTGCTGTGTTCCTAATTGATCACAGTCACGAACTGTGATTTGCTGACACTGAGTCCCAAACAAAAGCGCAGAACCTTGTCTAATAGCGCTATGAGAAAGAATATTCAGGAAATATTAACAAGTTTCATATGGTAATTTATGTAAATATGAACCATAACTCAGTTGAAAAGATTCGGTTGAACCTATAGAAAGAATCTGAAAGCCAAGGTTCTCATGATAAAACACAAATTGATACTTAGTCTTTACAACCCAGTGTTGTGCTTGCTGGCACGGAACAAAGAAGGGAAAACCAGAGGCTCCTCTTCAAAAATGTGAATCATTTCCCGGCTTTGTGTTTAGGATCTTCAGTGGTGCAGTTTTCTGGGATTATGAACAGACTCTCAAATTGCATCTGCACAGGAGCAACACTGCAGCTCCTCGTTAGCAGCAGACGGTCGCTCGTGTAATAACTCTCTGTGCCGTGCCGTGCGTCTCGCTTCCTGGCAGGCGCAGCGCACGGCGTGGCAGGAATGGGACTTCAGCCTTCCCTGGGCAGGTCAGCCCGGACTCGGTGACCAGAGCCTGAGGTGGAGGCAAACCAGAAGAGAAAAGAGCTTCTTTCTGCAGGCACTGCCTCACTCAGCCCTAGCACAGGATCTGCTCAAACCGGGTGCGTGAGGTCCCGATGGTGTGCTGAGGCAGCGAAGACCCTGGGCTCCGTTTGGTTCTGGATGACTTCATTAAGGTCATTTCCAACCGTAGCAGAGCCGCCTCGTCCATCTCCAGTCTGCGTTTTGCAAGGACCGTGTATTTTAATTAAAGACATTTAATTAGTCTGCCCATAATCTGTCAAAGCTCTCATGCTGAGGCATAATTAATGTATTGAACCTCTACCTTGCGACTTCCATTATATGTATGTTTCCAAAACAAATCTGCACTTGTGTTTGAAGGGACATTACAATAACAGTTCTTAGCACTTCTTGTTACTAGAATAACAGCATTGTGCATTTATCAAGTGGCTTTCCCCCAAGGCTGTCCAAAGGGCATCAGTAAGATGTGTGTGTGCTCAGCACCTTCCGAGATTGAGCCTCAAGCACACAATCAATATTTATAAATTACACCTCAAACTTAAAGCTGTGTGGGGCTTTCTGGGGGGGCGAGGGGGCGGGTTTGGCTCTGTTTGGTTTCCAGTGGAAGCAAAACAGCTACTAAAGCCGTGAATCTGAGGTATGCTGAAAGCCACATTTTCAGTGCTTAAAATTCCAAGACAATCTCTTCTAAATAGCTCAGCTCCCATTTGGGAACCAAAATAAGTGTTTAGATTGTCAGAATTGTTTAGCACCTGGGGTCTGAGGCTTGGCTGGAAATGTGCTTTCAGCTATGGGTGATCGTTGGCCATTGGGACCACTGGCTCTTCCTACAACTGAGCCACATCGATATACCTTAACACTGCAGAATTAGGGCAATAATTTAAATTATAGTGACACAAGACCGTCATGATAAAAATAGCATGCAGTCCTTCGGAGATAATTGCTAACTCTGGAAAAAAGGCCATTTACTGAAGCGTGGACACTGTTTATGTCCCCATCCTGGCCGCTGTCCCGCTGCAGTGCCGCCAGGCCGGCAGGGCTCAGTGCGCGGTAACACGAACACCACAGCCTGGGCTGATGTGGGGAAGACAAAGCAGAAAACATATTTCAGCAGGAAGATTTCTAAGTGAGCTCAACACTTGGAATATCGAATGGTAGAAGTAATATTTTCACCAACCCTAGTCCTTAAACTTAGGCTAGGTCAAGCAGTTCTCCCCGCTCCCTGCTCTGTTTTAGCCCCAGCCATTTTGTGGTCCCTGAGCACGGAACCATCGCCGTTATTTCCCTTTGTCTCTGCTCCTCCTTGTTCCAGTACACAGATAATATATTTCACATGAAGAGAAATATTCATAAAGCAGAGTGGGAGTCCTCTGAGCGATGGAGCCCCAGACAGCCCTGCCGCGGTAGCCGGGCTGGTGCTCAGCGTGCTCAGGACACATTAAGGATGGAGGAATGCTGCGGCTCTAATTGCCCCGACCTCGGCCTGCCATAAATCAGCTCTGCTCCCCGAAGAGTCACCCGTGCCTTCGGCAGCTCTGCAAGCAGCAGCCCACGCCGTATCCGACCCATTCCTCATCCCAGTTCGCCGCTGCACTGCCACTTATTGTGTGTTAACTAAAGATGGAGACCCGGAGACTTGAGTGCTATTGTGAGTCACTGGTTCAGCTGGGTTCTTTATTATTATTAATGATGAAATACCGAGGCTGGGCTGCTAATGAGTCTAAGCTCCCTCCTGTGTGTTTATTTTTCTTCCCCCTTCAAACTGTCATTTCAGAGTAAATTACTTTTCCCTGCATCTTTGTCAGGCAACACTGTACCAGTACATCCACCCCCATCTCGCCCTCTGCTCTAATTTCAGGCTTATTCAGTTTCTCTCAATGCAGTTTACTAAGCAAAGTACAGCATATCCTCCCATCTGTCTTACTTAAGTGGCACGATGCGCCTCAACAGCAGATAGAGACATCATTTTTATTACGCTGAGTTCTGGTTCTTGTTTTTTCTCTGAATTATTTACTAAGCCATTACCAGAAAAGGGGGGAGAGGTTTGGGGTTGGAGGAAAACAAGTAGCATTTTGAAGGGGGGGCGAGGGGGGAGCAAACAATTTTTCAAGCATCACTCAAAAACTCTGCTGTGATTTTCTCGCCTTTGTTCCATCTTGTGCTAAACATGTTTGTGTCAGGCAAACAACCCACATTAGATGGAATTTCACACCATTCAAGGCATCAGTGTCTCCAGCCTTAATGTGTATTATGTTCAAACATGCAACGTAATCCATCACAAACCCCTGCAGACCTTGCGCTTTCCTCCAGGTTTATCTGTTTGAAGCCTCCCTCTCCGTGTACGCACGCAGCCAACCTTCTGTCTGTGGGTTTTTTTATTTATTTGGAAACAGCAGACCAGATTCGCAGGCAGTGTACGCTATCACAGCTCCTCTGGCTTCCTGCCCGCGGATTTATCCCGGCAGAGGAGACTTGCTCGCTGCTGGCTGGAGGCTGCGGTTGCAGGATTAACTGGGGGTTTATCTCGGGGTCTGTTCCAAACTGACCGAACTGTTTACATCAGAGCCTTTCGAGCGGCTGTGTGCGAGTCGCAGCCGCGCTGGCACTGCCTGCCCGCTCCCCAGACTCATGTGGAAAAAAAATATTTTGCCAGGAGGAAAATATTTTGAAAGCAAGCACAAGGTTTGCTACAGGGAGCGAAGCAGACTCCTGGGGGAGCCTGACCCAGGGACTGCCACACTGCTGCTGGGGCTGCTTCCCTGCTCTTACGAGGAGCAAACCCAAGTGTGACAGGGACAGCTTCTGTTTTGTTTGCAGAAATTAAGGTAAATAAATACAGAAGTGATCAAATCCAAACCCATCCAATAGGGAAGAAAACCTGCGCTTGATTTGAAACCAGAGAAGAGCAGTTACTCCTCTGAAAAGAACGCTAGAATAAGTGCCATTAGATTAACAGGGAGATATTTACATCAGTTCAGGAGAAACAGGTAAACCATGAAGATATAATTCACAGAGCGACACGGTGGTGGGGAACGTACCTGTCTTTACTTGATAAGGCTTTCCTCTCAGGGCGATCTCCAGTGAATTTTGTACGCCTGTACACAGAGGGGGTCTGTCTGGGGTTTTTGATAGAAATAGTAGGAAATGTTGTGGTGTGCTAAATTCTGCTTTTCATTGGAGACTTTGTTTTTACCTCCAGGCTTGTTTTCTTTTAGCCCAGTCCCCCCATCTCAGCTCGTTCCTTTCGCAGTGCACATCCCCATCTACCGCCACGCGGCGCTTACTGTCGTGGTGTGGAAACGCGGCGATTTGGGCAAACCAGAAAACAAGGCCACCCGCATCTGAAGTAGAGTAGAATTTTTGAGTTTCTAATTGCTGAAGTGCTAAGAAACACAGGGAAAACAATAATTTTCCTCTCCTTTAGTCCAAACCAAAGGTGCCGAGTCAAATACAGCTGCTACAGATGAACGGGGGCACGTTGGCGTACGTTCCCCCAATGTGGTGACATTGACCATCATTAGGCTCTCTGCCTCGCACACGGATCCTGTGTACCAGGCTAACACACACGGTGATTTTCTAGCCACTGAGTGCGGAGGAAGGGGCACAGCATGGTGTGAGACACCCACCGATGTGTGCACGACCCTGCTGGGGCTGCGGACGTCTCCGCGCCACTTCCACGCCGAGCCCTGCTCCGCTGGAGGACGTCCTGGAGCCGCCGCTTCCAAGGGGCGCCTCGTTACGCGGCCTCCACGCTCACGTTTTGCATAGGTGGATGCGCATATGCTTAATTGGTCTCCACATGTCAGGAGCAGTTTGCATAAGCCTTCGTTAGTCTTTCGGCAAGGCTGCCGGTTCCTGTGAATGGGAAAGGAGCAGACGGGGCGTCGGGGGAGGAAAGGCTTTGTTGGCCTCGCTGCTCGTGTGAAAGAGCGCGCTTTGTGCTCAGAGGCCAGCTGTCTCCCCCTCCTTTCTTACATCCTGGCAGCAACTTTCTTCACGCCTTTCCAGGAGCCCTTGCCAGGCCGTCTCTGCGTGAGGGAGACGTGTTTGTCCTGCTGGTGCATATGCTCTCGGCTTTATCCTGGGTGCTGCTGCTGGTTCACACGCCATGGGACCCGCGGGGCTTGGGGCACCCGGCTGGGTTGTGCTGGGCACGGTGCACAACTCTGGGCTTTGCTCCCCGTAACAGGGGGGTCTGGGCTCAGCAAGCCACTGGGCAGGAGAGCCACGAGGGCGGGAGATGGGGCTGGGGGGATCAGTGGGATGCTCGGTCACATGGGGCAGGTGAGAACCCGGCCCCCCGACAGCCGCACCCAAGTCTGCACGTGCACCCCGGTGATGATTTTAACAGGCAGTTAGATAAATACCTGCCAAAAATAGACTAGACAGAGCAGTCCTTGTTTGGAGGGAAAGAAGCGTGGGCTAGACCTTTAAAAGCCCTCTTTTCTACAAATCATTCCCAAATGAGACCCCCAAAAGGGGCTCATCCTTCCCGTGCCACGCTCCCCAGGCACTCCCCAGGCCCTGCTGCAGCCGCCCCGCAGCAGTGGACCAGGGTAGGTAGCGGGGGACGGGGCCCATGCCTGCACTACAGCTTAGTCTGCAAGCTCAAAAACTTCAATTACATATTTTAATGTGTGTAATTTAGGAAAATATGGTCCATTCCATCTGCTTTGCATTAATTTGAATGACTATTTAAAAATACAGGTTGAAATATTACAGATACTAATAATTTCTCCACATGGCTAGCGCTCAATGGATGGAGAGGAAATTAAGAATAAGGCTTTTTATCAATTTTCACAGGCAAGCTTTGCCATAATCCCTTTATTTCTTTGAGAACTGTGTTTGTTTATGTGCATTTTATTTGTTTAATAATTTCCCTCTTTTTCTTAATCTTTGCAGTAATTATTTCACATTCTATAAATATTTAAACTAATTTCATTCCTTATAAATATTGTTATGTTTCAATGTTTTTAAAAGCTCTCCTTCTTCCAGTGGGTTTCAGCCACTTCCCAAGCATCCAAGCCTGGTTGCCTGCCGCTCTCTGTTCTGGTTCTGCCTGTAGGACCCAGCTGACATCCAAGCCCCAAGATAATAGATAATTTTCTCTAATTCTTCCCCAGTGCATTGTTTCTCCTTGACCTGCTTTTATAGACTAGTTGGCCATTGACTTCTTGGCCACGTCCTCTGAACTGAACTGATAATGACAACATCATTCGAAGTAGTGCTTGAATATCAGTTCTGGTTAGCATCACAGTTATACTACAAAAAAAAAAAAAAGAATAAAAAAAGCAGGGGAGCAGTGACTCAGGCGTGAGTTGTAAGCCTCACTAATTGCTTGTTTATTTTTCAAAACTGCAGGTGCCTGAAGTTCCTGTTCTCAATTAATCACTGCAACGTATGGAACCTGCGTGGTAATTGCTGTTAAGCCGTGCCCGTAGCTGGCTCTGGATTGCTGCAGAGGAGCTATAACGGAGTGGGGCTGGTGGGGGCATTGCTTGTGGCTGTGTGAATAGTTGGCTTTCTGCTGAGTAACCTGGCTCTGGAGAGGTCTGCTCGGAGGGTGGACCTTTAAGGGAAAGGCAGCTCTGAAAGGTGATGAAGAAGTTGGTGTGTAAGGCTCAAACCCTGCCGTGGCCTTTCTGGGCTGGAGCCTTCATGTACTCTGTGTTAATGGATGAAGGTCTCTGATTTGCTTCAAATAGATCACCGTGGAAAGTATGTAATCCTACTTCTCTAACCTTCCTAGGAGTTTTTGTCTGCCTTGTGGACAGGATTTGTGAAGTGTTACAGCTTTTACTGCAGGCTAAAGCCAGAAGTCTGTATGAAATGCAATAATGTGGGATCTGAAATAAACTGAAGGGATTTTACATCCCCAGGTGGCAAAAAATGCTTAAATGCTGTGTGTGTGCCTCCCAGAGGGCTCCCTTGCATGTGGTCGTGGCTGTAGGCTGGTGGCAGAAAGGAGCATGGGGGCATGGGGGCACCTGCCCTCCCAGCCGCCTGCTGGAGCCTGTCAGAGCCGGGGGTCCCCGGTGCTGCTCTGATGGATCGCCCCACAACTGGCTTTGTCCTCGACAGAGGGTTCTCGGGGCTGTTTTAGCATTGCCTCGGGGAGGTATCCATTAATATTGCTAGGGCTCTGGCGTCGTGTGGGTGACAAAGACGTTCAGGAATCCCGGTGCTGTGTTAAACGCTACTGTCTTCTGCAATACATCATCGGTTTGACTTTGAGAAGTTAGCTACACACTGATAAATAGGAATAGGAAGGAGAAAAGAGCGTGGAATACAAAGCCAGCTGGGTTAACCAACGGTCTACTGGCTTTTGTGTAGATGTCGGAAGAGCAGAGGAATCCTCGTGTTGTCTCTTTTTTTTTGCCATTGCACCGGGACACGTGTGCCATGCAAATGTTTCAGAAGCCGTTCAGCATCTCTCAAGATGAATGATGCTCTGTAAAATATGATTATCTTTTGTAATGCATCACCTACACGTACTGCAGCATAATTTGTAACTTCCTCCAATTTCTATGTACAAGAAAATACTCAAAATACTGAGTAGGGACAGATAAGTTTCATTAACAGCGACATTGACACTGCGTATATATCTTAAATTGCTGCTCTAAAGGTGAAATCAATAGCTGCGCTTACACGAGGGCTCCGACACTCCTGAAAAACCCCACATACAATTTTTGTTGAAGATGAATGCTTCTGAGGTTTGGAAAGCTACTGTTTGCGTGAATGATCTTCCAGATTTGCTACATATTACTCATAAATCTGGAAAGAAAAAAGTTGTTTAACTCCTGTTCTACAAAAACATGGGCATTAGATTAGTGGAAGAAGGCAAACATAACAGATGAAAGCTATTAGAGCTGGCTTCGCTTCTGCTGATTTCACTCTTTGAATATTTCCAGTCTGCTAACTCAGAGAATCCATCTATTTCTGACCTTAACCTCTCCACAATGTTTATTATATTTGGGTGGGGGAAAAGGAGAATATTTTTAAAACAAATCGAGGTAAGAAACAAGTTCCTTGTCTGTGTGTTTATTAAAGGGGGAGCTCATCCTCATTTTAGATGACATAGTCCACGTTTGTTAAGAGAACAGTGCTTGAGCGAGGTAAATGCAGTCGTGTGAGCACCAGCTGGGTGGTTTGGAGTCAACCAGAATTTGTTGCAATGCCCTGTGCTGAAACCTGGTAAGGAAATTCATTAGAGGTGGCTGATGTGAGAGGAATCAAAACCAGTGACTGCTGAGGGCCTGGAGGTTGAAATGGGTAACAAGGGGCCGCTAGAACAGAGCTGCTCCTCTCCTCTTGGAGGGAAGGGCCTGGGGTGCAGAACGAGGACGTGTTACAGCATCAGACCTGGCGCATGGCAGCAGGAGGTGGGGCAAAGAAGGGATTTACCTTACAGCAGTAGACTAAATGCCAATGCCAGGTCAAGGCGATGGAGTTCTGTGGTGTAATTCACTTTCAGGTGTGTTTAAAGTTGTGCAGCCATTCAATCCCCTCCTCCTCCCTGTAGAGAAGGCGGTGACGCGGTCTGTGAAGTGGAAGGCTGGGTTAAAAAAGGTGGCTTTTGATTATAGACATGTGGTCTGCAGAGACATTGTGGAAGCCGATCCAGATCCGCTGCCCCAGCTGCATTAGAAGTAACCTCCTTTTGTCAGGCCCACGCTGTCAGTTCCTCTGTTCATGTTTTTGTTGCTTGAAACCACTCGTTTTAGCACTTGCACAAATACTGTTGCAGCTATTCAAGACCTTGAGGCCTTTATTCCTATACATGCTATTGCCAGCAAATGTCATCCTTCCTGCACTGTGCAAGTGCTGCACTGTGCTATGTTCCCATTTGTTTCCCAAAGGCGAGTTCAGAATAAGATGACAAAAGGGATACGTTAAGTAACGCTCGTCAGTGAAGGCTGGAGTTTCAATGAACAGGGGACCAACAACTGCTACCAGGAAGAAGGAGAGGCAGAGGGACGCCAGCATTTGCATGTGCTTCCTGCAGCTAAAATATTGCAGCTTCATTTTTTTCAGCGACGCCTCTTCGGTAGGCCTGCGTTCCCCCACCTCCCACCGTGGTACAATTTGTTGCCCTTCGCAAAAGGCAGGCGAAGCCTCGGCTCCTCTTCGCAAACATGCAGTTGGGGTGCCACAGCTTTGATCTGCAGGCAGCTTTGATCTGCTCTCTCTGGCTCAAGCGTCCGTTGGCAGATTTGGTTTGATAAGAGCATTGAAAAACGTGCGTGTTCCTCACACTCCTCTCTCTGAGGATGGTCGGGGTTCACTTCAGGGAAGAGGGCACGCAGTCTTCGTGCTGGGGGGCTGAGATGTCCGAACTCGGTGTCAGGGAGGTGGCACAGGCAGGAGGCTGCACAGAAGGGCGGCTGAGTTGTGGGTCTCAAGGCAGCTCTGCAAAGTTTGCCGTGCTTGTTGCTTGCTGATAAAATATAAATATATACAAAAATCATCTGAATTGAGGCCATTATTTCTCGAACTGCAACTTCGGTGCAGGGGAAGGAGGAGGAGAACACAGCTGGCTGCTTCCCTTACCCTATAAGCCCCAAAGGCCAGCGGCCACCCCTGTGCCTGGGAGGAAAGCAGCGTATTTCATGAAATTTAACATCCAACTTTAGTGCTGGCATAAGGTGAAATAGATCAGTTTGAGAGCGTTTCTCTTTAGGGGGTAACAAAAGTCCAGGCCCAGGAGATATCCCCAGTACCCGCTCAGCTCAGGCGGCCCAGTGTTAGCACAGTCAGTGTGGGAGGTGAATGGGGCTTCTGCCCAGGGTGCTCTGTCCTGTGCCGAAAGCTTCGGGGCTCATCGCTTAGGAGGAGGGACGTGTGTTTGTACTGCAGAATTACAGGTGCCAATCCCAGAACTAAATCAGCGTCAGTGATGTTTTTATACCCATTTCTCAGTGTCTCAGAAATTAAGAATAGACTCTCACGGGTGATGAGAGGGAAATACTGTCCGTGTAGCTGCAGTTCCTCCTGCTCCAGCCCGCCATTAAGCTCATTTAGCCCAAGTCATTTAAGGCCCGTGCTCTCTTTCTTTAACCGCATCTGCCGAATTAAATTCCCTGCGCTGACAGTGATGCTTTCAAAAGCTCCGAATCAATTCTTCAATCACTCCACATTCTTAGCTGTGATTAAAAACATGTGTCCCCTAATTAAGCTAACGAGAAATTGTTAATTGGCACAAAGCCCCCCTCTGAGTGTGCTTGTTAATGTCACCATCGCTTTGACAGAAGGAATATAAATGAAGGGCAGACGGCCCTACCAGAATTCAAAATCGGACTTCTGGACATGGGCTTTGTGCGTCAGGCAACAGCCATCGGCTGGGGACAAGGAGGCAGGGAACGGGGGCTGCCCTTGGCTGGGGAAGGTGAAACAGAGGAGTGCCGACGTGGCGGTCTCTTCTGGTGCTTCCTCGTCAGAATGTGGCACGGTTTCCTCGTGGTCCTTCCTGCACTCCTAAATCCTTTCCAGTCCTCTGGTGTAAATGGGAGGAGGACGCCTGCCTGCGTGCTGTGCAGAACACTCCAAAGGGGGGAGCCTTGGCCGGGAGCGGAGCAGCCAAGGCTGGGCTCTCCCAGCTGCTGGCTGGGCCGCAGGGGCACTGCTCTCTCCTCTCTCCTCTTCTCTGGTTCAGGCTGGGCTGGATCAGTGCACGGCTGCCTGCATCTGACCAGGTGCACCTGGTTTGAAATGATGCCGTACCTCAAACGAGGGCTGAAATTACATTTTCCTAATCCTTGTCAGGTCCCAGAGGGACGTTCAAAGAGTTAATGATGATGTTTGGATGCGGAGCTCGGCTCGTCTTGGTGGATGAAGGAATCCCGGTCCTGGCACAGCGCTCGCTGCCATATGCAGCCGCGCCAGTGATATTTTCCTTCATCATTTTTCTTCTCTGTGTGTTCATCTGAGGTATTCCTGTTCCAAGCTCCTGTTCTGTCCAACACACTACCCAGGCTGTAGCGGCAGTAGTTGCCTCTGCTAAATGAATGTTTGCTAATAATGCCTTCCCGTCTGGATGCTCATCGTATCTGCTAAGCGTATTTGTCATTTCTTCCATCCCATTTCCATTATAACATAAATAACAGACAGATTGGAACCCACACTGTCCTGCAAATTGGCAGTTGCTATTTTGACCACACTGCCTTTTATTGAGCTATAATAAAGTATGCTCCTCTGAGATTCCGCCCCACAATGGATAACGCCCAAGCGGCGCGGTATGGGGAGCGTGGCTATGGTAATGAAGTTTTAGCATGTCACATCTTAGCCTGGTCTATCAAGCTGCAGTGAGGAGAGGAAGAGATGAAACAAAGTGAACGCACGCTGCTTTTATCATTTGCTTGGATCCTGGTGCTTCAGGTTGAAGTCTTCCTAAGCAAATCTATCACTTCCGTGCCAGATGCAATCACCTATTTCTTTCCATGGCTGGATGCACAAACTTCAAAAGTCAAAACTGACTGCTCTCAGATCTTTTGATGGATGTAAGATACCATTTTGATTACTTCTGCACAGCTGAGCAGGGCACAAATCCTGAGACGCCGAAAGGAGAGTGGTTTGGGTAAACACAGGATTAGTTCACAAGCACTAGGACTATTTTTAGCATCTATGCTCTTTTTTATTCTAAGTATATGGAATATTGCAAATACTGTGATACTGAAAATACTGTAATTCATGCATTTTGCTATGCTGCTGATTCCTGGGGTTGCATGAGTGTGTCTATAGTTAAGAGATTTATAGCCCTGGGGGAAAGGTATGGTTGGGCCCTGAAAAGTTATTTATCGGAGCTCTGGTCCTTCACTACCGGGACCACTGATTGCAAAAAAATTTTAGATAGTTTTAGAAATTCTTAAGGTCAGAGCTGCAACCTTGCCTCCAGGTTCATGTTGTTATGTGCGTGTCACAGGTGATGGAAGCACTGCTGGAGGAGGAGCGCAGGCTGTGAGGAAGGGCATCGTACCTGTCCTTTGCAATGAAGCAAGGAGGAGACTGGACTACGGGACTGCCGCTCTCAGGTACGAGAGCTCCAGGGAATATTGATTTCTGCAGGGAGTGGGAAATAATGTTTCAGATAGTTTTAATACGTTACGTAAACTACAACTCTGAAAAACACCGATCTGAAAGACCACATCCTTGTTAGACCTGCTAAGTACACCCAGATGGAAATGTATCTCAAACCGCGCACAACTGACAGATTTGTCATAAAATCTAGTCTGTTCTGTCTAAGTTGATAAGGATGCCACTCTCTGTGTCGCACAAGGCGAGGTGTCTCAGACAGAGAAAAGCTCATATTTCTGTTCACTGAGGTGTTGCTGACACAATTTAGCATGCAGTATCCAGCTCGTTTAGAATTCAGTGCCAACTTCATCCGCATCATAAAGTGAATCCTGTTTTACAATTCCCTTGAACATTCTCTAAATGATGGCATCTGAAAACAAGCAGCACGGTTTATATGCTGGAATTGTACTTCTGAAATTAATTCTTAGCAATATAATCCAGGATATCAGTCAGACATGTATGAGCAGAGGGACTGCAGTGCCTGGGAGCTGGGGCTGGAGCCTTTACACGTGAGCCAGGAGCCGCGTGTCTGCAGCTCACCGCGTGCCTGGCTCATTTTGGGGCTCTGTAGGTATGGGGTGGGGAAAAAGCACATGTAGGAAATGTGCATACAATGGAAGGGAATTTGGAAGGATCACATACATTGAGTCTTTTTTTTTGTCTTGTGGTTTGTTTGTTTGTTTTCTTTTTTGGGGTGGGGTGTCTTACTTTCCAATGTTCCCACGGCACATCTACTTGTGCAAATCTAAGGTATTCTTAGGAACCCAGCAGTTATAATGAAATTTGAAGTTCATAATAGAATTCCTGTAAACAAACAAAAAACTTGAGAGATGAACTCCAGCCAGGTGGTAGCACACTAGTCAGGCCATGCACTTAGACCGGAGAAATGTTCGAGATTTCTCTCTGTTGCCTCAGTCGTCACAAGTGAACCCCCCAGTTTCTTCCCAGCTGTTTGCTTCTCTTATTGTGGGTTTGTGTGGGCGCGGCGGAAATCTGATTTCAGCTTGGGCCCCTGACTTGCTCTAACAGTACAAATCTATCCCTAATTATCTTATTTCTAATGTTGCTGTTTCCTTGGCATACAATCTTAGCCTAAAAAGTAGATGCATACATGCACATGGAGATTTACAACTTGTCCCATTTGTAAGTCAATTTGGAACTTTCCATATTTTAATAATTCAGAGACCAACAGGATTTCAGTGTGGCACAATCTCAGTCGCAGGAGCACCAGCAGTTGGCCAATGATTGCTCGTCTGCGATTCAATAAATGATAGATAACTGCAAGTTAGCACTAGGCATCTGAAACAGGTGTTGGAGAGCTATAAGTACGTATCTCTTCCAATGCATTCTTTATAAATTATTTGCTGGGACTTTCAGCTCTGTGATGCGTCAGCTCAGGAGGGATGTGAAAAGCTGCCTTTATGCAGAGATAAAGTGATCCGCTTTCGTGGTAATAGTTTGTTTTAAAATTAGTTTTACATCTCATCTATTATGAAATGTGAAGGTACTTTGCTAGCTACCTATGAGATCCAGGCAGTCAGGAGTGAGCAACAACAAAGACCTGCTTTCCATAACGTTCGATCAGGCTGTGCCAGTTCCTTGTTTTCCTGCTTCCAAGGCCGCCAGCGTGCGAGATCACAGAGAGAGCACCCGCGGGCGCACAGCACGGTGGCCCAGCAGCTTCACAAAGGCAGAGCAGGATCGGCTGGGGAGTTCCCTCTGCTTGCTGTGGTAAAATTGCATCAAACGTTTACAGGTGCTCTCCTGGTAGGAATCCCAGCAAGGTGAGGAAAATGTAGAATAACTGGGTCTTTTAGAAAGAGTCCTTGCTATGCTGTAAGGAGCACGAAATCAGTGTTTGAATGAAAGCGGATACAATTAAAACACAAGTTGTTCAGAGACTGTACGGGAGTAAGAGCGTGAATTTGTTGACGACTGATGGTATGATGGCTCTGTGGCTCATTTATTTGTTCATGTTACAGATAACCGAAAGGTAGATGGCCCTCCTGTAGGCTGTGTAGCGGGTGGGGTGTCCTCCTCAGGCTTTTGTGTTCTTTCCAAGACCGGTGTCTCAGTAGCACCTGCATGGAGCAAACAAGTGAGAGCTTTGGAAGCTCTTTCTGTGCCATCATTGGTGAGGTTCTCTCCAGCTTGTGGCAGAACACACTACAAATGCCTCCTTTGCAGGACAGTGCCTGAGATTCCTGCAAGGGCCCCTCCTCCTGACGTAGGGAGAGCCAAGAAGCAGCGTCCCAGGCAGCTCTGCCTTGGTTTGCAGCACGTGTCTCTGCAAGACGGGCTGCATCCGCTAAGCAGAGAGCTGGTTCACTCCTGCACCACTGCATCACTCAGATCTGTTCCGAGCCCGACGAGCTTGGCAGACCGGCTATAAACTTTCAAAGAGAAAATCCTGTGACTTACTCTTCTGTGACCAATGGATTTCATGCAATTATTCCAAAACTCTATCTGCATTTCTATCTCTCTTTGAAAACAAATGGAACTCATCAAAAAGAAAAAAGATGGAGCCAGCCCACTGAATGGTTCAGAGGCAAGAAAAAAGTGTCACTCTTTAATGCAACTTGTCCCTGATTACACGATTGTTCTCTTCTGAGTAACTCAGGAAGATTATGGTAAAAAAAAACAGGGATTAAAAGGAGACTTTGAGTCAAGTAATTCTTTTGTTAAAATCTTGGATAAGTGCTTTCACTTGTTCAAAATATTTGGATATCTCTGTCTTCTACCGTCTTCTGTCTTGGTTCAAAATGCTGAAATTCCCTGACGGGAAAGCCTGGTTTTGTTCCATTTCCACAGCAATTGTGGAAAAAAGTTTCAGCTACCTATTGAAAAACCTCCAGGTTTCTAGAAATACAAACCAAGGGAGTATGCTCTGGTTTCAGTTCCACTTCTGATTATCACTTACTGTTAGGAGTGCAGTTATCAGCACGGAACATTAGGGCTTCTGGACTTCGAGGGGCTTTTGTGAAATATCCTTTTGTGTTACCTCTTCCTAAGAACTTCAGATTTTTCTTCAGCTTCAAACTTTTTTGCTGCCGTGTGTCTTTCTGCAAGTTCTCGATGCTCTCTCCAGGCTGTCAGGGTTCCTGTAGCTGCCTGGGATGCGAGGGGCTCACTCCGTGAAACCAAATCATGGCCCGAGCTCTGCTTCCCAGCTGCAGGGGCTGCAGACTCACTTTAGGTAATGGATCAACTCACTTTAAGAAATGGACCTATCTGTTTTTCTTTGTGTGCCTTGAAGAAGTACCTGTTGCAGCTGAGCAATGAAATACCTCACAGTCCAGGTGGCGTAAATGAAGATGACAAGCACGTGAGAGCAGCCCAGTGAACATCAGCGGCCTTTCTTAAGCTGTCCTCCTTTGTTCCTGGTGGGATGTGGTCTGACACCCAAGGGTGTCACGTGCAGAAGAACTGAAGGAAGACTTAATCCCTCTAGCATGAAAAAATAACCCGGTATGTATTCAAAACACCTCATATTTAATTCCTTAAGCTAGTTATTCTAGCCCCTGTGCTCAGAGCCTTTTCACACACAGATCCCATAGGTAAACAACCAGTATCTAATCTAATGATCAAAGTGCTTTAGTTAATTTGTTTATTCAATTTGCTGGTAGATACACACCAGAAGAGCCTTCCCCTCTTGCACTTGCAGGGCTCAGAGGGCAAGAAGGAAACAAATGGAGGATGCATAAAAATGAGTGTTACAGGGGGCATGGGTAGGAAGAAATGCAGTTAAGAGGAAACTGCTCAGCACAAACAGTGGATCCTGCAACTTTGACCAAGGTAGAATGCACAAAACTTGCGAATGTTCGTGTGACATCCAGTTATTCTCTAATGATTTAAATCATTCTTGTGAGTGGTGATGCATCTTCCTTTATATATTTACATATATGTACACATACATTCTCAAAAATGAAATGTAATTTCTTGGATAGTGGAACTATCTGTAAAGGTAGATGCATGTGCTGTTTTTTTCCTCTTTCGTAGTCATAATGCATTTCATGATTTCTTTGCTTTACAGCATCCTTTTAAAATGACACATTTTATCAATTCTCTGGGTAATATTGATGTTTTGCCCTTTTAAACATGTCATTTGATTTTCTGATGTTCCTCTCTTATTCTCCATCTGTTTTCTTGTAATGATTTCATTTGGTGGCAATTTCTCATTGGGTCCCTGTAGGTTTATTCCAGGAGTTGCCTTGAGCATATTTTTCTCGTGTTTTGAAATGTCTGACATGCGACCAGATTCCTCCAGTGTGAGGGTGGCGCAGGCACCGGTCCTGTCCTTCCTGCAATCTTATTTCAGTATTTCATCATGCAGAGCACACTTTCTTGCCTTCAAGATCCCTGTGGATTCAATCAGAGAGCAATTTTTAAAAGCAAGTAAGGAAAAAAAAGACCATGGTATTTTAGATTGTGGACATGGTTTGTGTGGCTTTGTTGGAGGTGTTCCCTGGAAAAAAGGAATCCTGAGGTATCAGAAAACAATAGGAAAGCCTGTGCTTTCTCCAGTCCTCCTCCATGGTTTGACTTTGAGTGTTCTTGGTGTGATGATTATGGGACACTGGTGCTGCTGCGCTGCTCAGGATAGCTATTTCCAAAAAATACATGTTCATAGAAAATATGGCCAGATTTCAAATTGATTTGGCATGGATTTTCCTTTATAGTTTCAAGCAGAATTTGGAAAATATCTGAAAATGTATATATAAAAAAAAAGTTATTTGAAAAATTAGGGAAACACTGATATTGAAGCAAAGTTTGAGGGGGGCTGGAGAGGTACCTCTGCTTCCTGACCTTTGAGACGAGCTGCCCTGAGTCAGAAAGGTCCTGGACAGGGAATATATCTCCAACACTAAAAAACTTAGCTACTTCAGTTCTGCTTTTTTAAATGGCTCTAGATTATTATTATTATTATTTTGAAATTAGGTGTAAAAGCTGTGTGTTTTTTCTATTTCGTTATCTTTGTTACGGCTGACAAGCTGCAGCTGAGGACCATGTATTTACTCATGGTTACAAAGGAAAAAAGTTTCCTGAAATGAGTGGAAATTGCATCCATGTGTGAGAACTCAGCACTTGGGATCATGGTGGCCATTATCCACCAGTGAGTGTGATAGGTTGGAGCAGATTTTTTTTTTTTTTTCTTGGACTTGTGAATGTAGTTTCCAACTGTTTGCTACTAAATAGCTCGTTTGGATATAAATTCAGAATTATGTTCTGCGTGTCTTCATGTGAAAGCTGTGTGCGTATGAGAGATTTTCCAATATGGTTTAAACAGCCCAAGCTGATATTTTTTCAATAGTTTTTCTTGTGGTCTAAGAAGATATTTAGATATGTCCAGTATATAACCTCCATATCATCTCAAATGGTCTTTCCAGGTCTGTACTTACAGGCTGACTTAAGGGACAAACGATGTTCAGCTGCATTAACACAGCAGATGGAGCATTATTCCAGCCCGGACGGCAGGAGAACAGAGTTTACCTCCAGACTCAGCAGATGTCAATTTATATTAACGAGCAATGGCAACACACAATATATTTTATTTTCCTTGTAACCTGTCTTCATTACAAAACATCTGCATACTTTATATCCCGTTCCAGATGTTTAAAATTAATGCCGTAGCAAACAGCTCACATTTTGCCTTTCACTGATATATTTTTTTTTGTTAGCATAAAAATTAGCTCTGATAAAAATGAAAAACCTAGTGATGGTTTTCACTGTGTTTTGGAGAAAGTCTGTATTACGCTATCAATTTCAGTAGCACAGTGTGCTAAAAGGAGCAATAAGACAAGGCTGCTTGTCACATATTTATGAGCTTATGAACCTTTTGCTGTCCCTTTTGTTATCCCTTCCCTTGGCAGTGCACTGAGAGTCTGAACCCTGAATTAATGCAAAAAGGATGAAGATCTACTTTCTAGTACATACGTCCAGGGTACTTGGCAGTTTGTAAATGTCACTACTGGAAACAGGGAAAAGAAGTCGTGTGGTTGTAAGCCATTGAGTCTGTCATTGTCACAGGCTTAGGAGAAAATGCATTGAACAGTAATGAGTAGCAGGTAAAGGACATTAAGATTAAAGGAACTTGGATTTTTCTATATCTTCACAACAATCTACACATGAATTTCCTAAGGGTGCAAGGGGCTAAATCTTTCTTACACAATAAGCTGTAAATCCTAAAGCCAGAGACCTTGTGGCTGGCCCGAAAATAGCCTTCCATGTAAATACGCGGGGCCTGAATAATGGCTGAAAATTTATTCAAAGCATAATTACAGCAACGGATCTTGAGATGTTTTGTGGTGTCTTTCATTTCTTATTCTTCAAAGCTCTTTCTATGGCAGAGTATCTTATTGAACCTATGGGAAGCAAAGCAGCTTATAGGTCATTGTTAGAGAAGAATAGTTCACCTAATTATGAAGGGCATCTAGAGAAGCGGATGGAACTAACGTGTACGTTCACACGTATGTATTTTTACCCTCCTGCTTATATATGCATGTACATTTATGTGTATACATACCTGTGCATGTATACATACAGCTGTGCACGTATGCAGGTGTGTAAGGTCCCATCTCAATTACCCCGAAACCACAAAGCTGCCTGCACTAAATGGCACCCCGATGCTCAGGTGAGCTGACTCAGACCAGTTTCGAGGCTGATCTTCATCTTCGTGTACAGCTTTAGTTCTGGTCCAAATGAATTTGACTTCTCTTAACCTAGAGGAGGAGATGCATGCCTTCCCCAGAGGCAGACCTGCACTGCATTCTTGTATAGGCCAGGAAAAGAAATATATCTTTGTTTAATTTAGTGTGACTTGATTGTTGACTCAATTGCAGGTCAGCAGCATACCCGGGAAAGTCATATAAATCTTTTTCTCTGCCGTGTGGGGGAGAAAACAGATGGACACTAGAGTATATTAATGTTCATTCTCCTTGGGAATCAATAGGGATCTATATTTTATAAATGGGTCTACTAAACACAAGAGAAAATTCATGAAGCAGAGATAGAAAGAGGGAGAGAATGAAAAGCCAGCTAATTCCTTTCAAACTACTGATTATTATCAGCATCCTTGAGACATATGTCCATTGAAGGCCCGGTACAGCAGAAGGCAATGATTCTGCATTTATTTTTTGCCTGGACTGATTGCATTAGCTATGCAGAAACATCAGGCCTGATCCTGTTATTTCTGGAGTACCCTCGGCTCTAAATGACATTTATCACCTCTAGGTACAAAGCTGCTGTTTCTTATTCAGCACCTATTAATAGCAAAGGGAATCTTCGCTGCCTTCAGTAGCAATGGAACAGGTCTGTGATGTTAATAAGCAATTAAAAGCAGCCTAAATAGATGCACAGGAAAAGAAGCATGGAGTAGGAAAAAAAAAAGAAAAGAGGGTGATGAGGATTGTTTTACAGGTAACTTTGGGGGTGAGATTTGGTGGGATTTAATGGGAATAGGATTTGGAAGGTGCAGGTAAATTTTTAAGTTGAAGGGAAGTTCGTAAGGAAGAGAGGGAAAAATTACATGTCAGATTTCTGGGAGAAAAAGAGGAGCAATGAAAAAGAATCAGAAGAAGAGGGGTGAAGAGAAGGGAGATGGGAAGTTGAAAGAAAAAGCAGGCAGCGAACAAAGGCGGAGGCCCGTCATGGTTACTGCCGTAGCTGTTCCCTGTCTGAGGTCAGGGCTCTGCTTACTGGGGTGCTGAGTGCCCCTCGCACCTCCCCGAGGTGCTGTTCCCCTCCTGCACTGCTGCAGCCCCCCGGTGCTGCCCTCCCAGGGGGCTGGGGGCTCCTCCTTTAGCTGGGGACCCCTCTGGGCAGCATTCACCTCGAGCTTCATTTTCTTCCTCCCTTCTCTGGCACCAGATCTCTGTCCGGCATTGTTGCCCCCTCCCATTTCTCCAGAGGGGATGAAGCAAGAAGGGAAAAAAAACAAAGAATCATTGTGCATAAAACTGTAGCTCAATTTCCATGAAGAAATAGAATTAGAGAACGATAGAAATGAGAAATATTAGCCTATAACACCACATGCTTCATCAAAAACCCAGCCTTGCAAAATGACAGCAGACATCAGTAATTGCCAAAACACCAGCTTTATTTATAGATGTGGGGGAGAAGAGATTTGCTCTGCACAAATTCCCGTTAAAGACAAACCACCAGCTCAGAGGGAGCTGCTCGCTCATTTGCAGCGGCAGAAGCTCCATAACCTTCACAGTCTTGGGGTCTCAGCGGAGATTATTAGGAAATAACACACCGATATCATATGCAGACCCCACCTTTGCAGGGCATTTGCACTTGTCTACTGCTAGAGAAGCAAAATCCCCCGTTACATGCAGTTCAGGCAATATGAACAAAGTCCAGCCCTCTTGCTGGTTTTCCTTGTGGCTGTTTTTGGTATGTCGTGTTTCAGAAGCCCCTTGTTTTCTCTGCTGCTGAGTTACATACAGAACCAAATGAGAAGCCCCCAGTGTACCAAGAACAGGTTCTGAGCCGGGGGAGCAGCCACCTGCGTACCTCCTGCTGCTGGTCCCAGGGCTTTGTGGAGGCAGGCGCTGCTGACGTGCAGATGTGGTGTAAACCAAAGATCCTGAATGCTCTGGGGAAAATTTTCTTGCAAGAGAAATGATGCAGGCCCTGTGTACCTGTTTAAGTCATCTTACATGTTATTAGGTTAAGGAATTCAGATCCCCTGATTGTTTCAGTTCTGCCCCAAAACTCAGTGCCTGCAGAACTGTGCTGGTATGAGTGGTGCTTGCCTTGTGGGGGTAGTGAAAGCAGGAATTAAAAATATTGAAAAAAAAAGTTAATGTTCAAAAGGGAATTTGGTAGTAGGGTCTGCAGGTTGGACGCTAAGACCTGTAGGCAGAGAATAAGGAAAGCAATGGGACACAAAGATGTCCTTAGCTTAGGGAGTTAGATTTTTTTTAAAAGTACATTAGGAACAAATATGAGTGAAGCTGTGCTATTGAGTCTTTGTTGGAAACTGAGCTTTCTCTTTGCAGAAAGTATTACATATTTAAATATTCAATTCTTACTGAAAAATTTCATTCAGCTTCTTGTTCTCCGTCTTTCATACAGTGTAGCTGAACATAACACAATAGGGATAATGAAATAAATTGTGATTTTGATCTTTATTTTCTCAGTGTTTTGGAGTATTTCTCCCCACTTTCTTTGCAATAACCCTTGTACAAAGCCAGGGAAGAGCAACCAGTCAGACACATCTTCCCACACGAGGGGTGCTGCTGCCCAGCCTGCCGCTGCTGGAGGGGGCTGTCAGGGGCAGGATGCGACCAGGGCCTGGGCTGGGGGCGTTCGGGGCTCCCAGACCCGGGGCTTGGGCAGTTCCTTGTGCTTTGGTCTTAAGGACGAGGGACTTTGATCCTTCTCTTTGCAATGGAAATGAAGAATAATTCTATTACTTCTCTGCTGTTGCAGGTTCGGAGTGCTTTCTGTTATTATTGAGTGTAGTTATTTAATTTCTGTTTTAATTAGAAGAGAGACTTACAGGGTAAACCCATTGGTTTATACTGGGGGAAAACCCATAAATGAAAGGCACGTTGGGTGTATATTAGTAACTAAGTGGTTTACAGGTCTCCATGTAGCTCAAGCATTTTAAGTAGACTGATTGTTTTGTTGTTAACTGTTTCACCTATTAGCTCTACTCTAATTAAATCACTTAATTTCCATGAGGGAAGATCTGCCTGAGGCCTGAGCTGACTAGGATTAGGATTTTAAGGGCTGAAAGAATCACATTAGGAGCACACCAAGCAGATTCTGCTTGGTGGTGTCGGAAAGACGGGATCCTTTTCCCCAGCTTTCTCCATGTAGCTGTTTTCACAGTTGAGCTCCACGAAGTGAGGCTGTAATCTACAGGCTCAGCACAACGCGAGGCATCCCCAGGGGCCCAGAAACCCAGGGCAGGTTCCTCTCGTGGCTGCCTTTGCCCAGCCAGGAGGGAGCGGAGGAGATGGCTCAGAGATCCGGGGGCTGGCACGTCCAGCGTGAGGCCTGGGGGCCTGAGACTGGACCCGGCTGACTTTTTCCAGCCTGTTTTAAAGGCAGGAGCAGCTTCTTTGAGTTTTGTGTCTAGCTAATGTCTCTGAGAAATACCGTAAATCCACAGTGACACAGCAACACGAGGCACGGTCTGACCTTCCGAGCGGTTATTGGGCTATACCAACACAAATACCACACAGGACAAATTATTTTGTTTACAGCACCATAGGAACATTTGTTAGGCTGAGTTCCGCAGTGCGTTTGCAATACTTCCGCTGTGGATCACTGAAAGAATCTATTACTGTGTGTATGGTAATGGATGGGTTTAATCAGGGACTCGGAGTATTTGTTTTATGTTTTCTCCCAGTGTAGCCCATTAGTAATCTTCTTTAATTGCAAAGGCCAGGGTGATCACAGACATGCAAAAAATCCACCCTCTGCCTCTGCCACCAACTCAGGAAGTTTGCTGGGGCAATGCTATCGTTCTCTGTGCATCAGTTTACTCACCTGTGTTAAACCTGTAGAGAATGATGGCAAAGACTAATAGGGCAGGATTCTTGCCTGCACCCCAAAGGCGCAGGGGGAGGCCTGGGCTGTGCTGCTGGAGCCCGGCGGGTTTGGAAACCGTGGGCTTTCGTAGGGGGTCTCGGCCAGGGGAGCCGACTGCCTCGGAGATACCAGTTAAAGCTCCTCTTAAAGAGATCCAAGACTTTAATCATTATCCTGAAGCCACAAAGCAGCTCCAGACACACACCAGCCTCGTTGAAAGACTTGTCAGGACTGAAACGGTAATTCACAAATTCACTAAAATTCCCTGCTCCGCCGAGCAATGTGACAGCTCTGCCGACCGCAGTAACATTTCTATTCAAACTGGCTTTGGTGCCGAAGCTATAAATATCCCCGCAATATTTCCTGCTTCAGAACATAAAGACAGCTTTACAGTGCTGATAAAATAGAAATTACTTTCTCTCTGAGGTCTAGCTGGAATTTTAATGTCTGTTTTGCAATAAAGCAGCTCCTACACAATTCGATTTGAGGGAAAGAAAACAAACGGCCTAATTTAGTTACAGTAATGACTCCTCTTGTATTGTTGGCCGTAGCCAAATCTGTGGTTGCAGGGTTGTTAAAGTTTGTAGTGGCGAACACAGTGATGATTTTTATAGTAATATGAATTTTTTGTCCTTAAAATATATATAGCGCTGTTTAATTACGGGTATGGAACAACAAGGACCCAGAAAGAAAAAGGTCATTAAAGTTTACAACCTCTAATAGGGTTTCTGTAAAAATTACTTGTCACAGCTGTAAAGCTGGTGACCAATGATGACACAGATTAAAAAGGGTTCTTGAATTGGAAAGAAAAATTGCAACTGCTGGACTCATCAATGTTGCCTTTAATTATTCCATAAATGTCACCCTCGCTCTGGTTAGCTCCTTCAAAGGGGAATGAAAAAAAAAAAAAAAGCTCATTTCTTATGGTCACCGAGTTCTGCTTTCCATTGCTAGGTTGGAAATGGCAGGGTGGGGAAGAGCCCAAGAGCAATTAAGGAGGGGAGCAAAAAATAATTATTCTTCACTTGCATTGCGGGCACGTGGCACAGGCAGGTTGTCTCGGGGCGCGGGCGCTGGTCAATATTTTAAACACTGAGGAGAGTCGGGCTCGCTCAGCTGGCAGCGTGCAGCTGTGGAAGGGTGAGCCACCGAGGCTCCTGAGCCCCGCGATGCTGCCGCAAAGCAGCAGGATGGGAACGCCGGTTCCTGAGGCCGCTCTGTGTGGGGATGGAAGGACTCGGTTAATTTGGAGAAGACTCTGGCAGCTTTGCCAGAAATTCACCGGTCTCCATCGATGTGACCAACGGAGCAAGTCCCTCCCTGTGGCCTCCTGCATGTCCATGTCCCGCGTGGGACCGGCAGGGTGGTGGAGACAGAAACTGTACCCAGAGTTTGTTTCTCTTTCCCTCTCTGGTGGCTTTGTTTATAGCACATTTCCAGGGCTGTAAAATAAATAATAACTATTTAGAATCTTTTAAAAGATACATAAGTTTATTTCTTTTCATAAATGTAAGCTTAAGTTAATGAAAGGCTCGATGTTTTTATTTCAATGACAAAACAGCAGTAGAACAGCTGTGTGGGACTCCAGCGAAATGAATTGCAAGTGTTATACACCCTGTTTCTTTTTAAGAATTAGAATCCATAGTGCAGCAATGAATACTGATTTATAGATCATTTTTTTTAATACCCATGCATATTTTTTATTTCAAAAGGGAATGTGTGATGATGGCTCCCAGTGTTTTAGAATAATATTTTATCAGACAATCTCTGCAGAATTCTATTTCACATACTAAAAATTGTAGTATCACGTAGCAGGGAAAATTAACACTATTTTAGGAAAACATGTTTAGTAGGGTTCTGTTACTGAAGACTCTTTACCAAAACCCAACATGTAATTGAGGAAAGAACAACATAAATCATGTGCAGTTCCTTACAGAAGGGATTTAGTGTGTAAGGGGACTTGCTGATCGGTGTCGTGTAGACATAACGTTGTTTTGCGCTCTGGAATGTTTTAAGCAATCAGAACTAATATTAAACTCAGAAAACAGCAGCATTTTTCTTTTGAAGCAATACCATGAAAAATATGGCATGGGTGTTATTTTACAGGGAATTTTTCTTGTTCTAGAGGATAAATGAGATTATTAGATTCCTTTGGAGTAGTGACCCTACTTTGACTCTCAGCCTCAAATAGGTTTTAGAACTGAAACCAATGGCTTTCAGCCCTTGGGCTGCTTCCTTGGG
Organism: Heteronetta atricapilla; assembly: GCA_011075105.1. Taxonomy (NCBI): domain Eukaryota; kingdom Metazoa; phylum Chordata; class Aves; order Anseriformes; family Anatidae; genus Heteronetta; species Heteronetta atricapilla. The sequence continues at coordinate 5,112,920 of CM021756.1, read as the reverse complement.
TCCCATGAAAGTTAACTAAAAGCAACCAGATGACTGTAAGCAGATTTACATCTTAGGCAGCTGAACCCCCACTGGAAAAACTTTTAAAATCTGCTAATCAGAATGATTGTCAGTAAGGATAACGACACCTAAGAGGCTGATGGAGAGCAGGGAACCGACACTGAAATCCAACGTTCCTTTTCAAGGTCACCCCAAAGTAATGCTAGAATCTGACCCTAGCCAGCTAAACCCAAGCGTGTCTGAATGTTATAGCTGGCCTTAAAAAGGCAGGACAAATACAGCACGTCTTCAAAGTTTGTCTTGGTCATGTCATGGCAAACACGTGCATCACTCATAAGCTGGACTTGCCAGGGAGTTAAAGGCATCTTAGGGTACCCATGGAGGAGGCGGTAATGCTGGTTTTTCTACCAGTTCTCCTTAATATGGATGTTAAAGACTATCCAACCAAAATTGCATTTAGATTACATTACATTATACAGTAAGTGGCAAATCATCACCGCTTCCTTTGACATTCAGTGTAATAACATTAACCATGATGAATTTCCTTTTACTATTCATGTGGCCGCCATACATTATTTCAGCTGAATTCCATTGTAATGTAGCATTAATTAATGTCTGCTGCTTATCGAGTGTTTCCCATTTCTACCTTCAGTCCTTCCGCTTAATTCTGGAAGAACCGCACAGAGAAATGCTGCAAAGAATGTTCCCAATGCCAGGTGATCTTCATAGGCCACAAGAAATCGGACTTTCGGAGTTGCCCCCCGTCTCCTCTAATATAAGTACTGCTTCTTCCAAAGGAAGCAATAAACTAATCTTTATTATAAACTAACAGTCATGAAGAGAAGAGCAACTCTGTACAAGTGACAGAGCTTTCTTAGTAAGCCCCTCTCCATGACCTCTTGAGTTCAGCTTCCCCTCCGTGCCCCGTTCTGAGTTGCCGGAGCAGCATGTGGCCAAAAAGCCGTGGAAGCCAATGCTCTGGCTGCAGTGAAACTTTGCAGGGGCCAGAAGAGCTCACACAAGGCCCTGAGACGAACGGGAAGCTCTCCCTGCTTCATGGACTCACAGGCAATTACCAAAGCACAAGTGATGAATTTCCTCCCTGCAGCTTAATGCCAGGCAAATCAAAGCACAGAGTTCTCCTTTCCGCCTGTAATATCTGCGCGAAGCCCTGTCTTCCCTGTAATATGTTGGGTTTAGTTTAATTTACTGTATTTAATTAGTTTTTGGTCCTCTGACCCTTCCTACCACAAGGTGTCATCCTTCCGACAGGTAGGGACAAGGACCTTGTCACAGTGTCTGGCTCCTGCTCTGGGAATCCCGAGCCTGGACTTCATATTTCTGTCATGGCGCCCAGCCTTGAAGGACCTCTATGGTCATTCTAGAGTGATTTATGGCAGCAGCTGGTCTCCAGAAAAGAAAGCCATTTTATCCCAGCAGCTGATTTCCTGCAAGGCTTGAGAACTCGAGACACAAAACGAGAGGATTCTCTGTCCAGAGAAACAATGGATTCTTTACAGCAAGCAGAGTGTAAGGATGTAAGAGTTAAGCCATGCAAATGGCTCTAATAAGCATAATTTAAACCCATGGTTTTCTTTTTATAGCACTTTCATATTCGGTGTTTTATATTCCAATTTTCCACCTTTTAGTCTTGCTTCTTTCTCTTCTGCTGCAAAATCCTATCTCAAATGGGAGGGCAATTACTAGGCAAGCATGTAGTTCTTTAATTGAAACACTTATAGGTGTACACTTAAAAACTATAAAGACTTTTTATGGAATAGCAATGCCTTAATAGGCTCTTGTGTATGTACATTGTAATCTAATTCTGTACTCTTTCAGCATTGCTGGGGGAAGCTGTTAATTTATGGCTACAATGAACAATAAAGCAATAATAGTAATCTAAAGGTGCAATATCCATTGTTTAGGGGGCATTTACAGTTATGTATTAAAACTATAAATACATCAAGATGCTGCAGAACAGATCTATACAAAATGAAAGATAAGATCTCTCCACTTTGAAATGTGCTTTTTTCAGCAGAAAACCAGCCACATGCTTATGGTTAATAACAAATCCCAAAGCTCAGCATGAATGGTCAGCAGAGGCTACTACTGAGGTCTGATGAGAACTTAACTGATATTCCACGCTCCTCCCTCCCCCCCGTAATTTAATTTGTCACCATGTGTGCAAAGCAGAAAAGCAAGAGGTAATCTTATTTTAGTAATTAGCCTAATTCATATGTGTCGGTAGCTACCTAAACACGTGTCTAGAACCAGAATCCTTGGAACAGTTTCACTCTTACTGACTGATTTCCCTCTGTAATGGTTCCCTTACTTTCCCAGTGTCCATCATGTGCTAAGTCTAACTCTGGTCCTTGCTCGTGGTTGGTATGAAAAGCCCTGCTGCTGTTGTGATTGAGCTCAACGCATCCCGTGCGGACTGCAGGTGATTGCAGCCAAGTATCACTTACCCAAGGGGAATGAGAAATTTTCCTGCAGGTATTTATCTGCACAGCTGTAAACTCCCCTTCTCTTTAATTCTGTTGACCTGGGACTGGAACAGCCAGACGAGGTGCGTGCAGCAGGGTGCCACGGGCTGAGCACAGCCCTGTGGGGCCGTGCTTCCCTGCCCAGCAGTGGGAGAAGGCTCCGAGCACCTAACGTGCTGCACCCTCGGGCCCTGTCCTGCTTTGCCTTGGGAGCTGGGGGCAGAAGCCTTTCCTAGGACACTGGCTGCCATGCTTAGTCAATCATGTCTCCTTAAACAAGCTGAAATAAGGCTGGGTGACAGGAGGGGCTAATTACTTTGTCTGAGCCAGGTCTCTGGGCAGACATGGTGACATTTCAGAAATCCAAGGGCCTTTGTTGTGTGATGACTGGGAGAAGAATGTAGGGCAGAGCCCCTGACATTGCAGGCCGCCAGCAGTTTCTCAGCAGAGGATGTCAGGGTGTGATCCTCCACCAGACCGAGCGCCCTTCCTCTCGCCTGGCCGCGTGTGCCCCCATCACGCTGCTCCCCGCGATTCCCTTGGGTGCTGAGAGCCTCTCCACAGGGCCCCTGGGCCGAGGGAGGACATCTAGGTCTGTGCTGGGAACTGCTGCTCCTGTCCCCTCCCTGGGCAAGTCTCCAGCACAGCGGGTGGCCTGGCTGGAACAAGCACTTAGACGTGCTGATGCTTATCTAGCTGCTCTGCAGGGATGGATGGAGGAACCACCGAGATGGCTAGCTCGTGAAATTAGGCTACAAGGTGTTCTGGCTTCAGAGTAGAAAGGGAAGGAGAGGGGAAAGAGATGAACAGAGAAAAATGCCAGAGAAAGTGGCCATTATATGTCATTCATTATGTGCTGAACATAGGTTTAATCTTTTTCAGCCCATTGAAAAGAGCCTGCTAACATTTCTCAAAGTTAATTACTCCATTTCTTTTGGAAAGATCAGCCTCGGCTCATTCAGCAATTGAGCGGATCAATATTCTTAAATGTACGTGGGGTTTTCTTTTCCAAGAAGTGTATAGAGGCTTGTTCTATTTGGTTCTACCATCTTTAAAATGTTAAAATTTGTGGGTCTGTCATTCAAACCTGGAAGGGAAGTGTTCAGCCAACATGCTCTGCCATCTCTGCCCGCAGAACTGCATTCACCCACCTGCTCTGCCTGCGCTTGGTGCTGTGGTTCACCAGACTCAAAAATTAGTTGTGAAAATGCACATATTGCACATTGAATTGTGGTAACAGTGAACTCACAGGTAGAAGGAAACCTGCATATGCAAGAAAGATACAGATACCTGAACTCCTCTCCTAGAGACTGAGATTTAACTGGCTTGGTGTTTCTGTTTTCATCCATGTAAAAATGAGGTGTGTAACACATGCTTATTTCAAGTAAAGGCTGCGTAAGAACAGATTGATTTAATATTCAAGCAGTGCTTCGAGACCTTCCAGAACAAAACTGTTTAAGAGCAAAACTGTACTGTCATCATTTTTTCCCTCCCGTGGTCCCTGGCACCATTCTCTCCGGCGAGGCTGTGAGTTGTCCCAGGAACTGAGCACTCAGGTTGAATTTATAAGCTGTGGTACAAAAAGGTCCAAAGGAAATAAGCCACTTTGATAAGTATACAGAAAATCTACATTGTTTTCTGGTAACTTTGTAGATACTTTTGTTGTTTTCCCATTTCACAAGCCTTAATGTGTGTATCCATGACTGGTTTCAATCCTTCCTTGGAAAGGCTGTTGACAGAAAGGCCCTTATGCCTCCCTCCCAGACCATGCCGATCCATTCCCATAATTTTATCAGCAACCAGCTGCTTGGAACAAGCCTTGCCAACTCAGCAACTCTGTCTACTCTTCCCTTGAGGAAACCATTCACCTTATCACCAAAGAGAGACGGGGAAAAAAATTCCATCTGTTACAGCTCAGAGCTAGAAGCTTCATAATTGCATGGGTACACAGGCTGCATATCAATTTTTTTTTGTTTTAGGAAGCACTTAGGGAGCCTTCATTCTCCTTTTATTGTTGTTCTCTCCCTTGCAAGTGACCGTATTTCATCTCCTTCGGGATACAATGCAAAGATTTCTGAGCGTATTTGTGGCTTAATGATGCCGGGGAGGTGTTTAGAACCACAAATGCACCCTGGAAAATCTGTGAGCTATCCCACTGCGCGAGCTGTTGGGAGCCAGCACAGCATACGGCAAACCGCCCTGCTTGCCTGGGTCGGCCGGGGTGTGCAGCCTCCACCAGCACAGCACAGAACAGGGGTACCTAGAAATTAACTTCAGTGGGACAACAGAAAGGTATAAGATTATCCCAGAATTTAGGTCTTTTCCAGTCTAGGATCCACTGAAAACTGGATGCAAAAAATAAGTATTTTATTGGAATATTTTTTAATACTGACCAAGTTTGTTTTAAAATGTTGCTTTACAGAAGGACCTTGAAAGAGAATATTACTATCTGACATCTGTATGAAGTCTCTTTTGATAGCAGCATCTTTCTCACGCTGTCCTGGGTTTGTGGCACTTTTTGGGGTGCGGACTGGCCCCCCCCGGGGCTCTTTGCTTGCTGCCACCACATGGGGGCTGCTGGGCAGGGGGTGGCGGCTCCTGCTCTGGTCCTTGTGAGCTCTCCTGTAAGGGCAGAGAGCTCCCCTACAGGGAATTCCTTCACAAAAACCCTTCAGAATACTGTCTGAACCCTGTTTTGCAGTGGGACGTGTTGGGGGGTGTGCTTTGTGCTTGTATTTTTGCGCAGGTTCAGTGAGTAGATGCAATTTCTAAGGATAACTGCGCAGGTTCACAGAGTCATCTGTCTGGTTTCAAAACACGATGGTCTCAGGTGATTAGGCCAAGACACCCATTAGTCTGAGCTACAAATGTATTCCTAAGGTGCCTTGAGGGTCTCCACCCTGTCTTTGAAACCTGGAGGACGGCTGGTCCCCTGGGACGGGCGCTTGCTTTGTCTGAAGGTACAAGTCGTGTTGCAGGGTTTGAAAAACGTGCCTCGCGGTGACAGACTTCTGGAGATCAATCTGATTAGCTTATCAAAGGGAAGATTAGAAAGCAACCTGATCGTGCTGTTTAAATATGTTCACAGAGAGAAAGTACGAGGTACAAAGTATTTTTTAATCTAGCAGAGAAATGTATGACAGGAGCCCGGTATCTGGAAGCAGAAGCCAAACCAACCAAGAAAGGCAGATAAAAAAATAAAAATAAAAAAAAAGTTCACATGCTTCATGAAGAAAAAATGCAGGAGCTTTGTGTGAATCTTTGGGCGTTACAGTTAGAGTAACTCCTCCTAAACACAAGTTACAAAGAGGTAGTTTTGCAAGAGTCCTTGCGAAAAGGGTTTGGGCCAAATGTCTGTGTCCTCCCTCCGCTGCTGGCTTTCATTTCTTCTGTTTTGTTCAGCCCTCGGATTGAATAGCGAGTGGTTCAGCTTTACTTGTTTTTACTGCTGCCAAAAGGGAAAAAAAGTCACAGAGTAAACAGTGGGATGTTTGCAACCTTCTTGCATTAGGCAGATTGAATAAACTGGCTCACAGTTGATTGTTTTTCTTCAGATCAGTCGGTGCCATTGCCTTTTTATTTATTTGATTTTATGCATGTATTTCTGGGGCTTTTGTTTTGTCTGGGATATTTTGCAATCATGACTTCTGGTGAGGGAGATAGGATGACAAACAGCACTTCTATTCCTAAACATCAGAAGAGAGTTTACAGAATACTGATTGTTGGGATCACGAAAACACAGGATGAGTGAGCGTTGTTCAGTCGGGGAATACAGAGCCATTAATTATAAATAACGCCGAGCCTAATTCTCTCGTCTCCTCGTGCCACGTTAAATCAGCACATCAAACACATCAGGGGCACGAAGCCGGTGTGGGTGCGTGGGGCTGGGGCTGCCCCTGCCCTGCCCGGGGGGACGAGAAGCCCTGGGCCCAGCAGCCAGTGGCAGCTGTGATCTCCAGCTGAGGAGCTGCACGATAACCAACAACCGTCTCCGCACGGTTCAGCACTTTCTAAGACTCCATCTTGTGCCCACTGACAGCAAAAGCAAGTTTTCTGTTAACTTTAGTGCTGTGGGATCCTCCGTGCCCCAACCAGAGATCCAGATCGGATGGTTTTGCCTCTGTTGGGCCTGGAATTTGCTGAACGATCCAGAAGGAGCACAACAAAGGGCCTGCAGCTTGCAGTGGGCTGCCTCTCTGAAAAAGTCTGGTACAGCCGTGGTGTCGATAAGAGTTACATCTTTTTGCCTTTTTTTTTTTTTTTTTTTCCTCCTTCTTTCAAAGTTACCAGCTTTCAGGGTAGGTGAGAAAGCAAGCAGGGCAGGCAGAGCGCACACCGTTACGGCGCCGTGTCCAGCCGCTGCCGTCTCAGCGAGTGGTGTTTCCAAACCCCCGTTCCCCAGTTTCCTCCCCAATTTTCTCAGACCATGAAACATCTTGGAGTTGTGTGGCATAGCGGATCAGAAGGACTATTAAAAATTGAGGATTTTCTTGTCATGCTTCACAAATGCAAACAGGTTGTGGTTATTTCCTTTATGCGAGGGCACACTAATTGCAAAAACGCTCATTAATTATGTATGATGAGCACGGTTCGGTTGCCAAAAAAAATATTTTTGGATATTGTTAACCAGAATATTACTTTAACTTACTGTCACCGTTATTTTGCACATTGTGGTGCTTTAATGAACATATGGCACTATATTAGCTAATGCAACACCCTCTCTTCTTAAACTAGAGAAGTTATTTTTCCGCTAGGTACAGTGGATATTATTTACATTGCGTTTGACACTGCTAAATATTTAAATGTATGGAAGTGAACGGTGGAGCCTGCTCCTTCTTTGCATTCTTATGCAAGTTACTTGTGTCTGTCTATGAATATAAAATGCTGCCGTGGACTTCACTGAAAGGGCAACCATTTCTGAACCTGCTGCTAGAGTCTGGCCTTGAATCCAATCAATCTGAAACCTGTAATGTGTACTTAGCTAATTTCCAGCTCTCAGCAAGAAGAAAATCTGTTGACCTCCGAAATGACTTTAAACATCACACATAGGAGCATCTTCAAAGGATTTGACTAGTTTTTGTTCCATAACACATTGTTTTAAAGCTGATCTCATAATTGTATTGATTTTTTATTTTTTATTTTTTTACTTCCCTGCGTCAAAGCACTTCTTTAATCAAAAGTAAATTATGTAAAGGCCGTTAGGGTCAGCCCAGCTGGCAAAACAAAAACTGCAATACATCATTTATTTGTAAATGTCAGTGAAATCTGCAGATCGATACCCTTCTCCATGTAGATGATATTTATTATTTGATACGAGGCTGGCACATCCCAGCTGCGATGCCCAGCACGTCCTGCCCACGCTGCCGCAGCTCCCGAGCCCCGTAAGCGATGCCTGGCTCTTGCAGGCGGCAGGAACAGGGCCAAGCACTCAGCTCTGCTTTCCATTTTCGGGTGCTGCTCTTCGTGCATGTGCACGTTGAAGCCTAGCTGGGGGTCCCAGGCAGCTGCTGCTGCTCCCCATCCCACCTCACCTCCTGCAGGACCCCAAACCCACGGCTCGCACTGGGGGTGCTGCTGAAGCCGGAAGCTTTGGATGTGGGCTGCCACAGGGCCCGGAGGTGTTAGGCTTTGTAAACTCCACCTAGTGGCAAAACACTCGGGATCTGACGGTGGTGGGGAACCTGGCGGGCCTGGGTCAGAGCTGATCACCCCTTGGGGACTGGTTAAGCTGCTTTTATGTCAGCTAGAAGCTTGACCTTCTGTGTCCTGCACATGAATTGCCCCTGAGAGCATCCCGATGGCGAGGCAGAAAACAGCCTCCGTCTGAAGGGTTAAACCCATAGTGTGCGGTGCTGCTTCTGGCCAGCTGTGCCATAAAGCGGTGGTGCTCCGGCTGCCTTTGGGGGAACACTCGCTGATGTGAGAGCAGGGCTCTCCGTCAGTGCCGGACGTATCTGCCCATCTCCGCGAGACGTACGTCGGCCGCGTGGGGCACTGCGACATCTGAGCGCTGTAACGGAAATGAAGGAGGATATAACGGCCAGATAGGATCTGAGCATGGGTTTCGCTCTTAAATATTCAAAAGAAATTTTATGAAGAATGGGATTAAAATTTAGAGATTTTGCTGATGCTCCGTGGAGGTGTTTATAAAAAATAACAATGCTCCATTCTTCTTCGCTTAGTTGATTGCCAGAGATCCGGTTTTACAGTAGGGCCGTGCAGGAATTCACAGCCCTCCTGTATGTTGGTCAGGTCCTTGTGAGCTGCGTTGCATTTCTGCCTGTAAATAACACGCGTCTGAACCAGGTTACTGTGGCCAGGAGGCAGGAAAATGGGATGTGTGGAAAACTTCTGGGTTCCTTCTGAAAAAGTTCTTGTGAGCGTTTTGTTTTAGCTGACACTGTGTTAAACCAGGACACCGCCACTGCGGCATGCCCTCCCTCTGAATAGGCAGTTTGGTGAAAGGTGCTGAGAAATCATTACTTTCATAATGACTTTTGTAATTGCTTTTGTTTGGTGTTTGCACTGGATCTGGGCAAATACCCAGGCTGCAAGGCCTCCCCATGGGCCTGAGGAGGGTCTGGCGGAGCAGAGAGGGATCCCGCTGCTGCATCAGGAGCGTTTCCCTTCCGCTGCCAGCCTGCGCTTCCCTGCTCAGTGCCACAGAGGAAGGGTTTTTTCTGCAGCCCAGAGGGAGGGAATCATTTCAAACGTCCCCGCTGCCTCGCTGAGAAAGAAGGATACTGAGTGGGAAGTTACCCGCTTTAAAAGCATGACCTCAAAGCACAAAGTGTCATCAAGAAAAGGCAGGTAGGGAAGTTACCGTGGTAAGACCACAGGTTAATGCTGCCCGCTTCAGTAATTCAACAGGAGCTGCCAGTTAGCCCGGTACGTGACAAAAGAAGAAAGGAGGAGTATTCTCTGGGGGATGAAATAATGAGAGGCAGGAGAGCGGCTGGCAGGCAGGGAGGGCTGCCTGCGTGTCACCGGAGGGACGGGATGGCGCAGCCACAGGCGTGGAGGCGTGTGCCCCGACACAGGCTCCTTGTGAATGTTTAAGCAAGGAGCACAAAAGGCGGGCCCGAGCGCCACAGCCAGGTCTCAGGAAGGGGTAGGAACGGGGCATTTGCTCCTTCAATGTCTGCATGTTCAGTAATTACGGGTGTCGGATAATGAAGGCAGATGCAGAGCGGCTCATCTAATTAAAATAAGAGAATGGTGCGAAGCAGGAGAAGGCGGCCACAGAGGAGAGTGTTGTTGGAGCCAGGGGGAGGCTGCTGGTGTGGAGCTGGTCTGGCTCCAGTGCCTGACCCGCCAGGGCCATGGGGCCTCCATGGCGCCGTTACAGCTTCACGGTGGCTCCATGCAGCATTTATCCTTTTTTCAAAGCGACGTTGGTGCTGGCAGGCAGAGGTGAAGCATGCAAGAGTGCACAGCCCTAAAATGGCTGTGGTATCTGAAGGCCAGTGGTGGGGGTCACTAGATCCCCAACACAGACACACTGGAGCCACAGTGGGCTTGGTTAAATAATAAACGTTGACAAAATTACCTGTCAGAATGTGTGAAAACTGTGCACGGACATTTTGGGGAAAGAGAGAGCAACTTTGAGTTATATTTATGAAAATGTGTTTTGTTTTGTTTTGTTTTTTTCCCATTATTATTTTTAATCTTTGCAATCATTGCAGATTTAAATCAGTGTGATGGCCACGAACCACAGCTGTAAATCTTGCAGTACTGATGTAAGAAAGTCTTGTGGGTTAACAAAAAAATTTCCAGAAGTCTTTTGCCGATCTTTCTGAAATATAAAAAGAAAAAAGAAAGAGGGTTAAAAGCCTAAAACTATGATCCCACTCAAGATAAAGCGTCAAAAGCTTCTATGAAGTTATCATTAAAAAAAAAAAAGAAGAAGAAGAAGAAAAGATTTGAGAACAGCTTGGCCTCGAACAATATTTCAGGCATGGCTAGCTGTTAAAAATAAGCTAATTCAGAAGAGGCACATTTAAATAAATATAATGCATAGACATAATGGCACAGATAATAGTTTTGAATGGGGAATTCTAATGACTTTGAGGGCATTTTACAGGGCAATTAATACACATGAAAATGCTGCTCTATTCAGCTGACAGAAAGAAAGGAAAATAAAATAAAATAAAGCAGGCAGAAAGAAAAAGGGAGATGGTTGTGACTGGCAAAAATAGGGTTTGATTTTCTTTTCAATAGGATCACTGCTTACAAACATAATAAAAGGAAAAATAAGCATGTCAGGTTCTATAATGTGGCTTGTAAAATCCAGAATGATTAGTTTCTAAAGAGGGGCAATTAGGCTCCTTTTGCATATGCATGTGACTTCTGTGGAGGGGCTTTCTCTGCTCCCTTCTCCTCCTCCTCTTCATCAACAACCTAAAAATAAACCTTCTGTCAGCCGCCAGCCGCGTCCCGCTCCATTCCCGATGGGTGTGGGTCCTTACGCCACGAGCGGGGTTGGAACCCCCACAAGCATCTGTTTTTGGCCTGTAACATGAATTTTGGTGTCACTCCCAAGCACTGTGTGCAGGTAGAAGATGGCGATGAGGAGGGTGGCACTGGAAGAGGCCGGTGCCCAGACCCACTTCATCCTGGGGCTGTCTGTCCGCCCTTACTGCCCTGGCCTGGGAAAGGGACCACTCCTGAGCTTCTGCCGTGTTTTTTAAACGTATAAATAAATATTACATATGCCGACAGATGGTTCATTAGCCAGTTGTTATGGCAATCAGCATTTCAGCCAATTAAAATCCTTTATCAGAGCTTTAAAAATGTCAATGATAGGAACGTTTAGATGCCCAAAGAACAAACAGATTCACTGTAGCGTGGCACTAAAACAAAAGGCATTTCTCCAGGTTTATAGGGAAGTGGTGACAAAAAACAGAGTAAGATTTTTAAGTCCTCTGTGCTGAAGAAGTGCAAAGTTGCTCACCCCAATTTGTTGATAATGGGAGAGGTTACTGGGCATCTTTCTTCTCATCATGCAAATCCCCAAAAGCTTGGGGCAGCTGGAAGGGATGGCTGGTGGCCAGGGCTACCCTTAGTGTGCTTCCAGCAGGGACAGGGATGGAGTTTTTGGGGAGGGCTCCGAGCTCAGCACCTGTGGGCAAGATTAGGCTTTTGCTCCATGAACAGTGAAAATCTTGAGCTTATTTTGAAGCCTGACCAGAACTGCATATTCTGGGGTACTTTGAAAATTCAGCCTTCCGTGGTCTACCCATGCCTGGAAGGATGCTTGGCTGACTTTAGAAACATCATGGAGTGCAAGTGCAGGCCTCACAGACTGGTAGCAACAAGTGCCAGAGGTGCTGAGGAATTCTACCTGGTGTTACAGGTACACCATGGTACCTAATAACAGAGGGAAATATGGGGGCAATCGCTGAGAGAAGAGTGGAAGAAGTGTTATACCTTGTGTTACAACTCATGGCCTGTTTCCGGGTTACATCTTGTTCTGAGTAGCAAATGAGGAATAACACTGTTTAGGTCTTAACCAATTTCACTTCTTTCATACTGCTGTGCACCGTTCCTGGTGGCACATTGGCTCTGGCCTGGGACAAAGCGAGTGTTGGAGCAGGAAGGCCCAGGGCTGCCGATGGCGAGGCGGTGTGGAGCAGGCCCGTCCCGCGTGGGGGACTCCCCTCCCTACAGCCTGCCGGCAGCACGGGTTGCTGACTGTACACGTCTTCAGTGGATAAAAATCGTGTTCACAGAGTACCGGGCAAGGCTTTTGACCCTCTCTGTGCCATTTTAAGGGGAAGTCTGCTTTTGAAGCCAGCAAAGAACAGGAGTCTGTATTTGATGAGTCACAGGCTTGACAGGGTTGATTCGCCTTTTCTAATCTGTGCTGCCTTTTGTGACCATTTAGAAGAGCAAAAAATAGCTCCCGCAGACAATCAGAACAGATTATTTTAATGAGAGCTCAAAAAATGAGAAACAAATGGCTCAAATTGAGCCTTTAAACATTTCTACATACGTCTGCAAGGAGCCGTGCAATGCTTGAATCAGCAGGTCTGCAGCAAGAGACGTCTGCTGTCAGGAGTTTGGTTTTCAGCACTCCTTTTTTTTTTCCCAATAGCTAAACTGAACATCCCAAGTGAAAGCTGCATGCTCTCAGCAGCTCCATTTTCTGCTTGTAATTGTCATTTATCTGCTGGAGTCGGCAGTGCCCAGCTTACATCTGCTCCTGATTCACTCAGTGTAAACATGAGAGGGAAACAGTCATTTTGCTCATACGTGCTTGAGCAGGCAGTAGGTACAATGCATCTGATAACCTTTCAAAGCTCCTTCCCTTCTCCCTAGATTGTGTCCACCTTTCTGATGGGCATTGTTTGCTTATTAATTAGTTCTGCCTTTTTTTCTTTCTTTCTTTTTTTTTTTTCTTTTTCCATGCTGGAAATATTTCATATGCTTCCAGTTGCTGGAACTGGCTTCCTACAGCACTTATTCTTCAAACATAGCCTCATATTAAAGATTATCTCTATTTTCTATCCTCATGATTAGAAAAGCTCAGAAGTACATTCTGGATTCACATTAGCAATCTTTTCCCCTGATGTTTAAGCTAGTTTCATGGGTAGGGGTGCACGGTTCATTCTAAATGTTCAGTTTGGAAACAGAAGAATCATTCTGGCATAACACTTTGTCTTTGCTGCATTATCCAGACAACTCCCTGACACCTATAAATATATTTTCCCTTGCTTTTATTTCAAACATCACTCACAGTTTGTGATGGCAGTTCCAAAAGCTTTAGAGCTTCTTCTAGATCGGCATGAAAATATCACGGGTGCTTGTTTAAACATCAGAAAGGTATTAGCTCAATTTTGCACTTCAGTGCTACCAAGAGTGTTTAGGCCCATTGGGCATGAATTTAATTTTCTTACAGGCTGCAGAGAGAAGAAAAGTCAGCCTCCCTATCTTAGCATTAGCTTCTTCTCATCACCTTCCTGAGGCTCCAGGCTCCAAAAGGCCCAGGGCACACAGCCTCCCCCCAGGTCCCTTCCCCAGGGCTTTCTGTGCCCTTGCTCACCTGCCCTGCCCCGCTCCCCCTGGCAGGAGCCCACAGGACAGGCTTTAGCAGGAGGGATGCCCACACATGCACTCAGATCGGGGGCATTACTGGCAGCAATATTTCAGTGGGGTTACAAGAGCAAAATAATTCAGCCCCTGCTATATAGTGCCATGCCATCTGCAGCAGACAGAAGATGCTGTCTGTCTTCTTCAGTAATAAAGCATTAAGTCTAAAAGCATAAAATCAGATTTTCAAATTTTTAATAGTGCATTAATGGCACAGTTTGTCCACAGCTATAAAAGCAGACAATGCTTTAAAATGCAGCTTGTTTGTTAACTCTGTGCCAGCTCAGAGACTCGGATGTCTCAGCACTTGGTGCAGAAGTGGAGTGGGGCTCTGAAGATGTCAGGACATCAACTAACCTTTTCCAAGGATACGAGAATGTCAATAGTCCTTGTCACACATGGGGGAAAAATTGCCTTTTAATGGTCAATAGTAATAACCAGTCTGTTTAAACTTTCATGAAAAAGATATACACAATCTATGGCCTATGAATTATGCACAGCCCTCCAGTGGCAGGGAGGTGGGACATGGCCCCAGTCCCACTGCCCAGTTCACCTTCACTCCCAGCCCTGTTCCTCTCCGATGCTTGCACCAGCTCCTCCCCAGCACCGCTCGGTGGTCTGCCATCACCTTCCTGGGCAGGGGACGTGGCTGTCACAGCTGGTGGCTGTTTGCAGGGACTTGCACATGCTTCAGCTTTCAGTTCAGGGCAGACCCTCAGCCAGAGAGGGTCATATCAGTCCTGGAGGCTGTGCGACTGCTCCTGGAGGCTTGGCTTTTGTTCCCAAAGATGTGTTTGATGCGTGGCTGTGCACGAACAGCAGCCTGCTGAAAACATAAGCCCCTCAGGCCAGTGGGGATGCGGTAACAACAATACGTCTGCCAGGAAAGCCAATGCAGGCAGTAAGAGTAATAAACACGAGACATTTTTCTCATTTTCTACATTATATGTGCTCTAAAATAATCTTCTTTACCTCCCTTCTTCTTCCTTGCTGCCCACAACCCGAGGTGCACAGCCACAGAAGGACCTCCATTTTTGAGAGAATTTCCAGCTCTGACTGTGGATGCCCAAATGTCTCTTACGATAATGCACTCTGAGGTGACTTAAAGCCCAGATTTAGAAGCTGCACTGAGGTTCAGATAAGCCTCAGCAGAACATCCAGAAATTACAGATTTCTTTCTGTACCCTGCCCAAACAACAGATCCTTTGAAGCGTGCCCAGGGCTGCTGGGCACAAGATCAGCTGGGCTGAGATCAGAGCCTCCGGGAGAAAGTTTTGAATCATGAACCAGAGCAGTGCGTATTAATAACAGAGAGGAAAAGAAGCATATCCAGTGCTACCCGCTCACTCCAACATCCACACACTTGTTATGATAAAGCCTAGGCAGAGTTTCATAGGGAACAAGATGCAGCTTGCAAGTGGCTTTTGTTGTAGAAGGACTTGATTGAGATACAGGTGCAAAAGGATGCCAATGACAATTAATAATAATAAAAAAAATAAGCTGGAAGAAAGACACAGTTGTAAAGAGGAGATCAGAGAAAGCAAGAGGAATAAACTTCCCTGAATCAAATCTAACAGTTGTGGGGCTTTGGGGAGACTTGTAAATGGTCAGCTGAGAGGGAGTCTGAGGAGGTGCAGGAGGGCAAAGTTCCTGGTACGCTCCGAAAAATCCCCACAGGACGTGAAGGCTCTGCTGGGCAGGGGTGTCTGGAGGCAAACACACTAATTTACAGGGTGAGACAAACTTGCTTGGAGAGGTACGGAGTTGAGAAGAGTAGGAAATGTGCTGTCTCTGCTACCTTGGCTGGCTTTATGTGCCAGTGCAGCTCCTCTGTGGCCACACCAGGTCCCAGCCTTTGCCTTTGCTTGCTCACATGGGGAGGTGCCTGCAAGAATCTGTGAGGGTGAGAAGTCCTTACATGCACCTCCATACCTCTCTTCTTCTAAAAGTAGGACACTTCCAACGTAGATACACGTTATTCATAAAGCAAGCCCCCAAACTATCATTTTATCTCTATGCCTAATCATAATCCTCTTCTAGCTCCCTGGGGTTCTGCCGAAGGTATTTGATTTTTTCCTCTGTCCCTTTCTTTTAAAACCCATTTCATTATCAAATGGTGTTAGGGGAACTGATCTGTAATGAGGAAGCTGGCAGAAGTCCCAGAGTGATCAGAGGGGCTGAGATTCAGCGAGGTTAAGCTACTGCTCAAAAAAATTGTAAGTAATTAAAATTAATTAAAAATCATTAAACAAACCTTCATTCTTGCCATTTCATGTGCTGCTGACTTGACTGTGGGCTCTGCCACCACTCCAGGCTGTGGCGTGGTGGTTTCGTGCAGTGCAGTGGGATGAGCAGTCCTTGTCTTTGCTGGATGCAGGTGGTTGGTCCCAGATCCTTACAGCCGTGCTCACAGACGAGTTGATCCAAGAGTAGATTTGTGGGACTGGTTGTGTTCATGTGGTCCTCTGCATGGGACAGAGCTTTTCTTTCTGATGCTTGCCCAGTTTCCCTAGCTGACCACAGGACAGTGATTTAGCCTGTCTGAACCTGAATCTATAGCTCTAAAGAGGCAATTTGTCATTCCCAGTGCTGTAAGCATGTATGGCCCTGAACGCGCTGAAGCTTTGCTCTCACTTGGGATCTCCTGGCACTCCGCTGTTACCAATGCTGATACTTGTTTTACTAAGGTTAATGCTAACCCGTGTAGCTGTTCATTCACAGATGGGGTCTTGTAATTGCCTGGCCAATTCAGTCTCATTCCGGTTTACAGAGGGGAATTGTGCATGTGGCACATCCCAAACTTTCCTGCGGATGCTCTGCAAACAGGACCGGTTAAAACTTTACATCATGAATGACCGAGTTTGTTTCCTGCAGGAGTCTGCAGAAATGTACCCCACCATGAAAGCCACACAAACATTTGCATTTCTGAGATCCTTGCTGAGAAGAAATAAAAAAATCCATGGAAATGTTGTCACTTCTCTGCAGGCGTGCGAGGGTGCGGAGAGATTCTCGTGCTGTCACAATATTTGACAATTCCTGCACCAGGAGTCACCCAAAGTTTGAGCTGTCACGCATCATTATCGTACTTAAGGAGAGCTGATTCCTCCACTGACTGCTGCCCATGTCCTGTCCGTGTCGTGGAGCCGAGACGGACGATGCAGCCCAATTTAACAGGAGTGACAGCTTCAGCTGGGGAGAGGCCATCACCCAGTTACCATGGTGATTGAATTACCTCTTTCATTCCAGGTCAGGAGGTTAAAATCATTGATGAGGACTCTCCAACGGGTGGCCTCGCATTTCATTTCTCTGCATTGTCTACTCGCAGCCCCGAGGAGGACGACGCGTTCACAGGCTGCAGTGAGGTACCTGGGGAGTGGTTAATTGCAAAGATAGCTGGGTGCGAACGCATGGGCTATCGTCATCTTCTCAGAGCTGTTGGCAATAAATGATCAGACCCTGTTGTGAGCAATATGGGCCTTCCTTCAGTGGTGTCAGTGCAAATCCAAGCAGAGAGGTGCAAAGAGAGAGCAGGAAATGCCGGACCAAGGCCACCTTGTCCTAGCCTGCTGGTACCAGGCATGCTCAGGATGCTTCAGAGCCGTGTGGAAGACGGGTGATAGATTTCTACCTCCTATTAGCTCATCCTGCTCTCTGAATGCCAGAAAACCACTTATCCCCTCTAAATATTTTAGTTTTAATAATGTTTGTTGCCTGTAGGAAAAGCCCAACCCTTCTGCACGGTGGTGGCTCCCACCGAGCCGTGCAGCTGGTTCCTCCCACCAGGTCTGAGCTTTCCATTTAATTTCTGCTGATGCTTGGAGGCCACAGTGTAATGCAACACCCTACTGTCTCCCTCCTTTATACTGCTCATTTATTTCACTTGGAGAAGAAAAAAAGCCTTTGCTGTTTCTGGCCACGGGCAGGAATGACCCAGAGAAGTGCTGGGTGGGGAAGGCGAGGGGTGCCCGCGGCGCTTCCCCACGCTTTGGGGACTCACCCGCTGCTGATACCCATGGGGCTGATGTACAGGAGCAGTTCTGTATTGCATCGAGTCCGTTCGTTACATTTGCCAGTTCCCCCTCCTTCCCCTGTGAGCGTTAGGTGCATCAATAAGTGCTGTGAAAAAGTCTGCTGTAAATAACCAGAGTTTCTGCCTATTCTAATCAATAAAATATTGTTTATAGAGGCGCCACTGCTCACACAGCTCCAGTTAAAGGTCTGTTGGTGTTTTTATAAACCCTGCTTTTCAGGTGGCTGTAACGTGGCTGCTCAGAGCACACATCTGCTGTAGCATGGTTTACAGACTGTCGGTCCGGATGTAAATCAGACCAATGTGGTTAACTCCCGCAGCTTCTGGTTCTGCTGTCTCTTTAAAACACAAGTGGCTGTATATGGCTTTTTTATTATTATTCTTGCCAAAGTGTAGTGTAATAAAGGAGGTGCAGAGGGTAGATGGATGTGTTTTTGCAGTTAAACTATATCGATGTCTTCTCACATGTAGGGAAAACGAAACGAGCAAACAAATAATGTTTTGATGGATTCACGCTATCTGCATTTAAAAGCAAAATACCGGTACAGAAAGCACAATAACTACATTTCAGAGCTCTTTCAGTATACAAAGCCAAACCGGGCAATGCTTCTGTAAATTATTTCCTCCTGCTGCCTACATTTCAGATTCCTTGTATTTCTGGATTTCATATCTCTCGGCCTTCTCCAACCACTGCAGACTGAGATTCAGTGCATGCAGCAAGCCAGACTAAATCCCATATTCAACTCGCAAAATATTAGTTCAGTCCTCAAAGCAATATTTGATTTATGGAATACTAAAAGAATATAAATAATTTGTTCTTGTTTTCACAGGATTAGTTGCCAGACGCAAAGGTAGAAATAAGGGATAAAAGGTCTGTGCTTGCTGTTGGGCATAGAAATCCTTTAATGATTTATTAATGTCAACATCTTTATTTTTCATATAGCCTGTTGTTATATATGTGTCTATTTATTTCCTTGCACAGTCAAAGGTCAGTGTTTGAAAAACAGTCAGAAGGGTGTTTAAAAGTGCCCAAGAAACCATTGGTGAGCTTTGGCCTTCTGAAACGTTCACAGTGCTTTTCAGATCTCTAGCCTACAAATAGGTGCTTCTGCTGGCGGTCTGAGGTTAAGGGGCTGGGGCGGTAACAGGCTGATGAGCCCCGGTGTGTGCAGGAGGGACTGGTTGTGCTGGTGGTACTGGTGGACCCAAGACCATCTCTCTCTGGCAGCTGTCTCCTTTGTGCTTGGGCAAACGTGGAAAGACCCCGCCTGTAGCTCGTTACAAGTTACTGGTTCTCCCCATGCGGCTGCCTTTCTCTTGGGGTTGGAAAGGCAGCCCCATGGCTCTGAGGGGAGGCCAGCGTTTCCCTCTGTCCTTCCATGCTGGGTGTGCCAGACGGCTCACCAGGCCTTTCTCCTGTGGTTGCAGGCTGTGGGGAGAAGCTTCTCCTTCCACGAGCTGCTGCTGCAGGATGGTGCTGAGTGCTGCAGTGGCACACGTGGCGTGCAGGAGGCACCAGGTGGAGACAGGGCCCCAGAGCGTGCGAGCAAGGCGACTCACACACTGATTTGGGGCTGTTCTTTGCAGGCTCTGTTTGCAAGGAGCCCTCTGTTTTAGTGCTGCCAAAACCACTTCTGTGTTCTCCTGGTGATTTACCTCGTAAAATGACAGTTGTAGAGCAAGCAGTTAATTAATCAGGTCTCAGGTTGTTATCCTTGTCTTGGCTCGTGCTTGGGGTGGTTACACGAGAGGAGGCCTGCCCTCATGGGTACGCGCCAACAAGCTCTGCAGCAGGGGACGGGTGGCCAATAACGCCATGCCAGAGAGGTTGTCGGGGCAGCACACACATTCATTGTAATGAGGAGGAGAGCAAAAGCAAGTCTGTAACCCTTACATGTGCAAGTGCTTTAGGGCAGGGGCAGAGGGAAAACGGGGCAGGGAAGGGGGCTGCCCCCGCATCAGCTGCTGGGCAGCAGCAGCCCCATCGATGTGTGCTGTGGCTGGGCAGCAGCGAGGCTGTGGGACTTGGACGTGCAGGGGGAAAAAAGAAAAAAAACATTTTCAGACCTGAGCTTAATTTTATGTGTGACCTCTGTGGAATGAAAGCTTCACTCAAAAGGGAAAGAACATCCTAACCCGATCTGCCCAGCCCTCTCTGCTGTCTGAGCCACAGAAGCTGCATTAACCCACTGCTAAGACACTGAAATACTCTTAGTTCAGCTAGGAAAAGCTTCTTTGCTCACAGTCAGGGATTACAGCACTTGGTTCTGAAGGGTGAAACATTTGTGTTTCTGGGGGAGAAGGCCTCTCTCTTCCACCTGCAAACACGAAGTCACCACGTCAGGCGGTGCTTCCCCTCCGTGCGGTTCTGCCCGGCCCTCTCATCGGAGCAAGGGTGCACATGGCTGTGGGGAGGACGGAGGCTCAGCACCATTACTTTATCCAGAGGTAATTCACTATTTATAAACCCACCAGCCTGGGTCAGCTGACGATACGATTCACTTATGGTGAGCTTAGCATGTAAGCTCACAAAGTTTAAGCTTGTGTCCAACTGCTTTCCTGCACTGGGACTCAGCCTCGAGGCTTGTTGCTGCATTTGATAATGAGGGCCTGCTAAAAGACAATTGCAGAGACACTTGGGTGGACCTGAAATCAGAAATGCCAAATCATTTCCTGCAAGACCCTGGGCTGGCACTGACTGTAAAAACTTCCCTCTGCACTACAGAGACCTGGGGCTGTGAACTGGTGACCTCCTGCGGAAAGGCTCTGTCCCTGCTTACTGGTGCCTCTGAATCATGCAGACCCTCAAATAACTTCCCAGAAAATGAACAAGTGGAATACAAATGACAGCGTTAGCTGTGTTTGTGGAGCAGAAGCAGCACATAGGAAAATAAGCGTATTTGTTGTTTGAAAATGTGAGGACACGGCAGTATGTCTATGTCCTGCGCCACGCTTCTTCCCTGGATTAATGACGGAACTTCTCACAATGAACTTCTCCAAGCACATTTTCTACCTATGGCTGACTCAGGCATTGTATGCATTTCTGAAGAACATATGCATATGTTATCACTCACACACAAGCAAATACAAAAACTATTTTGCTTTATTGAGTGCAACAGATGTAACTGAGGGAAAAGAGCTCTAGAAACAGGCAGAGCTGTCATCTGTCTGTCCATAGCCAAGCTTAAACAGAAGTAAAGATGTGCATACAAGGACAGAAAGAAGCGTTTTTTAAAATGATTTTTATTTGCAAAACATTCAGTATCTGCGAAAAGCATGTGGAAGAGTTATAATACAGAACAGCTTCTTCTGACAGCACAGCTAAAACCTATTGAGGTGGGAATGCCTGTTTTAGCTATTAAAAAGGGCAGTATTCAAATGAAAAAGTCTTTCTTTTTAATCATGGCAAAACTCTGTCCCTTGAAGTCAGTAGATTTCGAACAATATAACAGTGTTGTCTGGAAAAAAAATGTCTTTGCCTATAAGAGCACAGGGTCTTTTAATGTGAGTTGTCATCTAAATAATTCCATATCATCACGCAAAAGGTAATTTCTAAGGGAAAAAATATATAGCAGCTTAAAGTCTCAGATACAGTCACCCACAAAATTGCTTATGAATGTGCTATTAGTTTGAGCTAAAAGTTAATGGAGAAGCTGGCTGGCCTCGGGGGACTAATAATAGGATACTAAGTCTTTCTGCTTAAGGGCAGTGTTTCAAAATTGGTCCAAGTCCACAGCGATTTGAAAGAAGTTCCCGTTTGATGCTTATTTGTTGGTCTAAGTGAGATAATGGATAGATGAGTTTCAGCCTGATTCTGAGTGAAAACCAGTTCCAGAATTATAACTTGTATTAGAGAAGTGCTCAGAGGCCGCAGACTGTCTGGGTCTGTAATTCCTGTGCATTGTACAGCTCTTACCCCAGAGCATGCCCACACGAAATACACAGAAATAAATGCACCGGTGCACGCGCGGCAGTGGAGAGGCTGCAGCATAAAGAAGCTTGGGCACAGGAACCACACTTTTATAGCTCACTAGCTTGTCTTCCAGTCTGGCTTTTTGCTGTATTTATCCCTTTTGGCTGGAGCTTTGCAACTGGCCTCGTTTCCAGCCCTTGCCAGGACCTCAGGTCACTGACGCACAGGTTTTGTGTGTGAATTTATCTGCAAGAAGGTTTCCCATGCTCCACTTCCAAAATGAAGACTGCACTGTGCTAAGGAGACTTTGCAGGCAGTGCATTGAACGAAGGTTGGGAGCTAATTTCATTAACATAAATTTCAAATTGCCATGGATGTGGTTAGGAGCAGTAGCAGTGAAGCAGGAAGATGTCATCCTGGTAGCACTGAAAGCGAAATGTACAGATTGTCACACCTAAATTATGACAGAAAGAGAAGGAAATGCTCTCAGAAGCTACCCTGTGCTTTATGCAGGTACAAAGCCGGTGTACATTTTACCCATTGCCATTATGACATGGCCAATCGAAGCAGGTACTTGGCTGTTGCTCACCCAGGACTGTTCCTCCCCAAGCCTCTGCCTGCAGGCAGTGCCGGCTTTGCTCTGGGAAACTTCCCCAGGTTTCTGCTGCATTATTTAAATCTGCCAAATGCACCTAAGTAACGAATGCTCTCTTCTCCTTTTAGCTTGTGACATCCACAAGACACAAGCTGCCTGACTGCATTTGCACCACGCTTAGCTCAGGAATTTGCAGTCCCAAAAGCATGTTTGCAAACAGCCCAGTGACGAAGGGCACGCATCCTTCCTGATGCTCGCAACACCACTTTGTGCTGAGCTCGGGGTCCAGAGATGCCCACTCTCTTCGGGAGAATAAATAACAGAGCAAACGGCCTCCTCTGTTACTTGCAGTGGTGAAGCTTAATTGACACAGTGAAGAAGTGATACCGCTCCTG
Source organism: Heteronetta atricapilla (assembly GCA_011075105.1). Lineage (NCBI taxonomy): Eukaryota > Metazoa > Chordata > Aves > Anseriformes > Anatidae > Heteronetta > Heteronetta atricapilla. The sequence continues at coordinate 5,090,410 of CM021756.1, read as the reverse complement.
AAGAGCTCTGAAAGCCAGGGTGAAGGACGATCGCTGTCCTCTGACACAAGGGAAGGACGTGAAAATATCAGCGAGGAGAAATACCTGCAATCGTCCTGCAAATCCACACGTCGACTTTTTAACAGGAAAATAAAAACTCTTCAAGAAGAGGCAGAGCTTGGTGGGTTTGGGATACATGCTGTGCTCCTCCTTTCTGCAGTAATTTATCAATAATTCCATTGCTCAGAGGGCTTTCGAGTATTGGCTGTGGAGCTTTAGCACAAGCAGAAAAAAAAAGGATTAGATTAGAGGATTAGACATTAGACATTTATATGAATATGAATAGTCTTTGCAGCTACATCAGCTAGGAGAAAATTACATGGAGCTGATAATCTTAATGCTTCAGAGCATAAGCCGATCATGAGAGCCGGTCAAATTATTTGTTGTGAGCCATTTATTTGAAGAATTTAGCCCCTTTCTGTTTGTGTGCGGATCATGATTTTTATTAACACACTTCTTATTCAGGACTGTTTGACAGCACTTTGCGTGGCTCGGACTGAGCTGTGAATGGTTTATCATGGATATTCAATCAGTCGTTTCCTATCTCAGATTTATTCTTCAGGACTGAACGTGAAGAGAGGAGAAAGACCATCCTGAGCCGAGCCCTCTCCCTGCAGCACAAGGCTATGTGCACCTTTTTTTCCTGCAATTCGTAGAATCTCTGGTACAAGCTAGAAACCTGCTGCTGATTAGCATCAAGAAATTAAAAGTACTGATGTGATCACAGTGAACTAATAACAAATGGGTGCGAACAAGCCAGAGCAAACCCAGTAAATAAGCAAACGCTTACCATCCAGGGGAAGTTCCAGGTCGAGGAAGGGCTGAGGATTTAAATAGCAACATTTTCTCCTCCTGCTTTCTCAAGGTCCTTCTCTGGCAGGTGAAAACCCCACCTGCATGGAAGGCTGGTGGCTCCCGGCCCAGGGAAATCACCGTGTGCCGAGTGACAGGTCCCCAGATGGCACAGCTCAGCGCTGGCGCTGCCCCAAGCTGTCGCCGTGGGGTCTGCCAGGCGAGCCCGGCCACCTCGGCGCAGGCGGGCGGTAGAGCCCATGCATATGGATCTGCACGCCAGTTTTCCTGGCTTTGTATTGCTGTGAGAATATTCCCCGCTTGGCACCTTCTCTGACCTGCTGACACGGGAAGGATTGGAGCAAAAGGGGGGGAGATCGATACATATTAAAAGCAAATTAAAAGATGTACAAAGGGCCAAAGCGCATCTCTGAAAATCCATTAGCCTCTGATTTATAGTTTTGTGACCCACGATTGTTTGCCGTGCGATAGAAGAGATCACAAAATCTGCTATCTTCCTTGGTCTGTTTGGAGAGGCTTGCATGCCCACAGAAAATCTCTAATTTAGATTGAGTTGAGTAAATCCTGCATGGTTCACATGTAATTAAAAGGTGTTTCTTAATTGTTGTCCGACAGCATCTGGCAGTGGAGGGGAGGCTGGTACCAGGGGTGTCACTTGAATCCGTAGCCCTTGAGCCCAGAGCTCTTAGTAGGTGGCAAAGAAGGAAAGAGCAGTCAAGAGTGAGAAGTGTCTGCCACTTCTGGACGCTGCGGTGCGGCCTCGAGCCTGTCCCATAGCAGGTCACTTAACAGGCGCTGAGTTTTAGGTGGCACCGATAACCACTGTGTTCCCTGCAGCCCGCAGACGCTCCATGGCCGCTCGCGTCTCCTCCTGCTCCGTTCCTTGCCAGCACAGTTAACCACGAGCCCACTGCCTGCTGCTCCCTGAGGCCGTGGCTGGGTGAAGCCTCTGTGCCCTGCTCCTCCTGCCATCGCTCCCCTGCCTGCACCCCCCTTTGTGGGGAGCGGCTCCGCGGCAGGGCGGGTGCGATGGGTGCATGGGTGCGACGGCACCATTACCTGTAGCACAGCTCTTTGCCTTGCTCGTCAGTGGCTCACCTTGGCTCATTCCTCATTGCACCTCTCTTAAGTCTCATTCCTGTAATTTCTTGGTGCATTTTATAAGTCCATGATCTTTAAATTAATTTATTTTTTTTTGTCGAGCTGGTTCCACTCTAGCCTTTGATTAGTAGCTCTGAAAAAAAAATCACACTCTGGCTGCAAGGAAGTTTATGCAAGTGACAGTTTTCCTAACACGTCTGTGTAGATTCCCAAAATATTGTGGAGGAGAAACGTGTGTGTGTGTGACTTTGCAAACAGACGTGTTCCGCACGCCCCCTCTGTAAAGCCAGGCAAGTTGTGCCCATGCAGAGCAGTGCCTCTCGTCCTGGCAGCAGCTTTGACACACGGCCCGGGCACTGCGGACATGTTCAGTGGCTGTGGGAACATCCCAAGGCATTCCCTGATGACTAAAATGTAGTTTGTAGTGATAACGTTGTCTTAGTGCAATGCCCTAGCGCTGTTGTAACAACCTGACCCTCCGGTCACCTCACGTTGGTCACCTCATGTTGGCACTTCGGTGAGTCCATTAAGCACTAACGGCCTTCATAAGCTGGGTGCGTGAGCAACGAGGGGGCAAACATCACTGCTAACTAAGGGCTTATGCTTAGTTTTGTTTAAAAACTTGAGAGACCAAGCAAGAAGCTGTGAATACCAGTATGAATACCACAGAGGTACAAACAGAGCTGCACCTCACAGAACCCTTGGTGGGGAACGGAGGCACCTGGAAGGACAGCAGTGAAGTGCCCGTGTCAGGGAGCAAAATGAGAATGGGTGCGTGCTCTGTCCTGGGGGCTGCCTTGTGGCACAGCAAGGCAAAACATCCCGAAATGAGAGCGGAGGAAGGCCCCTGGAGCAGCAGGAGAGGTTGAGCTGCAGGGCTGGAGCCAGGATGTACCGGGGGGGCTCCTGGAGGACCCGGGAATCCTGAGCATCTCAGGCAAAACCAGGCAGTCATGTCTGCTGATTGCAAGTGCAAAGTGATACCCCTGGGGAACATTGCCCGAACTGTGCGTAGGCAATGGGCAGGGTGGACACTGCTCCAAGTGTTTGTGCTGTAGCAATTGCAAGTGAAGTGTTTGTGGATAGTTCTCTGGAATGATAAGCTGAAGCCCCAGCAAAGGCCGAAAGGTGAGCAGAACTAAATGAATTATTGAGGAGGAAATAGAAAAGGAAACAAACAAAAGAAACCTTATGCACCTTTATAAATACTTGGCATGCTCACGGCAACAACACTGGATGCAGCTCGTGTCTTCCAGCAGGAAAAGGACACCACAGAAGCAGACAGAGAAGCAGATACCACAAAGGCCAGCAGTAGACTGATTTTATGTCCTGGGCAGGCTGCTTCAGAGCACAGTGCTGGGCCAGGACCTGTACCTTGGAGCAGAGGGGATTTATAAGGATAAAAAAAAAAAGTGTCAGGAATGATTATTCATTAATTTTCACAAAGTAAATATTAGCAGACACCTGCCAAAATTAGCTGTCAGCAAGTTTTAAGCAACAGAAGGAAGTCATTTTTTAATATAATTCATAATTAAATCGTGGTGCTCAATGCCACCAGGTGTCCCAGCTGCTAACTGTGTTAAATGGGTTCAAAAAGGATGAAGTAAATTCAGGGAGTCACGAATGACTGCTCAGCTCGCAAATCCGCGTGGAAGGTCCTAAATGGCTGAGAGCTGGAAGCAGGAAGGGGCATCTTCAGACAGCTCTGGTGGAAAAGAAAGCAAGAGGAAAACAAGACAGCATAGGCTTCTGCTGGTACCAAGAAATCTTAACACTTGTGAGCTCAGAAACGCTTGGCTGCCACGGCACTGCGAGCTCAATGGTTAACAAGAAGAAAAATGGTGTTTCCGCTGCTCCACAACCTGCTGCCGTCACATAAATTGAAACCGACAGAATTACCATTGATACAAATTAAAAACAAATAAAAAGGGTACACAGAACTGATTTTCAGAGTTCAAACTCCATTACCAACTGATTTACTGTGCAGTGACCTGTGATTGTTTGCACTGAGAAAGCACCGCGCGCGGATCCTATCGGCCTTGTGGCTACGTCTCACACCAGTCAATAAGCTATTTAATTTAATGGGAAACGGTATTGACGGACCTGGAATGCAGCTCAAAAAGAAAAAAAGAAGAGAGAGAGAGAAAGAAGATACAGCTGCAAAGAGCAGATAAAGTCTTCAACTCGGGGGTTCACTCTTTGGGTGTTTTCCCTTTTGTTATCTCATTAATTAAAGTCCTGAGAAGTCTCAGCTGGATTGGGGAGTGTCAAAGCCTGGCAGGAAAGGTGCTGAAGGCGTGATTACTGCGGGGCCGTGGCCATGGGGAAGCAGGGAGGAGATAATGCAGGGTACAATGTAGTGCCCTGACCTTTCAGAATAAACAAATCCACGAAGAGACGAAGTTGTTTGGAAGAGAAATCTGTCAGAGGAGAGGAAAGTGCCGTCTGTGAGCCAAACTCCTTCAGCAAGCACCATTTTTCTGGAGCATCCGAACCAGGCCCTTCAGCAGGGGAGCCTGGGGAGCCAGCACCCAGCCCTGACTGAGCGACACTCACCTTAGGCATTTGGTTTGCATTTTTAGGAGAGTTTTCTAAAAAGAAACTGTTTCCAGCACATTCAATGGGAAAAAGGAGCTGGGATAGAGGAGATGTGGCCTCATGGGACAGGCACAAGGGCAGGGACAGGGGTGCCGTGGTCCCATCCCTCCCCGGGGGTTTGGGGCTCCCCTCAGGCCGTTCACATCTCGCCTGCACCACGGGGCCAACACTGCTCACCTGGCCCCCGAATGCCAATTCCTCCTAAGTACGCGGCAGCACGGCATCCCAAGGAGAGCCTGCGATAAAAGCGATGATGATTATTATTATTATCATTATCCTAAACACTCATTTAGCTATTTAGCTTTGCTTTTCCTGAGCAGGCGCATGGCTGCCTGTTCCAACAGCTACCGTAATTCCTGCCTGTGAGTGTGGTCACGCACACACGCGTGTGCTTAGAAATCGATCCCAGGGACCGGGGCACTTCCTTCCCTGCCTGGGTTTGGAGCTCAGCCCGGTGCCGGGGCGCAGCAGGGCTGGGAGCAGGGAGCAGGGAGCAGCCCCTGCTGAGCGCTGCAATCCTTAGGGCACGAGCTAACGACCTGGTGGCTCCCCCGCTGCAATTTCTATGGCAACACTCCGAGTCTCCGAGATGAAAGTTGCATTTGCAATGTCACTCACATCTCAAAAAGAAAAAAAAAATGTGCACGCGTGCACGGGCACACACACAAAGTGCTCAGCAGAGATTTCTAATTAGGTGGCACAGCAGGGTCGGTCTGGTGCTGCTTTTGCGAAGAACTTGGCCAAGAAAAGACCACAGCAAAATGCGACATGGGAGGGGAGACCCGGGCTCAGGGAGGCAGCAGCTGGGGTCAAGGCTGCAGAGCTCTGCCTGTCTGCTGCTCCTCTGCATCCCCTCTGTCCCCAGTGCCTCTCATGGCACTGCGGCGGTCACTGCAAAAATATAGTTGGGATTCGGAAAATTCAGCAGCGTTTATTATTGAGCAGATCCAGAGAAATAAAGATTTCAGAAAAAGGAGGGGTGCCCTAAAGAAACAAGAATGCCTGACCGAGTGTTTGAGTTCCTGAATGGGTCGGGGAGCCTTCCTGATGGACAGGCCTCTTCCAGGCTCCTGCGTGCCTGAGCACAGCAGCGTGATTCAGTCTGCAACTTCATTAAAGTTCACCGCCCCCTTGGAAATGAATTCACAGCTAACAAAGTGATATGTCGATGCATAAACTTTGGCTGATTGCTTCAAGTTTTCTGTACTTAGTAGCCTGTAAAGAAAACACACATTTAAGGAAATTAGAGTTGCAAGACAAATGAGGTGGAACCATCAAGAGGAGCAGAAGCTGGAGATAATCCATGTTTTCAAAATATTGCGGTGGCTCTGCAGTGGGGGTGGGAGCAGCATTATGTGGGTTTTTTGTTTGTTTGTTTGTTTTTGTGCAGAGGACTTTGGGCTTGTCTCACAGTTCTCTTCTACAATGAGATGGGAGCAAGCTGGGTGGGAAAGCCCAAATCTGATGCGCCAGACACAGCTGAGTGTCCAAGTCTTCCACCTGATTAAACCCTGCGGGTGCAGGTATGCCAATCTAGGTGAATCCCGGTCCCCCTGGATCCAATCCTCACTCAGTGCTGTGAGTTTCCAGCATCTCCCACCCATCTCAGCCCTGCAGCCCCGTGGGGATGGGGCTGCATCCGTTCCCCTGCCACCTCCGCCCCTTGGGCTGGACTCAGCCAAGGACCGGAGGCAGCACATGGCAGGGCACGAGGCTGATCCATGCCACAGCAGAACCAAAACCTGCACAAAGCAAGCCAGCTGGGTGCATTTTCCATTCCTTTCTCTCGATTGCTGGATGCTTTTCTTTGTTTAGCATTGCCCCTGGCTTTGGCTGACACAACTGGTAGGTTGCTCTGCTGCTACCTTCAGTGTAATGAGAATGATGTGCTACGGCACAGTCCACATGGAAGATGCTTGGTAGAACAATTGCATCAACAGTCTGGACCATATTGTGCGTTTCCTCAAAGTAAACAAGCAATTTGCAGATTTGACACGGCACGAATGCTAATCTCGTGGACGGGAGCAGGAGAGGGCCCTTCCCAGCTGGCGGCTCTGGCCCCGCCGTCGTGTGCTGGTGTTTGTCCGTCTCCTCTTTGTGTTCCCAAAAGAAGGGGAGGAGGAGGACTGGAGGCCGTTCTTTGAACTCAACGGAGGGAAACAGATGAGGAAATTGTGCAGTTGGCTTCTTTCTTACATGGGCAGCAGTTGGGTGTTAGGCTGGTTTTATTGCAGGGCACCTGGGCCAGGCTGCCCACTCTTGCTGTTGCTGCCGCACAGGAAGGAGGCAGAGGTCCCTTCATTTTCCCTTCCCAGTCAGCTGGATTCTGTAGAAGGACCATGAGGTAGCAGAAGCTATGCTTTCATGAGCCCAGGGTTTCCTATTAGGTATGGTGGCTAAGTTTTCTTATATGGGATGCATTATTTTAAGCGAAAAAGGCAGATTGGGAATGCAGACACAGAAAAGCATGTCAAATGAGAAAAACTTTGATCAAAATTCAAATCCAACTCAGCCCCCAGCTATCTACTGAGCAGCATGCATTTTCCTGGATTCTTTTTTTCCCTGTTTTAAGAACAGGAGCATGAAGAAAGCACTTGGTATGAGGGAGGTCAGTGGACACACTGCATCTTAGAAGTTCAATTTAATCTCATTTTCTTTGGCCTTAGTGATTTGCTTCTCCAGGTTTGGTGGCCCCTTGAGAAATGTTTCATGCTCTCCTTTCAGGTGCTCAGTAATGCAGTGCTAAGAGGACTTTCCACTTTGTGGTCTAATTATGGAAAATTTTGTTTCCAAGTGTGCTCTCCAGGCTGCTTTTACACTGCTTCTCTGCTCTCAACTCTCAAATGAGGCTTCTTGCATGGCATCACTTACAGAAAGCTAAATACACCCTTCCCAGATACTCCCTTCGGTGTCGTTTAACCCAAGGCATTCACCTGCTCGTGCCAGAACCTCGCCAGCTCCTGAATTCCCACTGCTGGGGAGCGAGGACAGGCTGCTCCTCGTGCCCAGCATTCCCCGGCAAGGAGCACAGTCCCCTCCACTCTCCTGGGAAAAAACATTTTAAATAACTCCTGAAATCGCTTTGCATATGTTGAAAAACAGACTTAACACAGACCATAGATTTAAAACGTAATTACCATGGCACAGGAGACCAGCCTGTGTGTGCCGTTTCGCCATTAAGTTACATTATGCTGTGACAATTATTCTACTTTAATGAAGGGAGAAATTTGTTTAAGATATGTTAAAAATCCGCCTGTTCTGACACTAGCTGCAGTTTCACGATATGTTGGAAACATATTGGAGTATAATCACAAGTATGGCTGAATATATTTCATAAAGCATGAAACCTAGCAAACTTTACAAGACAGAGCTGTAAATATGTCCTCGGCACCACCCCTTGCGATGGCACCAGGCTGTCTCTGGGAGAGCAACAGGAGCTGTTTTCATTTTTATATTTCTTTCACTGCAAGAGCAAGAGAGCACCCAGGGAAATTCTCCGCCAGCAGATACAAAGCGGGGAAGAAGCAGTTGTTTGTCTCACAACCCAGAATTACACGTGTGGGGCTGAGCTGACTGCATGTGCTACAGCCAGTGCTGGGAGCGAGGGACAGAGAGGGACAAATGCCCGGGGAAGTCAAGAGCAGTTAGGAACAAAGCAGTCTGGCTGCAGTTTCTGGATGGACAAATCTCTAAATCAGAAGGTGGACGTACGTAATTAGAAGATAACAGTGTGCCCTGCTCTTCCATACCCATTTGTTTTGGGTATGTAACAGGACAATTCCAATAGCCTGACCCAGCACAGCAGGTCTTAGGAACACATCCCTTGAGAAAACAAGTCAAAAGTCAAACTATGGAGCAGGAACAAGCGAATATCTCAGTTTTGAGCCCTGCTTTTCTCTTTGCAAGCCGGGGGGCTCCTGGCACGCAGGCAAGCAGGGACCAGGCAGTGGCTGCCCCTGGCGGTGTGGGTGGTGGAAACGCTCGGTGCCCGGAGCGTGCAGCGTTGTAGCTGGGCACAGAGGCTGCATGGTCTAGCTCTGCAGGCTGATTGCTGAAAACATGCCTGAAAATGATGTGGCGCTGCTAATTTGAAACCTGCTTTTGAGAATAGTTCTTAAAATTCATTGAAGACAGCCTGTTCCCCAAAAAGTTCTTGCTGACAAACTCGTTTGTTTGAGACAAATGAAAAAGGGATAGAAGACATTTGTGACTATGGCCAATGATGCTCATTTTTCTTTCTTTCTTTCTTTCTTTTTCTTTCTTTCTTTCTTTCTTTCTTTCTTTCTTTCTTTCTTTCTTTCTTTTTTCTATCTTTCTTTCTTGTGCAAACGACTGTGTTGACAATGATTTGGACTTTTTGAACTTGTGATTATTTTGAGCTCTTAGAAATGAAATAAAGCAAAGCAAAACCTATTCCTATCCTGAAGAAGCAGTAGCTGGTGAAGCACAAAACTCTGCATAAACATACACTCTGCAGACTGGCAACAATTTCTAAAAAATTATCAGAGATTTCACTTCTATTAAATGGCCCCAGGTTATTTTAGGTTAGGAAGAGAAACAAAACAAATAGGGTTTGATGAAAAAGGAGAAACCTTGGCTCTATTTCTCCCTTCAAAAGCTAATATCTTCTGCTAGGATTGGTAACAGGAATGGATGTGATTGTCCTTGCAATTTAGTCTCTCCTTCAAGTTGGGCAAGGAAATGCTGTATCACAAATACAGAAAGTGTCACAAATTGCTGATATTTCTGAGAGGGATCTCTTAAAATACCCAGTAAAAATACTTCAGGCTCAAATGGTTTCATTCACCCGAGGGCATGCTCTCCTTTACGGGGCACAAACCCAGGGTTCCAAGAGAGGCAGAGGATTATATTCCTGTGTTGGAGATTGGGAAACGACAAATGGAGAATTTAAGTGCTTTGCAATAAGAAAAGTGAATCAATGTCAGATACGACTGAAACCTAAGACTGCCACTCTCGCACTGTAGCTGCAGGATTGCTCTCCCACATATAGCACTGTGGAGGGCATAATTTAATTTGGCTTTTCCCTTGAGAACCTTCTGCAGCCACAGATGTGCAGGAGAGATTTGTCCCCTAAATAATCAGATTAACCAAGTCTCAGGCTTCATGGTAGCCTGAGCGCTGCATGGGATGGGAAGGATTTATCCTCCCCCTTGCAGAGAGCTGCACAAGTCAAGTACAGGAGCGGGGCGTACGAAGGGGGTGACTTGTTCTTCTCTGAAGCGCTGTGTTTGACACTCCTGATAGCATGATAACACGTCCCATCAGAAGGGGAGGAGGGCAGTGCCATCACACTGCTCAGATATCAGAAAACCCTGCAGTGTTTTCAGGTTAGGCTGAGCAGCCACATCGGGATAAGCGATTTTGTCTTTATTTATTGCCAGTGGCTAACAAAACGGTGTGTACATGTGTACATATAAACCCTGCTTTTATCTTTTCCCCCCCCTCGGTATGTCTGTAGTGATCTAGAAGGCATGCCTGCTGGCACCAGGCTCCCCCCGAGCTGTGGGCACCCCAGCCCCACTGCAGCACGCCAGAGCCCAGCCCCACGCCTGCCCCGAACCAGAAAACCCCGCAGCACTCGCTCAGCTTCTGGGCAGTGAGCATCAGCCTGATGGTGCCTGAGACAAAAATCCACACACTGAGCTAATTACTTGCTTAAGCATCATGCTGGGGGGGGGGACACATGCAAGACCCGTGGACCAGAAGACCCCCCTGGATCCTCCTAAGATGGCTGGCTGCCCTGAGCCCGAAATCACAGCAGAAAGAGGCTCTGGGAGAGCTGCGGGAGCTGCAGTTCCCGGTTCCCAGAACCTTTATATTAAAGGCTCATCAGCACGGCTGATGGGGAAACATTAAAAAGCACAGAGTGTCCAGGGGCCTCTGTCAATGAAAAATGTTCCCTCCTAGGCTGTGGTTTGAACATCGGGGGTTCCTCCTGTGCCGCTCTTATTAACATCATAACTCAAGGAGCCTTCTCCCATCTCCAGGAAAACATGCGGCAGAGTACTGAAGCTGCAGTCTCGCAGGCGAATCAATAGACTTTGGTTTTAGCAAAAATACGCTGTGATCAATATTTAAACAGGATCCAAATATACCTCTTTCTTTCCAGCTGCCTGCCAAAGCTGTAGCGGGGAGGTGGGGAGGGCCACGCTCCGGCGGGCGTCATTAGCGGCGGCCTCGGGGCTGAGCGAGCCTTCCCATGCCAGGGGCCGCGCAGCAGCAGGACCCTGGCACCACAAACCTGTTCTGCAGGGAGCTGAAACCAGGATGAAATAAATGTCTGAAAAATCCCTTTATAACAGGAGCTAGGCTGTGACTAAGTCTGTACCGTTTCTGGCAGCAATTGGCTTCAAAGGAAGGTGCAGGGCAGGCCAGTGGAAGGGGTCTCCAGAAGGGAGCTTCTCTCCACCTGGAGGCCAGCAAAATCTCAGCACAAATTTTAATTTCCCTGGTGGATTCAGCACGTCATAATTTTGGAAGCGTGTTTGTGCTTGACCGAGTTAATGGACTGTCTAATGGACTGTTCTCTGATCACATCTTGGACAAATAAACAGAAATCTTTGCCTGACAATTTCTTCTGGCTGACTTTGGCCACTTGTTTCATGTTTAAGGCTTTTCCTTCCAAGGGTAAGTCCTGTCTGAATTGCTTTCAAAGCAATATTCATCCTTAACTTCATCATAAAGCATTAAGGAGAATCTAGATAATCAATCCAAGTCCTCTTCTCCTAAGAGATGCATACGGTCTATGCTGTGTAATTACTCCTCTCTTCAGAGGGGCTGTCACCATTTGATTATCTCTGGTTAGGGCTGATGCTGAGGTGCCAGCAGGTGACGATGTCCTGCTCTGTGCCATCCATCCTGCAGAGCCCGGGTGGGAAAGGGCTCTTTGCCAGGAGATAGAGGCGTGGGTAACCGGTAGTGCACTAGGAATGGGAAAAAAAAGTTGAATATGAAGGGGAAAATTCTCACGCTGAAGCCCAATGGCTTGTGACAGAGCCTCCCAGGGGAAATGGAGAAAGGTCTGTCAGTCTTGAGTAACTTAATATGGGACTGGCCAAAGCCGCAGATGCTGAGCAGAGTGAACAGCGCTGCTTCGGCAAGGAAGGAGCTGGAGACCTGCGGGTGTTTCCCAGCTTTTTAGTTCTGGATCCACGTACAGGAACATGCATTTGTCTGTACAGGCCTGGAAACAGCAAGACTAGGTGCATACCTTAATTAAAGCATGTGAATGGTTTTAATTGCGTGGAGGGGTTTGCACATGCCTACCTCAAGACACATGGTTTGTGCTCTGGGGACAGGAGAGCTCAGTACTCGGATCAGGAGAGGGCAGTGAAGGTCCAACACGTGTTGAAGCCTTGGTCAGACACTGTGGCTCCTCATGGCTGCCTTCCCTCCAGGCAGCCTCGCCTGCCCTCAGGCCATCTGGGGACATCCCAGAGCAGGCACCGTGGCCAGAGGACCAAGGGACAAGGCCAGGGCCAGGGGACGGGGCTGCAGCAGCTGCTCTGCGCCCCGCTGCCAACCTCCTGCCGCGTCCCGGTGCAGCTCCCCGCACCGCAGCTGAGCCATTTGTCAAACAAGGACAGGGACAACTCACCTGCTGCAGGGGTGATGGCAATTAATTAATATTTCTGGATGACTCAGGGAGCCTTTCATCAAAGGTGCTATATAAATGCAGACTTTTATTACAGGGAGGAAGGAAATTTGGCATCAGTGCTGCATCACATGCCATCTGAGCTTCTTATCCTCTCCTGCCCCATCAAGCTTGCTTGGCAGCGCCGCTGCAACTTGAATTCCCAGCCACTGGGGAAGCAGAGTGGCTGTGTCTAGGTGTTCACATAAAACTTAATCTCTTTGTAACCTTGGAGCAAGAAGAAAAGATTTAATTTGATTTAAGACATTGGCACAGATGGTTATTTTTTATAACGATAATAACACAAATAACTCTCTTACTCTACCCCACATTTATTTTTTTTTAGACTGGAGAGAAGCAAATTGATCAAATTAAATTAGGATAGCCTGAACATTTAATTAATATTTATTAATATTACAGTGCGAGAGGCATACTTAGAACTAAAGCTTGATTATGGGCTTAAACCTTGCATAAAACCTGACCTTGTCCCCTTGGGCTGCTCTCCAGCAGCCGCCGAGCAGCCGATGGTGACCTGCAGCTCCTGGGCTGCCGGGCTGGGCTGGCTGTGGGTTCAACACGGGGATCTGAACACCGTGCTGGGGGAGATGTGCCACAGTCCCAAATGTCACTCCTTGGTGTGACTACGCCAGTAATAACAGCACGGTGAGTGGGATGCGAATTAGAAATAGGAGTCTTCCTTAGAGAAGGTTGTTAGCTCTGTTACCCACATCGCTCCATGGCAGAAGCAAAGCCTCTGTAAAACTGCAGGTTTTTGCTACATATGGGTTGTTTACACGCAGCTTCTTTAGGCCTTTGTTTTACGTCTCCATGTTATTGGAGAAATGGAGGAAGGAAAGAGTTCAGCAGGCTGTGTGCTGTGACCAGCTGAATGTTATTGAAAGCTGAATATGATGTGCTTACGCTGAAAATATTGAGGGATGAATCAGGACAGAAAGTGATTAGATTACTGTGTGTCTGTGCAGGTGATACGGATTCTTTGTGTCTATTTTCATTTCCAGGGCTTTGCCTTTTTTCATTTCTCCTGACCAGCACAGCATCTGTGGTGACCCCCTTCTGTACCTGCCCCCTGTACCTCTGGTGGTGCTGCAGGAGCCCTTCCCTGTATTTGAAGAAACAGAAATTGTGGCTAGCAAATGTGAACACCATCAAACAAGCCCTTGTAGGTTGTTCCTGACATTTCCCTCCCTTTCCTTGCCTTGGCTGCAATATTTGTTGTGGTTTGTAGCACGCCGTTGGTTTTATTTCTCTTTCAGTTGGCCATCCTTGGGGTTCCAGGGCTCCCTACTTTTTTCTTTTCCCTGTCAGAAAAGGATCTGCAATCTCAATGGGGGAAAAAAAAGGGTGGGAAAAAAAAAATCAGCTTGGCAGTTATCTCCTGCCTGGATGTTCTCCTGAGACCACTGCTGAAGGTGGTCACCACCATGTTTTAATTAACAATCCGCGCGCGTTCCAGCTGTTTGACAATTGTAGCTGAGCTTGTAGGAGCAACAGGGGGGATGTTTTTTCTCCTCTTCAATTTCCACACTTAAATCCTTTCTTGCTTTAACTGTGCCCACATGCAGTTGTACACCTGAGTAAGTCTGATACGCACGCTGAATCAATACTATGATTTATGCATAAAAGCCCATAAACCCCACAAAACAATTGTGCAAGTAATTTTTCATGAACCAGACTTAAAGCGCTTGCCAACAGGCTAAATTACCCTCTTGTTAAGTGTTGTATTTTGTTCTTCCTTCTTTCTTCTCCTCTGTGTATGCCTTAATATTGATAAGTGTTCTCTAGCTTGAGAGAATATTTGAATTTTTTGCTAAACATCATGTGGTTGAGCACATCAAAGGCTCCTTTTGTTCTTCCCCCATTGCATATTCCCTTAAATTCAGAACTCGATTTCGGAGATAGCTGCGTGTGTCGTGGCTGGAGGTTTCGTAGTGGGGCTTGTTAGTAAGACTCAAACCTTGGCGGCCTCGAAGCAGTTCTCTCGGAAAGCCCGTCCTTGTATTTGAGTAAGATGTTTGCTTACCTGTTCTTTTTATTCTGCTCTGTACAGAGCTGATTCGGGAGCTTCCCTGCCTGTGGTTAGACTTCAAGTAGCTGCTGCAAATCAAATTAATGATATTAATAATTTCTTTCCTTCCTGGTGTGGCTGCTTACAGACCGTGACTGTTCTTTGTCTAGAAGACTTCAATCCACATCAGTCCCTCTGTCAGCTACCACGCCTGCTGACGTGCTGTGCGTAACAGGAGGGCCCCTCGCGTGTCTCTGTGCCCGGCGTGGTGCTGGCTTCTGCCTCACACGGCCGTGCACCTGGACGAGAGAGGGCTGGGGAATATGTCAGAAAGCTGAGGTGATTCTCCACTTTTCTGCATTGTAAAAAGGAATGCAAACAGGTCTGAAGACTGGCTCCCTGCGTATAAACAGCAGCCAAAGGGAGCTTTGACCAACTGTCCCCATCTGCAGCAGCCGAAGGAGGCGCCCGATGCCCCTGCCCCTTCCTGGACTCCGGTGGCCTTGTCACCAGAGCTGGGCGAGAGCCTGTCCCCAGCAGGGAGGGAGCATTTACGGCTTTAATACACCTAGTCTTTCTCTAAAAATGCCATCTATTAAAAAGAATATGACTTTAACAACCTTGTCTGTCAGAAACAAATCGCTGCCACAACATCAATGTTTCCCAGCATAGTTAATGTTTATTTAAATGGCCATTTTATAGAGGCAGATAAGAGATTGAACTGTTTTGTAGCTATTGTTGTTTTCTAAAGTCCTCAAATATGAAGGCGCCTGAAGCCAACATTTGATTCTCATTATGTTATGACATTTTTTACCCTGCATAATTTGAATAACATTCTACTTAACTCAACAGCTGGAGGGATATGGCTCTTTCTTTAAAATTTAGAAAGTACAGCTAGTTCTGAAAAACCTCCAGTCTTCAACAAGAAAGAAAGAAGAAAAAAAAAAAAAAAAGCCTAGTGTGGGTAGCTGAGTGCTCGTTTTCCCTAACCACCTTTACAAGGTTCTGGAAATTATCACCCAGGGTTTTTATTTACTGCAGTGATTAGTATAGCATAACCACTCAGACAGAGAGAAAAGTGGCTAGCACAAAGGGCGTTCTAATGGCACGCATACCTTTCCATTAGGAAACAGATTGATAGTTACCCACTCTTGGATTTCCACCTCTTAAGGGATCATTACGATCAATTAGCCCTCAAGTCTAGCCCAGGCTATAGGGTTTCAGCTGGTTGTTTTTTGAACCAAGCTCATGTCTCACGGCTTGAACCAAAGCAGATTTTTAAGAGGAGGCCGTCCTGTCCTAGCTTCATATATAGACTTTAAGTAAATTCCTTTCAGGCATAGCTGCTCTGCACTGGCTCCACATCCACTGCCCTGGGTCTGCAAGTACTGCAAGGCACGTGGCAGACCCAAGCAAAGCTCCCGTCAGCCCCTGTGGGCACCGCTTTGCATCCAGCCTAATGCAGCCCTGATTGCTGTGGGTTGAGTGTTCAGCAGCCCCAACCTTATCCTTAATTCCGTGTTTCAAAAAAGTACTGGGTCCTTACAAAGCCCAAATCTCAGTGGGAGCTAAATGGATTTTATCCTCCCTCAGACAGCATCGCTTTAAAGATGGGATTTTTAGGGCACTTCAGATTTTTTAATGCCTTTTCATACCTCAGCCACAAAGCATTCCTTCTTCCCTGATCATATGCAAGTTGAAATGAAAGTCAGAATTGATTCAAGTTTTCTTAAATCTAACTTCTTACTGCTCCTCTGGGCACATTATAGAAACTCCAGACACTCTTCCTCATTTAAGGAGTTAATGAGAGTCATTTTACACTCTGGAAACATGCTCATGGTTTACCTGCTACTCAGAAACCTACTCTCAAGGTCTCTTAAACAGCCTGGCTCCATACCACGGTTTTAGGCAGCACTTTACCATGGTGTTTTGCTAAATGACTGCACTCCATATCCTGGCATTCCTGCATTATACTTTGCCTCTGCACAAAACATGCATACCTCAAAGTTGCCCTAGTCCTTGAGAAGGTCTCTGCAGCCTGCCCTCAGCCCCACTCAGGATTGCTAACTGGAGCCGGTCACCTCCCAGTCAAGGTCAGTACGCAACCACTTGGTTCAACTTTGCATAACCCTGTGTCTCTGTTCTGGCTTCTGCTTTCTCCTATGAAGGCCAAGTGTGTTCTGTTTTCATAACAACCCGGACACCCCACAACAACAGAGCAGATCCCAGGCCTGTTTCGTGTTTCGTAACCCTCCCCCGTAGCCGCACGCCTCCAGATGTTGCACCCGCTGCAGCCTCGGCTACGGCCACGGAGCAGCTGGCGGGGGGCTGCCGAAGCGGCTGCTCCCGTCGTGTCATCCTGTTCTCTTCTCTGTGTCAGCCTCGTCCAAAAACTGAGTAAACATGTCAAGTAGGAGAAAAACAATCAAACAAACCCACATGAACTGTTACAGTAACTTTTCATTTACTTTCACCCCAAGTTTTGCTTCCAAAGTTGCAGAGTACTCACAGCCCTTACAAATGGCAGTGGGAGCTTCATTTAATTTAATTAATTAACCTGTCACCTTAAAAGTTTGAAGAGAAGTGGAGGCATGCACCTGAAATACAGGATCTAGTCACTTCTGAGTTATGGCATACAACCACTGGCAGTTTTTCTCGGACTGTGGTTTACAGACCAGGTGTAGGGCAGCAGGAGCAGGTGCCCTGAAGCCCTAAGATGAGGTTGCTCACTGGCAGGACCATGTTTCAGTCTGACAGCAGGTCACATTTTCTTAAAGC
Source organism: Heteronetta atricapilla (assembly GCA_011075105.1). Classification (NCBI taxonomy): domain Eukaryota; kingdom Metazoa; phylum Chordata; class Aves; order Anseriformes; family Anatidae; genus Heteronetta; species Heteronetta atricapilla. Next base: position 5,073,401 of record CM021756.1, on the reverse strand, counting down.
ACAGAAGTTGGTGTTAAAGGGAGCTGCAGCCACCAAAAGCTGGTCCCAAGCTGCCTCAGCATCACTGCAGTGCAGGGGCTGTCGCGGTCTCATGTTGAAAGAGCCAGAGGAAAAAAATGGCTCGGGTAGGAGGTTTCTGTCCCCTACACTGACAAATTGCATTAGCTTCGTTAGTGGGATTTGTCTCAGTGAATGTTTACTGTTGTGTCGAATGCTTAACTGCAACTGGTCTTCAACGAGATCAGCATTTTGCATCGTAAATCCAAACCGGGAGAAACTTGCAGTGGTTCGCACTGGTGGTATTGCAGCGGACTCGGGTTTTAGGCGCGCTCGCAAAAGGCTGAGATGCTGAACCAAGCGCTCGGCTGTTTATCAGCACCTTCCCCGAGCCTGGCCATCAGGCCCCAAGTCTCACCTTCACGGGGTTCTGATAAGATTTCCAGAACTTCCCTCCGGGGTCAGCCCCAACATGTGTGCAGAGCTCCTTTCTCACATTGCTTGGGGTTTTCATTTCCCTTTCTTTCCATGAGCTCAGGAAGTGTTAGAAGCTGAACAGAGAGTGAAAATTAGTTTTATCCAAATGAAGCTGAACCCTAAAGCAGTGCTGGGATCGGAGCATGGAGGTCCCTCCTCTGTTTGTATTCTCTCCTAAGCCACTGGCTCAGAACAAAAAGAGGTCGGCAGCCATCAGTTCTTCGACCTCTGAATTGTTAAACACTTCTCCTCACTTCTGACTGTCTCTTGCTGTCTCCAGAAAAATAGAAGGCTTAGTACTAAATCCTTTGCAAAGTGAGAAAAAAAAACAAATCTATCCCCAGGAGAGAAAAGGCAGCAAAGGAGAAAATAAACTCTCAGATTAAATTTTAAATTGCTTTATTAACACTTTTTTTCCTTTTTAGACCTTAGTTCCCCTGTGCACATACACATCTAGAAACCTTTCTATTCCTGAATAGCTTTGTCTCGTTTAAACTGCCATAAAAAGATAAATGTTGAGGGAAGGATGAAGGTGTCTCTAATGCCCCCTTAGCCCCTTACAACATCGCTGTGGAAACAACAAACATATTATTTCAGTGCACATTCTGCATTCAAATGGACAGAGCTTTATTTGCAAATGCGAGCTCAGTAAAATTCCTGCCTTGCATGAGCACAGGCACCAGCTCAGGTGCTCAGAGGTACCTGATGCTGACGGTTTGGTTCGCATCCACCTTTAGTGCAGGGGCAGGCTCTGTCTTCTTTGCAAAAACAAAGCTAAAAAATGGACAAGAAAACAGTAGCAGTGACTGCCACAGATGTTGCATGCTGTCCTTCCATCTTTTGGTAATTTGCTGTGGTAGAAAAATAATGGACACAAACTCACTCACAGGTGCAGAGGAGCTAACTGCCTCTGCACCGATTTAAGCCCCAGCTCTTAAACCAGTGCAAACAAGCCCACCCTTCTTTTCTTCGTGGCAAGTCACTGGAAACACCGTAAGGTATTGCCGTGGTGCTGATGGGTCACTGGGATTACGGCGACATTTTCTGCTTTGCAGGCCGGTCAGGCACCTGGGCAGATTATAGTTATTACAGCACAAAGCCCTCAAATTGCTCTCAGAAGCACCCCAGCTGTGTTGCTCAGTTGGTTGCTGTTTGCTTGGGGCCATCGTGACCTCCTCCAGCCTGCCGGGTGCGGGGCGAGCGCTGCCGCCCTCCCGGGTGGCCCCGGGGCCGCCGGCATTCGGCCCCTTGGCCGGGGAGCCCTGGCTTTGTCGGTGTCTGCGAGGCCACAGCCACCTGACGCTCACCAGCACCTAGCCAGCAGCCTTCTCAGCCCTTAGAGCATCATACGACGTGTATTTATTTGTCCATTCGTTTCCACAGGCTGTGTATACTCCACACACATCACTGGCAGTGGTTAATGTCTTTCAGGGGTTGATTCCATAGAAATTGCCTGCTCCAAAAGGCTCAGTGTATTTCCTTAAACAAATCAAGCTTGATAAATATTAATGTGCGTTGTCCTCTCTGTACATTAAGTCTGGATCTCCATAGCTAATGATGCAAGGGGCTGATAAAATTGTATTTAAATATTTTATGCTGAAAGAGATCTGCAACTGTGGCAGCGTGTAGACAAGGCAGCGGGTACACGTGTACTCAAAAGCAGTCACACGTCTGCACAGCAAAACAGCCGGCATTTTCCATTCAGGGACTGCCATCAGTATGGCAGGGGCTCGCTGTGACTTTGCCCTTTCTGCCTTCCCTCTGATGCCCAGGAGGCAGCGTTTCTGCAAGGCTGGGGGCTGGCAGCAGCGTGCGGGAGGCTGGTTTCAATCACACCCTGACAGCTCCGTGGTCGGTGCACGAGCACCTTGCAGAGCTGTTGCATGCACAGGATGGGATTTGTCCCTGGACAAAGCTGGGGGTACGTGCCTCGTTCCTTCTGGGTCAATTTGTTTCCTTTCCAATCATTGGGGGCTTTGCAGGCTTCCTTCCCACCCATGCTCCTGCTGAGGTGCACACTGCAACAGCACAAGCCTCCTGCACCTTCATGGCTGAGCTAAACAGGGCCTTAGCAGGTACCCAGCCAGGACTGGGGATATCTCAGGGCAGCCTGGCAAGGCTGCAGCTCGGCTGCCACTTTGTAACAGCACGTGAAACGATGCTAAATGCAGAGAAGGTGTGTGTGGAGTACGAATCAAAAGGGACGGCGCCAGCGTTGGTCCTTTCTGTGCGGTCTCGCTGCTCCTTCTTACACATTTTCACGGTCAATGAATTTGCAATGAACGTTTAGGACCCGAGCAGGGCAGGAGAAACACTGCATTTCATTTGGAATAGCGGAGTCCCGCCGTGGGAGCACCCAGGCAGCGCCGTGCGGTGCTCACGGATGTGCTGCGGAGCCCCAGGGCGGGGAGGTGGCAGCTGCTGGACGAGGCGAGGTGTCACCCGGCAGGTAATTGCAAAGGCTGAAATCCCTCAGGCTCCCCTGGCTTGTCAGTTAAAGGCTTAGCTGCAGCGTTGTGCCTAGTCCTTGATAGCCTAAAAATATCCCAGGAGGCTTTCAGATGGCTCCAAGCACGGGGTTGCATCTGTGGCGTGCTGGGCCAGGACGTGGACGGCGATACACTTGTCACTGCTGAAGCACCCTTATCGGAGGGCCCTGTACTGATGCAGTCCCACTCTCCTCATTTAATTTCAGATCCCTGTTCAGGATTTTCACCTCTGCGACGTACTCATTTCAAATATTGACTCACTGGATTCTGTGATTGATAGAACTCAAACATATTAGTCTTATTACATCCTATATACTTTAATTAACTTCAGCAGGTGATGCTAATCAACTCAAAAGCTGAGGTGTGAAGCGGCTAAGTAAATGAAAGGGAGATTGAAAAATATCACTGTACATTATCTACCCATGTGTATAGCTGTTATACCAAGTCAGACACATTTAGAAACTAGTTTTTTGTTTGTTTGTTTGTTTTAACTAAAACCTGTACCTAAACTATTTGATATCAGGTTGCATCAGTTTAAGTTAGAAGAGATGTTCAGAGAATAGAATACTGCTAGCTAATTATGCAAAACATTGAAAATAAGTGCTATTTAAGACAATTATGTGCCCAAGAAAGCATCCAAACTGCAAGGGAAGCCAGTATGGGGTTGTGTTTTTCATAAGGTAGAGTGTAAATTCATTAGTAAGACTTTTAGCTTTGATGATAAAAGAGGTTGGGATTCCTACATCAAAATGGAGAGCCACCAGGTAGCAAGTCCTCTAGTCTGTCCTCTAGTACAGCAAACATTTCCAGCAGGTGATTCATCTCTCTCCTTGGGGGATCCACTGGGTTCATTAGTTGATGTACCTGGTTCAGTAGATGGCACATTTGATTAAATAAATGATGCATTATCACTTTGGTTCTGAATGAATGATTCATTTTTCCATTGGATAATGTACCCACTGCTGGGTAGCAGTGTTCTGCTCGTCAGGCAGCGTGTCTATTCTTTTTTGGTGAGCCCTCTGTAAGTATCCACACTAACTGTACCTAATTGAATGGCTAATATGTCTGTGGCACTATCAAATTCTGCACGGAGAAGCATTTTATATGCAAAAGGTAATGTGGAAAATGTCCAATATGTGATGCAAATAGAAGTTACTTTTTCTGAACTTACAGGAAGTGAGAACATAAAAATATTATTTGCAATTTGTTCTAATTTTAACAGTCCTTGGATACATGCAGTACTTGGTAATTTCTGTAAATTCGCTTGTCATGCAGTAGCCCCGTACTTGGCAAGGTGCACACCAGGGAGCTGCTTCACCCATCAGTGAAATGCAGCAGGGTGTGCGGCAGCAGCTGCTGGTACACGCACGGATCCTGCAGCCTCCACCGGGGCGGGATTCGACAGCTGTTCCTACAAGGATCCCTCGCCCAGCCCAGAAGTGCTGTTACTGCCACACTTCCTTTCACAAACAATATTCTTCATCGTGACACGATGCACGGCTCCATAAAAAAATGGGGAAGGAAACGTTGCACACAATCACAGACATGAAGTTAAATAGGGAACGAATTAAGTAGATTGAGGTTATGAAGTTCCAGTGGCCCCAAATAACTCATCTTTTTACAGAAATGTCAAGGATGTCAGGATCCTTCAAGCTGCTCATGGTACTTGAGGTCTGGAAGATGTGGCTGGTGCTAGATCACCGCCCAAAGCACTTCATTCCCTAGGTCAAGGTGTACTGTATGAATGGAAGAGACCCCGAAGATAAAAGCATAATGATAAAAAGGGGAAATATTACAGAGGCCACCAGCAGCAGGCGGCTTTGATTCCCTCCATTTCCCTTTCAGAGGCCAACTTGTATTTCTTATGAAGTTTACGTTCCCTAACCCACCAAATAGCCTCTCTGCCGCTGGGGTCACAGCCACCTAAATCTGAAGCTGCCTCTAGAAAGGGGCCGCAGCGATGTGACTGCACCCAGCAGGGCAGCAGGGAGCTGGCCCCAGCCTGCTGATGTGTCAGCTGGAAGTTTGCTGGGCAGGGAGAATGCCTGCGCTGGAATTTGGCCAGGACACTGGGGAGAGCCAAAAAAGCATCTCCCTGGGACAAACGGTTCCAATTTAGTTTGGTCTGTTGTAGCCAACTGTACCCAGCCCAGCAACAACATCTCCTCGGCATCTTGCAGCTGTATAAATCATTCTGCCTTTAATTACTGAAACATGGTATTACATATGTGCGGCGTAATCTCAAATAAATGGAATGTTGCCCTGAAATTAATACTTAATCTCCCATTTTCCTGATTTTTTTTCACTCGCTGAATACTGTGACCTTGTAGTTCGTACTGTTCGTGGGACTCTGCTCCGCTTTAAGCAGTTTTCAGGAGCAGAAATTGTGTGAGAAACCCGGAATTTTACAGCAGCAAGATTTAATTTAGATAACGGGGGATGATCATTGAGACGTCTTTTGTATGATACTAAACTTTCCACATTAACAACTAACAAGCAAGCAGCAGCCTCGGAGCAAAATGAATGCGCGGCGCCCCAGAAAGCTGCTCCGGCAGACGTGGCTGGCGCCTGCCTCCCCCGCCAGCGGCTCCACGCGTGTCTGCAGCCTGCCAGGATGGTCCCGAGCCCCCGTCCCGTGGTCCCATGGCCCCAGGAGCGGGTGCAGGGCAGGGGTCCTGGGCTCCATCCTACTGCCATTTCCAGCGAGTGGCAGAATCTTGTGCTGCCACCTTTAGCAAGTGCGGGTGCCATCCTGCTCGCTTCCCCAGCCCGTGGCTGTCTGGCTTTATTTAGAATGCGAATTTATCAGAACAAAGACACTCTTTTCCTATGTGTATTGAGAGCATCTGGCACCAATTATGAATCAGGCTTCTAAGTGCTTAAATACTATAAATGCAAACCCAAACTGCCAAAATCTCTCTTTTTTTCTTTCTATGCAGCTGGGTGAGTTTCTGCCATCTTGTTATCATAAATGACCTTGGCTTTGACTTTGTGATTTATTTGACACAAATTTAGTGGGTGCAAAAATAAGGTTACCTCCTTTGCTATTGCCATACAAAATGCAGAGCTCTGCACGTAAAACCCTTGCATGCGCTGCCAGTCACCGTGCCTGCCTCCAGGGAGCTGGCAGTATTCCAGGCAGGTTGAACGTCACAGCCAGAGACGTAGCTGTGCCCCAAGTTTAACCAAACCTTTTTTTTTTTTTTTTTGCTTTTCTTAATCTTGGTGATCAATAAAATGCAATTGATTTTTACAGGCATAAATCATAAGTGCCTGTTAGTGCTCGGAGAGTACACTCAGTCTTGGTAATGAGACCGAGTGATGTCCCCTTTGCTTTGCTGTATGAGCTGTTCGTCGTGTGGAAGAAGCCGCTGTGAGTGACTCACTTCACTTTGAGCAGGGTTTTATTTTTATAAACCGTTATTCCTTGTTGTGCAAAAACTTATTCCCCCCCACCTCAGTGAGATAACTCTGATTCACGTTTCCACGACGGCTGCTCAGGGTGCGACCCGGGTGCCTGCCCCTGCTCCCGCAGCGCCGGGGGCATCGGGGCTGTCGGCACCGGGCTCTGCCCCCTGCGAGCTCCCTGCTGTGGGGCCTGGCAGGCACTTGGGCTGTCCCACTGCGGCACAACAAGTGCTGATCGAGCTCCCCACATGCAAGAGAGAGCAGGCAATACTCATAGGCAGTACTTCGTATCGCGAAGCCGTCGGAGTGATGTAATTCCCAGGGGAGACGGAAGCATATGTGGCCTCCAACTTACAAACCCGAGCTGTTCGCGTACCTCCCAGTTGTGAGCTCTGCTCGACGGGAAACAGGTTGGCTGCTGCTACTGCTCTGTAGCAAAATTAAGCACCCACTTAGTTCCGCAATCTGTTTGTGGTGCTTTGTCCATTACTGCTGTAGGACTTTTGTCACAGTGAGCGCTGGAGAAGCAGGCTCTTCTTTTGAAATTCATTTGTATAAAAAGTAATATCCACCTTGTCTGGGATCTTCTTGACAGTGACTTATAACTGATGTTTCAAAAAATATGCAAAAATTCTTGCAATGTCTCTAGCCTGTCAGCAATATATGCAAGAAAATTGCTTCCTGACCTCCATCATCTCATAACCTGAAGCATGAGGACTCATAATCTCAGCAACTGTATATGCTACAGCTCCTGAAGCTGCAGATTCTCATCTTATTATTATGGACAGATTGGACGCCAAATAGTTATAGCTTAATTTAAATGTCCATTCTAATCTTTACTCTTTACTTCCTCTCCAGCTTTTATTGAAGTAAACAATCTATTTGCAAAATGAAATGCTTAAAACAAAATATGAGGGTTCTCCTGTGGGGAAATGCAGACCTAGAATTATTTATATTAGCTGGTCAGAAACTGGTATCTGTTTTATTTGAGAAGTTAAAAGCTTTTTAGACAGCTTTCTTTCCCTTCAGAACGTAAATATAAGAACAGAGTTCAGTTTGTCTTAATGTTTTGTTGACAGGAACTAACAGCCTTATGGCTGCGTGCTAATGAATAGTGTATTAGGTGTACATTTCATTTTCGCTGCCTGTTTTCTTGAATTTTGCTGTTTGTCCGCACGGCACACGCCGTTCACAGCGGCACAGCTCGGCTCTGGGTGCCGGGTCGGGCATTTCCAGCACCCTTCCACGCTTCGCTCGCTGCCACCGTGCCCAGGGCTGAAGGCATTGCCGAGCCCCGTGCCTGCTCCTCTCCCTGCTGTGTGTTCGGGTGCCAGCTCCTCCTGTCCCCACTGCAGTTAGCGGGGAGCGCACGCATTGATTTCCATGTCTGCTCTGATCGATATTTATGTGCATTAAGATTTTGTTCCCAGCATCTCACCAATACGGACGTGGAGCTCCAGCGAGCTCCCTGCCCCTGCGTTGTAACATTTTGGGTGGCATTTTAACTCCCAGGCACCACCTGTTGGGAGCGTTGACGTAGCATTAGGTAAATGCTCAGCAAACCACGGGAAGACCGGATTAACAGAGCCGAATAAATCTACCAAAGACCTTGCTTCCTTCCATTTTTCTAATCAGGGAAGTTGTCATTTTCTGTGACAGATTATTAGTGCTACACACAAGCCTGTAATAGAGAATGTGTTTTTTTCATTCAGGATTTTGGCCTGATAAACAGGCTGACATAGACAAGTTACCCCAGTCACTGCACGAATGTTTGCCTTTAAACTCAGCCAAAATCTTGAGAGCTGCTGGCCCTGGTCCAGGAGCCCTCTGTCATCCCTCCTGGCTCCTCCTCTGCCATCCATCAGCAGTGACCCCTCACCCTGGCACCCACCCGAAGAAATCTGGCATCTGGCGCATGGTTTTATCTCGGCCCAGGTCCTGATGTCTTTCCTTTATCTCCGTGTCTCGCTCGAAGCTGCTGAAGCAAATGGAAATCTTTCTGTTGAATTCAACAAGCTTTGGATTACGCTTTTCTTTCCCGAAACGCGTCCTCTCTCTGCTTAGTTTTGATGTTCTATTATGCTAATTGTAAGGGAACGAAAATTAACCTTCTCTCTGTTTACTCTATAATTTTACTCCATCTATTCTCTGTGTTGTTTTTACTGATTACTCATTTCTAGCTGTTTGCTTGAGCTATTCCTTATCCTCGGCATTTCTCATATTATGGGATGGCTTTTGAGGGCTGGTAGTTTATGAGACACAGAACATTTCACAGCTAGGATGGCGGCTCAGGTAACGCAGCTCAGAGATGAGTACAAGCCATGCAGATGGGGGCTTTTTGCTGCCTTCCACCCATCCAGGCTCTGGGCTCCATGTCCGGAGCCCCCTTGGTGCAGGTATTTCCCTCGTGATGCTCTGGTCTGGTATTTTGGCACCTCGACAGCCACGCTAAGAGTACCAGGAACACAGTTACGCTCCGCGGAGCACCGTGACACACGAGGTGACCGAATGCTTAATGGCTCATGGACCTGCAGTCACCCTGCGCGACCCTAAAGGCCGAGAGGAAGGCAGGCATCTCATCCATCACCGTGTGCTTTGGCTCAGGAGGCACAGCCAATGTTACCACGTAATTATCTGTTGCTCGCCTGGCTGGGAGTGGAGTGCCCCCGTGGCAGAAGTGTGCCCAGGGCTCTGGGCACCGACCTGAGGACACCACCGCTCCCAGCTCAGACCCCCCCAGCTGGCTCTGCCCCGAAATGCCTGCCTTGGGCACAGCTCCCCTCCTGCTGGGGCTGCCTGGGGCTGGCAGCTGGGAGCAGGGAGGTGCTGGGCAGGGACAACCTGTGCCTGGCCCTGCCAGGGTGCTGCCCGGGGAGGCTGCGGGAGCAGGGCTGGGGTGGTTCTGGGATGCCCCAGGCTCTCTGATGGCTCTGTGGGTGGACTGTGCTCTTGCAGTAAGGATAAGGACAAGACCCCAATGCATCAGGAAAGGCGCCTAGAGGTAAAGAGGGGAGCGGTTCAGTCCAGGAGCCTGCGTCTGTGGGCACGGAGAGAGCCCGTGGGTCCAGCGCGGCCAGGCTCTGCAACTGTGTCTCCTGATGTGACACAGAAGCTGCTGCTTTCAATTATTCATTAGTTTGCCATAGTTTGTTTGTTTTATATTTAGTTTGACATGGTCTAGAGGTTGGAGTAATTTTCTAACTCACTGAATGATCTCTTTTTACTCTCTTAAGCACCTTCTCTGTCACACAAAAACAATTTTCAATCAAGAGTACGAAGGACCCACTTGCAGCAGACGGACTTTATTTCCTGCGAATATAATTTAGTAGCTTTGGATACATTTCATTTAAATACATTTGCATGGCAAAGCCGCGTTAGCCTTTGACTTAAGGTGAACCAAGCTCCTTTCCATGCAAATACTTACAGAAGGGAGTGACCCCTGTTGCATCCAGGTTAAATATGCTTTTGCATAATGGTGTGTGCTCTGAAATGCAATTAGAATATTTCTGCTTTTTTTTTTTTTTTTTTTTTATGGGAAGTGATTTAAAGTGCTTGAGTAGGGTTTTTGATTGTTGTTGGGTTTTGGTTTCATTTCAGGCCACTCTGCATGACCAGCCTTGCAGTGGAAGTGCCCTGCTGGCAGTGACAGCCGTTGAGCCTGGCCAGAGCTCCTTCCCTGGGCCAGCCTGGCGGAAAGAATTGCTGTAATGCTGCTTTCCTCCCCAGATTCTCTTCCTCTGAGTAATTTATTAATTACAGTATGTCCACTGGAGAACAAAACCTGGGCCTAATTTTGTTTTGAGTGCCAAGGGATGAGAACTTGGAAGCAGAGAGTGCAAAGGGCAGACTGTAGCTGGACAAATTAGGTTTGGAAGAGTGATATTTGCTGTTTTTCATTTTGAGATTTCAATGCATCTTAAAGAAGAGGGGAAGGACTATTTTACAGGTTGGCGAGCTGAGGCATGGGGAATAGGAATGACCCGGTGAAGGGCACACAAGAAGTGAGTCACGGTCTGTGTCCCCAGGGTAGCTGCTGGAGTTGTGCTTCTCACATTCATCTGATTTTCTGGCTATGGGTTGTACCTCCAAAGAAATGGCAAGAGAGCATGTAAGTGTACAGCCAGTGTTATATGGGAGGTTAGATGCAGTAATTTCAGACTGTTGTGGCCTATAAATCTACAAATTAATGAAGTATCATCTGGGCTGTGGTAAAGTTCAGAGGTTCTGGAGCAGCCCACCACACAGTCAGACATGCCAGACTGGCATTTTATCAAAGCTGCATTTGGATATTTTCAAGGAAAACTTCTTTGAAATGTCAGAGAAATTATCCACAGCAGCAGTAGTTGCTCACAATCATAGGGCACAAATAACATAATTAGCAATATGACAGTTTATATTTGTAGAGAACCCTAAATGTCTGAACCATTAGTTCAAAAATATTGCCAAAGCATGTGAGAAAATCAAGCCTTGTGGATAAAAACCAAGCCTTGCTTTTGGAGAGTCTGAGGAGAAAGAAATTTGGAAGAAAAGAAAATTTGCTAAGTTACTTTTAGCAAATCATTTGCTGAGCTCACCAATGTCCACATTCTTCAGAAAAGCACTCAGAGGCAGTGGCTGTCTCCTAAAATGGTTTGTGTGTTCAGCACCTTCTGCAAAAGAGATTTGAGCTCTTGTCAGTAAACACTAAATAAATTATAACAATAATTAAGAACCTGCCACTTTCTATAAAGCCTGCCTTTTGCTACACTTTTCCAAAGGTGAAGAAGACAGCAGCTGTTCACGGAGAGCAGTGTTTGTCTGTGGTCCTTGCGCATGTGAGCATGAGCCAGATTCTGAGGATGCTGGTCAGTGAAGCGCCCATCAGAGAAACCCTACCCCAAGCAGTTCTGGGAGTGCAGAGGAGGAAACAAGCTCCTCTTGAACTCCCTGAATGCCAGCAGGACAAGTTCCAGCTCCCACAAGGATTGAGATTTCCTTTGGTTTTGCCTGATGATAGAAACTGAAGTACCTTGACGTATCTTGGGTGTAGCACTCAGCCTTTGTTGAGAATTTTTAGCTTTACCTACTAACATGAAAATTCATTTTGCTTACTATAATGTGGAACACTTCAAACTCCTATTGTTTCTAAAATCACCACAGATAACTCTTTTTAGCTGTCTTTATAAGCCTTGGAGGTGTTTATATTTGCTGGAGTGCTCACTGCTTAAAGGAGCTCCTTCCTTCTGCACTGGGGAAAATAAGCTGAGGCTTTTGGAAGCAGAAAATGAGCAGACTGTGCTACAAACTGCCTTTGCAATTGCAGCTCCTCCTTGAAACAGCACTGCACTCCAACCATTTTGTTTTCATAGTCCATATTCTTCCAGTGGTTCAACTGTATGACCCTCAAACTCAGGAGGGATCCAATATTGTGAATTTAATCTGCCTAAAACTGGCCAAGTCTGAAATACTGAGTCAAAATTGAAATACAGCTAATCTAATACGTATTGATTTAAAAAAAAAAAAAAAAAAAAAAAAAAAAAAGAGCTTGCTGAGCTTGTCTAGGAAATGCTGCAGGCTTTCAAGAACTGTCTGTCAAAATTCAGTTATTCTTTTGTTAGAAAGCACGAATGATAGTTGTGCTATAATGTCAGTGTAATATTCATTCCGTATGTTTAGGAAAAGCAGGAGTGCTTTAAATCCAAGTTAAACACTCGATCATTTCAAGTAACTGCTTTCTCAGATTTGCTTCTCTTATCTCATTGATGAAAATGTGTGTGAGTAGCTGAAATCACCAGGATTTGTTAGCTCACCTTAAAAGAATTCGGTTGCTTTACTCCTCCATGAAAGGGCAAAGCTGGTTGCAGTGCCACCGGTCCCTGATCAGTAGCTAAGGCTATTCAAGCAGCTGAGGATGTTCATGTCTATGGGTAAACTTTTTGGAAGCTACCTGTAGAAAATCAGTGAAATCTGGGCTCGTCAATTACAGCTGTGGAAAACCTTACCTTGCAGGAGTGAAGCTGGGAGAGATCCTTTCCCCCTCGTTTTTGGAGGGTTAAGCACTGACTTTGTAACATCACCTTTTTACAGACCAGAGTCTCACTAGAAAAGCTGCATTTTTCTTATGCTTATTTGAGATAAAATATTTGTAATTGTTATATCCAACCTCCATCACATTGAGGTCTAATAACTCCAAGAACGATAGAGCTAAATGACATGAGCTCTGAAAACATGTCAGGAGCAGTGAATCCTGCTTTCTGTCGAGGCACAAACCTGAACTCTGCCCAGCTAGACAAAAGACAAAACTGACCTAAAGTTCATGGAAATCCCTGCAGTGTATTAAAATGCAAAGATGTGTTGATTCACACCAGATAAGACTTGATCCAGAGCACGAGCTATCCTACTACTTAGCAAACCCACACAGAAATCCTGCCCAGAAATATTTTCGTAAAGAAGAAGGCATCTAATAAATTGGATTTCTGCATAAAAAGATAAAACCTTTGAGAATATTTTGCAGCATGTTCCCATGGAATGTAAAAATTTCCTTGGCTGGGAAGTGGTGTAACTATCATATTTAATTAATCTTCTTCCTCAAAGAGGTTTTTATCCTCCCACCTTTGTAGTGCAGTTCAGGTCACTCTGCTGGGACTTTTCCCCCATGTCTGGCATTAATACCAATTCAGTGCCTCGGTTCAGATGAGAAGATGGAGGAGTTCAAACCAGAGGTGAGCTGGGGTTATGCAATTTGGAAATGCGGGAGCTCTTTTGCTGAATATAGATACTGCCTCCTGATGCAAACTCAGGCAGGAGCTGCGGTCTGTTCAGCCTAGGAAAGGCGTCCTCTTGTCATGCTAACCTCGCCACAGCTCTCTGCTCCCTGCAGGGCATTTGTTTGTGAGGCCTCGGATATAATATAGTGCTTCCGAATTCAAGACAGCGTGCAAAAGCTGAACAAGTAATAAAATAATTTCCTGGTCTTTATTTATTTTCCTGTGCTCTGCATTTTAATTCCTTTAAGGCCCCCTCGCCTTACCCCTGCAGATGTCACGTGCAGTGCAGACAGATGTTTCCAGTGCAGAGTGCGTTCGCCCCAGTGATGCTCTTTTTTTTGCCACCATCCCTTGAATACCTGCATCCTAATGTACTCTGCCTAGCCTCAATCTGAAGTGCATTACAGTGATGGGGATCAAATATAAAGTTTGGATTTGATTCAAATCCTGGATCTGTGATAAACTGAGGCTATTCTTATCTGAGCTTTTAGTTAATGCATTTAACAAGAACAATTCTGCTGCGACGGCTGCTCTCTTCCAAGCGTCAGTGAGGACGTGCAGCGCTACAGACGCGTCTCTCATTCTTGAGGTGCCTGCTGAAGCAAAGCCTCTTGCTGTCTGCTCTGAATTTTCCCATCATCATTGAAAGAAGGTCTGAATTCAGTGCTCTGCTAGTGGATGTTCCAGGTAGCATCGCTGTCTGGCTAGCCATCAAACACCACTTTCAAACAAAGGCCAGGCTGATTTCTCACCAAGAAGCATTATTTCTAGGTTAATATACAGCTTGGCTGCCCCATGCTAGCCTCCTGCAAAAGCTAACAATATCATTTTCTTTTCCAGTAAGGTTCCCCTTAACCGATATGTGCACGTTTTTTAGTATTTATCTTTGTTTAATTTAGTTCTCATAAAGCCCAGGAAAGCAGCATGGGTGTGCTTTGCAGGCTCCCTGTCTGCAGCTCCAGCCTGGCTGTGCTGGTGCTGATGTGACCCCTGCAGCACTTGGCATCCCGAGGCTTGTTTTGTAGAGCTCTTCTGCTTCAGAGGTTACCTTTGACAGATTCAAATCTAGATTTATTTGCTGAGCTATCAATAAATTATCGTGGCATTGGTGAACCAGATGAACTGAGAACACTTGGGGAAATAAACAGGCAACGAGAAATTTATGCCTTTACATAAACTGTCAAATCTCTGGATGACTTATGTCTGTCTAAATATGGTTTTTAATTGTTAACTTCTATTAGAGTTTCTGCATGCTGGTGGTGCGGTGAAGCCCCTAAAGCTGGTTTGTACCTGAGGATCAGCTTGTAGGCTTTGCCAGGGTAAATGAAAATTTCTTTGGGATGGAGACAAAGAAGTGAAAGCCATCAAGAAGCTGCACATTACCTTACTTTGTGCTTCAGCTCCTTTGAAACAGAAGGGAAACTTCATCCATTCTGGCTCAATCTGTATAATGATCTAGACCTTCAGACATTTTGCCTTTCACCTTTTTCCTCCCATGTACCTAGGATCTAGGACAATAGGGTATCTGCCTACGAGCTGTTGTGGCACAAAATCTGGGAGTTACCCCTTAGAACAGCAAATGTAAGAGCCTGGCAGATCAGAGAAATGATGTCAACCAAAACTTTTTGGAAGGAAGTTTTCTTATCCTCTCTTCTGCAGTCTCCTGGCAAATGCTGAAGAGGCTGGCTCTTCCTGGCAGCAGTATTCATGTGAGTCATCAACAAATCTGTTCCTAGGACAGTTTCTCTCCAACAAAGGGTTAAAACCACAAACATTCACTGAAGAGAAGCTTTTTTTTTCCTTTCATTTTTTTTTTTCTTTTTTTCTGGGTAGATGGGCCAAGGAATACTTAATTTAACAAACCTTCTATTTCCTAAAGACGACTGAGCCAGTGAAATTCTGAGACACCCCTCACGCTGTATCAAACACACAGCTTACCAATTTTGAAACATAATTTAAATTTTTTTCTGGAAATAAAGGATGCCCTTCCCCACCCTCAGTGCTGTCTCCTTCTGCAGAAACAAATGCCTCTTAAAACCCTGGGAGCTTAGCAAACTAAGAAAATCAATGATCTTCCTTTTCCCCACCAATATCTAAATAGACATTTTATGTGTTTTTACATTGCTAGCTGTTGAACAAAAGGTCACTACTGATTTGAAGTCAGGCTTTATAACCCAGATGGCTTTCAAAAAAAAAAAAAAAAAAAAGAAAATAAAAGAAGGCATTTCTTTGGCTTTTATTTTTATCACAGGGTGAATAAAAAGATAAAAGAAATGTACATATCAGTATGCAGCATCATTGCAACAGCTATGTAAAAGTCAAGCTGTTGACAAACTTGGGGTACAGCCACACCAGTGGACTTGTATCTTGGTTGGTAGCAGCAGCCTGACTGATTAATTGGAGTTGAATCGATTTATAAATTGCAGATTTATGGACAAATGTAAAAACAGTAACCTCTCTGCCTTCTGGTATTCACCCCTTAGTTTGTGTTGTAGTGGAGGGTTTTCTCCTGAGCTATTCTTTGGAAATGTATGCTGTCGAAGACAATCTGTTAGAAGTGCTGTCCAAATTTAAGCCAAAATGAAAGAGAATCGGGCTGAGACTAAAGGAGAAAGTGGAAGTTAGTGCAGTTAAATTGAACCTTTCCTGTAACAAATGTCTGCATATAGAATTGCCCCAAACTGAGTTTTATCTGTGTGAACAGCCCCCAAGGTGTCTGCAAGGCAAGTGACTGAGCCAAGCTGGTCACCACGAGGACAAACTCGGGAAATCTGTGCAGGCTGGCTTCTCCTCTCGTCGCTCCGCACAGTTCCTGGGCTTTTATACCTGGTAACAACTTCAAATATTTATCTTCTGAGGCAAAGCTCTATTTCCAAAGCAATGCTGGTCAACCAGGCAGACCTCGCAGTGGGGTTTCTCCGAAGCCGATCGCTTTCCCTTCACCTGGACAGCGGGACGTGGTGCCCTGCGTCGGGGGGCTCCTGCCCCGCTCGGTTCAGCTGGCGCAGCCGTTTGCTTGGCTTTGTTCTGGCTGCTGGGGGGGCTCCCGGAGCTGCTGCACTGCCTGGCAGCAGTACGAAGAGATGAGGTTTTAGTGACAAATCTCTCTTTATAGAGACAATCATGTTTTTTACCTTTAATAAGGCAAACAAGTACCTGGGCAGATATGGAGAGGGATTTGTGACTTAGGTGAAATTCTGGCACTGCTGGAAAAATGGTTGTTTTTCCCTGGCTCCAAGAAGGCTGGAGTATTATTATTACCTTGGGCTTTTTAAGGACAGACATCCTTTGGTGGAGATGCAACAGAAGGCCTTGACCTGCTGGCGGTCGCTCCGGCTGCCCAAAGGAGCCAGGATCCAGCCACAGAGCCCAGAGATCCGCAGGGCCCAGGCAGGACCAAATCCCAGTAAACATTGCTGACAAATCTTTGTCTAACCAACACTTAAAAAACCTCCAGGGATGGATATTTCATAGGCTCCACAAACAGTCCCTTAATAACCTGCTACAAAATGAAAAGCAAATTTAATGAGGACTCCAGCAGCTCCCAATTCAAACATCACTTTAGAAAGACAAAGAAGTAAAAGAATTGAGTCAATTTACCTATTTTGGCAGGGAAGTGTAAGTCACTAGAAGGAAATAAAGGCATACAGTAAAATAGACTTTGGGTAGTAAGAAAGGGAAACTGTCTCAGCAGCTGCACTGACCAGCTGAAATATGAAAAAAATCAAAATTATCTGGAAAATATCAGCTACAGCTAAGAGCAGTGGATATAGAAAGCCTAAATGTCAAAGGGGCTGCACTAAGTACAGTCCAGGATATACTGGGATGACACAGCCCTGTCCGTGGGCTACGAGACTTCTGACTGCCTGGGAGGGAGAAGGATTCTGTGCAGCCTTACCTGGACGAGAGCTGCCATTAAAAAGAAGTTTCTTCCCTGAGAAAAAAAATCAATGAATGTCTATTGCTTTTATTTAAATTAAAAAAAAATGCAATAAGTTACAACATTAGAGGTGAATGAAATTATTCTTTGAAAAAATCCATTTGTAACATCTTAATATGTCCTAAATATAGTAGGCTCCGAGGTGCATCTCCAGCTTCCCAATAGCATCAGTGATATTAATCACACTTGTGATGGGTGTGCGGCAGCTCTGCTCAGGACTGGCTTGCTCCAATATGATTGCTCTGTCTGGTGGAAAAAAGTTTAATGTGACATCATCAATCTAAGACCAGGAACGGGATAGATTTTCTGATTACGAGGTTAAGTGATGCATCAAGAAAGACCGAAGCTTGGTCATTGCTAATCATTTAAATTTAAGAAGACTGAGGACCATGACATTATTGGCTGGCATTAAAGAGCAGCTCTTTGATGCCAGCCATTTGTATGTGTCCTTTCTTCTTCATGACTGTATTTATTATCCCAAGCAATAGGAAAAATAGGCTTGGGGAAGCCATTCTGTTCGGTCTCTCGGTGCTCAGTTCTGTGCAGCTGGTACCAACAGCACGGTGTAAGCAAGAAACTGAAGAAACGCCTGTACACAGCCTGAACACAGCACTGGTTCTGCTCTTGGACCAGCGGAATCTCACTGAAACCATGGGAGAAGTGGGGAGCTCCTCACCATGGAGCTCTGCCTGGGTGAGCTGCTGCATTGCTGCTTGAAAGACCGGGGCAAGACCCAGATCAGCTGCTGGGATTTCTGTCTTATTGCTGTGAGAGCAGAGAACAACCTGGGAACAAGCAAAGAATGAAATGAATCTGACTGTCCCCCATGTTCTTGCTACATGATGCCTTCTACGTAATGTAATTTCTTTCAAACCACTTCAACAATTGCCATTAATGCACTTTCTGAAATGCCCTGCTTGCTCCCCGCAAAGCCCCCAGACCTCAAAATGCAGTGAAGTGAGTAGATGAATCAAGGCAAACTGTCTAACTGAGGTGCTGACTCTATTTCCCCTGGCAATAATCCTGTCATTAAACCACTGCTCCCCTGGACCAGAATGTCATATTTTAGCAGAGGATGAGATTCCTTTTTTATGAAAGAAAAAAAGACAAGGTTGGACCCTCCAGAGTGATTTTTAATTATTTTCAGATCTTCTGGATCATTAGGAAGATGAAAGATGACAGCAGTTAAGATGCAGGGTGCGCTGGTATAATGTAATTGATTTTTACATATATTTAACTGATGATTCATAAAATGTGATATGGCTGAATCCGCACAGCCTTAAGTGCAGTGTGAGTATGAAAGATCCAAGCTCATAATAGAGAGATTACTGGGTCTGCATCTGCTGAAGGTGAGAGCCTGAGGACAGGATTCTTGACATTCATCATCATTATCCTTATTAGTTATTATTTGTTATAGCAAGGTCTAGAGGCTAGGTCCTGATGCTGATTGTGCTAGGTGCTCATGAGTAGGGCAGAGAAATGAAATTCAGGAGTGCAGTTGTGTCATCAAAATGCCTGCTGGGGCAGGGATTTCTCCCGTGGAGCCTCATCCTGACCGTGTGATGCTGTGTGCTCTCCAGAATCCATTAGCTCATTTTTTTCTAACTTTATATCTACTATTTATAAGATCATCTACAGAAAGGCTTCTTTCCTCTGAAATCTTTAGGTGATCTCCCTGGCTCTGGCTTCCTGGCATCTAACCTACCTGTGGCCAAACTGGGGGTGCTCCCAGGCAGCCCCCCATGCTCAGCATCCCGCAGAGCTCAGGGCTCTCTGCAGGCGGTACCGCAGGAAGCCAGGCTTCCCACTGAGCCCTGAGCGCCCCTAGGAGCAACTCAGAGGCTACTCACGGCAGCAGAGCTCCTCTGCTATTTAGTGCAGTGCCCTTTTCCCCCTCCTATGCAACTGTGCTACTTCATGGCCCCAGACGAACCAAGAGCCACGGGAAGAGTATTTCTCAGGAAGCATCACCCTGGTGGAGTGAGTGGTGCCACAGAGGCAGTGCCGTGAAGGATCCTTATCGGAGGACCCCACCTGGCCGTCCCACGGGGACAGCTCGCAGGGCAGTGGGGCAGGCTGAGCCCACCTTAGGTAATCGGTATCACAGCTGCTGGTTGTCAGGGTAAGGAGACTGAGGATTCGATCTGACAGCCAGCCCAGAAAACCTGTGCAAACACTTCTCATCTTTGAGATGTTCCAGGCTCTGATAGCTTCAGTTTTTCATTTCAGGGACTTGTATTGATTGGCTTAAGAATTACACACACACACACATGCACGTGACATATGGGAAAAGCAGAACAAACTTTTTTCCAAACAATCACATCCCAAAGGACTGGGAAGGATTGATTTTACGCATTTGGCTTTTAGGCTATTCACAGCTCAATCCAGACAATTTTCTTTCAGGAGAGTCCACTACAGTCCACTTAATTGTATTTTCTAACCAACTAGTGGAGAGAGATTTGTTGGCTTTACTGTCCAAAGAAGACACAAATCTTTTCTTCCATTTTTTTCCCTCGAGTTGATAATATAGTGAGTGAATTTCTGACCCTAAAAGCAATAAAATATCAAATTGTTGAGTCCAACACCAGAGGGAAAAGATACATTCATGGAGGAATTTAAAGACTTGGAAAGGAGGGCCTGGCTGTGTATTTTTCTATTTTTTATTGGGTAGCAATTACTTCTAGTATAACTTTCCAATTTGGTCAGGACAGTGTGCTAGGTTTGGTTCTGTACTTTGTGTAATAACTTGGAAAAATAATCCCCATATAAGCATTAAGAAAACATTCTTTATATATTATCTTTGGCTCCAAGTTTAATAGTTGGGTATATCATAATCAAACAGGTTAGGTATTCCAATGACATCTTATAAATTGGGTTAAAACCACATTTTTTTAATACCTTCTATCCAAGTTTGCAAGTTTATTTAAGGCTCAGCTCTTATAAAGTAATCAGTTAAAATGCCTGCTTTTATTTGCAAGTCACGCCACACCTTGCTTACCTTGGAACTGAGGCCACGAGACGCAATTATGTTAGAAAGGTGTGGTTTTGTTGAATAACAACCCGATTATCTAATCATCCAACCACTTGGTTCAGCACCTTGTAAGCCAGAGGACTGAAGCTCTAACCCCCGGGGATCGGCGAGGCTCCACTTAGCGCCAGCCTGCCCCCAGCTCCCCCGGCGAAGCAGCGGTGCCCTCGTGCCTTCTCGCCCTGCCACGAGAAGGAAAATAGTGAAAACTGGTGAAACCCAAAGTGAAGGTTCCACCCACCTCGTTTCTGCAGAGATCTCTGCCCTTAGGGGAGGAAAGACAGGGGGCAGTGAGCATTGACCCCTAAACACAGCGTTACACATGTGAACTTGTAATAACAGTTCCTGCGAATAACTGTTTATACCACCCCAGCAAAACAAGCAAATAAACTGCCGATGGTGGTTTGAAGCTTCATACAGTGTAATATTCCTGTAATGGAATGCTTTTAGAGAGGGGCAATAAAAATAAATTGAAAACTGCTTTTCTGCAGGATACAGCTGGCATAAGCACCATCTGAACAAACAGGATAACACGCAGCTTAACGTAACATCTCCGCTTTTATTACTCGGAAGTGACAGGTCTTATAATAGTGTAAATTCACTTTAAAAAAATGGACCTTTTTAGAAGCCCTCTGTGTTAATTCTGAGGAGTATAATTACAGGTCTTTTTATGATTTAGGTTAGAGACCAATTAGCTTGCTTGTGAGACTCCAGCAAGACTTCTTCCCATTCCCATGCAAGTCTCGCTTTCTCTGAATGTATCCACATGAAGTAGTAAAGTGAAATTGTTCATAACCGAGGGAAGTGACTGTGTCTGTTGGCTTGGCTTTGCTTTAAGTACATTTTCTGCAAGACAGCTGTCATAAGAAATGCAAATTAGCTACAAGCACTTGCTTCTGTAAACTGGAGTACATAAAATGGTTGTGCAGTTCTTGGAAATCGGTGATGTTTTGGAGCCGTCCGGCTGTTCCCGTGTCACTCCTTCCTCCTCACAACCAATTCCCATTTCCTTGTGCAGCCGTGTGCCTTATTCCCATCCGGGTCTGAGTACGTGCACCCAACCCCAGCTGTCAGGAGTGCCTGACCCTCCCAGTCCTACCCAGAAGCTTGCGGGCTTCCAGCAGTTGAGGTCTCTCAGGGGGCTTGTACTGAAGGCTTGTATGCAAGGCTTTATAAAAACACTCAGTGCCCTTTAGGAAAGGTGTTCCAAATCTTTGCCAGGTTCTGTGCATAAATTAAAGTATAGTATGTCTTAGCAGTTATATAAGAAGTTGCTCAAGTTGGTATGTTGTCTTGCTTTTATGTTGTTTTGCATTCTCACCAAAATGTCCCTGTGTGGGTTGTGTGTGGGTTGCAGAATGCTCTTACCTAGCAGTTTCAGAGCTAGCTCAATTTATCCCTGTCAAAACTGAAAAGCTTGCCTTACTATAATGACGATAGATAAATAGAGAGGATTTCTTATTGTTAATCATGTTACTTAATTTTTAAGCCAGGTCTTTAGCTGGGATAAATTAGCCGATATTTTTGCCCAACTCACTTTCCTTGCATTTCCTGCTGTGCTTACTGTCACCAACTAATGGCTCTTCTAGCACGACGCAGACTCGTCTTAGTGAATCCAGAATGGGATTTCATGTGAAAAGTCCACAGAAAAGCATGACCTCCTCGCTTACAGCTGTTCTTGCAAATAGAGCCTTTAGTCTTCAAATTTCCCTTTGGAAGGTCACAGAAAGTAAAAGCCGAGCTATAGTCCAAGGAACCTGCAGCTCTACCACCAAATCCTTTTGCCATTTTCTTTACTAAGCAACCACATTACACTTTATTTTCCTTGCTTCATGCTCAGTAGTGTTTGATGGTAATCTTAATTTTCATTGTTCTTTGAATTCTAGCTAAATATTTTTACATCTACATTAAGGAGTTTCTTCATTGCTGCAATGCAGTGTTCTGTGGGACAGAATCTGTGGGCTGCTTAGCAGTACCTGTGCACAGCAGCGGTAGACGTGAAGCGACAAATGTGTTATTAATAAGTAGCCCAAGGGATCAATAATGTCTTTCTCCTCAAGGTCACCAGTTCAAATACAACACAAGCTGGAAGTGGAAGTTATTACCATTTGATGGCTTTTTGTTAGTCCGTATAAAATTAAGATTGCCTATCTTGCACATTAATGGACTTTCTCCAGGACATGTCTCAGTGTCATGTACTTGCAGGATCTATCAGATGTGCACTTCTGGTTCTTTAGCAGTGAGCAAACACTTTGCTCAGCTGGTGTTGCAGAACCAATGCCAATTTGCTGTTTTCACAGGCATAGTCCTGATCTCTGTTCTGCTGTCTTCTCTAACATACGTGCGTTTGAGCATGTTATTGTGGGCATAGTGACACAATATGCTATAGGGAAATGCAAGCTTACAGTGCCTTCTCTTCAAGCCTTCTGATCTGGAGGCTGTACTGTCACACTTAACTCCATATCTTGGCAGAATTAATAGTTTACGTTAAGTGATGTGAGGGTGCACAGCCTCTGGTTGTCTTGGAAAGCAGACATTCTTAACCTTCCTGACTGGCAGTCCCATGGCAGAGGAAACAAAACTCCCTCTAACAGGCGTCAGTGATCAGTTGATGCAGATTTGCTGCTGGAAGGCTCCTAAGCAAACCTGGCCTCGCCTTCCTGGGAGCTCCAGGAGCCCGCAGCAGAGCCAAAACCCCATCACATCTTTGTGATGGGAATTGCCATGGTCCCTGGGTGAGTGCAAGCTGACGGGAGCTGCAGCATGGAGCCTGCCTGCTTCCTGTTATTGCTTTTAATCGGGTGTGCAACTCTGGTGATTGGGTCTTTAATATGTGACAAACATCTGATCTGTTCCTCATTCCTCAGGCCTGTCTTGTTTCCTTTCTTGTTACAGGGGAATGATTACAGAGCACTTTGTCAATAATCCAGCAAACCTATCATAGAGTCGATCAATGGGAGCTGGTTTTGTCCAAACTTGCCTTAGTGTGTCTGAAGAACGCCAAGGGGAGGGATATTGCTTTGCCACTTATCAGGAGACATTACCCTCAGAGATATTCCTCTCTGTCTCTTTTGTCTATATAAAACCTATTGTTGCTGATTGGTATCTGGGAGCTCTGCATAAAGCGAAATCCCCCGAGTCTACTCCTGCCATCCATCAAGTCATTACGCGATTAGGGCTTTGGTGCGCAAGAGCTCCGGACCCGCGCGTCCCAGCGCGCAGTGCAGCAGGAGGCAGCCTCTCCCCGGGGCTGCGGGCATAGGGCAGGGGCAGGGAAAGGAGGCAGGAGCTGGGGGCTGAGGTGCCAGGCACAGCCCCCGGGAGCCCTGCACCCTCAGGACGGGGCACTGGGCACCTGCATCTCTTGGAGATTGTGCCACACCTGTGAATTTGTGATAGGAAGGGGCTAGAGCTGTGGGGCAGGTGGCCTCTTGCAAGCGTCCTGCTGCAGCTTTTTGTGCTCTGTCACAGGCCTCACTTAGTTGAGGCGGCTGAGCTGGGAGCAGAGCTGCACGGGAAGGGCCAGCGAGACCTTCCAGAAGGTAATGCAGCCCATCTGCAGCCAAAGAGCTTCCTGAGATGCCTTTGAACAGCTATTAGCCACGGGATTTCAAATTTGGAGAACACAGTTAAGTGCTTGAAGTGTGGAAGGATTACTCCAAACCCCTAAGTTTCCATTTTTGCTCCATTTAAGCCTCTTAGGAATCCAGGGTGTCAATCCTGGCCATAATGCTACAGCATTTCTGTTTACTGGTAATGCTGCCGCTGTGTCCTCAGCGACTCTCTGTGACCTGTATTCACTAATTGTCTCTGCACTGCAGTCTTCCCCTCTACAAATCAAAAGATGAAAGCTGTGATAGCATCGCCAGGGTATAGGCTTGTTGTTTAACTTAACAGACATTTTAAAGAAAAATACGGATGGAAATAAAAATATCGGTGTTAGCTGGCAATTTGTAGGGGCTGTGGGAAAAAAGCCCACCTGCCAAGGCTGTTTCCCCGGAGCAGGGGGCAGGAAGGAAGGTTACCCTTTTGGTTATGTGATCGATTGATTCCTGCATGTCCCCAGGTTTGCTGCTGAGGTTTTTTTCCTTGTTAACCATGTGAAGAAGGTGCCCGATGGCTGGGCCAGTCGTTAAGGTCCCCTTCTAGCTATATGCTCCTGTGCTCTCGCTGTCTTACGGGCTCCTGTAAGCAGGAGGCTGTTGGCTGCCCAGCTGCAGAGAAGCCCTTTCTTTACCTTATGTTCAGTGCAGGCCAAAGTTTGCTCCTGATAAGTCAAGGTGGTGGATCTGAAGGTTTCCAGTATAAACTGAGAGGTGTTACTGGTTCTTCTGGGTCCAGAGAGAACTTGTATAAAAGAAGGATGCACAGAATTTGATATCCAGGGATGCTGTCCAAGGACAAAGCAGTTTGACCTAAATTCTTCCATGTAATGGCAGGGCTTGTGGTAATGAATTCTGTCTTATCTGTGTGATGGGGTTATGATTTGCAGACATCAAAATCTGTAATTTAGTGAATGCTGCTCTAAACTTGGGAAGGCAGCTAAATAAATAAAATTTGTCAATGCAGAATAATATGCTTGCACATGGTTAGCAATAGCCAGGCAACTGCAGATCACAGCGAAGAATAATGTCAGGTTTGGGAATCAGATAAATTGCAAATAACAATGGAAAAAGCAACTGAACCTTGAGGAATATCAGCAGCTAGACTAGATGAGGTAGCTGCAAAAAGCCATTGTTTGGGCAAGAGGAATAGAGACTGGCAGGAGAGGGAGGGGAAAAAATGGGGAGGGATCAGCAGGCCATAAAGCTGCAATGAAGTGCAGGAGAGATGATAAAAGGCTGTGGACAGCCCAGAAAAAATATTAAGAAGCAATAAAATGCGGTATCAGTGGAGATAAGATGATAATTCGTTATTCTCAGAAGAGCTATTTCTGCACTGGGGCTCTTTCTAGACTCTGAGCTGAGCTCAGTTCTGCCTTGCACCTTGTGCAGTGATTTACACCTTGGCAAAGCAGGAGTAAAGTGCTCCAACCTGCATATAGGAGTAGGTGCATGTGTGTGTTTTGGGGTGGGGGAGGCTACGTAGTCATGGCAGAGCTTAGACTTATCCCTGAAAGGGGTTGAAAGTCATTTCCAAACTGCTTTGACCAGTAAAGAGTAGTGTATTCACAGCCTCAGTGTAGATGAGAATCAGACCCACTTCTGCCTAGGAAAGAAAAAAAAAAAAAAAAAAAAAGGTTTAACTCGGCAGCAGTCAGCAATGGGAGTCTGAGACACCGTTAACTCAAAATAAAGTAAAATATCATTGGTTTTGGCTGGCTGTTAGAGACCTGTGGTTAGTGTGAGCACAGGAGCAGGTGGGTGCAAGCGTCCACATACCGCTGAGGGGAGCAGGATTGGGCCCGAGGTGGAGGAACGTGGGCTGGGAGCAGCACGGAGCTGCCTCAGCTCCACCTCTGCAGCCCCGGCGTGGAGCAGGCATTGCTCAGCAGTTTGCAAAGATGCTGATAACAATGATACGGATCCCTGGTACTTATTAAACTGATGGCTCTTAAACATTAAATCCCAGATATAATTAAATTAACTGAAATTGTTGTTGTTGTTCAAAAAAAGAAAAAAAAGAATTCTAAGCACTCCCCAGTAACATTTAAAAGGTGAGGGAATTGCCTGCAGGCCTAAATAAACATTGCTGCAGATTGCATCCAGGACTAATTTGTGAGCTAATGACTGAAGTTGTAGTCGGGCCTATAGAGAAGAAGGGAGAGAGGGAGGAGGGACAAGCCCCGTGGCTGGGGAGGGCTTTGTGGTGCTGCTGCTGTTTTTCCTGGAATAGGATTCCAGGCCAGCCGCCTGCAAAGCCAGGGAATTATCTGCAGAATGACATGATCATCCTGCTAATCAGGAAGTAATTTCTTATTAATTCTCTTCAGTTCCAAGTAGTTTTATGCAATCCTCCAGCTCAGATCTCTCCTGCCTACCCTCCTGCTGGTTAGGGGGTAGCCATGCACCATGGAAGAAAAGCAATTAGACAGCTTCTGGGGAGTTTTAGTAGATTTTAGAGGATTTCTCATCCTCTCTGTCCCACAGGCAGCATTTGGGAAGGGAGGGGAGATGCCTCCTGGTGTGGTGCTGGTAGCACTAACGTGGGAAGGGATTCCCCATCCATCCCAGCAAGGGGACGTGTGGATTTCTGATGTGGGGAAGGGAAAGCGGTGCTGGAGCCTCTGCTGACCTCAGCCTGGGTGTAGCCAAGCGTCAGGTTCCTGAGCAGGCAGCCTGGGAATTCTCCTGAGCCCCAAAATCCATTTTTAAAGAGAAGGCTGAAGGAAATGACAAACTAAGTTACACAGATTCTAACCTGGCCTGCTGTTCTGTATTTAAATCCACTGTTATTGCCTCAGGCATCCTTGAATAATTACTTGTGATGACTGGCTGTGACGGGCTCCGCTTGGGTTTAGAGGGCACCACACAAGGGCATGCCACGGCCAAGTTTGACAGCCCGAATGTGGGGCCGAGTGGGAGGACACCCAACTGCAGGACAAAGCCATGTCCTGAGTGTCCCTGTCCCCATGTGCCTGTCACCATGTGCACGTCCCAGCCACATGGCAGCAGCCACCAGGCTGCCCTTGACGCCAGCAGCCGGGCCCAGGGCTTGGGGCAGCATCAGCTGGGCCCACAGAAGGCCCCGGGGCCCTTTGCTACAAATGGGAACACAGAGGGACAGAACAAGGCCCCTTAACGGCCTGTCTGTGAAGGACTTGGTGCTGGGTAAGCCAGTTGCCACTCAGCAGCACTGGGAGGGCGAAATGCTCTGCAGAAGGCTTACACGAGCTCAAGGGGAGTGCTGCCCGGCTAACACAATGCCGACTGGGAACTTCAGGAGACGGCTCGTGGGGAAGCCACGGCCGTAGGCGGCTCTGCCTAAATCCAAGTAGCCACAGGACAGGCGTGTGCTCCGGGCTGAACTCTTCTGAGCTCATCAAGGATGTGTGTGCTGCATCAGCCTTGTGTTTGTGCCCCAGCACAGGGTGAACTTCCTTTGTAGCCTGCTTGAGTGGGTGAGAACAAAAGTGACCGTGAATGTCAGAATTTGCTCTTTAGTTTGTAGCAGAGGCTCTGAGCTACAGAGCCTCTTGCTTTAGTCAAATCACCTTCGCCAGGATCACCTCTGCAGAAATCACTTCTGAAAGACATTTAACATTTCTGTTCTGGCTTTGAAGATCTGATTAAATTACATTCTGTTTTGAAGGAATTGAAAATATACTTGTTAATTTAATAGATGGCTTCCTTTGGTTGCAGGATTCATCTCGTAG
This sequence comes from Heteronetta atricapilla, assembly GCA_011075105.1. NCBI lineage: Eukaryota > Metazoa > Chordata > Aves > Anseriformes > Anatidae > Heteronetta > Heteronetta atricapilla. The sequence goes on along the minus strand of CM021756.1, from coordinate 5,046,001 downwards.
GCACATCATTCAAGAATTATCTATTGTGGTTAAAAAAATAATTCCAAGACAGCTGGGTTTGTGCTAATATCTGTGAGCAGCAAGTCTTCAATTTCCTTCATACTTCATTACTGGCATGCCCCAAAAAGCAATCCTTTCTTAATCAGGGCTTGTTTCTCCTGTCAGGTTATTGTTCATCATGATAAATGAAGTAACAAGAAGGCATTTTTGTTGATTTTCATAAGTTAAACTCACCGTCCACTGCTGACAACCTTATTAAAACAGAGCAAGTTGAATGTTTAAGTCAGAGTTTTATATTAAATCTATCATTTTGATAAAGTGGATGTTTTTCCCTTCTTCCCATCTTTTGGACTCCTTTTCTGGTTGAATAGCCTAACCAGCACTTGGGGAGAGGAGAGAAAGGATAGGCAGATGGACAGAAGCACAGATGACTGACACTGACGAGGCTATCATGGACCCCAGTTGTTACAATATCCCATACGATTTTCTGATACCCAATGTAACTCAGAAGTGTGGCAGACTTGGAAATCACACTCTTCTGTGTCCCATTTCATCTTCCTCTGACCCTCTGCAAGATAGTGACCTCCTAATTCATCACAGGGAAAGCACTGCAAAGATTAATCATTTATTACTAGTACAGCACTTTGGTTAGCCAAAGCACTACATACCTCTTAATGAACAGTAACAGTGTTTGGGCTGTTGAAAATTAACACATTTTATTTCCCAGTGTGAGTTTGACAACATAGGCAAGTAAAGGATGGCTGCTTTATGGGAAAAGGGACAAGGGACACAAATTCCTGTCTCATGAAATGACCCCAGGTGCCTGAACCCCTCTGGGCTTTCCCTTTTCACTCCCTGTTGGGTATCCTCAGTTTATCCTCTCTGCTGTACTTCAGCTGAATGGAATATTGGGGCTGCTGGAAAGTAAAAGAAAATTTTGACTTAGTAAGTGAAAATGCCCTGAAGTCATTGAAGATGTCCCATAGAAGTCTGTAAATTTACATCCCAATACATCCAAAGAGTTTTTTGTTTGTTTGTTTTGTTTTGTTTTCCCATACTGAAGAAGTTGCTTTTGTTCTTCAGTCTGTCTTCTCACAGCATGGATGTGCATAGACATAATCTATGAAAAGTACCAGATACCAATCCACACAGCAGCAACACCCAGCACTTTATTTGGCATGAGAAGTCAATCATGGGGGTTGCAGCATACATCTTTGCTAACCTGTCTCTGTTCTGGAATGAGTCATTTTGACTTTCTTATCTGTACCCTGGAAACCTGCGTCCTTACATCTGAATTTTATACACTGATGCAGTATGTGTACATGCTGCATTACGTCTGAATTTTATACACTGATGCAGTATGCTAGGAAAAAAAAAAAAAAAAAAAAAGTAATAAAAGATTGTATCTCTGCTGCCCACCAACTGGTGGTTTCTTCTGTGCTCCAGACCAGTTAATGCTGTTAAGTTTATTTCCATTAGTTATGTTATTGCCCTTTATCTTCTTTTCCTCAGTGCACTTATTGTAACGTCAAAGTGCCAAATCTATTTTTATAAAATTGCCCTGTAAAGAAAAAAATTAAACTGGCAAGAAAAAAGCTGATGGATTAGATCTTAAAGCATCTGAACAGCTCCTTAGACTCCTTTCTGCCACCAGCTTAATTTCTATTTCAAAATGTTTTGTTCCTTTGTCCCCTGATTTTCCATGCTGTTTTATTATCGCTTTTGTTATGGCATTTATCTAACACTATCTTAAGTGGGAGGCTTTTGAAGAGGCTACACTTTGCGGAGGAGATGGCGAGGAGCTGCAGAGCTCCACGAGGCTGGAGGAGACAGCACGTGGGGTTGTCAAGCCAGCTTCTTCTGTTCTCGTTTTGTTTTGCCCATTGAAGTCTGTCATTGACCTCTCACGGCCCTTGTGCTGGACCAGGCAGTCAGCAGTGCTGTGCAGGAGCACCTGGGGCTTTTTTCTGCCGGTACTGCATAACCAGCAGAGCCCACAGCAGGAGAACAAAACCACACGATTGCTTTTTCCCATAGGATCTTAAGGTTTACTGTGCATCCCCAAACAATAAGCTTTGCTAAGTTATACATGAAAATAAATATTCCTTTAAAACAATGGAGGTAGAATAGTGTGGTGAGTTTTAGAAATGGGAAAAGACACATTGAATAGCTGCATACAGAAGCAGACAGTTCTCCGGTGGTATTTTGCATCACCAGCAGAGAGGCAATGGTTTGGAACAAAAATCTCAGACTGTGATCACGTTTTTTCCCCTAAAAACTGTTTATTTAGATACTCTTTCACCAGCCAGAGGTCACATTATCATGGCATCCCAAATAATAATCTCATCCAAGAGGCACAGCTGCAACTCGTCCCAGCTTCTAGGTTAGATGCCAGGGGATGTAATAAATGGGGCAAATGAACACGTGAATGCTGAGAGCTTTTTTGCACAGATCAGTTTTCTTTTGGACTGTGCAGTTTATCTATCACAGCTTTAAAAAAATAAAACCATAAAAACATTTCACTTGCAAAATGCAGTGGTATATGTGGTTTTCCATTTATCCATGTTTAGGAGGTGTTAAATGTACTGGAACACAGCAATAACTACGGACTGCAGCTGTATCCCAGGCTGAATTCGTTAAGGCAATAGGTGCTAAAACCAGAGACTCCAGCTCCTTCCTCTGTGTCGTGCCCAGAGGGAGAGGGTTATTTAATCCATGCGAAGGGCTGTACTTTAATGTGAAACTCATGCTTCTTGCTAGAGGTATCCAAGGTGGAGTGACTCCAAACCATGAAGCAGTCACAGCCTTCCCATTCTCTAGCACAGACCTGCCAAACCCTGCTCGGCTTGGACCACCTTGTGCTGAACGAGGAGCATCTCCATGGCATTTTGAGGGGGCATTCAAAGGCTTGATTGGATCTTTGAAGCAGGTTGCTCATTTTAGATGCGTTAAACTTGGCAGTCCAGTGCCTATTGTGCATCCACATTTGATGTCCTTCTGCCGCCTTGGCTGCAGAAGAGCGTTAGCATATTTCTTTATAAAATTATATATGCTAAAGGCTCAGTCTTTAACTCATATGAAACTGATTTTCTAGCATTCCTTGGCAACCTCAAAGCTGCTCAGTGTTACCTATCAGCTCAGCTTATGCATGTTAAAACTGAAATGGAGACAATTTTCTAATCCTGTGTGCAACTTGGTGAAAACTTTAAGCTTTCGTTGAAAATGGCAGCTGTTAGTTACATTTGGAGTTCCCAAGCTTCCCCTGAACTTGTTATGATTTCTTTTGAAACCTCTAAATTTTAAGTGCAGCTTACGCCTGCTCTTTCCTTCCTCTCTTCAGCGTGTGACCGAAAGCGGGGGTGACTTGGTGTGAATCTTGCTGGCACGCACAGGAGCAGGTTTTCCTCCCAGCAGGATGAAATTCCCACTGCTCTCAGGAGCAGCTCAATCCAGGGCAGGGCTCTGCACCTTGTAGGTCGGGGTGTCAGGATCAGGGGAAGCAAAGGAAACGTCGGCTGCAGCACCATTAGAGCTGAAAGCTGTGTTGACATTTGGCCTTGTTTGGGAGCTTCAGAGGAGGGATTCTCAAAAGAGATGGAGAAAGAGGCCTTCAGTCTTTTTTCAAGTCAGATAAAACCATCTTAAGGACACCATTAAGAAAAGAACTCCTGACGATAAAGGCCAATAACGATGTAGCTGAATCTTTATTCAGCTGGAGAACTACTGAGCCAAGAGAATTAACAAAGTTATCTTTCTGGGCTTGTAGTTGAACTTTTCTGTTTCATCTGAAAGGGATGGATTTGTGTTGGGTTTGCCTGGAGAGCTGTGTCCCACATTGCTGCCTTGGGAAAGGGATGGAATTTGTTGTATCAAGGGGTAACCCAGCTGATGAAAAAATACTGTAACTGGACATGCTGGCGTATAGTTAATCGGATAATCAAATCCTGGCACCTACAACCCTCTTAACAATGGAGACAAAAGTCACATTTATTCCATGGTTCTTCTGCAACTGCAGCTGGAATGATGAAGGGGGCGTCTGTTACCTGACTCAGGCGTATATAAACTGTCAAGCTGCCACCTGGTTACACCGGTGCTGACTTCTCCATGCCCTTGCATGAGGTCTGCCTCAGCCCCAGATAGGTCAGTAACATGTCACAGTGCACAAATCTGTGATCATCCGGGGTCTGTGGTTCTCTGAGGGTGAGAGGAGGAGATGCTCTGCCACCCAGGTGAAGTCTCTACCAGGGGAATCACAGAAGTCCATATATTCAGAAGGGATCATTGTGATAAGTTGAACCCTCTTGTCACTAGAGGAACACCAAAAACTGAAACAGACCATTCTGAAAAATTATGTCCTGTGCACCACCCAGCAAAAATACAATATATGAATTCTGGATGAACTGAAGCATGAGCAATGTGATCACTGATGTGGCTCATGACCTTTAATTGCTTTTAAATTTTTACATGCTGCAGAGTGTAATGTGATACCCTCAATGTGACAAAAATGTATTGTTTCATCTCACAAATGACCCAGAACATAGCCTGTCACATTCGTTTGTATTAGGATATCATACTATGCTCTTCTTTTAAAGTATTTCTGAGTAAAATTAAGTTGAGCCAAAGCTTATAATTCAGCTGGCTACTACCCAGCTGAAATTTTAGGGCAAAAGTCAAAACCGGAGAGCTAAGAATACCACGGTTTTGACCGTGATATGACAGACATGGCTTTCCAGAAGACTGTTGACCTGCAAATGCAAATTCCTACCAAAAGTGCATTTTCACGCTATCTTTTCATCTCTTGCATAAATCATAGTGCCTTTCCCTCTAAGAAACTAATGCTCTTTACCACACACTAATAGCAGAGAAAGACAAAGGAACAATAAAGGAAATCCTTTGTTGTCTCTAAAAAGAAAGCCAAAAGCCTGAAAGAATCTCCAGTGCTCTCCTCTATATCTTAAAAGCATGGATTCCTGGCTCAGAAAAATCCATGAAGACGATGAAAGTGTGTCTACAAGCTGAATGCTATCCCCCTGGTAAAGTGTTACAAGTAACCATAAATGTCTTGTCCTGGCCACTCAGCAGGCTTTGGGCTTGCCCACAAAATACAGTACAGTAAATAGCTGCGAGCATACAAATGAGATTTTACGCCAGAAAAGTCTTTAATCTGCCTTGTTTTTATGGATCAACAAAGGTGTCAGAAGTTTGACACTCTAGATAATTGAGCTCTTGCATTTAGAGCACAGCCTACAAATAATGGCAACTTTGCTTTGAAATAGTCTTTCTAAACTTTGGTTTGACAATTAGCATTTCAAAAGGTAGCAACTATGTAGCTGCCATCGCCTAATGCACACTTTGAGTCAAACATAAGGATTAATAGCACAGCGCTAAAAACAACCGTAAAATCTACCTGCCTCGGAAGCGTTCCTGCTCCCTGTCAGGTGAAAATCCCAAGCCCTGGTTCCAAGAACCATCAGGTCTTCAGCAAAGTGCACCTCCTCTGCTGCTTAGGGCCAGGGATGAGTGGCCATGGTGAAAGCAGAGCTGAGTCAGTGCTACAGATTTCATCATCTGTCTCCGAAGTTGTCAAGGGAATATGTAAGATGCAGCCTGAACAATAAAAATTCTCCATCTGCAGGCACTGTAGCACACAAGCACCACTCAGTCCCACTTCAATACTAGCTAGGGATTCAAGGGTTTATCTTCAAGGGCATTGATGAACCAATCAATGCAATATGAATTTAGAAGACAGAGGTGGTGTACGACCAAGGCTAAACCCCCACTGTGTTCACGCCGGGGTGCGTAGCGCTGGAAGCAGCAGTTTGGGTGCTGTGCCCGGGTGCTCCAGCTCTGCGAGCGCAGGCACCAGAGCAGAGCTTCTCTGCTTGCAAAGCACCAGGAGGGGAGAATGTTTGCTGCTTTTCAGGATTGCCTAATGCTAGGGAGAAACGCTATTATTATGGGCTTTTTTCCTCTCCTTTAAATGAATGCAAACAACAGGGGTTTTCTTTACAGCTCATTCTTTAATAACTTGGGTTAGTCATAATGAAATCCATTCTTAGGATAGAATTAATATGAGATAGTAATGGTGATTAGGTAATTAGCAAGTACCAAGAGTATTTAACCTTCTTGGTGACAGCATGTCTGACATCACCTGAGCTCGTGCAGACTCTGTGAAAAGAATTAGCTATTTTAAATTACCCCATTTAAGTCATTAATTCTGAAATACAAATGGGCCCAGAAATAACGCCAGTGGTGCCCAGTATCCTGGTAGTTTTTCCACCTCTGCGTAACTTTAATCTGTATTTTCTGTCTTCCATTTCATTATAAAGTGGAAATAGGATTGCAAATATCGAAGGATGCCATTTGCACTGGCAACCGTGGGCTACTTTTAGTAGTATCCTGCTGCCATGAATGACCAAGAAGGAAAAAGGCTGCCTTTTCTGCTCGCTTTATCTGAGAATGAAATTCCAACTGAAACGTTACAGTGGCCAAGCCTTTTGATCCTTTTTATCGTTGTGCCAACGTTTTCCTTTGGAACAATGTTCATTTTACTCGGTAATGTTTTTCACTGTGTCCCATCTGCCACTGCAAGAGGTTTTTGAGCATCAGAGATAGCTGGATCCTTTGCAGTGCCACGTGCCCGCTCCCCGACTGCATGCCTCACCTGGGACACACCTGAAGAGTGCAGCCTTTCTCCTCCCTTTGCTTTGAGAAGCAAAACGGAACAAAACTCCCCCACCAGCCCTGCTGACAGACTAACAATGTGACTTTTTGGGATGTCTCACAAGCAAATAGTCTAAGATATTTATGTGCAGATACAAAATCCTGCTCCAAAGGAAGTCTCAGACATTGGCTCCCATAATACATGTTTACAGCTTTTGAGTTTGCTTTCATAAATTTCCTACTTAGTCGCACCATGGATGGTAAATGTGCATGTGTGAGGGCATAAATCTTGCACACCCGTGCATACCTGTATGTTTCTGTCCCATCCCACCTGACCCTCTCTTTAGTGCACATTTATAGCTCTTCTCCAACTTCCTCACACTGCATTACAGTTTCTCTTTATTAGCAGCCAATAATGTATTAATGCATTCCTTGGTGGGAAGTGTGCTTCTAACTATTACCTTGGACACTCATTTAGTTGAATTTGATAGTGACAACACATTGACATTGGTAAGGTTAATGATCCAATACTTTATTTCATTGAACAAGTTGAACAACATTTAGTACATTGTTCCACAATGTCCTAGAGAGCTGTCTGCGCTATTACTTTAATGGTACTATGGCATCTTTGCCCTTTAAATAATTGGCACCGTGAAAATATTCTCTAGATCCTGTCACAATTGATTAGTATTGCAGTGAATTACAAAAAAAAAATAAAAAAATAAAAAAAAAAACTTTTATTTTCCTTTTTTCAGTCTCTTTTCAAGGAAGGAAGAAAAGCAAAACTTGATCTCCACGGATATGAAAGGCTGACAGCACTAAAAGTAGAGTGGGGAGAAAAGTCCTGGCAGCTGCTTCAACTTTTTGGATCTGGAACCAACACAAAACCTTTCCCCTACCTCATCCTGACCTGCAGAGCTCGTTCTTTCCAGATTTCACAAGGGCTGGTCCTCCCCTGTTTTTTTATTTTTTTCCTGCTCAGCCACGATGAACACTGCAGCTGCAGGAGAGCAGCTCCAAGGGGTGCTGTTGGTGGAAGGCTGGCTCCTGCACCAAACTGGAGCACACCAGCATCCCTGCGCACTCCTCAGTAAGACATGGACATTACTGGCTATGCTCATACTTTTCAGAGGGAAGGACAAAACAAATTTGGGGATTAAATCCACTGATGGCAGAGTACAGCACGGCAGGCTCCTGTTTGTCTCTACTGCTAGACACGGTGACGTGATCGTTTTGCATCGTATTTGCCAGGAGTTTAGTGCAAAGTCATGACTCAAGAGCAGAGAATTCGCCATCTCCCAAAGAGGCTGGAGGATGAAAGGAAAGATGTGTAAGATGAATTCTCTGTTCAGTACAAGAACCAAGAGCACAGGTCTGAAATTGCAGCATCTGGAGAGAGAAGTGGCATTTGGTGGCAAGTGACCCGAAAGACAACCAATGTTTTTAGCATGGGACTTGAAGGTGCAAAGTAGAACATCATTTTTGTGCTTGTGGTAACAACAAAGAAATTCTCAACTTTGGATTCATTTTGTCCTTCTATCACCTTCCCCCTCTCTTTTAAATTACCCTTGATTGTACAACATCTGCTCCCTTCATGCTTGCATATGGCTCTCTCCTTAAATCTGCATTTCTGTCTAGGGGCTGCATACAAATATCCAGCTGAAAGTTTTCTTTCAAAGATCTGATTAATCATCTTACTCTGGAAAAGGAAAATTAGTATCGGCTTAGCTGTGAGAGCTAGCAGTGGGGGCAGGGGGTACCTGTGCAAAGGGATGGTAATGACAGGAGTCAAACAGGGACACTGGCAGGGACCAAAGACAAAGCAAACGAAGGATCAAACCCTACATCTACAGAGAGGAGGTTGTGTTTCATTCTTGTATTTTAAAAATAAAATCCTCACAGATGTGGAATACTGAAGCATGAGAGGAATGTCATTCTTTTCAGGCACATGAGAAAAATTCCTACAATTAACATGCTCACAATGTCTCCTCACCAAGCATTTGCTACCCAAAACACACACCAAAGGTTTTCAACAAAGCTCAGGGTTGCAAGTGCATAGGATGGCAAGATAAAGGCATATTTCCCTGAGAGCTCTGTTTAGTGAAAAGTTATCCCTCTTTTGATTTTGGACCTTAAAAAGTGACTATATAAAAATACAGTATTGTCTTCTGATCGTCTGTATCTGCTTACAACATAGTTGTGTAGCTTTTTTTGCTGTCTTTATATGATATGTTAGGTGTACCGTTTTAGTTTTATGGTAGAGGAAATAGATCCATATGCGTATGGGAGGAGAAAGCTGAATTCAAAGGTTAAAACTTCAGAACTGGATTCCTTGCTAACTTACGGTGTGGCTGTAGGCTGCTTAATTAACTTCTCAGTGCTTTGACCTCCAATGTGGCAGGTTGTTCTGTTACATCCTGTTCAAGTCCTTGCTTTATGCCCATCACCGTGGCATCTGGCTGAGCTCTGTCCTCCCCCCGTGTGAGATGAGAATTGTCCAACGGCACATCCTGGGTCCCTTGGAAATAACAGACAGTGAATACCCAGGGATCATCGCAGATGAAATAACAACGGAATCATAAATACTGTGTTGGCAAGTTGATTCTTTCCCAGGCCCACACCATTTGTGTTTGACTTTCTTCCTGCCCAGAAATACCCTCAACGGGGTGCTTTGAAGTCAACGTCGCTCCATCCTACAAGACGCCGTATGGCTCACGAGAGGTTTTAGCACCCCAGGCAGGTGCAGGGCAGAGAGTAGAGGTAGGACAGAGCCATCGAGCACCACGTGGTGAGGCAGAAGCATTTCCCAGACATCACGAGAGAGAGGCCTCGTTGGATGACCAAGGTTATCCAGGCTTTGCACCAACCCTCCTCCCTCCTGCCTTCCTTCCTGCAGCCCACCCCACGGCCCCGTTACCTCCATTCCCCAGCTGAGCCTTTCTGGAATATACTCTATATTTGTCTCCTGCTTCCCTGAACACCCATTATTATGTAGAATAATAACGTGGGAGCTCTGCTCGGCACCTCTGCTCAGTGGCTCCAAGTGGGTTGAATTGTAGCCAGCGGCAGGGGGTGATAAATGTAGCGTAAGATGCCTTTTCCACAGCAAACTGCAAATTGCCTCAGCAGCACAGCCCACAAAAGGTTCCTGTGGAGCAAATTTATCTCCCATTGTCGGCCCAAGGAGGAAAGCAGAGAGGACCAGGCATCCTATTTTTAAAAAGTCACATTTGATCTTGTTCAGGCTCAGAGTCCGGAGTATTTTAAAGGACTTTTCATGGAAAATGCAGGCCTGAGAATGCAGCACAGATAAAGGGATTTATTTTTAACTGCAGCCTGGGTTCATGACCATGTAAGCATTTCAATTTTAAGCCACTCTGTTTGAATAATATATTTCGCCAAAGTGAATGTTATGTCATCTAATAACTCAGGGGTGGGAGGAGGGTTGGCGACTGGGGAGGGGAAGAATAAGGCTGTTAGAGCAAAATCACCCTCCAGAGACGGTCGCGCATTTTAAGGCAAGGGGGGCGTTGGAGCGATGCTTTGGGCTTTCTCCATCCACCAGGGAGCTCGTGCTGTACCTCCACCCATATGGCTCAGCCCTTGGACAACAGCGTGATGGACTTTCCTGGGGAACATGAGCTGATAGATAGTTGGAAACCCACAGTGATAGATGACAGAGAAAGGGGGGTGGACGACACTTAATGATTGATGGATAGCAGCACAACTGCAGTATCCACAATTAAAGCCACGAAACATCTCTGATATATTATAACATTAAACACCTTTGTGTTTGAATCTCGCTTGTTGTGCTTCTGCTCTGCTGTCCCTTAAATGTCAGTTGGTGAATTAGCTGTGGATATTTGGCATTGCTGAGCCTGGCGGCAGCAGGACCAAGGCTGGATGCATGGGGTGGCCAGGGAGGAGAACCCTGCCTGAGCCTCTGAGCAGGTTGGTCCAAGGGAATTGATGAGCATGTTTCCAGGAATACATGCTCGGCTGCCTTTAATTGTATCTTTCATTAACATCTTCGAGTTATTGTTTGTGTTACACTAATTGTGAGTACCCACCCCCGAGATCAAAGCTCAGCTTTGCTGAGCGATGGGCAAGCAAGGAGCAAAGCAGCTCACCAGCACCTGGGAGAAGGGCAGGAGGGAAAGCAGAGGCACCAAAGGTGGATGAATCGCTCAGGGGTACTCAGTGAAGGAAATGAAAAGGCAAGGCTTTAATCCTGCTGCCCCTACTCTGCTCTGTGCCTTCCTCGTGCAAAATTCCACTATGAAAAGACATTTTGCTCATGTTCACTTAACTTCAGAATTAGATTAATGACTTCAAAATCTGGTGTATGCTTGCTGTGTACTTTTCCAAAGCAAATTAGTAACTGCAAAGGAGTTATTCTGGAATTAGGGGTGTGTAAATGAAAGTAGATTAGTTCTCCTTGCCTCAGTGTACCTATTTGTGCTATAATGTTAAGTAAATACTTTAATGCTGGTGGGAAGTCAGGCTTAATTTATTAATGTCACGCCTAATTAACATTTCAAGATCCTTCCTCAGAAAGAGGATTATTAGTAACAACAATATTATTATTCCACTGGTGTTGATTTTAGCTGAATTCGCACGCATAGATGATTAGTACCTGCGAGTCAGGAGGTGATTAGCAGAGCCGCTGGCAGCGATTCCTCCCAGCTCTGACACGGGGCAGGAACGGGATCGGGTCTGCAGGCAAAGAGTCAAAGGAGTTAATAAGGAAACCTCTAGACTGACTTGCACTATATATTCATTTCCCTTAGCTGAGTCGAAAACAGATCAACCTATTTACAATTCCAAGCTGAATTTGAGGGATTAGAACCTATTTTTCTGTGTTAACAGAATGAAAAATAAATATAAAGTCGTGGGATTTTTTAAATGGCCTTTAAACTTAAGGTTTATTTATACACTATGCTTCCCAAGGACGGAAATGAAAATAAAGAAATTCACTCCTCGTCTTCATCTAAGATATCTTCATATCTTTTTCCATGAAAATAATTCATGTCACTGAGAAAAAAGAAGAAAAAAAAAGCCTTCTATGAATCACTGATGAGTCTTTGATGCTTAATGTGCTGTCCAGCATATGTGTGGAGTTCTCTTGGAATTTAGTTTAACAAGAGAATCTGATTTTCTTCCCAACATCATTAAAGTTTCCCCTTCAAATTTCACTTAACAAGCAAATGAATGTTCTCCTAGCATAATTATAGTTTCTTTTTTTGAATTTCATTAGAAAAAGAGTCAGCCTTATCCGTTCGGTGTTTTTACACAACAAGGAGCCCAGCCAGCTGAACCACGCTGTGAATTATTTCCAGCACGGCCCGCAGCAGGGCTTAACGCACGGGTACGGCAGGGCTGCAGCAGGCTGCTGCCCAGGCTCAGAGGGGACACAGCGACCACGTTTGGGTAGGAGCTTGGTGGCTTTTGGGTCAGTTCCCTACAGAAAGCTGGATTCTGCCAGTTTTCATGGGCATTTGTTCCAAACTTCAGTGGGTGCCTGTCTGGAAAATTGTTGCCCATACGGGTGTTTTGGCACAGTTGTTCTTTGTTCATTGTCACTCCTGAGTGAGACTGCAAGCACCCAGGAGCCTCTCATTACTAATACGCTTCCTCCTCTGTCCACCAGTAGCAGACTGGAGCTGTCACCACGCTGCCCTCCGGAGAGCAGAGGTGTCGATGGGTGCCATGTGCACACTGGGGCCACCAAAGTCATCACAAGAGCTGCTTCGCAGGCAGAGGTGCAGGGTTTGTACATCCTCACCCTGCACCCAGCAGCTCTGCTCCCCCAGTGGCTGGGCTGATGGGATCTCATGAGGACACCAGCTCCTGCCCACAGCCAAAAACAAGCCCCAGAGCAAGACACAAGTGCTGCTGGTGTAGGGCTACATGCACTGTAGCATTTATCACCCTGATTATTTTCCCCACATCAAGTTCTTGCTGCTTTGCTCTTTTCCTGGCCCCTCGCACTCTCCAGCATTGCTGGCTGTGCATCCCTGCAGTGGTTCAGCCCCTCGTTCTTTCTACTGTGGGCCTGCAAAAGGTGTTCCTTCAGAATAAAAGGCACATGTCCCTAACATCTGAACTGGTGGAATGTGAATAATTAGAGCCGAGTGCAAGTAATTTTTGAGTCAAGGCCTTGGTGTGTCATGGGTTGTAAAATTTAATCTGCCAGCAGCTCCTGGCCTCATATCAATTACATACAGTAAAATGAGGGAAAGTGTCCCATATTTCTGTGCAGTTATGGGAAATGCCATCCTTGTGTTTGAGCATCGCATATAATCTCTGTTCTTATCTGTATTGCTAGGTCACTTAGCCAGAAGTGCTGGGAATTGTTTCTGTTATATGCATGTAAGGAGTTATCTTTCTTAAAAGCACCCCAGAGGGCTTCTTCCTCTTCCCTCCACGTGCTGTTTGGCATTTGTATTTGTAGTTCTTTGTTACCGATAACGGAGATTGCAGATAGGCAGGAACCTCGCTGCCCTGCGCGGCGCAGAGGCTGTCTCTCTTGCTGTCTCACCCAGACAACTGGCCTGGGTGGCACCGCCAGTGAGCGTGTTCCTGGAAGGACGGCCAGCAAATAAGGGGCAGTTCATGGATACTAGCATGCTGGTCTTTTGACTGATTCCTTTTCTTGCCTTGTTGAAGTGTGATGCAATCAAAATGAAGAAACCACAGAGCAGAAATGGAGGCAGATGGGTGCTGTGGTCCGGGTGGCAATCCCACGCAGGACGACAGTGTGCCGGCTTCCCCACCCTCCTCTGCCCCACCATGAAACAGGGCCCGAGCAGCTCCATCCAACTCCTCCTTCAGCTGGGGGCAGGCGCCCTGCCCTTGTCTGGTCTTTTCCAGAGGCAGAAAACTGCACACAGACGTGTCCTTTGGAGCCGCTCCAAGTCCGAAGCCATTCCTGCCACATCTTTGCTCAGGCTGCAAATCTCACCCTCACTGCGTGTCCGCAGAATGGTTAAACAATTGCACTACAACTCAGATAATAATAAAATATACAATGCATCTCAAAGTGCCAGAGAATGAATAATTAGCCATATAATAGAATATATAAACAGAAACTGCATTAAAACCAGGAGAAAATGTGTAGGGAACAAGCGATCGTTACTGCTCTTCTCCCTCCCTTCTGAATGTGGCTGGGGATGCTTAAATCCCTTTTCCTGAGGTTTGAAAAAAAATCTTCTCATTTCAACTCTATTTGTATGCTACTGTAACAGTAGCAGAGAAATTAAAAATAATTGATACATTTGAGAAAGCACAAGCAGTAACTACTTCATATTTTTAAAAGCTTTGCAAATATCCAGGAAAAAGTGCTGCGCATGCAAAATACCAACACTCAAATCTGCTCAAAGTGATGCAATGAAGTCCGCTTTTATGGGAATAGCTGGGACTGCATATAAAGAACCAGTAGATGGAGGTTTTCTGTTCTGGCTGTGCACAACCTGGAATGATCCCGGGGCTCAAGTACGTGAGCTCTCTTTGCTGGGTGGGACAAGTCTTTCCCTTCCATCAGCAGAGGTGCCCTCGAGAGAGATCCTGGCAGCCACCCCTGCCACTAAATGTGGACTCAGTGCTGGCCTAAGACACCCTCATTCTGTAATGGCAACATGTTAATTACAAATAATTTGGAAGAAGTCTTGATAGCTATGCATGCATTAAATGGAACAGATTAAACCTGAGACCAGGCAGTTTGGTGTGATACTGTGGCAGCAGTTCTGTACAATATTTTTGATGAATATATAACACATCAGTGCCCTCAGCTGTACACAGTACTCTGCAATAGGAGTAATCATGCGGACTGGACCTCCAAAGGAGGTTGTTTTATTAGGTAAAAGGGAATGAAGCACAGAAAATAGTATTAAAGATGAACAAATGCCTCCATTATTTGGCAAAATTAAATGTACTTTTCCGAGTACAGAAGGCAAAAGTCAGTCATTATCTGTCTGTAGTACATCGCAGCAGATAATACAGAGAGGTTTATGATCTCTGAAAGCAAATTAGAGGATATTTAAACAACACATCTTTCTATAAAGGAACGATAATTACTAAATCAGGTCAAAATGCAGAACAATCTAACCCTGCCCCATGCTAATGTTACTTGAATAAGCTGAAATCTACATTCTCTCGGAAGGATTCACTTGGGATGCAGCTGTTCTCATTATTGTTTATCATCTGGACTCCTAAGCCCTTGTTGGTGTGCGTTGGTACGAGTTGCATCCAGGCCCACCCCACTTTCTGCCCCGCTGCTCCGGCCCCACATCGCCGTGCTCGCCCCTGCCCCGGAGCAGGAACAGCCTCTGCCCGCTCCCACCTTCACCTCCTTCTGCCTTTTTGGGTGGGAAACTCATCTTCCTCTAGCTTATGGCTGCACAGTTCCCACTGCTGGTACACCTACGGTCCTGAGGTTTAGGGTTCAAACAAATGCTGGTTCTAATCAAATCATGAAGTTTCATGGTCTTCAGAGCACTTGGCATCAGGCATTTCGGTGCACTCTTTTCAGTGTTGTGTGCATGTTCTTTTTTTAGGCACTTTTTCTGTAATACACATTTCCAACAATGTTTTCTTCAGGTGGGGCTTTCAAAAGGGTGTTTGGATAACTTGCTCTGATATAAACTGATCATCCCAGGCAGCAACAGGAGCTGCTGGGGGTGTCATGCAGGCTGGACCCACGTCTGCTCCCACTGCACTCGGTGGGGTTTTGAGCCCCATTCAGGTAGGGATGTCATCACTGAGCACATGCAGGGGCTGGAGCCCATGTGAGTGAGTGACAGATGCTACATGGTTTTGACAGACAGAAAGAATTAGGTTCTAAATCCTTTCGTTATCTTTTGCAGTGTTACCCGTGGTCCATCCTGTAGTGATTTTAATGACCTTTCTGGGACAGCTGCTTGCATAGCAGGGGGACCGTGCGATGACAGCCATGCTGAACCTTGCGGAGAACACATAATGATCAGTCCTTACTGGTAGCGACAATATCAGGCTAAAACAAGAATGTCAGATTCAGGACACCTTTTGCTATCTCCCTGGCATATGAGCTCTGAATTATCCAGCATTCAGCAAAATACTTTAAGTTTCCCACTGGTTTAACCAGAAACAGAATTTTGCTGATAACAAAGGATGAGCTGATTCCCCAGACTTTCCTGTTGTCTAATCCTCTGCGACCCACAGGACAAAAATTGAACTGATTAAAGCGCCAGAAAACGTTCTGTGGGAACCCTGCCTGCGTTTACCCCCGAGGGGAGACTGGGATGGCCTAAAAGGTCTTTTCCCTGCTCTAATTTCACTGATGTTTATGATCCTCTTTGCTCTGCTGTGGGAATAAAATGCAAAGGCAAAGCACCTGGGCAAATTGTTCCTGGCCTTGGGTACTGAAGGAAAGA
This sequence comes from Heteronetta atricapilla, assembly GCA_011075105.1. Taxonomy (NCBI): domain Eukaryota; kingdom Metazoa; phylum Chordata; class Aves; order Anseriformes; family Anatidae; genus Heteronetta; species Heteronetta atricapilla. The sequence goes on along the minus strand of CM021756.1, from coordinate 5,029,928 downwards.
GAAACGTTGGGGTGGCTGAGGATGGGGCTGCTCGAAGGAGGGCAGCTGGGGGGATCAGCGTGCGGCCGCCAGCTCTGCCCGGCCTTTTGCTGGCATCAGGAGGAGAGCCCAGCACCAGGAAGGCCAGGAGCAGCATCACCCGGCCAGCTGACACTCCAAGAGGGAAACGTCTCCTTCTCCCCACAAAATCCTGTATTTTTTTTTTTTTCTTATGAGCAAGAACAGGGAAGATCAGAACCTCCCAGCCGCCCCCCAGCCCAGGTGTGTGTGCTCTCTTCCCTCCCAGAGACTTTTCTCAGCTGTCTCACAAAGGCATCACAGAAATCCTTGCCCTGGGTACGAGCTGACGCCTTCCTGCCCCCAGGACAGCTTGGGCTGCAACTCCCTCGAATGATTACTTCAGCAGGAAATGCAGCTATGAAATTCAGACACCTGCAGTGGCATTTCTGACCACAGAGCCCTCCTTTGTCCTGCAGGCTTCACACTCGGCCTTCACCTTGAGCGGCTGCTGCTGTGCCTCCTGGTGGCACATCAGACCAGGTCTTCCTTGGTCCCAGACACTAAATGCCTGGTAGTCGCTGGAGGGCAATAAATGCAGTCCTGGAGCTCCTTTTCTGTCGAGGTTTGACCCAGAAGTAACCCAGTTCACATGCTCAGTGCCTGCCTCACAGCACGGACCACCCTGTGCTCGATGGGGACAGCCAGGAGACTGACTCCAGGAGCATGCTCCTCATTGTGGCAAATATATTAATGCAGCAGCATGCTTGGAGGAACTAGAGAGCAGTCACTAAACAAGCAGCATTTCTGTCTCAACTTTGCTCCCAGGCATCTCAGGATATGTCTGCAAACATTAACTTTCAGCACTCTGCTGTCTGACAGTTTGCTACTGGAAACAGGGCCAGAAGAGACTCAGAAGCAGATCAGATGGGTGATAACTGTGTAATTTATGGGACTCTTTCTTATGTTACAGAAGAATAATTGCAGCAGCTAGCATAAAATAATATGTTTGTGCTGCGTATTGTTTTCTCTTACTTATGTGGCACCTGACACACAGTGCCTGCACCGGACAGCAAAACATTATGGAAAGAGTCATTCATTATAGGGCGTAAGTGAGAAATAGTGATTAAACCTGAGCTCAACCTGAGCCTGTAGAGTGCAATCCTCTCAGCTGTACCACGGTGCCACACCAGTGAGGAGCAAAGCCATTCTGGGAGAGGTGATTTAAATAACGGGCTGCCTGGCTAAGCCAGTGCTGGGGGAAAAAAAGGCAGAAAAATAAATAAATAAATAAAAACAGCAGCCCTGAACTTCAGAGGAGGATTTCATGCGACTTGGATTTTTTCCTGGTAAAGATAATGGTCAGACACCTGGCAGCTGGTGGGAGCGCAGTAGCTGCAGGCTCAGAGTCGCTCAGAACTGTCCAAAGAAAAACAGCACTGAAAGCCCCGTGGGTGCTAAGGCCAGGCTGCCCGACAACACGGCTCACCCGGTAATAATCCCAAGCAACTACGCACTGTTGGCAATGCAGGGAAGGTGTCTTTAGGACAAGGGTTTTTTACTACAGGGTTTTTTCTGCTGCCTTTTTAACAGCTATGGCCAGACTGAGGAATACAGCCAGAAACTGTCTGCCTAGCAATTTCCTAAGTACCACTGTAGGTTTTAATTGAATGTCTTCCTTTCTAGGTAGCAGCCATCACAGGTACCATTTTTTCCATTGAACAGTGTAATTTATTGTGATTAATTTTGTAGGTCTTATCAAATACATGCACATTGGTTACTTATTTTTGAAGCCCATTCCCCTAAACATGTCTTTTAATGGATTTCCAGGAGAATGGAGGGAAGGGAGGAGGCCGACCACTTGAGATGTCCCTGTCCCTCCTATGGCAGCTCCACCAGTCTGTGGGGTCACTGGGGGGATGCCCCAGAGGCTACAGCCCCAGTGCCCAGCAGTGTGCTGAATGAACTACTGAAAGAACAGCGGCTTGAATCGTGGAGGTATCGAGGCACTGCTGGAATTACCTGGATATGTGAGAAGGAATTAGCTATTTCCCTGTCCTGGGAAGAACAGCTGTTCTGGTGATGGTCCTTGCGAGGCTCAGGACAAGGCAGCGGTGTCAATCCCAAAAGGATCCAGGGAACCCGTCAGGGACAGGCAAGGGGGCTGGGAGCCCTCCCGGCCCAACTGAGCCCATCCCGAGCAGCTGATCCACAGGGTAAAAAGGATTATCTGGAGCCACGGCGCGTTCCTACAGCCCCATGTTTCCTTATGTGTCTCTCCACTTAATTAGCTATGCTCTTCTTCCAGTTAATTAGCTCAAAGAAAAACAGTCCTTTGTACTTAGCCTTATAAATTACAGACTTTTACTGTCCTATGTTTTATACGAGATGACACTTTCTGCATTTTCTTAGCAGGGTCACATTTACAATTCTTAAAGATTTGGAAGGAATCTCGCTTAGCCGTGCTGCAGAGCACGGTCGTGGGGAAAGGCGTTTCAAAGTTACCTTGATAACTTAAAGAAAAAACAAACTACCAGAGCAATGGAGAGAAAAATTTGTGAGGATCAAAGAAAATGAACTCTGTTAAAAAAAGACTAAGTAATGAAGTTACTGAAAAAAATACATGAAAGTGGCAAAAAGAACTTCAGATGTTCATAAGATACCATCTGCAAAAGACTAGCTGGTGTGCAATTAGCAGGTTGTAGGCTGACAGCAGGTTGCTACAGTCATTTTAAGGTTGCGAGCTCATGGGAAAGGCTCAGACTCATCTACTAAAATAAAAGGACTTGCTGGCTTTTACCCCCCTGCTGGGCAAAGAGGAGGCACGACGCTGAATCAGGTACACATGGGATCGCCTCGCGTTGGGGAAATAGGGCTCAGCCACCAGAAGGAGCGAAGAGCCGAGCTCCGCCTGTGCTCGCTGTGCTGTCCCTGTCCGACAAAGTAAGAGGCCGATCACGGCCGGGACGTGTGTCCTTGTGCTCTGCTGCAGCATCGGGCTGGGGCCCGGCACCGACACCTGCAGTGCTCCCAACGTGTCACTGACACTGAAGGGATGAAGAGGAATGCAGCCTTTTGTAAACTTCTCCAAGTTTCTGGGTGATTTTTTTCTCCCAACACTCCAGCCAGAAGTAATGTCAAGCCAGACATCTCTCTGAACAGAGTTGGTTGTTACAGAAAATAGTTTGTGTGCTTTATCATCTCTTTGGGCCTTTCAGGCTCATTCTGGGGACTGGACATTGATTTCCTCACTGCATTCAGGGAGCATTTCTTAAGCACACCATATCCTTCATAAAGGTAATTGTCTGATAGTGAGATATGAAGTTTGGGCTTGTGCTCTGAGTCCTCAGGCCCAAGCCATGCCATGGCAAATAAATCTGGGGGCCGAACTGAGAGCGGAGCCATCTGTCACACTCACCCTGCCTCCACGGGCGGGCAGCCTTGCACCGGGGTTAACTGAGAATGGGAAAAATCTTCCCAAGAGAGGGATGGCAGAGCTGCGATGTGTCTTATTGATCGATCTGCACAGCAAAAGTGAAGGAATATAAAGAAAGAGTTTAGATAATATAAAGGTAGACATTTTCAATACCAACTTAGGGTCACAAGAAATTCTATAATCATAACTTAACTCATTCTCTTCCCTTAGGTCTTGCAGCACTGGATAATAAATGGCAAATCAGTCAGAAACCTCAGTGGCAAACCGGACAATATTTTGAAAGCTGTGCCCTTGGAATACTGTCAAAAAAAGGAAAACCAATGCATCATGAAGTGCATTTATCTATCTCTAGACTATGTGCTCCATCCTCAATTGTTAGGAGAAGAGAAAAGCTGGGGTTTGCCATGAAAAATTCCCAGAGCAGCCAATCTCACCTTGATGTCTTCTGTGGGTATGGCTGCATAAATCCAAGCACTCGTGGTTAGTGCTCGGCTGCAGCAGCAACATATATCGAGAGATTAGATCAGAGAGACAGCACGGGAGAGGGAGAGGGAGAAGGAAGCAGAGAAAAAAAGATTCAAAAGCAATCAAGATTTTAATCCCACCAGTGGAAAGCTGAGAGTTTTCAAAACAACCACGGAGCTGCCAAGTGTTATGAGCAGTGGGCACGTTTCTGACGCTGCCGGTGGTGGGATGAACTTTTGTGCCAACTGCTGGGGCTAGGGATGGGGCAGGACCCCTCAGTGGCTGCTCCCAGCTTATGGCATGCAGCTCAGGGCAAAGTCCTGGTGTCTGGCAATCGGGAAAGAATAGTATTTCAAAAGAGCTATTTTTTCTAGAAATGTGCCTGAAAGTTTAATCAAGCAAAACCCTTCTCCTCTGCCATCTTGGACTGTGAACCAGATTGGGCATCGGTCCCTGGCAGGGCAATAATAATTATCTGGCAGCGATTCCATGGGCAGTTTTTAAATTGTAGCCTGTCCCTTAATTATTTTGCAGGTTCACCCACAGACACGTCTTTCACCTCCAGCTAAACCCCCCAGGATGCCCCATCTGCTGAGGCTTTTGGGGTGCTCCTCCCAGCAGGGCTTGAGCTGCTTTGCTGCAGTGCTCAGAGCGGGGCAGCGCTCAGCGGTGCAGGAACAGACTTTGCTCAAGCCCTTTTGTCATTCAACACCAGAATTCTGGAACTAGATAAAAATTTTGCCCTGGGATTTTTGGAAGGGAGCCTAAACTCCAAAATCCACATGGTTCCATTGTGCCTAATTACAACCTGTCTAAAATTCTAATGGATCCCAGCAGCACAATATTAATAGTAGAGAATTATTGCATTGTACGTACTTTACAGTTAATCTAGTTGTCTAGGTTATTGGACAAAAAGGTTCAATAATAGGAAAACAGCCTGCTGTTGGGTTGAATTTTGCTGGATTATAGATTGAGTTTTTAAGTTTAATGCAATGAGACGGTTGCATAGTACAAAGTGTATTTTAAGTATCTATTTATTAAAGCTGATTTGCACTAGAACTTGTGTTCAAAAGTACACCTGACAGCTAAATGAATAGCAAATTATTTCACAGCAATCTGTGCTATTTTCTGTTGTTTCAGTGCAGCTAGCTCCTGCATGCATTGCAGGTTAAAAGAATTTTCAACCTTCTATTTAATACAATAAAGTTTGTCAGATGTTGTTATTAGTTTTGCCGAGTGCCATATCCGAGTGTAATATATGCATAAAAGCCTCACTGACTCCTTGAGCAGTCTAAGTCTGGTGGAAACAGGCTGCAGCAGTAAGGAGAAACCATGCAAGGTGGCTTTTATTTAATCTGGTTCAATCAGTGCATAATGATAGGCATTAAAATTGCTGGCAAATCCAGTAAAACAATATTATTCCCATTCACCAAGGACAGCTCTTGGCTGCTTTCTCTGCAGAGGGGGAAGCAGGGGCTGGGGCCCAGAGTTGCACCAAGCAGGATGCTGTGGGCAGGACGGGGCTCTGAGCACTGCAGTGTGTGTTCTCCATGGCATAACAACCACATTGCAATGGCACCAACAGCCTGAGCATCCCAGGGAAGGGATAGACCCATAAGTTTGCCAAGGAAAGAGTTAACAAAATGCATCTGGGGGAGCTCCCCAGGTGTGTCCTCAGCAGTGACCCCAGTGGGGAAGGGTCCCCTCATCCTGCAGGAGCCCCCCTGCCAGTGCCAGCTATAAAGACCAGGCCATGCCCCCAGCTCTGTCTGGGGTTCTTGCTGAGTTTCTGGGTAAGATGCTGCTGCATGGAGAAATGATACTGAAAGAAGAAATGGAGACTTGCTTGAGGTTTTTCTCAAGAGAAGGTTGTGGCAGCATGCCTCCTTCAACCAAAACAGGTATGAGAAGTAATGGGGGGATCTATGCTGTGAGCCCCTGCGTGGTCCAGGAGCTCCCTGTGAGGTGCCCTGTGCAGGGCAGCTGGGAGCAGAGAGCCCTGGTCATGGGCTGTGACCAGAGCAGTGCTCCAAGTGAAGTCCCTGCCCTGGGGATTTGCTACCTGGAGCCTTCCCCAGCGCAATGTGCCCTGCTCCCTTCCTGCCCTGAGGGCCCCTGATCGATGCTAAAGCAGCATTCAGCCTTTGTTTGAAATTGGAAGCCCTGAGAAGGGGAGGAGGGAGGAAGCCACTGGGGATTTTTGAATGCCATGGGTGGGAAGGCTGGTCACAACTTTGACCCGATTTATTTAATTTTCTGGGAATAATAATAATTTTTCTTTGAGCTGACTGTCTGCATGTCAAAGTTTCAGCTCAGTTTGAAATGGCTGAAAGATTAATCCCAGAGGAAAAATAATGCTGGTTGTATCTGGGTGTGCTGGCAGTCCCTATCTGGAGTGTTGCTCTCCACCTTAATGCACAGCAGCAAAAAACAGCAGCCCTGGTATCAAGGGCTGTGTTCCATGTGTTTATGGACTGTTTACATTGCTGTCCAAGGAAGCAAAAGGAGAAAAGTGTTTGGCTGTGGGTTTTTTTGTTGTTAGTTTTTCTAGGCTTGCACTGAAAGGGTTTTAATCTGGAACTACTGAGATACTTGCAGGCAAGTTTTGATGACAGTATAACTACTTAGGAGGGAAAAATTGTACAGTAGCAATTCCCAGAGCAACAGCAGCAAATAAAAGAGAAGGGATAACTATTTAACTCTACCTACCTGCATCTGTGTGTTGTGTATGTGGAAGGGAGGGCTTCACAAATGCACTAGGAAAGTAATTGAACTCAGGGCTCATCATTATTAAAAGGGAGTTAGAGAAATGTTTCTGACCTCGGGATTATCTGTCCATACTCATCGCAGCATTATGTAAAGCTCAAGGCTTGGAGGGAACAAAATTGTCTGCAGGAGCACGGATGTGTCTCTGTCTCTGGATAACAGCAAATTGGTGGTTCTGAGGGGCAGATGTATGACAGCACCTTGTGTGCTCTGCAGCAGGGCCCGTGGTGAAGGGACATTGCTCAAAGGAAATGGTGCAGATGAGAAAAGAATCCCTCTGGTTAGTGAAGTTATTCCAGCAAGTGGCTATATAAATGTCTTTATATTGTTATTTCTGATATTAGTTTGTTGTTCCTCCATGAAAGCTGATTTATTTGAAATGTTATTACTCGAAACACCCTAATCTTTTTGTAATAATTCATATACTGGAGATTACAGTTTTGGAAGGCAGCCCAGCTCTGGCTGGAATCCTATTTATGGATTAAAGGATTTGAACAGCATTGCAAGCTAGATCTCCGAATAGCAGGATAATGTAAACCTGGTTCCATATAAAATGCTTTACCTCTGCAATCGTAACCCCATTAAAGACAGATTGTTGGAGGACGTTGGACAAGAGGACTTTCATTACAGTGAAGCAGGATATCTTGCACCCCCAAAGAGCAAGGATTTTCCGAGCGGGGTCTTCCCCTTGCTCAGATGTCCCGAGCTGTGCCTTGTATCTCCTTTCTTCTGGAAGCCACCAAGCCAACTAATTACAGGGTCTTTGTGGTAGGTTTGAACAGACTGTCTGATGACAGAACTATTGTTCCTGCTGTGAACCAAGACACCACAAAAGGCAAATGAAGTACCCCAGCCAAGTGCTGCTCTCCTGCCCCATTACAGGAGGGAGGCAGCTGGGAGCTGTAATTTCCATGTAAGCAGCAGCACGAGGGCCCACCCCCAAATTCATTAGTGTTACTGGAGGGACAATCCAACCCCAGGAAACTGTAAGCCTTTGGGAGTGTTATTAATTTACCATTTAATGTAATAGTGCATGGGGAACCCAGTCACAGGCTGGAGTTCTGTTGTGTTAATAAGTGCTGCACAAAATCCAAACTAGAGGATGGCCAATGGCATAATTTAATTATAAGTATGCTTATAATCTGTGCGAAGATAAGTGCAGAAATAGTCTAGAAAATGACTATGTGAGCCAACATTAAAATTAATGGTTTCAGGACACAGGCAGGCTAATTGTTTTTGAGCCTTTTTCGTACACTGCAGCAAGCAAGTTTTGAGATGAGGTTTGAAGGAAACCACTGAAGTGGCTCTGTGGGTATTTATGGGCAGCTTTTACCATGATAAATGTGTGCTGAAGCATGGCATCCTGAGCCAAGCAGGGAAACAGCAGCTGAACAAGAGGTGGGGAAGGGAGAATGGACTATAAAGAGCTCTGAAAACTGAAGCAACTTGTTCGATGCACTTAGGAGGGATGAGCCAGTGGGAAAGGGTGAAGCAAGCAAAACCTAGTAATGCTCCAAAGAAAGATGAGAATCATGTGGTGGTTGTGATAATTAGGCCACAAGATGATGAAAACCTGGAGAAGGTTAGCTGCGTGCCCTGGGGAAGGCTGAATCTTAGAGATAGTATGCAAAAATCTGCAAGATGTATTGCTACTGAGGATGTAGCACCCTGGAGAGACTTTGCAGTTTAAGCTGATGCCCAGCTTTTTGGTATTATATGTTGCCTATAGAATTTGAGAAAGGCATTGGGGAAGAGTGCTTAGGAGAATATTAAGATCTGTGATGTACAGGTGCAATGCTAACACTAAGGAGATGGGGAGAGCATGCTGTGACCAGCTGCACAAGGCTGGGGGTGTGTCTGTGTGTTAGAAGAAAAATATGACAGGGATCACCCTTCCCAGGAAATCTCACTTCTATATGGTGCAAATACTAATCTGTAAACATAGTGTGTCAGGCTATAATAATCACTTAAAGATGGGGTTTGAGACGTGTGTTTGTAGGTATCACTTATGTCTGTCCACCCAAGTGTGGTTTAAAAGCAGCAGTGCGGGCTGTGGAGCTGGAAGTGGTTGCAGCCCCCCTACCCGAACTGCAGCATTGCCCTGGGCAAAAATCATTTTGCTGTTCTGGATCTCAGCTTCCTCCTCCATGGAATGGGGTAATATCATGTGCATCCCGGAGGATTTGAGCATTACTTACTATTTCTATAGGGATTTGAAGGTTAATAGCTTTACACAAGCCTAATTAATTGCTGTTATTTAGTTTAATATTCTATCCAAGTGCTTTGTCCATGGAAAGCTTGCTCTACCATCCTGTGTGCAGGAAGATTTTGAAGCAGCTCGGTGCATCTGTAGTGCATAAGCATGAATCCACAAACAAGAGTGTGCAATGACATGCAGGTACGGGGGCATTTAGCATGTGCTCAGCGGGTTTTGATGCAGGCAATGGTAGAGCAGCTTGTCACTGGAGACACTCAGATGGGACAACAAAATAAATGGGGATCATAAACACTTCCTCCTATGATGTGCATTGTCTTAACTCTTGCTGATTATTGCATGGCCTTCTACTAAGTGAAGATAGATTGAGAGACTGATAGCTCAAGTAAAATTTCACGTCTCTTAAGACTGTTTTCAGAGAGACCAAATTTAAGAACCATTCTGTTAATGTGTCTGCAATAATTTATGGAGGCTTTTGATGTGGCCATGTTCTCTGGCTGGCAGCCCTGAAGTTTAATGGGGTCTGTGACTGAGCTTTGGACATCTGTAGCACTTTAAATGCTTTTGCATGTAAACAGAACCAGCATGGTTCCTGCTGTAAGTTACATTTTTTAGGCCTGTGGTAGGAAAATTTTTGCATGCCCATTTGCTAGATCCTGCTTTCCCAGCATCTCCTCTCTGGGAATGGTTGTGCAAGGCAGGCTAACTGCAACTGGGGCGCACTTGCTGATGCTGCCGTTGTCCTGTTGGTACCGCTAGGCAGGATGAAGGAGGCCACTGGAACAGGAACCACGGACCTGTCCTGATTAAACAAAATGTGATGTTAATAACAAACAAAAAGATAAGAGCTTTAATGTTAGTGCTTAAAAAAAAAAAAAACACTCAAAGGATGCTGTAATGTGGTGTCATTTGAGTGGCCGTGTGGCATGTCTGAGAAGAAAGATGGATCGCATACATGGTATGCCTGACAGTAAAACTAATAGCTATTGGATGGGGTGTTAAGTATATCATAAAATCAGTGTTAGCCACAGTCAAGATGATGCATTCAAACTGTGCTTTGCCTTCCTGTGCTGAGCCTGTGGGCAGCCACGGTGGGAGCTGAGGCGGGGGCTGAGGAGGAGCTCTGCCAGCCTTTGGCCCCAGCCGCTGCCCCGCAGTGATGGTGGTGCCCTGGCACGTGGGGCTCTGGGGAGGCAGGGCTTGCTCTGACGGCACTACCTAGATGTGGCAGCACCTCCTGAATGCACCCTCCCGAGGCATGAAAGCAGTGTGTTTTCTGCAAGTGCCCTGAGTCTGAAATGAGGCCTTCAGAAGCAAGAAGGGAGCTCAAACCATCCTGGTCATTGCTCCACTGTAACTGCTCTTTGCTGGAGGCAGTTCTAATTTAACTGTTTTTGGCTCCTTCCCTTTTTTAAGGGCCCGTGTTCAGCAGACTCATGATTTGCCTACGTTTTCGAAGGCTGCTGTGCGAATGCCAGCCCTGCAAAGGGCCCAGATGTGCTCACACTGGAACAAGTGGGAGATTTCCAGGTGCTGGCACCCTCTGGATGTGGTATTGACCCTTTCCCTGTACAAAAGCCTTGCTATTAGTACATTAGAAGAAAGGTTTCATGACACTGTTAATGCCTATCTTCAGCTGGAGAGATGTCATGTTCTTAAAATGTCTCTCGTTGAAATCCAAACTACATAAGTCAACATTTCCCTCCATAAAGCTTCTGATCACTGCTGGGTAAAACAAACTCTTTTATTATTCTGAGAAGAGGTAATTAAACAGGAACAATTAACTGAGGGTTATCCCCACTGGGCAAGCAGTGGGAGAGCAGTGCCTCCCAGCCCTTCCCAGCCCTGGCTCCGAGCTGGGGAAGGCGAGGGCAGTGCTGCCTCCTGGTACCGACCTCCTGCTCCATAAATACAGCACGTGTGTGTACAGAACTGAGCATCCTGAACCCCCTCGTATGGCTAGGATATGGGTGTAAAAAGCGTGGTCCTTCCACGGAGGACAGTCAATGGAGACAAACAGCTTGTGCAAAACTCCCAGGTGCTCCAGCAAATGGCCAAAAATCCCAAGATCCCAAGTCCTGTGTTCTCTGCAGAAGGCTGACATAATGGTTAGCTGTGGTCCCACGGGAGGAAGCTGTAGGAGCTTCTGGAGGTCACAGAGCTGGGCTTTGTGCAGCTGCTGCTTTTCTCTGCTGGCAGTGGTATGGCCTGGCGGCCAAGCTGTGGGTTAGGCAACACAATCGGGGATTTATCCCAATGCTTATTTGGCAAAAAGATCTCAGTTACGTGGTGGCTAGCCCCAGGGGTTCATCCATGTTCCTTTACTGGAGCCAACATGCTCCCTTGGAGTCTCTGGGATTTTCTGGGGGTTTTGTTACAGGCACTTGGATGCTGCATTGCTCTGACAGATGACAGGAATTTTAAAATACAAGGCGATGAGGAATGCTGTCTTTTCCCAAACTGTCACATGAGCTCCAGTGAGTGCTCAGGCTGATGGAAGATGCTGAAACCCTGGCTGCAGGTCTCTGAGCCAGTTCTCCAGCCCCGTTCCCTCCCCTTGCCAGCCATTGCTGCTACCCAGGGCTCCCAAAGCAGCTCTCACGGCAGCGGCCACCTCCTGCTGCAGAGCTGGCTTAGCTCTGTGGCACAGGGGAGGTGATTACAATAGCTACTGAGGGCTTCCAGCAGCACAATTTCCTCAAAATAACAGGCTTTGGCATTTTCGGACCTTGCCACTGCGCTGAAGATGGAGCTGCTGCGGGTCCCTGAGCCCGGCTGCACAGCAGGGCTGCTCTGCTGTGACCCGCAGGAAGGGGACTTCTGCTTCCTTGCAGCTTGCTGGAGAAATTCAGGCACGAGCAGCAAAGGGCTGCGTCATGGAGATGCCAAGCCAGGCTCAGCACCATGGAGCTGTCTCCTCATGGTCCTGGGCATGGAGCTGGGCTCTGGCTGGCATCCCCCTGGCTCCGGCTGCTGCTGCCAGAGGCTGTCGCAGGGCTGTCAATAGCCAGGTGTGTCCCCATGTCCCCCTGTGACATTGGGGAGGTGCATGGTGTCGGTGGGCTCCTTCCCCAGCTAGGTTTTGGTTCTCAGGTCTCTTTTCTGAAGGGTGTGCATCTTTTCCTATTATAGTTCCTCCTGGTTTCAGTTCCCATGCAGTAGGGAAATGCAAATACAAAAGATGTCCCTGTAATTCACCGGCAGCTGTGGAAGAGGCCAGGAGCACATCTGTGTCCATCCCTGGCCAGCCGCAGGACCTGCTTGTGCTGGTGCAGCCTCCCTGGCATCACTGCAGCTCTTCCTGCTGCACGCTGGTACCAGAACGAAGCGAATACCTGGAGCTTAGGCACCAGTATTACACTGCAACTTCAAAATGCTACCTGGCTCTATAAATTTTTTATGGTAAGTTAATTAAAAGCCCAGTTATGGGAGCTTTGGAAAGAAGACATAAATATTTAATATTTATTAAAATATTCATCTGTTACATGTTTTTAATCCTGAATAAATATTTCTGGATAATCAGTTGTATTTTTGTTATGCTAAAAGTTTGCATTGTAAATTCAACCACGATTGATTTAAAAAAAATGTGCAATCTATTAATTATATAAGAGCACATATGCCACTCAGGACCTGGAAGAGATACAGATGCATGTTTTCCATAATAAGTTATCAAGGTAATTTGCTTATTGAAACTAAATGAAGGCTTTGATTCATGTAATTACAGCAAGATCTCTACCTTCATCTCTACGTAGAGACAACTTTCACATTTTTTCCGTAATTCTTCCTTTCAAATAAATATGAGATGGGAAGGGATGATCCTTCCCTGAGGGCTGGGGGTGCCTGAGGTCTGGTTGTGGTAGTGGGAAGCTCCCAAGCTCTGTTTTGTTTATATCCGTGGTATTAACAGAAGTACTGTGCTTATCAGTCACATCTCAGGTCGGGATGTGGCAGGTGCCTGCCAAACCCCCTGCACAAGGCAGGGCTCTCTGGGGCTGGTGCCTGGTGTTTGCAGCACTGCATGAAAGTTTTCACTCCAACACTCCAACTTTTTTTTGCAGTTCCTCGCTGAGAGGAGTATTAATGGCAAAGTAATTTACCAACCTTGTTTTCAGGGTTTTTGAGACCATTTCTAGTGTTTCTTGGACTCCTGCATTCTCTGAATGAATCGCAGCAGCACAAAGTTTCAAAGCAAATGGTACTCGGCGCACATTTTTCTTAATGAGCTCAGATGCAAGCAGCAGCACTCGCTGACCCTGCCTTCTGTGCCCTCATTTATACGCGGCTTCGTACTCTGTCACTGAAGCTTAAGGATCCCTGAAGTCTCTTTTTTCCCCTTTGCAAGACAAATAAAAGGCTGTTACTGCAAATTAGAATGGAAGTCAGAGTTGCTGAAGATACCAAAATCAAAACAAACAAAGAAAAAATGCAAGGATTGTTTGGGGCTTTTTGCTGCTATTCTCAGTAGAAGGATTACTGTTGATTTTTATGAAAAGTTCATCCTGGAGGCAGTAGGCAGTTGCATTACTTTAGCAAGATTGAGCTGTTTAAAATTTCAGGGTTGTCCGCCAAAAAATAATAATAGGAAGTTGTATAGAGAGGAATGTGCTGACAGCAGTAATGTTTGGGTAATAATTCATGTGTTGTAGATGATGCTCTGGAAAGCTGCCCGGCTGGCTAATGCAGATTGGGGATGCTCGTGTGCTGATGGCTGTACAATTGATTGGCATTTCTGCTCCATCATGAAATCAGCTTACAAATGAAATGGAGATGGTTTCGGGAGGCAGGGGTGGGCAGGGACCTCGCACAGCAGTGCGGGCTGGGGCTGCAGAGCACAGGCTGTGTTACAGCCTTGGTTCAGCTTCAGGCCCAGGTCATGCAGTGGCACAAAAAGGCAGAAACTCCTCATTTTTCCCACCAATGTAACCTTGCTTGAGCCTCTCCACCAGCCCCAAAATGGGGGATGTTTGTTTAACAGTTTCTGAATTGCTCTAACCCCGAACAAGGGGACCAAATGCCAGATGGGTGATCTGTTGGTGATGTAGTAAAAATTTCCTCATAGATTCTTTCCTTAGAAGGGGTTGAAGTGATAAATAGCTGTTGTTGCTTTGGCTCTGTGAACACTTCAAAGTCCCCATCAGCACACACGGCTCACTAAAATGCAAATTGCACACCACTGGCAACTTTATTGCACATGAAAAACAAATTTCATTTAGCTCATAAGTTATCAGGGAAAACAATTGTCTCTTCCCACTCCTGAGCAGAACTGAAAGAGGAGACAGCACTGTCCTTGAGGGACCTGGATGCCAGCCATGCTGTGAAATAGGCTATTGGGCACCACCAGCATTGCTTGGAGCATCTTCATTAATTATTAAAAATAAGCAACACCTGAGGAATAACTAAGTAAGCTTGATGACATGAGTGCTTTGCTCTCTGCCATTATCACTGTTTAATCTCAGCTGCTGCTGAGTGTGCACAAGCCACTGGTCCTCTAGGATTTAAAAACAGGCATGTGCTGGATTGAGCAGGACCCTGCTGCACCTTCTGCAGGGAGCTGGAAGGGGGTTACTCCATAGCACCTGGCTGGACGTGCAACCAGGCACCTTCCTGGGTGCTGCTCCTCAGGCAGTGCTGCTGCACCACGTGCTGTGTGACAAAGGCTCAAAGCGATTCTACTGATTTCAGCAGGCTCAGGGGGAGCTCCTTCACCTGCTGCCCTGTCTTTGGGTGTTAACACCCCAGCTTGGTGCAGAAGCTTAGCATGTGTAAATAATCTGGGGTCTGAGATTCCTTTGTGATCTCCTATGTGGAGACACGGCTGAGATCTGGTGCACCTCCAAATGCCTAAATTACCCCTGCAAATCTCTCTTCCAGAGTCAAAATAACTTTAGTGTCATTTAGTGGTTTCTAGGAATTACAGGCACAAAAAGTATTAAGGCCTTTAAAACCTGACTGAGACCTCACGTTAAGCCCCCAGAAATAACAAAGTTTAGGGAAAAAAAAAAACATGCAGTAAAGCTGTAGAAAAGGATTAAGAAGGCGGGGAAAAAAGCCACTGGGGACAAGTAATTCTGGCTGTATGCGATGAGGTGATATAATGCTTATGCTATCAATGGAGCTGGGGACTCCTTCCAGGTTTATATGCAACCACTTCTTTTTAAATCTGTAGTCGTTCTCCCATATTTTTGTGGGATGCTGACATCATTTAAGAAGGAACTAAATTTTAAGAGTGAAGATTTTGATCCGTTTCCCAGTAGTATTCAGAGCCTGAAAGTGTTTTGCTGCATCTGAAGCCTTCACTAGGAAAACAGGGAACTCTTGAAAGCCAAAACCCAGAGCCATGGTGAAGGCTGCTGCTGAGACCCAGCCTGAGCGTGACCTGGCCAAAGCCCCTCAAAACCAAGGGAACAGTTTTGGGTTTTGGGGCTCTCGCTCCCTGTCCCACCTGGAAAGGTTTTTGTGTCCTAAGAGCTGTGGTGGCAGCGGATGGCTCTGCCCAGGGCACTGCCACCTGTTCCACCTCGCCTGAATCTGAGAGCGTTCCCATGACAGATCCTATTAAAAGGGTTATAAATTCTTCTGGCAGGAGTCTGCGTTTTAGGATTGATGAGTGTGATCAGCAAGCTATTCAAATAAGTATGAGTATTATTAAAGCCCTGCTAGGAGCAGGATGACATGCAGAGAAACTAATGCAAAGCAATTTCTCCTTCATTTCTGAGTCTTACCCGGTTTTAATGGTGGATAATAACATTAGTTTTTAATTGTTTCTTTGGGTAGATTGACTGCATTTGTTTGCATTTGCATGTTTCCACAACTTGGGATTTGTATGGCTATGTGCTTGGGATTTGTATTTGTGTGGGAAGTGGACGTACATGCACAGACGCATGCATCAGGCTAGCCAAAGGCATTTGAAAGACAGCCAGGGCTAGGACCAGAAAACTAAAATGGGAAAAAAAAATCAAGTAGCTTTCCAATTACATACATTTTTATGAGCTTGGATGTAATATAATTCCCACCTACTGGGACAATTCCGGAGCTGTTTGTTCAATATTTATCTGGTTCCAAGTCAGACAAAAGCCCCCGGATCTCCAGGCAACGTGAGTCACCGTGGATCGGGCCACTTTGGTGCTGTTGGTGACTTGCATTAGCTGAGATTTCACCCAATCTGCCCAGCAGTTCCAAGACACCAGGTGTACTACATGTGTGTCCCAATGTTAGAGCGGGATTTGGCTCGTGCTTCTGTAAACCAACAAAGTAAACTGAGTGTGTTGGGCCAACCATGCAGCAGCCCCCTGGGTCTGCCTCGGCTGCAGGAGCACGGACCCAGGCGGTGCCAGCCCACAGCCACCCTGCCTGGGCTCCTGAGAGCAGCTCTGAACGCTTCCAACTGCCGGGCTCAGCAGGGCACCCATGGCAGGAAGGTGTTTGGTGAACAACCAGCCCGGGGGCACCCTCCTCCAGTGTGAATGGGTCACATCTGGTGACTGCAGCAGAGACGTGCCCCAGGGGAGGCGTTTTCTTTCAGAAGTCTCTCTAGGTGTGTCTAGTACATGTCTTTGTTTTGTTTCAGTCTTTTAAATTGATACACTCCCACTTCCTGAATGGCTTAAGGTGTTTTTCTATAATTACAGTAATAAAAAGCTCTGACCAGCAGTAATTAGCTAGTTACAAAGCAGCCCTCTGAAGTGCCTCATCCCAAAGCCAGGCTTCTGCTGCATGCTGGAGAATTTTTGCCTGGTTTTCAGCACAGAAATTAGGAGATGGTATAAAAATCACTACTTTTTTGAGGTAGGTAATTTTTAATGTGGTAATCATATGTTTCCTGAAAAAAGAGCTAAAATGGAGACCTGGGAAAGAAAATGCACTACAAAGTGTGAGCAAAACCCTTTGGAGCATCCTAAGGAAGCTCTGGGTTTGACTCTGCACAGCTGCATGCAGCTCTCACCAGCACAAACTCAGGTACTCTGATTGCTAATTATGGCCAAGGGTATTTTAAAATAGGACATCTAAAAGCATGAAGCCCAGTGGCATGGGTTAAGAGCAGCTGCTGCTGCTGGAAGGCCACCTTCCAAATGCAACTCCTTATAGATGATGAGCACTTTTATAAAAGTCTTTCCACTTATCTGTGAAACTCCCGCAGATCAAGACCTATGAATTATTAGTGTAATGAGATTAGGCATACATTTATACTACATGGTCTTAAGTTGCTTCAAATTCTGAAGATGAGATAGGGTCAAGCATGAGAGGGCGATGCGGCAGGTGCTGGCAGCAGGCTGTGAATGACTTGTCTTCCGCTCCGCGCTGCCACCTCCCCGCTGGGTGCATTTCCCATTTCCCTCTCTCCCCAGGATTTGGCCGGGGAACTTGATCTCCAAAATTGGCAAGGAGCAAAAATTGTTCATGGGCACTTGAACTGGGAGAGGAAGGAATAGAGGGGAGAAGGGATAGAGCGAAATGTGAGACAAAATAGCAGGGATTGGAAGGAGGGACAGGGTGAAAGAGGCGGTGCTGTCAGTGCTGCATGGAGTGAGTGCAAGTGCTCTGGGTGTTTCCTGCAGTGCAGATTTATGTTGTGCAGATTTATTCAACCTCTGACTGTCAATAGCACCTGACTTCCCTCACCTTGTTTTCTTTCTGGAGAAGCTGAGATGAGCCCCCTGAGGAGAGCCCTCAGTGTGCAGACACAAGAGCAGCAGGATCCTCGTTGCTCATGGCTGCCTGGGGGCTTGCCCCACGTGGCTCCCAAAGGTGGTGGAAGGATGGAGGGCAGCTCATGAGATCCTTCAGGTCCTGCCTCAAAACTCATTTGCGAAAGAGAGACACCTTCCGGGAAAAGAGAGAGAAAAAAAAAAGGTAAATTGAAGACTGCTGTGTTGTTCGAGCACCTCTCACCTGACAATGAGTCTGCTGCCCGGCAAATGTGTCTTTTTCTTTCCCATCTCTGAAGTCAGAGCATCCACAAAGAAAAATTAAAAAGTCCTAAAGTATAACAGCCTCTAGGATATTTTGGTGAATGATCATGATGTAAAATTATGTAGAGATGGATTGGTGAATGGATAGACTGTTATAAAGTTAAAGAAATGTCATGAACTAATTCTAAATTAATGGCACCTCATAGGTCTTTACTGCCTTCCATCTGAGGATCTCAACCTGACATACCCTTGTTAATTAGAATTCATTTTACAAGAGAACAAGCTGAGGATGAGAATGGAGAAGTTGCTCTTGGCCCATCGTAAGTCAGATGCTGGTGATGGAAACAGCAATAAAAAACAAGGACGTGGGTTCTCAGCCACATGCTTGGAGTGTGCAGAGATGCTGATCAGAAAGGCAGGGGAAATAAATTCTGCAGAAAGGTGAAAACAACTCTCAGGTCAAATAAGATTTATTTTGCTCAGAGTTGAAGTCAACGAGGCTCTCTCAGGGAGAAAGGAGGTAACAAATTTGTGCCATGAAAAAAAAAAAAAAACAATGTGAAAACCTGCATGCAGTGCAACCGTGCTGAATTCATTATGGTGTGATGGGCTCTGTAGATATGCGATGCTCTGTTCATTTATCTGATCTCAAACAGACCCTAAGCTTCTGACCATTCTTCACGTTTATTTGTATGTACTTAGTTTTAATTACAAGCAAAAAAAAAAAAATTAAAAGTAAGGAACAGAAATGAGAAGTGATGAAGGTGAGGAGAGAAGTGAGAGCAGAGGAAGGTGGGGAGAGATGTGAGGGGCCTCACTGACTCCTGGCTGCATTTCACTCAGCTTTGAGGAGCCATCAGGTAAAATTAATTTTTAACAATGCAGACTGTACAGACTAATTTCTATGCTGGGACCAGGCTGGATCATTTCTTGATCAAGCTTAACAGGAAAGGATTTAAATTGAGGCTCTTGCACTGAAAAGATAGGGCATTAATATAAGCCCTTACACAAGTCAGGAACAAAGTTAATTTTTTTAATGATGAAATAGCTTATCTGCAGGAAGATATCCTCCCACACTGACACACTACCCACCACTGGAAGTCTGTGCAAGATTAATGAAGTCATATTAGGGGAAAATTGCAGGTTGGCCAAAACTGTAATTAGCTTCTATGTCCTCTTGGGGCTGAGCTCCCTGGTGAGGGGGCATTTCGATCAAACACCGGCTGGATGAGGAACCCAGCTTGCCAAGATGGAAAGTGGAAAGATGGTGGCAAAGCTGCAGGAGTCTGACACATCCCATGGTGATGTGCAGGAGGCTTTGCACCAGGGCAGCATCGGCTCTTCCAAAGGTGCTTTCAGGGTTCGCACTGAATGAAGGAAGATGAGCTACCCAAACCCTGAGAACCCTTCATCTGCAGAGGCACAGGGCGATGCCTGTGCTCCTGATGCAAAGCAGATGCAAAATCACAAGCAAGATGCAAACTTTTTCACCCCTTTCATTAAATTAGCATTTGTGCTGCTCCAGGGGCAGGTTCTTAGGGGGCAGAGACCAGCAGGGCTGTGTGAGGGCCCCGTGCCAGGAGGCACTGGTGGGTGGCTGTAACTGGGACCACCGAGCAAGGCCAAATGCGTGCTGGCTGTGTTGTCAGTCAGCACTGTAAGGTCTGCTGTTGGGTGATGTGCTTGCCACAGCCGTGTTCTGATGCGATATCGTGCCACCACGGCTAGATTTGCTCAGACTGAACAATAAGTCATGTGGAGGCAGAGCCAAAAAGATAAGTCGCCGCTAGCATTATCTTTGCTTTATCGTAGATGAGCCCTTTCGTGGTGGAGCCTAGTCATCTGCTAGCCCTGCTAGAGTCTGGAGGAATTTAAGTGAAATTACATAAATATGAGGGGTCGCCACTCTAAACATTCCAGTGCTTGGCCCGTTCTTTCTTCCCCAATGAGTATTGCTTGGTAAAACAAATAGCTCCTTAATTAACCACCTGCTTTGTGCAAATGGGGCAACTATTTGATGGCATGGGAAGGATCAAATAGCCTGCTTGATTTTAATTTAAAAAAATAATGGGGGGTGGGAGGGTTGAATAGCACTTAATCCAGTTAACCAGATAGTTAACCGGGTTCTCTTCTCTTCTGCACCGGAGCCGTCTCAGTTACCCACTGACTCTGGGTATCCTCTGTGGCAAACTGGGGCAGCATGCAGCCAGGTGCCAAACGTCAATATTAAAATGCAACAGAATGGAAGTGAAATATTAGTTTTCCTTCTCACATGCAGCCCCACTCTGCCTTTGAAGAAAGTGAGCCACATGAAAAATGGATGAAAAGGTTCCTCTGGAAATTGCGGTGTTTGCCTTTAGCAGAGAATGAAATTCGGGAACAGGTCAACAAAAGTGCTCAGATGCTTATAGGGATTTACTGATTCACTGTGTAAACCTAACAAAGCTTTAGTTGCCACCTAATGAAGAGAAAATGATTAGAGTGTTATTCCAGCCCTTTGTCTGCTGCCTCAGAATGAGCCTGAGCACCAGAGCGATGCCCCAAACCGGGGTCTGTGTTTATCCAAACTGGGGGGCTCTGCTCCAGGTGGGGAGTCCCTGGGGTTTGGGTGCCTGCCTCTGGGGATGGGGGTACAGGGCTGGGGGTGCTGGGGGACTGGGAGCATGCCTCCATGGGTCTGTGTGCAGAGGGGCTCTGTGGGATTTATGTTAGCAGATGCTGTTTGGCTTAAAAATCCATCATGTCAAATGCTCTCACCCATTGAGGCATTAGCATGTGTTTATTTTTGTGGCTGCATTGTGTGATGGTCTGGGAGCCCAGGCTGGAGAATGCTTGTTGGTTTTTCACACTGTGTAAATCACCAGATGTGCTTTATTTCTGCAATTTTGTTTCACTTTAGTATGACAGAATGGCACAAAAGGGTAAGAGCAGGGCGATGGGGAAATAGGCTGGTTTTCTTATCAAAGACAAAACAAGAAAAGACACAAACTACATCCACAGGCACTGGGGCTCAGCTACCTCATGCCAAGGGGCGAGCGGAGCTGCAGCAGGCGTTTCTCAGGCAGCTGGGCACCCCCAAACCACCAGCTGCAAGTGGCTGTCAGGGTGCCCCCTCCAAAACCAAACCAAAACAAAAAAAACACCACTTTTTTTTCCTGTCTGTCTCCCAGACCCGAGCTGCTCTGTGCAAACCATCGCCGCAAGGCCGAGCAGCCACTGTGTGTCCCTGCAGCTGGTGGCGGGGATTGCTCGGTCCCTTCAGCCAAGGTTGCCTCCTGTGCTGGTTGTGCAAACAGCTTTCTGTCCTGGAAATGTCTGAGCCAGGTGCCGTGCATGGGGCTGTAGCCGGAACATCCTGGGCTGCAGGACAGACGTGTTCCCGGACACCCCTGCTGGCTCTGCCAGATCCTGGGAAGATCCCAATCCCAATTCTGGGAAGCTGTGCAGAGCCAGCCTCTCCAGGCTGGTTGTTCACGAGGCTGAAGCCTTGCTTTGCTACATGCTTCAGTGAGGGCCCATAGAGAAATGATCCATCCCCTTCCAAGAGGGGCTGCACCAGGGTCAGTCACCTGCCGAGGTTTACAAGGGGATTCAGTTATCTGTGCTCCTCTGCCCTTAAGATCTGAAGCAACAGAAAATGTCTCCGTTTAAGCATCTGGGGATATAACCGCATCAGTCATCCTTCTGCGAGGTCCTCCGCTCTGCCCTTTTTATTGTCTGAGATCTTGTTCAAATCCGGGCTCCTTCACATGAGATCAGCTGCTGCTTTGCTGCAGTCAGACGGAAGAGAAGCCGAACAGACCCCTGCTCCCCGTACTGCTGCAGTGCTGGGTCATACGCGCTCCTCTGGCTGCTTTTCCTGCAGAGGCTTCGAGCCCTCAGCAAAGCGCCTGTAGGACCCCCTGACCCCTCCAGCAGGGAGCAGGACCCCAGGGGCTGGGAGCACGGCGTTCCCAGCGCGTGGATGCTTATTTACTGGGGGAGGAACATCCCTTGTGCCAAACCTACCTGTGGGATACGCTGACGGGGAACCTGGGTTTGTACCGTGCCTGAGTGGCAGCTGCATACCTAATGCATAATATTTCACTCTAATGGGGGATGCACGCTACTCATGCTCCCATCACGCACTTCACAGGCTGAATTAGTAGCAAGTATTTAGTTTAATTTTACAGAACAGGAAAAGCTGCAGTAATGTAAAGCTGCTGTGACATGCTTACATACACCCAGGCTCTCCCTAGAAATGATGGATCATGTTTAAATATTGGCATCCAGCTAACCTGCCTGCTGGCGAGAGCATACTGTATTTTCTAGGCTACTTTCCATTTTCCATATTAGCATACAGAAGGAGAGAGATCATGCTTAAATGAGTTTGTTTAGCTTTAATAACATTTTTGAATGTCTCCAAAAATCACACCACCGCTATTGGCTCAGTGCTGTATTTTAGGCTTTGATTTAAATGTCTCTCCATTTGTTTGGGGTCAGATTAGATCATTAGCAGTGTGTGCACACAGCTTACCATTCCCATCTTGGGGAAGATGCGCACCCTGAGCACCGCATTAGCCAGCAAAGCTCATAGAAATGAGCTCTGCAATGGGTAGGTCTGGTGTGTCGTGGGTCTTCTGCAAAATCAAACCTTCAGGTCTGTGCTGGGCCTCCCGTGGGATTTTTGACACTACAGCCCTTGTAACCCGTACAGTGCATCCCATCCCCATGTGCCCTGATGATGATGACTTCTCCTCCGGTTTATTCCCCGTTCAGCTCATCATCTCTTGCTGTGCAGTCCTGCTGCAGACGTCCTTGCCTAAGAAATGTAATCAATGACTTGATTTCAGTGCTATGGGTGTTCCCTATAGAATTTCCCTATTCAGTCAATTAGTAGGACTGAATTTCATATTACTTAACATCTAAATGCCTAGAAGGCAGGCGAATCCAGCATCTCCATCTATATTTGCTAGGATTATTGCTTAAAGGTGGCTTAGCCACTAAGCCACTGCTGTAAAAGCTCCATTAACTTCTTTACTTGTTGTACACGTGAGCTGGAAGGATTTCAGTACCACAAGTTGAATAAAGAAACCTGACACCCATTCTTCAGGCAATTAGACTTTGTAAAGTAAACTATCTGTATTTCATTAAGGAAATGGATCCTTTAGCACTGGGAATACCATTTGTGAATATTTCCTTGTAATGGAAAAGTGAGCATGTTGACAGGATGAATTATTAGACATATTTACAAACAGCTGTTAAAAAGCCTATGTGCAAGTCCCAGCTGTATTTCTTCCTTTTTTTTATGTAAGGTTTATTGCAGTTACACTTTGAAAAGCTAGCCTGATTGGCTTTCTAGCAAGGAGAGGTAAGCTTGATTAATTTATTCCTACTCCATGAGGCCGCAGTCACAACTGCTGGAGCAGTCTGTCTGTCTGCAGTTTATTCACAACTGGAATTAACCCAAGGGCAGACAACAAGTACGTGGCCTATGTGTTGTTTAATTACATCTGTTGTGTACATCTGATACCGAAATCAATAACTTTGCATCTTTCTGCAGTCATGCCAACTTCTCTCAGAATTCTTCTCTTTCATGTGGGTGATAGGAGAAGAGAAACGAGGGCATCAGGGGAATTTGTCTGCGCACCGGCTGGGAGAGAGGGTTAGGATCCCAGTGACACCGTGATGACTGTGGCATGGTTTGCTGCCTGATACTGCAGGTTGCAGGGACAGATAAAGGATTAAGACCAAGATATTGCCACTTGAGGTATTGTAAATGCTACTTCTAAATTTGTCAACTTGGAACTTACAGGATATACGAATCCTACAGCATTAGACAGATCACAAGTACAGAATATGCAATGAGATTATTGCCAAGACTCAGATTTCTCCTGTCTGCACCCCCTCCTGCTGTCACTTCACCACCTCAGTCTTTCTCTGCTTTGTCGATGAAAGAGATACAACAGCCCCTGGCTCTAGTGCTGCACCTGAAGGGCTTTGGGACCGCAGATGCATGGCACTGCAGCAGCACGAGCTTGACCTAAAATAGCTGCTGCCGCTCTCCGCAGTTAATTTCACCCTGTATCCCCAGCCAGCCTCTAGCAGCTCCGTTTTTTTCTTTGACTAGACGCCATGTGGAAAGTTCCTTGTGTTGTTTCCATCTGACTGCAGCAGCATCTGCTGCTGCTGCTAAATCCGCGGCGAGACTCGGGCACGGCGGTGCCAGCCTGGCACTGCCCGCGGGTGGCAGCGGCTGCTGGGTGCATGCCGGGGGCCGGCGGGTCTCTGGGCAGTCATCACCCACCTCAGTGAGCCTCGGCCTCCTCGTGTCTCCTTGTTGGTCCTCTTTGCAATGCTCTCTGGCATGAGCTCGAGTCCATCTCTAGCTCCCGAGGCTGTGGAGCATCTGCTGGAGATCGCAGCACGGCTGTGCTTACACATAAGGACATGCGTAAATGTGTTTTCTCTTTGGGGACCCACTGCCACCTCGGGTTTCCCTGGCCATCCACGTTCTCAGGGAGCACGTGAGGTTTAAACCTCTTCTAGAGATTCTCCTGTTCTTTGCTCCAGGGCTGTTTTCACAGAGGAAGGGATGGTGGAGCTGGAAGGTGAAGAAGGGGAGCACCTGGGGCATTAGAGCTGCTGAGAACCTCCTGGAACAATCTCCAGGGTTTAGTGACTTGGTTTGAGAGGCTGGTTTTCACCTTATCTGACTCTGGGTCTCCCCTGGCTCCAGCAGTTATCCATTTGCCATACAGGACTGCAGGAGAACCTTGTTCGTGGTCAGCACCTGAATGGTAATGGGAGACAAGCTGGGTGAATTCTCTGTTTGTATCCATAGCTTTTACACACTTACTCAAGCCAGATCTGTTTTCACGTGTCATGATTCTGAGTATTTCAGGTCTCTTTAAGCTAAATTCATAAAACCAATATGCCATTTTTAAAAGAAGATTTTCATGTTAATTAAAGAAATGGAAGCGTATACTTCTAAGGAGGCTAGATTTGCCATAGTACTGTATATAATGCACCTAGTTTCAAAGGATGCCTAATGAAGGATACGTTCTATCTCCTGGGTGCTTAGGTTGATGAGAAACATCTCTGTGAGGAAAATTGACTTTGGAAATGGTTCAGAGCAAGCAGCTTCTTTTTTTATAAGTCCATGCCAAGTGACTGATTTGGTCCATATATTCATCAGATCATTGTGTCCAATAATATAATTTTGCTTATCTATTTTATATACGATCAATATGATAAATATTACAGAAACAGGGAAGTGCCAACTAGATTATTTCTGGCTATAGCAGGGTGGCGAGGGGGCATGCTCCAGCTTCCACTGTGTGCCTTGTGAAGCAGAAAAGCAATTCAGTCAGACTAAAGGCTACAGATGAGGCTGTATGTTCTCTGCAATAAATGCAAATGATTTGAATTCATTTCACTGGTAAGAGAAAAAAATTAAAGCTAAAGATGTTGCAGATCAAGGAATTCAACTTTAAACAGAGGCAAAATTAATATGAAAGAAAACATGGCAATAAAGAGAAAGGAAAAATAGATTTCATTGAAATAATCTGTTAATGAATAGACCGTGATGTATTCCTGAAGTACCTCTCTGTGGTGTGTTTTCACCCCCCTTTTTTTTTTGTTTAGAGCATGTACAATAGCATTATGGCCTAACTGCAATCAGTCTGCTGCGAACAGCTTGTATATATTTGGATGTTCACTGGCCCATGAGAGCAAATCGTCCTCCCTTACCATCAAAGACCTTCTTTTCCAGTTCCTTTATAAGGTAACAAACAGTTCCTATTTGTTTTGTTCTTCAGTGTTGAGCACATTCTTTTTTTTTTTTTTTCCTGGCTCTGTATTTTTATTTTTGTTTAGATCTGTTAATGAATTATTTTTATTGTTTGCAAGGGGCAGTGTTGCAGCGTCTACAGTTTTTCACTAAGAAATACTGGAAAAATACCTTGTAGTGAAATACAGCCTAGAGTTTATCAATACAGTGTATAGACCCAACTGGGATTCTTCCATGAAACATTCGCTACAGCATGTTGGGGTAATTTTTTCTAAAGCCTCTTTAAGTAGAAAGTAAATTCTCACTTGTTCATGGCAAGTGCCATAAATACTAAATGAGAGCCCAGCATCTCGCACACCTGGTGTCCAAGGCCACCAAAGATAAATGATAAAATCATCTTGAAGTAAGATGTTCAGATTTACAGATAGTCTGCTCAAATCCCTTATTTAAATTTAGCTCAAATTCCTTCCCTGCTCAGGACTTCTGCTCATTTTGGCACACAGAGGGGCGAGCAGGCAGGGCCATGCCCCATGGTGAGGGCTCTGCATGCTTGGGAACAACCCCATCTGGCAGAGAAATGGGCTCTGAGGCACGTTTTGGGAGTCACCATGAATAACTTGAAATGGTTCAAACCCTGAAAGTGCCATGGGACGTGAAGCCTGAGGATGCTGCAGTGCAGGAGGTGCTGAGGAGTTCAGAGATGGCAACCAGACATTGCCATGAGTGTGCATTTGGTTCCCCCTCACCCCTTTCCCCTCCCTCTGGGTTAAATCTTGGGCCCAAGCAACGTCAGAAATCATGGAACAGAAAAATCCTTGCATTTGTAATTAGGAACAGCCTTTCCCCTTTGTCTGGGCTGGGTATATTTAATATTTAACTGCTCCGATTCCATTGCCAATGCGTATTTGCCAAGGAAAACTTTCTCATTTAAACCTTCCACTTATCCAAATAAAGAAGGAGGTGCTCGAAGTAGGTCTTGGCACAGCCATGGGGGGATTTCAGCTGGGAAGAATAATACACTCGGCCTCCTTATTTTCCGATCTTGTCCATTTCCCTCTCTTTGACACACTGAGCTGCTTTGCTTACAGGGGTGCCCAGCAGGTGCAGAGCCTGCAGAGCACGTGGTGGTGGTTCTGGTGTTGGACACGGGGTGAGAGTCCAGCAGGATTTGTCCCTCTGGCCTTCAGCACAGAGACCGCATCAGTGAGGATTTGCTGGCAGCAGGAGGTGCCTTCACCACTACCTGGAGTTATTCTGGGAGAAGAACTCCTCGTTTTGGTACTTGCCTCATGAGAAGGAACCTGCTGGGAGCCAGCGCAGCTCCCTGAGGTTCGGTGGAAGCTCTGGGCTTGCTTGGAGGAAACCTGATGGTTTTTCCTGGCCTGGCACAGGCAATGTGGACTTCCACGGTGTGTGGCCATGGGCTTGCCCCCAGCCGGAGCTGGGGCTGCCCAGGCTGATTTCTCCCAGGCCTAAGAGCTGGGGTCAGCACTGAATGGCTCCCTGCAGGCAGCACGGAGGGCAGGAGGTGGCCGTCTGCAGGGCTGCTGCCAGCTCCTTTAATTAGGCGATGCAAACGGGCTGCAAGGGAGAAGGTGCCAGTGAATGTAAAAGCAGCTCATGAAAGGGAGCGCAGACAAGGAAGGGAGAAATTATTCAGGTAGCCCTAAAGTTTACTTTTAAGAGGTCTTCTTTCATTTTTTTCATTTTCATATATTTTCCTTGATCTTTTGAGAGAAAAAGATCGGTCCATGGACAGATCTCCAAAGAGATTATTTTTTTTTTCAGCCTCGCTATTGCTTTAATCCGTGGTCTCTTCAGACAGGGAATATTTAATTGGTGCACTGGTGAAATAAAATGTTTAAATAGCTTGAACAGCAGTCTTTTTCCCTCTGTTGTGGCATTAGTTCCCCAATATTCCTTGGCCCCTTGCTGGGTATTGAGGCAAAGAAAGGAACCAGAGGAGGTCCCTCTCTATAAATCTGCCTGTGATGTGAAAACTCCCTGGATACACTTACCATACGTGATCCAATACATCAATTAACCCGAGACCTCACTGCAATAATCACACACACAAAATAAATCACTCTCTGTGATGCATCTTTTTTGACTCAGGCAGGTTTCTGTGCAGTGGGGGCACACTGGGAGACACGGGAGAGGTGAGCCTCAGCTCCGCGCTCAGCGCCGGGCCCGAGCATCTCCCTGGATGCAGGAAAGCAGGTTTTCCTTGGACCAAAACCTATGTGCACACAAGCACTGAGAGAGGTAGAGGGAGCTTATGCAGAAGCAGATTAGATGGAATGATAACCTGTACAATAATGAGGGAAATTAAAAAGGAGGTGCACTTGAAGTTGATTTTTTTTCTTTTTTTCTCCTCCTCCCCCCCCTTTGGGAGTCTGTATTCTTAGCGATTGTATCAAGATTGATAATAAAATTGTTCAAAATGAGCCTGTACCTGTTCTGGGTTTCTCTGACTTTGGCTGAATGCTCTGAAGAGAAAGAAGTTTCTTTTAACTTCTGCGTCTGCTTTTGACTATGAGTATTTCCCTCCCCACCCTTTCCTGAAAAAAAAAAAAAAAAAACTCCTAAAAATACTGAAAAGAGCATGAAATGATAAGCAGACTTCAGGCTCTGCATTCCTCAGTCACTTACAAAATGCTTTGCAGAATTCACAGCAGAAGATTATCAATCACAGAGCCACAAATCAAAGGATTTCCAGCTCCATCCCCCCTCCCACCCATTATACAGTGAAAAAATCTCAATCTGCTCACACAGGAGGGAAAAATCAGATGAAATTAGGGCTTTAAATAATTTAGTTTTGTATTGTTAGTAATAAACACTGCCTACAGGAAAAATTAAAAAGACTGTTGTAGAACAAAAGGCAGAGCTACGGCATCTTTGACAATATGCTTCATATTTTATGTTCATTGGGACAGGGAGCCTGAAATACTCATTTCTTTATGATGAAGGAACTAAAGATTTCCAATGAACATGCCGCAATGAGCAAGCGGGAGAGATTTATTGCTAAAACAGCTTGTTAATCACAGTGACCACCTTTCAGGCTTCCTAGCATGCCTAACACAATCATGTGAATGCTTATCCCCAAAGACACCCCTTCCACATATAGGAATAGTGGGAGCCCTGCAAACTTCATCCCGAGGGATTTGAGATGCAGCTCTTTAGACCAGCGATTTTGGAAAGCACCCAACCACTGCAGTCAAAGCTCTCTGTTAGCAGTCCCTGTGCACACTTTGACTACCCAGCTCTTAAAACCGGACATTTGTGTCACTAATGCCTTTTTTGATCATTTCTGTAAATCTTGTCAACACTGGGGGTAGGGACCATGCAAGTCCCCAAAACCTCTCTGGGGTCTCCTGGGCTGGAGGTGGTGGGAATTGGGACTGGGATGAGGACCACTGAATTCCAGCTGGGAACCAGGCTGGAGCACAGACCTGGGGCTGTGCGTGCAGGGAGCTTGACATGATGAAGCCTTTTCCCCTGCAGCCTCTGCTGTTACCAGAATAAACACAGACTGGAAGTCTTCAAAGGCTGCCCCAAGCCATGGGCTTGTTTGTAAATGTGTTATTAGTAAATAATTAATAATGTAGACAAACCAATGACAGAAAATCCAGATCCCTGTCTTGCTGCGCCTGCCTCAGCCAATTTATGCGAGCAAGTAAAAAATGGACCCCAATTTTTTCCATTTTATTGTGGCACCCACACCAACCACAGGGGAGGATCGGGGCTGCAACCTTCATGTCCATGGTGCTGAGCAGGGCAGCACTGGGGCTCCCCGTGCGAGCTGGGTGCTCGTGCACCGCTCGCTGCAGGGAGCTGTCCCTGCCTCGCTCCGAGCGTGCCCCTGATTGATGGCAAAGCAGGCGCGCTCGTGTCGGAACAGGATTTGGCCCTTAGGAAATCATTAAGCTGTAAATCCTTGATGTGACAGGCCGGCGTAGCACTGGTCTTCTGTTTCATGTCAAAGGCTGTGCAGAGACTCCTTAGTTAGGGGGCTGGTAATTGGCTCCAAGAGCTGCAATTGCGCCCTGCACCCGGCACTGCCCAGCCCCGCAGCTCCCTGGGGCTTTACTGGATGCTGCTGCTGGCCCCCAGCCTCTCTGCGGCCACTGGGGGGGCATCTGGGAGCAGGGGTCAGTGGTGGAGCTGGGGCAGGTTCTCAGCAGCGCTTAGGGGACAATCCTGCAGAGCCGGAGGATGCCCGGCCCCAGGGGCCCTTTCTTGGGACTGTTTTGTTAGCGTGATTGGCAGGGCGAGCGCTCTCCGTGCTCCTGGCCGCACATTCAATGGGAGATGTGCAGCCCCAGGACTGGGAGACCCAAGGATGCAGAGGAACATTTGTGTAATACAGGAGCTGAGATCGACACAGGGTGTAGCCCTCGGGTGATCACAATATGGAGCCAAAGGAAGAGCCAGGTTAAGGAGATGCAGTTGCCTTCTGGGGATGGGCCAACATGACCAAGGTTTCCATGCTTGTTTGTCTGTTTTTTACATAGCAAACTGGAACTTGTCTTTTGGCAGGGTTATTTTGGGCTCTTCTCTGTACGATTCCTTTTATTTTATTTATTTATTTATTTATTTTCAGCTGAGGCAATTCTTAGCTATCCGGAGCCAACTCAGAATGGCATATTGTCTGCACCTTGCATTTCTGACACAACCTCAGCACAGACGTTGTCAGCAATTGTGTTTTTGACAGTAACAAGACACTCTATAACTCGGGATCCTGGGACTTTTTGTTCTCCTGCCTTTGGACTTAATGAAAACAGGGTTTGTTTTAAAAAGAAAAAAAAAGAAAAGAAAGGAAAAAAAAAAAAAAAGAGAGAGGAAAAACAACCTTTCAGAGTTAATTTCATTTCAGTTCAAACCATGGGATACAGAGGCAGGAACCAAAGCTCACATTTATGAGAAAATCTGAGGAAGGGAAAGGATAAAGTGGGTTAGGAAAATAAAAACCCATTTTCCACGAAGACGTTACGAACAGTGGAGAGAAATAAATAAATAAACAAAAATAAACAAAAATACTCGGCCGGGTTTCTCCTCCAGAGGAGCAGCAGGCTCTGCCCGGGGGCGCGGGGGGGCGCGGGGCCGGCAGCCGCCGCCGGGGCCTCCAGAGGGAGCTCGTCCCCTGCTCCGCGCCCGCACCGGCAGGGAGCCGGGAAGGAGAGGTGCTGCTTGGGGACTGCGGGAAAGGCAGGGTGTTTGCTGGTTGGTTGGTTTGTTTGTTTGTTTGTTTTCACCCTTGGGGTGGCAAATGCAGAGCAAATGCGAAGGTTGGGTGCTGCTGCGTGCGGCTGCAGGCGGCGGGAGAGACAGCGGGGACGGGACGAAGCCTCGTGGGGGCTCCTCTCCAGATACTCACCACCCGTCTGGCCGCCTGCCTGGGCAACTTGCTGCAGGGAACCCGCTTTGGCTGGGGGTTGGACCCCATGATGTCTCGAGGTCCCTCCCAGCCCTACAGCCCCGTGAAGCCGCCTCAGCTGGGCTTTGACCAGAGAATGGAAGCTGGGGGAGAGGCCTGGGGCTGCTCCCAGGCAGACTGAGCCAGGACCCCGTGCTCTGAAGCAGGGGACTTTGTCACGGAGGGGGGCAGAGAGCAATGGGGAATACAGAGGCAAGCAATCCTCCACCGCTGCCTCGCCTCCCCGCTGCCCAAGGACTGCTCTGGCATCTGCAGTGACTGGGTGTGTGGAAATGCATGCAGAGGTTGTGGGGAGCTCTGGGGACAGCGGGTTGCACACTTATGTCCAGGTGTATCTGTCTGCATTTGCTTAACTCGCTGCGTGAGTGCTTGCCACCCTGTGTATTTGATGAAAGTAGAGGCAGGTCCTTTCTTCTGTTTCGGCTCCAGAGTTTGATTCCAATGCTTAGCACCTACCACACTTTTCAGGAAAAGGGAAGACAGATATCAACAGAAGGATTTCTGCAGCAGTTGCTTCAGCAAAGAGCTTGCTAATATTTAGAGCACACAGACAGCTCATGAGACGAGCAGCACATCCATCACCTGAGCAAAGCGAGGTGAATCTCCACCCGTTTTGCCTTGCTCCCCCCAGCCCTTTGCTCCCACGCCCCATACACGAGCTACTCTGCGAGTCTCAGGGCTGCTCCCCGGCCTAGCAATCCTGTAATTAGCCTGAGACAGACTCTCCATTCATGAACATAACTGACCATCAATAAATAATATACAGAAGACAGGATGCAGACGGTCCTGCAAAGAGGAGAGAAACGGCTGTTGAGACACTCTGACCTGCCTTGTACAGCTTTCTGCGAAAGGGGAAATTGCATTAGTGGGATGCGCATTTAACCAAGGATGGTATTTGTAATAGGATTTAGTACCATTCGCCGTGAATGCATGACACAGTAAATGTATTAGGGACAGAATAGTGAAAGAGAAAAGCTTGCTAAGGAACCAATGCTGCCATCCACTGAGTGTCTTCTGTTCCCTCTCCTGAGCTAAACAGCTTCAACTTGCAGATCTCCTCAGGATGTCAAAGCGCCCTGCTCTGGAGCTCCCAGCAATGTCAAGGGGACCCTGTTCATGGGAACGGGACTGGGCTCTTGACTGTGCCACGTAGGGAGGTAGGCTCATGCTCCACTGAGTGTTACACAGGCAGAATTGGAAGGGAAAACATTTTCTGAAGGATGGTAAATGTGATTAGGATGGGGAAAGATGGAGAGAAACACACACATGCTAATGTGCTTTATCTGGAGCAGGGCAACACAGGCCCTGGTTTACAGCTTTCGTAGGGGGGGAAATCCCCTTGAAAGGGAAGGTGCAGGAACCAGAGCTGTGCAGCATGCAAAGGCTGTTGAGCCCCGTGCATGGGGCAAACAGCAAAACTAACGGCAGCTGGGGCTTCTCCCCGGAAATTGCTCCTGCAAGCAAGGGGGGACAAAGCTCTTCCTTCAGACTCACCCCTTGACTTCTCTCCGTTCCCCTGCACCTGGGTGTGGAGCACACACACAGGTTTTCTCCTCTGCCTCCGTGTCCCTCCAGTGCCAGGTGCCAGCAGAGGGCAGCCAGTGGGCCACACTGCACCTCCGGGGGTTTGGGGCAGCCCCTGGGGGAGCTCATGGAGTGGGATCTCTGGTGGGCCCCAGCTGGGCAGTGGGGGGTCAGGGCCCTGTGCCCAGCAGCATTCATGGGAGGATATGGTGGGGCCACATAAATTGTGAAAGGAGTTTTGGATGACAAGAAATGCAAACCAGCACTCCATTGTGCTTTTGATTCCCTCCATCGGTTGCCATCCTAAAATTTGCTTCCATGCCACTTTGCTCGGACAGGCTTAGCTGGAACACAGAGTTCAGGGGGGCGCAGAGCAGCGTGGCCGTCCTATCTTGATGCAGGCTCCAATCCCGGCTTGCTGCCCGAGCCTGCGCTGTGCCATGCAGACATCACAGCTTGGGGTGAGCTCAGCTCCCAAACCTGGAGCTGCCCTGCGGCACGTGGACGTGCTCCCAAGGTCCTGCGGGCCGGGAGGAGTGACCTGTGTGGCTCAGAAGGGGCTGAACAAGGGGGCTGCAGGTTCCCTACAGCTTCCAGGGATCTCTGAAGTACTTGTGCTAGGCCTGCAGGAGAAGCCAGGTGGTGGCTGTGCAGTGCGCCACTGGATCCCATGGAGTGATCCCAATGCTTGGGAGCTGCGGGTTCTCGCGGGTCTCCTATTCCCAGCCGGCTGCAGCAGCTGTGGCTGGTCTCTGCCCACTTCTGGCAGGCCAGAGGTGACACGGCTGGTGGCTTCAGAGCATGCAGGGCATGCACAGCTCTTGCTCTGCTAGTGCTATGTGGGCCCGGTAGCAAACTGAGTTGTCAATGTAAGCCCATTTCCCAGATGGGGAAACTGAGGAACAGAGCAGCCCCCAGCCCCCCCTCCCCGAGCTGGTGGGGGGCTGTGAGCCAAGAAGGGCACAGCTGAGGGGGCAGGCAGGCAGCCTTTCAGAGGGACAGGCAAGGCAGTCCCTAATTCCCCTACCCGCCTGACCCCCACCCAGGTGCAGTACTGCCCGGGGAGGCGCAGCCCCCCGCAGCCCCCCGGGGGTCGGGCAGCCTCCGGAGCTGTCCATTCCCGAGCTGGCTTTAGGGCTTTGTTCCAGCAGCACCGGGGCCGCTTCCCCAGCAGCTCGCTCGGCCCGCCGGGGGCACGAGGACGGCTTTGGCGAGCGGGGAGGGGACGGCGGCACGCAGGTGAGCCGGGGGGCCGGGTTCCCCTGCTCCTCCTAGCCTCGAGGGGGGGGGGACGGGACACGACGGACAGAGGGGCGAGCCCCGCTGCTCGGCGCCGAGGCGGAGGAAGGGTTAAGGCGGGGAGCGGGGGCGGCGCGGGGGCGGCGGCGGCGGGCGGGGAGCGCCGGGGCTCGGCGGCAGGGAGCGGAGAGGAGCGGGGGGCTCGGAGCGGGGCTGCGGGGGGGGGCTCGGAGCTACGCCCGGGCTGGGCGGCGGGCGGATGCTGGGGAGGGCGGCCGGGAGCCGGCGCTCGCCGCCGCACTCGGGCAGAGGCTGCGGAGGCTCCGGAGGCTGCCGAGGCACCGGAGGCTGAGCCCAGCCGCGCCGCACCCGGGGAGGCTGCGGGGCTGAAGGCGGACGAGCGGCGGCGGAGGCGGGCGCCCGGCCCTGGATTTGCACGGTGGCGGGGGCCGGGGCCGTGCGGCTCAGCCCGCCGTGAGCCGGGGAGCCCCGGGAGGAGAGCGGCAGCGGAGCCGCGAGGTCTGGTGAGTGGCCGGGGCTGGCGAGGGGTTCCTGCCCCGCGGGCACCCCAGGGTGCGGGGCTCTCCTGCGGGCACCCCGGGGTACGGCTGCCCGCGAGGGTGCGGGGGGAGGCTGGGGCTCGCCGCCCCCGGGCGCTGCAGGGTGCGCTGCTCGGCGGCAGGAGCCCTGCCGAGCCGCGCTGAGCCGTGCTGAGCCCTGCCGAGCCGTGCTGAGCCCAGCCGAGCCCTGCCGAGCCGTGCTGAGCCCAGCCGAGCCCTGCTTAGCGCGGCCGAGCCGTGCCGAGCCCAGCGTCCCCGCGGAACCTGCGCGGCCGGCAGCGGCAGGGGCCGGGAGCAGCAGCCCCAGGTGCTGCCCACCGGCGGCCGTGGGGGATGCAGAAATCCCTGGGAGCCCCCCCCGGCCGCCTCTCCTTCCCTCCTCGCTTCCCGGTCCGTTCTCCGTGCGCGGCAGCGGTGCGGGTCCCCCCGGCATCCCGCCGGCACTTGTTAGCGCTCAGCCGCGCTCTGCAGCAGGCAGCACCGGGATGAACTCCTTCCCGGCACAGCTACTGCTGGCGAGGAGGGGTTCTTAGAAAGCACCCCCTGAATCTGGGGAGAAAAAACCCTTTTAGAACTTTCCTAAACCCTTGCAAAACCTTTATTGAGAGGAAGCGAGGGGAGGGAAGACGAATGCGTTCTGGCTCCCTTCAGGGAAATCCTGACTTGTGTGCGGTGGTTCACATCTTCTCCAGCCCCGGAGCTGTGCGCGTGTGCTCGCAGCAGAGGCTGCTCTGCGAGGGCTCGAGGTGCCACTTGTCCTCTCGTCTCCTGACCTCCCTTTAACCTGGCCTGGTCAGGCAGCACAGGCTTTGTTCCCATTCACGCACGTTCCTGGAGGTGAAGTGAATGATGTTCAGTTAATCTGCGTTCAAAGGGGTATCAGAAAGTCAATAGTCTGATATTAAGTGACGTGAATAGTAAGTGGTGGAGGGGAGAAAAAAACAGCAGACCCTGTACGTCTGTGACCTGCAGTTCAAGATATTGGCTTGGAGGTGAGAAAATGTGAAGTTTGCAGAGCACCATGATACAAAAACCCACTGCTGATCGGGTTTCCTTGCTATTTGCTGAGCACTTGATACTTCGCTGGTGGCTTGAATGTGCTTAATAGATCTCAGCTGGCTTCAGGGAGCTGGTCTTGGCTGTCTTTCTCTGCATGGCCTCATTGATAACGGTGCTTCTAAAAGTTAAATCAAATGACCTACTTTACAGCTGAAAGATGGATGCCTCAGAAGGAATCTGTGCCATCCTCAGAGCAGATGTTTAGCTTTTTTTACTTTAACACAGAGGTGTTAGATCATTGAAAAAGTGATTTTTTTTTTCTTTATTGCTGTCCTTTTGCCATTTGTTGTCACTTTGAGGACCTCAAAGCTTGAATGTGGTTTTGGGGTGGTGCGGGGAATCAGGTGAAATAGCTTGGACTTAAGAAACTTGGTGCAAGCAATGGGTGATGTGCATGTATAGCTGTTGTGAAATGGCTTATGTAGGGACCCAGTCATCTTAACCATCTCCACAATGCTTGTTGCAATAAGACTAACACAATTTGCTTTTCATTGTTTTTGTCGTGTTATTTGATGTAATTGTTGTGAGGTTCCCTCCCGGCTTGTAACAAGTTTGTGTGGTAGAAACAGGTAACAGATGCTGCATGAGACGTGCACGCAATCCACCGATATGCTAGAAGCAGCTTTCCCTGGTGCTCCTATCACTCTGCCTTGCTCTTCGTGTTAACCCTGAGCTTTCCTGCGCCTCTCACAGAAGGGAATTTCAGTTTTGACGCAAAAGTGAAATGCAGATCCAGGCTGGATGTGGGAGTCTAGAGAGAGGAGAAAAAAAAACGGTGACTGGTACTGCCCTGTGCTCTTTTAACTCTCTTCAGCAAATTACATTAGTATGTGACAAATTGGCTTGCAAAACAGCTAAATGGAAATGGCATTTGGAGCCATTTGCTGTGTAGACCCTGTGGCGTCTCAGGGAAAGGTGTGATTTGCAGCATCTTCCTGAGATCCCCGGTTAACCACCACTCCGAGGCTTTCCAGAACTTACTTCAGGAACTCCTGTTGCAGCTAAATGTTGGAGTCAGGAGCATGTCTTGGAGTAATTGCCCAAAAGCTGGGGCAGATGCGGGTGCAGCCTGCCTCATGCAGTAGGCAGCTTATAGGAAGAACTGAACTAGGAAAGAAAGCAAAAGCTAACACCGAGAAACTGCGTGGGGTACGGGGGAGGAGGGCTGAAGGAGGAAAGCTGTTCTTTTTGGTGCCAGTGTGCTGCTCTCTCTCCTGTAGGAGCTGGCTTCTGCCTCAGCAGCACCTTTGTTCAGCTGGGATTTTCAGTGGCTCTCAGAGGAGCGAGCTGAGCTGTACTGCAACAGGAAAACGTACACCTGCTTCTCCTCCTGCTTCTCTGCGCGCATACACGTCTGCCTGAACGTGGCAGTGATCAAGCTGTTTTAATTGGCCCCTCTGCAGCTTTGCACAATAAATATGTAATGGGGGAGAGTGCCCCCCTCTTCCGCCTGGTGTCAGGGCTGTCATTTTTGATGGGGAAGCGTGCGCTCCGCTCGCCTCGTCCCTGCGCGCTTGGCACCGTGCGCTCCCTCTCCAGCCTGGCTCTTGGTGTGTGCAGACTGTCCTCCCCCGCCGGGGTTTGGCATCCTTAAAAAGGAAAAAAAAAAAGGGGAAGATGAACCTGAGTGCGCAGTGCTCCTGAGACGAGCCCCTTCACATTTCTAAACACTCTTGATTATTCAGCTAATCTTTATTTCATGGGCCTGTTACGAGAAACACAAACCGGGGGAGAAAGTGGAAGGCGGTGACACATTTAAAATACACAAGAAAAGCGCTGGCAGGAATATAATTGTTCTTATTCCAGCGATCTGAAATATTTATGGGCCCGAGTCGTGGTGAGATTCTCACCCCCACAACTTTCCGAAGCTTTTTCCCCAGTAAGATAACAACTGGGGGCCCTGTCCCCCAGCTGTCCCCAGGGCAGCGGCACGCAGCTGTCCGTGCACGCAGCGTCCGTCTGTCCGTCCCCGCGGAAGGGCGGCACACAGCCAGCCAGGCTGCCCGGCTCACCGAGCGTTGTGTTGTGGTCTGCTAACTTGAAATAATTCCGTAGCGTCCCTTTGGCCAGCAGTGAAAAGCCCCCTTTGAGGTGTTTTGTAGAAGCCCTCTGCTCCCCTGGGGCACTCCGCTGTTAATTCATTAGATCTGAGGTTTTCTTCCCCTCTTCTCCCCCTCTTTTCTCTTCTTTTTCTCCTCTCTCTCCCTGGCAATTCAAACAGTGATGAATGGACAAAAATCCCTCAAGGGAAACATTTTTTCACTTAGTTACAAAGATTTCATGGCTAATTAGAGTAAATGTGGTTTTTAGAGTGTTAATCTCTTAACCAGCTTGGCTAGGAGGCCACCGCCACACCAAAAGAGGGGAGGGCAGGGGGAACCCGGGGTGGGGGAAAGGTGCCGCCAAGTCCTGAGCCATGAGCACCCTGGCTGGTTCTGATGCATCTTTATGACCGTCGCTGAAGGTGTCCTGTGCGCGGCCTCCCTGCGCCGCCCGCCGAGAGCCCCGCGGGTGCTGGCACGGGGCTGCCCGGCGCTGCGGGGCTCGGAGGCGCTTTGGTGCGTGGAGGCCACGAGCTCTTTGTCTGCGGGAGCAGCGCAGCGAGAGCCTGGGCCCTGAAAAGAGAAGTGAACAAAAGCAGGCTGGAGGGCAGCGTGCTGTCCTTGGGCGGCAGAGGCGGCTGCCCCGGGGCGGGGGGGTTCGCGTTCGGATTCGTTCTCTGTGGTTAAAATCCGAGCGTTGGCTGCGTGCTGGTGCTGGGCAGGGAGGGGGCCGTGAGCCTGGTCTGCCTGGGCCTGGTGCCACCACCCTGGCTGCAGCTCCAGCCCGGGCATGGAGGGCTCTGGGAGCAGATGGCAGCGGGCGGTGGGCTTGAAATACCTCCTCGTCCCACTAGAGGGGATCCTCCGGATCAGGCTGGCGGAGCCAGACCGGAGCCTCCCTGCAAAAATAAACGCAGAAGGAGCTGGCGGAGCTGTGGCTGCTGCTGCGCGTTGGTGGCTGGTCCTAGGAGAGGGGATCGCAGGAGCTGCAGGTGGCTGCGGGTCTGACCCTTCGTTTTGCTGCACCTGGTTGCTGAAAAAAGCACTTGTGGGGGAGGTGGGAAGGGTTTGGTGCTCTCCAGAAATTCCTGGCTGAGGCAGACTGGCTCTTCCTGCGCCTGGTCCAGGAATCCCTGGCTCCCCGGCACAGCTTGTGGCTCCTCTGCCTGCTGTGGTCCAACTGCAGGTGCTGGGGGCTGCTTGGGTGCAGCTGGAGGAGGAGGTCACCAAGAAAGCACACAAAGGCTTACCAAACACACAGGTGCAATGTGTAGCAGTGATGCACCCTACCTGTGTGCTCTCTGCTGGGTTTGAGTCCAAATTAGGATCCACCTGTGCATTTTGGGGGGCCTGAGCGATGCTGTCGGCCTGATGCTGGCTCCTGGCAGCCTGGCTGCTCTGGCAGGGGTGCTGGGAAAGAGGTGCCCTCCCTTCTGCTATCTGATAGATCCCATCTCGTGTTTCTCACTGTAATCATTGCTTCTGTTTGGGTGAAATCGAACTGGGAGGTGGTGATGGGGTGAATGAAAGCGAGATAAATGTATCGTATTATGAAAGTTTAATCCTGCTTTGCCTGGGCTAAAATTACATTCAGAGCGGGAGATAAAAGGCATCAGAGTCGCATTATAAAAAAAAAAAAATCTAGATCATCTTAAGAGGCAGAGTGATAGCCTGGGAGAGCCCTGTGAGCTGGGCCTGTGCTGTGCCCACAGTGGGGACAAGACCTGCCCCGGCACCAATCCTGCCCCGCTCTGAGATGCTGCTGTGGTGTCTGGCCGCATTAACAACGCTCTGCGTGCAGGCGTGCTCAGAACCATCTCTGCTTGGCAGAGGGGATGGTTCTTCTTAGGCACTGAGGTCTGCTGGGGAAATTTTGCCTCCCAGCTATTGCAGTTCCCTACACCGCGTGCCTGATCTCCTGCGGGTTCCTTAAAGCTTCTGGTGGTGCAATGAGCCCCTGGCTGACTTCCTGAGCACAGGGGACCTGGAGGGGGTCTCTGCCTCCCTGACAAACCCCTTGGCTCCCCTGTGGCAGTGGGGATCAGGTGACAGGGATGCTGAGCTGCCCGGAGCCTGTCCCTGCCATGTGCAGTTTCAGGGGGGTCCGGGGGCCTGGTGGAACCCCCTGCCCTGGCTGTCCAGGGCTGCTGCGTGCTGTTCTCAGTGTGACGGTGGCTTCCCAGGCTGGAATGTCCCTTACAGCCCTTTTCCTGCTCCGACACGATTTCCCCGCTTCATAAAAGTGAAAGGTGATGTCTGAGTAAATATTACACTGACCTCTCACCTCGCTGCCTCCTGCTGCCACTGCTCTGTTAACAGCGCTGGGGGCTGAGCCGGGGCTGCGCAGCCGGGGACGGGGCTCAGCGCCGAGGCAGGAGCTGGTGAGGAAGGGCAGCCTCCTTCCAGGCTGCCACCGAGCCTGAGCCTCCTCTGAGCACGGTAAGTGGCATTGGATCTGCTTTTGCCTGGGCTCTGGGGAGGCTGTTCTGGGACACACGGGCTCTCTGGGTCGATGCAAGAACCACATAATGCCGTGCTCGTGCTGCCAGCCGGGCTGCAGCCACCGGTGCTGCTTGGGAGCAAGGAAGCTGCTGCTTTGGGGAGTGTCTGTGCTAGCAGAATCCTCTGTGCGAACAGTTACAGCTGTAAAATCTGGTATTAACAGGAGGATGTCCAGGGGAGCTGGCACAGGCACCTAACCCCTGCCTCCAGCAGTCCCCTGGGTGCTGGGTGCTCCCCTGGGCTGCCCCAGGCATCGGGGAAGCCCTGGGGCTGCAGGGCAAAGCTTGCTCCGGTGCAGATGAACTCAGTATCTCTTTGCTATCTAGCAGCCAAGTGATGCTTGGAACGGGGTGTTACAGTCTGTGCAGAGGCTGTTCCCTGTGCATTATCAGGAAGGTTAAAGGAAACAGCTTATTTTGCTTTCAGCTCCTGGCTGGCTGTTAAGAGCATTAGAAAAACAGTAATTTTAACTCACTCAGCAGCAGTGATGGGGGGTCGGCTTCCAGCACCCTGTGCTGTGTCTCGGACGCTGAGCAGCAGTGGAGAAAACAGGAAAGCTCTCGGGCAACGCTTGGCTCCAGGCGCGCGGGCTGGGCAGGAAGCGGAGCCACTGCGGTGCGCACGGGACCTCCATCGGCCGCTGGCTCAGCGTGGGACAGGCGCCTCGTGGCATTTCCAGGCTCGGCGAGCTGGGGACAAATGCCTCCTGGAGAGATTTATGGGTGGTTTTTCCTCTGTAGCAGTTTCGTGTCCTCGATGAAAGAAGGCTGGGAGCAATGCCTCGTGTGTGGCGCAGGGTGCTTGAGGTTGGGAGGGAAGCTGTGGCTCAGCATCGCCCTGTGGCACCTGGAGGCTGGCGAGGGAAGAGCAGAAGCCTGACAGCACGTGGAGGAGTGTGTGGGGTTTCCTCCGTGCTCATGTTTAACACCGTTTTGCTCTGTTCACCTTGAAATAAGCTTCCAAAAAGCGTTTTTCAGCCCCAGCATTTTGAGATGATAGAATTCAGAAGCTGTTTTAAGTATTATTTGCTTCCCGATTGCTGTGCTTTCAGACTTTGCCTTGTCAAGGCTCTTTTCATAACCCCACAGAGGCCGTAGTCTGCCAGCAGCGGGAAGCTGGGATTCCAGCTTCTGGGAATTGCCTGTCAGAAAAGCAAGTGCTGTAATGAAGGTGTGCGCGTCAGTAGCAGTGTTAAAACTTCCCCGGTCGTGTTACCAAAAAGAGCAATTTCCCACTTTGAGAATATTACAGAACAGCAGTGAGCGCCACAAACCACAGCGTGCCCGTGGTTTGCCTAGGTAGCCAAATACGAGGAGTTCGTGTGCAGCCAGTTCATGTTAAGATCTTTGTTCCCCATGGCTGGGGAGATTTATTGATGTCAGAGCAGGAAAATGGCAAGTTGGCTGCTTAACAGGGATGTTACAGTTCGACTCCATAAAACATGCAGGCTGTCTCCTTTACTCATTCATTTGCCAAGTACCCAAAAAGTCGCAGTGACAGGAGTAGAGGATGGAGCACTGCCCTCATGATCGTATTTCCTGTCTTTGCCGGTTTATGTCACAGCCTACAATGTTATTTTATTTATTTATTTATTTTTAAATAAAAGAAACCCCGTGAGTTTCCTCTGCATTTTTAATAGAATTGCGAAGAGGTGGGGCAGGGAAGGGAAAGGGGACACAGCAGTAGGTTTCCTAACTGGCTAAATTATTCCTATCCTAAGGATTTGCCATCTCACAGGAGTTGTGTCAGGTCTTACCTATTGCTAAGTGTTGTGTGTGATTCGGGGGACAGCTCGGT
Organism: Heteronetta atricapilla; assembly: GCA_011075105.1. Classification (NCBI taxonomy): domain Eukaryota; kingdom Metazoa; phylum Chordata; class Aves; order Anseriformes; family Anatidae; genus Heteronetta; species Heteronetta atricapilla. The sequence continues at coordinate 4,988,209 of CM021756.1, read as the reverse complement.
GTGACTGTGCACACTCCAAGCACCTCAGCTATCTTGGGTTTCGGTGAGAAGTGACTGTATGGATGCAGTGGGCAGACACGTTATCAGAATCCACCCAGGCACAGGGAAGCACTGGTTAGTCAGTGCACGTGGATGCAAACTTTACCTGTGCTGCTGCAGCCCCCGAGCATTAATTCTGCTGCCTTCGTTTTATTAACTGCTGGTGCTGAGGGTAGGGCACAGGTAGAAACGGAGATGCCCAAATATCTTCCTCAGTTCAGGCCTCAGCTCTGGGAACTGTAGGTCAGCTGGAAAGGGAAAGCTGCTTGTCGAGGCCAGGCTGCTAGAGGAGAGCAGCTTTTTCTTTTTTTTTTTTTTTTCTTTTTTTTTTTTTTTTTTTTTTTTTTTTAAATACTGAGTCAACTGCTTGTGTATTAACTGTTCTCCAAAGCTGCTGCTTAAATACTTTTATTCCAGACGCTGAGAAAAGCTTGCTGCCTGTTAGCAGCGACTGTGAGCTTCTCAAAGCCCCCCTTGACATGGAAAATGCTTCTGTTTGCCCTTGAACCTTCTAAAAACTGACCTTTGGGGCCTGCCCCTCTCCTTCTGAATCAGTCCGGCATTGTGGAGGTATCGCCTGTTGTTTAACAGAAACTCTACGGGCCAGATGAAAAACGCTTGCAGTAAATCATCCTGAGGTCTGGGGCAGCAGCGAAAGTTTGGTGGCAGACTTTGTCTCCAGGCTGTTGTGAAGCTGTCTGTGCAGTCAGCAAGGAGCTCGTTGCAGCGGCAGCGCGGAGCCCTCCGAGCTCTCCCAGCCTCCCCTGGCAGATGGGGGGCCTTGCAGGGCAGGAATTGTGCTGCGGGCCCGTGGTGGCCCCAGGTTTAGGCAGCTTTTAAAGTCTCGTAGCAACCGAGGAGCACGGGCAAGCACTCAGAGTTCACTGGAAGAAAGAGCCCCTTTGCTTGTCCACTGGTGTATAATAAGGTGCCGGGACAAGTGCTTGCGTAACTTGGCTTTTCAGGGCGTGAATTGTGTGACAGGGGCAGGTCTGCGCCGTCGGTTCCGCCAGACAAATCGGCTGCCTCGGAGGCGGCCACAGCTTGTCTCGGGCTGAGCTGGGAAGCGCTAGAACGAATTTTCAGAAACAAACAAAAACAGAGGCTCTTTTAAGGACTTCCAAGGGTGTTGTGCAACTTGTTTAAAAAAATTAACTTTGCCCAGAGCACTGGGTCACTTGGAGGCTTAACCTCAGGAGGGAGAATTTGGGTGGGATCGGGCTGTTCTGCACCCCATCAGAGGTTTCACTTCTGAGTGTGAATCCAGCAATGTGGTTTTTAACCATTTGTTTCCTTGCAGACTTGTATGAAATTTCCAGTGTAAGCACCACACGTCGCTGTATTATCTGCACCAGCCATCTTGTTTCTGAAGAGGATATAATACTAATTTCCTTGTCACTTAGTTTTTCCCCGTGTATTTGGGCTCATTTGATGAATAGTGTTATAAATCTTCACGCAAGTCAGTTGGGTTTTGCTTCTTGCCTCCAAAAAGACGATGGAGGCAGCACCGATTGCTCCTGGAAAATGCACCGCTTTTCCTTCAGAGCTGCATGGAAATTCAGCTTCAAGTACAGAGGGTTTTTTCGACAAAGCATCTCAACCTTGTTTCAGTGGAAGTTTTGCAGCTGTCAGGCCATAAAAAGCTGAGATTGCTTAGTTTTGCCTTGTTCTTGTCCCCAGTGATCCTGATAAAATTTTGACAGAAATGTTTTGTGGATCTGGAAGACCAGTTTGTGGCGGTAAAGGAGATGCATGTCAACTGATCCAGCTGAAAGTGCTCCTACAACCTGTGCCAGTTCTCACACGTTGCGTTGCTCCCCCTGTATTTCGTGGCACCGACTCCTTTGTGGCTGCAGCCTGCCAAAATACTCATGAAGTCCCACATCCAATTCACCATCCTCAATCCTCCATGGGCTGAATGGGATCGAGGAAATTTCATTATCGGTTCTTAGCCCCTGGCCCCTGGGTGATGCTCGGGGAGTGTGCATGGGGGCTGCTCTGGGAGGTGGGACAGGGACAGGGTGAGACGCTTCCCCCGAGGAGCGTTGGATCTGAGGGTGTGCTAGGAGCTCTCACAGCAGGCGGGCTTGCTGCATTCCTGTGAAATATGGCCTTACAAGTCCTTGAAGGATTTATTGTTTTCCGGCCACTGCTGGATCTGGTCCGATAGTCTGGATATAGGAAGGAAATGACTCAGTTGCTCTACAGACAAGTGCAGCTTTGAAATTCAAAGAGGCAGGAGACAGCTGAGTGGCTCCAGCTCGGCCCCATCAAGAGCGGGGTCCCCGTGGGTCACTCGGTGCCAGCCCCTCGGACGGGGCAGAGCTGGGAGGAGGAGGAGGCTCTGCCCGGCAGTGGTCTCACTGTGAACTGGTCGAGGCACAAAACCCTCCTGCATGAGGACAGCAGGGAGAGCAGGTGAAGGCTGGGAGGAGGACGGGGGCTGCTGGCCCCCTCTCAGCAGCAGAGCAGCTGCAGGGCCCCACGCCTGCCCGGCCATCACAAATTGATTGCTGCCCTGGGGGCACAGCCAGGGGGTTGCAGGCAGGGTGACGGCTCTCAGGCTCACCGAAGGTTGCTTTCTGCCCACAGCGGGGTGGAGAGGGACAGGGATCCATGCTCTCCCCCAGCTCTGCCACTCCTCCCAGTCTCCTTCCCTCTCCCCGGCGTGGTCAGGAGCTGGGCGCTGGTCCCTGGTGTTTGTGTCCTGGTCTGAAGCCATGCAGGGATTTGCTACAGCAAGTGGAGAGAAATAGTAATCATTTCACGGGACAAGTGCAGGCTTTTGGGTTCTCTTACCCATCGAGGTGTCCAGTCCCTGTGCTGGAACTTGTAGCAGATGTCAGATGTGGGCCTAAGCAGATGCTTTTTCCGTCCTGTTACCAGCTTGCGTGGAGAGACAGAAGTTTAGAAATGACAGAAAGATACTTAGCAAAGAAACAAGAGTCAGCGTTAAAAATAAAGAAACAAGACAGCTTGTTTCATCTAGACAGAAGGGTTATTAAACAGGCTTGAATTAGTCAGTGATCTGCCAGAGCTCTGAAGTGAAAAGCAGGGCAGAGAAGCACGGAGCAGACGAGTGGGAAGAAGCCACGTTCTCAGGTGCACTTTGACATCCAGACTCTGCAGGAGAGGAGCCCGAGCTGATGGTGGGATGGAGCTGAGGCAGCTCCAGACTTTGGGCTCCTTGGCTGGAGCTCAGAGCCTGGGGTGGGGGACATCAGCCTGGCGGTGCTGAGCGCCCCATGGGCACCCATGCACGGGACCTGCTGGCCACCAGCCTGCGTCCCATGGCGGTGCACTCTGGGGTGGTCGCTGCCTGTCGTGTTCAGTAGCACCTTGGGAGGAAACGAGATGCCCGAATCCTGGGAAATGTGAAGCGTGTTAAGCCACTTTCAAAAATGCATCAAGCACCCCAGTGGTGCACTTAAAAGGGTAGGCAAGCAGGGGCTTCGAGAGGTAAAGTCACTTCCCTAATGTCATTGATAAAGCTGGTGTTGATTGCAGTTCATAGCAGGTACTTCCACCGAGACAGGCCTGACGAGGGCTGGTTAATGGTCCCTGAAGGGTTCTTCAGTGCTGTGCAGCTCTCTCCTGCATCAACCTGTCTGCTTCAGTTTGGTTGTTAACTTGAGGGCTTTTGCAGTTGCATTCTGCCTTTCCAAATCCATGTGATCCCAAGGGGTGGTATCTGGATGATAATTTCTGCCAGTTCTGCAGTGAGAATGCTGGTAGCTGCGATTTGGAGTGCAGCAGCGAGCCCTCCGTGCCCCTCAGCTCTGGTCGTGGGGATCACACACCAACTGAGCCAGTCCGTCCGTGGCCCTCCACTCTGCATGCTGCGGATCCTGCCTGGTGGTGCTGCCTGATGTCTGGCTGCCGGCCCTCCTAGTGGGGTAAGGGAAGGTACAGCGACGGGCAGCATGTGGCCTGCGGTTGTGTAGGTTCCACTTGGTGCTTATTGCTCGTAATCTGAAGAGATGATCCCGTTCTGGAGTGGCACTGAGTATCATAACCAGTAAACACCCCTCCAGTGGGGAAACGTGCCTGAATGTGCACGCAGGCAGTTGCATGCTCTTAATAATTTCAGTGCTGCTGGCTGAGTGAAATCTATAGCTGCACAGTTGGGGATTCAGCATCTTAGAACCTAATTTTAACAAATGTACAATTTCCTGGTTTACTTAGGTAACAGCACTGTGGCTACTGTGTAAATACATCTGGCTGCCGTGGGGAGTATTGGGGATAACGAACACCACTCGCAGTACGGGGCTGGCACAGCCAAAGGATTTCTGTTTCAGGATTTCTGTTTAATGGAGTGGCTGGGGACCCATTTAATTTGAAGCTGGGGTTCTTCACTTGCCTGTGGTGCACTTGGAGTGAGGCCAGGAGAAGCTGCTGCTTATTTTTCCTCCTCCAGTTCGGTGGCCGCTCTGTGTTCTTCCCCGGTGCTGCACTGTAATATTCTCCTGTAATAAACTGCAGCTGGATGTCACCTGGGGAGAGCGCTGGGCTGGGGCTCGGGAGATAAAACTCCTATCTTTGCCACAGGGACCTTTTGACTAGCCTTGGGCAAATCATTTAATCATTTAATCTGCTTGCAACTAAGGTCACCATCCGTTAAATTCTATTTTGTTGGTAATGAGGTCCTTGAATAACCAAACAATGTTCAGATGCGCCGGTGAAGCGGGGCTGGATCCACCTCAGTCCAGCAGGACCCGGGTAAGAAACTAGAAAAAGCACTTTGTGAGGGATGCACTGACACAAACTGCCTGGAGGAGCTGTGGGCTCTGCTTTTGGAGGTTTTTATCGACAGGTTAGAGAGAGATCTCTTGAGTGATAGTTATAGCTGCTCCTTGCAACAAGACTGGATTAGGGAATCGCAGCTTTCTGGCCACACATCTTTGATTTACTGCAATCCAAAGCCATGGACCCATTTACACGGGTTTTGGATGAAAGTGAGACTTCCCAAAACTTGAATAAACCAGCTGTGAAACTTATGAAGTGTTAAATTTCCCTTTGTGTCATACTTCAAGGCAACCAGGAGAGCAGGCGTCTGTTCTGCGGTGCGCGGTGGTATTGGCAGCCCCGGTTCTGTCCTTGGCGGCTGCATGGAGAATAAAGCCCTCTTTTCCCAGCACCTTCTCTATTGACGCAAGGTAATTTATAAGCTATTTCGCAGCAGTGTGCTTGAAGCTCGATAGCTGCCAGCTGTAGTTTCTGAGATAGCAGGTGTCAAGTATCAGCGCAGCGAGAAAGAGAGGTGTCTGATTTCTGCCACCTAGGTGTCCTGGGCTGATTAAGAATTTTGCTGGTCGTCTTTTGGGGCTGGCGGGTTAAATGTCTCCAGCTGCGATGCACAGCTGGCTGTACGCCGTGCCGGGGCTGCAGCTGCAGTCCTGCTTCAGAGTTGCCGGAGGAGCCCGTGCTCCCTCGGAGACAGTGACAATTTTGTCAGCATTAAGGCAACACCGCCTCACTGTGCTGCGGGGCTTCTCGAGCATCCTTGCGGTCAGAGATAGCTGTGCCCATGCTTGCTTGTCGCCGTTATCAGGGGAGAGTAGCTCTGCTCTGCTGAACAATCTCTGCTCAGAGCATTTATGAACACGGGCACAGAGAGGAGGCACGAGGCACTAAACCAGCCCCTTACACGTCCTTCACTACAGCGGTTTATGCCTGGTAACTCCCCTTTGATTTCAGAGCATTTCCTTTGATTGAACATGAGAACCTCTCATAGAAAAGCTTTATCCCCAGTTTGCAAGGGAAATGGCTTGTGCTAGGAGGAACGTGCCTTGTCCGGGTCTATTCAGCAAGTCTGGGAGGAAGCCAGGAGCACCGTGAGCCCTGGTCAGGGCGCTGAGCTGTCCGCAGTGCGGTTGCAGCACTGAGGCTTGCAGCGGTGCTCTCCTGGGTTTCTCTGTTTCTTTTCACCCCAGGCCTGTTGGGATCTGTGTGCTCAAAAGGGAGACTGGGGGAAGAGGTTGCTTATCCGGTATGCATTGTGTAAACAACATCCAAAGGCTGGACAATATGAACAAGTTTTGTGCAGAATTCATGCAATCGTGTTTGTTATCAGGGAAATGCCTTTTCGTGGCTGAGTTTCACTCTTCCCCTCCTCTTCCTTGTCCCAGGACTGGAGGAAGCAATTATCACAATGCTGTGTTTTGCCCTCCTAACTTGTTCTCAGAAGTCTGGTGAGCCCGTCCAACACCCAGGGGCTGGGGAGCAGGCGAGCAGCAAAGCAAGGGTGGGGGGCAAGAAGGTGGCTGCTGTCTGTAACCCAAGGGGCTTGGTGTGCATGTAATCCTTTGGGAATGGCTTGGTGTTTGCCCTCCCTGTGGTTCGGTAACTTCTGCTTTGCCCTCTGTCACTGAGGAATGCTGTGGATGAGGCTGGGGCTTGCAGCTTCTGTACTGTTGGCTGCAGAAATGAGGCTGGGGGCTTGTTTTCCCACAGAATCAGGTGTAAAAAGGTTTTTTCTCACCCTGAGTCAGGAGGGTTTTCAGGATGGAAGCACAGAGCCAAGCTTTGCTCTGGTGACACCTCTCCTCACTGGACACGTGTGCATTGCACCCGCAGTGTGTGTGAAGCACCCGTGGGCTGGCAGCGGTGTCCCCGCCACCAGCCAGCCCTTGCCAGAGCTGCCGGGCACCTCTCTGGTGATTTACAGCCTGCTTTTACTGTTGGAGCAAAAACCTTCTAAAAATAAAGAAAAGGTGCTGGGAGTCCTGGTCATTGCTTTATGTTAGGGAGATGTGATTACTTCACACTGAGCAGGCTGGGGCAGGGCTCTTGTGCCAGGGCTCGGCAGCGGGGACTTCCCCGGGTGCTAAGAACCAAGCAGGCAGGGCTGTGACCAAACCCCAGGTCTGTGCTGGGAACTTCCCAGCGTTCGCTGATGCACAGATCAGACAGTTTGGCTCAGATCTGTTGTCTAATTAAAACAACAAAACCTTATTAATTATTGTGAGGTCTTTTTCCACGGCTGACAAATGTCCTGAGTATCACGTCTTTGAAGGAGATGCAGTGATTTATCACTGCAACAGCTCTAATGGCTGCAAATATTTCATACAAAGATTTCTGATGGGCTCCAGGAGGGAAGCAGAGCAGGAGTGTTCTCACTTCCACCAAGCGGACAGCTCTCTGCTTTTTTCCCCTCATTTTGGATGACAGATACTGTATGGGGTCAATGTGAAAAGGAAGGATCAGGCTGGTGCAGGGGTGAGGTTGTTCCAAAGGGTTTGCTCTTGTGTTTTTAGTTTATATAGTGCAGCCTGCCCTTTCGGTGACCCTTCCTATAATTCTGGGGGGTTTCTGGCAGGCTGGTGACCTGCAGGGGAGGTCAGGGGAGCGAGCCAGGCTGCTGCCCTGCTCCTGGCCTCATGGCAATGAATCTTACAGAGCTATAAAAAGCAGAAAGGGCAGAATTCACCTCCAGCTTAGAAAATAATCACGGCCCTCTTCTCCCCGCGCTGCCAGCCCTGCCATTTCTCACGAGGCTCCGTTGTGTGAGACAGCTCCCCAAACCTGCCTGGTCCCGGGGGAGCATGCTGAGTTTTGTGGTGTGCAGGAGACATTCGGGGGTGCTGGTACACCTGGTGGGTGCTGGCTCAATGTGCTCACCACGAGGCTTGGCACCAGATGAGCCCTGCAGGAGCAGAGGTGAGCCACGTGCTGGAGCAGGTCTCGCTGGGCAGCACGGAGCTGGGGAAGCGCCTGCAGCACCTCTGAGACTGGGTGCGTGGCCAGGCAGGGGACAGCAAGGTGCTGCCAGGTGGCACTTGGGGACCCTCGTGGGGGTGACAATGGGTGTCAGGCTGTGAGCAGCTGTGACCTTGATGGGAATGGGGCAGAGGGAACAGAGCTGGCTGGGGGCTTGTGTCTGAATTACTGCCTTGGAGAGCAGCCCTGCCCCTGAGAGGAGATAGCAGTGCCACGCAGAGAAGGCAGCTGCTGCACTGATGACATCAAAATTGTTCCTTTGATCCGTCATTTTCCACAGGAGATTCTCTTCTTTTTTATTTGGCTTTAATTTCCTTTTTTTTTTTTTTTCCATGTGCATAAAATACAACTAACGACAAACTGTGGTGTCTGTGAGTGACTGACAGCTGAAATAAGAGAAATGACTAATCGTGCCTCCTGAAGCCCTGTCGCATGGAGATTAAATGAGCCCTTTTTTCTTCCCCCCTCAATGAGAATCATGGGCATTTGAATAATAATATTATAGTCTCCATTAGGATGACAGTGGGGGAAAAAAAACGGCTCAGACCTGTGATTATTCCTTCAATCTAATAATTATTTAAATACCAGATAACTCCTTTCAGCCTAATTGAGGCCTTTCAGCTGCTTGGGTTTATATTGTGTCCCTGAATTTACTCTCTCTTTTACCTTGCGTTACTAATAGCTTCAGATTGCTTTTAAAGCCATATTTTAAACTCACTTCCAAAAAAAAAAAAAAAAAAAAATTAATGGCCCAATAGTATTAAGAGCCAGAGTTAAGAACACCTACTCTCTCCTTTCCCTGGTGTTTAACTCTCCTGCCATGCTTTGCTATCCCCGACCTCTGCCCTAGGTTTTCCTCTGGTGCTCTGTGTCATCCCGACCCCATCCTGTGCCACACGTGTCCCCCTGTGTGCCCTGTGCCACCCGTGGGCCGGGCTGTGTCCTTGTACCAGCTCCTTTGGGCAGGGGAGATGTCAGCTCACGGCCATGCTCTGTCACCTCCAAATGATGTTTGAAAGCATGGGTTCTTCTTCCTGGACGACCTGTCCTGCTGCCAGCAGTGGCTGCTCCCAGTGCCCTGCCGCCCCCTCGTTGTAAGGTGCTGTGTGTGAGCTGGACCTCAGCGGACCTCTGCACCGCGAGACGGGCTCGTGCTTCTGGGCTGTCTGCAAGGGGAAACGCAGCTGGGAAAACATAAAGCTGCTGCCATCCATGTGAAGCTCTTGTCCCATGCATACGTACAAAAGAAAGATCTTTAATTTCTGTTTGGCGCTGTTCTTTTCTCATTTTGGAATGAAACCACTCTTTCAAAAATGTGAAAGTAGGCGAACTGCTGTGTCCAGATCTCTCCAACAGTCTCTTGGTTCTCTGCAGAATTTCCTTTCCTTTCTGAGCTTCCCTTGAGTCCCAGAGCCCTCTGTCCCACAGCTCCTCGGTGTCCTGCCTTGGTCACTAGGCTGTGTTCCCAAGGGCAAAGCTGCACAAGGTTGTGGGCCCTGCTGTGGGCACCAGCAGCCCTCTAAGCACGGCCTTGGGAGCTGCTTGCTTGTTGTCCTTCTGGAAGCTTCTCGGGGCAAAGACCAGCTTCAGGGTGCTCCCCCAGGAGCTTGGTAAGGAGAGCAGGGGAGGCTGAGCCGCGGGGCAGTGGTCACTGCAGTGCCACCCTGGGACCCCCACTGTCACTGCAGCAAGAAGAATGTGGCTGCGTTTGGGTGGGAGCTGGCAGAAGTAGAAATCAAGAAGCTGAAAATAAGAAGCAAGCAGCCGGGGAAATGTATCCCTGAGCAGAATGAGAAACCCATTATCGTGCTCCTTCCCCTGTCTTGTCAGTGATACTGAAACGTGCAGTGCAGGGACAGAGCTCCTTTGTCACCTTTCAGAAACACCCGTCTCCAGCTCCCGGCGTTAACAAGCCTAAAGAGCGGCCATTCAGTGACACTAGCTTATGAGCTAGGTGTAGGTTTTCAGCAGCGTGAATTATTTTAAATACCAAAACGGAGATCAGCATCAATCAAAGCGGAGGCTGCCGACAGCCCCGAGAGCTGCGCGTGGGGCGCGGGAGGGAGCAGCCTCCTGTGTGCGGCGCCAGGCGGGTGAGGGCAGGCAGCGAGGACTGATCCAGGAGGGGTGCGAGTGAGGGAGATGTGATCCCTGTTTTCTAAGGTTTTGCTGTGGTTTAAATCACGTACATCCCCATACAAGCTTCCCCCTGGCTTGCAGAGCCACAGAAGAGGGCAAGAGGGAAGGTGGCGCATCCTCTGCATCGTCCCAGGGCTGGTGTGACCCTGCGGTGCTGTGCGGTAGTGGAGAGCGTCTGTCCCCGAAAGATGAGATGGATCCCAAAATCATCCATCCTGGCGCATGTAAGGAGTGCAAAATCTGGGCTAAAGGAGAACTTTGTGATAGTTTTCTGAATCCAGGTTGTTGAATGCATCTGTGGTGATGAGCAAGGCTGAGGTTGAGCTGGGAGCCCAAGTCAGGGTCAGCAGCAGGTTTGGAGATAGTACCCAGGGGAGATGCAAGCCAGTGACTGCCAGGCACATTCCTGCTGCCAGGCGAGGTCCCCAGCCCCTGTGCAGGGATGTTCTGGGGACTGATGTGTGGTGCCCACCTGCAGTGAGCACTGAGCAGCTTCGCCAGCTGTGGCCTTGCTGTGTTTCAGGGTGCTCAGCTGGCAGCGCTTCCAGCAGGTTTGCAGGAGCCCAGGGAGGTGCAGGTAGCGTGTGGCTGAGCTGGGAACCAAGCATGGGATGGTCCATGCCAGATCCTCCTTGCACGAGACAGACACAGAGACACATAGTTTGCATGGGCTCCAATGCCTGTTGTTAGCAGTTTGCCCTCTCGGTGGAGGTGCTAAATGCCGAGCAGAGCAGGCAGAAGGGTTCCGAATGTCCCGCTGAGCAGCTACGGTATCCTTGTGTGTGTGTGCTGCCCGGAAGGGCGGACGAGGAGCTCGCTGTAAACATGCCTCTCACAGCTGAGGCCGGCACTCGTTTCCTAAGGAAATTCCAGGCTCGTGAGTCCTGGCTCGGCCTGCCGGCTGTCGGGCAGGCAGGAAGGGGCAGGGGCCAGCGGGCTCCGGCACCCTCCCAGCGCCTGTGACTGCGTGGTGGTGGTGGGGAAAGGTCCAAGGTGCCGGCGGCTCCGAGCTGGGGCTGGGCATCACAGCTAAAGGAGGGCAGGGCTCTGCTGACCCCGTCCTGCTGCATTAAGGGTGATGTTGGGGTAACGCTTGGGTGTGTGCCCTTCCCTGAGTGACCGGAATAGACAGAAGGGGATGAGCCGTTTTCAACATGGAGCGCTTGCTTTAAATGCCTGTGTAGTCTCTCTGTGGCAGCAAGAGCTCTAAAGCATCCTTAGGTTATTACCTCTTACAATTGACCCCACGGTCTTCACCTCTGCCCAAGACCATGTCTTGTACTGCTGAATTGCTCTCTGTGATAATTTTGGGTGGCTGGTGGTGGGAGGGAATTTAAGGACCATATAAAATGTTTTCCCCAAATTGACACTTTCCATTAAATAATAATAATGTCTTCCATGCCTCTTTGCCATGGAGATTGTGGGCAGAGTTATCCAGCTCAAGTCTTATTCCTTCGCCTTGTCCTCACATTCTCACCCAAATGGCCATGTCATGCAGAGGAAACCCTTCTGATGGTTATCCATGGAGCTGTTAGGAAGGGCACAGGGACAGTTTGCTTGGCATGTGTCTCTGGGACACTGTCCAAGCTGCTTTGCATAGGTTTTCACGATCACCTGGAAGTTTTGTTAGAGCAGGAAACTTGTCCGAGCTTCCCAGACTAGTAGGTTCTCCCCTGCACGCGGTGCTGCTGGCTGCATTTGCCTCTCATCTACCTGCTGTGTGCCTCCACCCCAAATCAGCTGCTTTTCGGCAGCAAAGTGCCTTCCTTGTAAAGGCTGAGAAATGCTGCTGCCTGAAAAGCACCTGCACAGGTACTGCTGGCTTGGGGGAGTGGTGGAGAGGAATTCCTGATGGCTTTGATGTGTGCATGCTCCCTGCGCTTGCCTGCATGAGATTTTTTTCGCAGGTTTTCAAATTAAGTCATAGAGGATTTAAAGGTAGAAAACACCTCTTATTTCCTCTACTGCTTCCAACAACAAACCCTGCAGGAGACATCCTTTTAGCCAAGATTGCAGATTGATGGTTGGGTGTGTGAACTGCGGGCTTTGTCTTGGGCTGAAGCTGCTTCTCCCCTCCCATGGCTGAGCAGAGCACTTTATGAACAGCTCAACCACGTCACAAATTAACACGCAGAGCCTGAACCAAGTGGCAAAACATCAAGCCTGAACCATTTACCAATAAGTAAGGAGTAATTCTTGTTGGGCTTAGAGATGTCCTCACTTTATCTCAAGGACTGTGTAATTAGAAAGCCTCCTTTGAATTTTATCTGCAGGCACACTGGGTCTAATCCTTTGCTCTGTCTGGTTTTCTTCTCTCCCCTAGAACCATGTGAGGGACGTTGCTGGGGCACAGGACACGCGCGGGGAACACGAGCTTTGCCTTTCCCAGGATGGATCAGAGGAAGAACTGGCCTCGGGTACCGGACTCCGATGGCTGGTCGGTGGCTTTGCTCTGTCTCTTCCTGGCATCGCTGTCCCGAAACGTGTCCGGCAGCGCCTTGTTCAGCACTTTCCACTCGGAGAACCGGGACTGGACTTTCAACCACCTGACTGTGCACCAAGGTACCGGAGCCGTTTATGTGGGAGCTATCAACAGGGTTTACAAGCTGTCGGGTAACCTGACCATTTTGGTGGCTCACAAAACTGGCCCCGAGGAGGACAATAAATCCTGCTACCCGCCCCTCATCGTGCAGCCATGCAGCGAGATCCTGACGCTCACCAACAACGTCAACAAGCTGCTGATCATAGACTACTCTGAGAACCGGCTGCTGGCGTGCGGCAGCCTCTACCAGGGGGTCTGCAAGCTGCTGCGCCTGGACGACCTCTTCATCCTGGTGGAGCCCTCGCACAAGAAGGAGCACTACCTCTCCAGCGTCAACAAGACGGGCACGATGTACGGCGTCATCGTGCGCTCGGAGGGCGAGGATGGGAAGCTCTTCATCGGCACGGCAGTGGATGGGAAGCAGGATTATTTCCCCACCCTCTCCAGTCGTAAGCTTCCCCGGGACCCGGAGTCTTCAGCGATGTTGGATTATGAGCTCCACAGTGACTTTGTCTCATCCCTCATTAAAATCCCCTCAGATACCTTGGCCCTCGTGTCGCACTTTGACATCTTCTACATCTATGGCTTTGCCAGTGGCAATTTTGTGTACTTTTTGACTGTCCAGCCAGAGACCCCAGAGGGTGTCTCCATCAACTCTGCCAGTGACCTCTTTTACACATCTCGCATCGTCCGTCTCTGCAAGGACGACCCCAAATTCCACTCCTACGTCTCCCTGCCCTTCGGCTGCGTCAAGGGGGACACGGAGTACCGCCTCCTGCAGGCAGCCTACCTTTCGAAGCCAGGAGAAGTGCTGGCCAGGTCCCTCAATATCACGGCCCAGGAGGACGTCCTCTTCGCCATTTTCTCCAAGGGGCAGAAGCAGTACCATCAGCCACCGGATGACTCCGCGCTCTGCGTCTTCCCCATTCGCACCATCAACGCCCAGATCAAGGACCGCCTGCAGTCCTGCTACCAGGGGGAAGGCAACCTGGAGCTCAACTGGCTGCTGGGGAAGGACGTCCAGTGTACCAAAGCGGTAAGGATGCCCTTGCAGTTGACTCTTGTAGCCCTGTGGTATACGGGTTGCAGGATAGGATGAATATTTCCATGCCTCACTTTCCCCAAACATAGGATAGATGTAGCAGTCCTTTTCCTTTTCAATCCCTATTGTTATCAGGCAGTCAGTGATGACAGTGAAAGGAAGGATGGCACTGAGGCAGACAAATAAAGGTGTGCTGCTTGTCGGAAGGGTTTGCTGTTCCCTGCCTTGGGCGCTGGGAGCCAGAGGAAGGCTCTCACCCTTCCCGCAGCAGGGTGGTGGTATCAGCAAACCAACAAGGTAAATACAAATGACAGTGGCATCTTTTGTGGTTTCCTTCAGCTGATTTCTTTAATCTTGATCACATGCAGATTGTTCTAGGGCTGACTTGAGAATCCCTGGGGCCCTCTTTTGCCAAGCATATTAAGTTTGGCTGCTGGGAGGAGATAAATGTGTAGGTTAAATGAAATGAAAGAAGGAAAGGAAAACGCTGGCTTGTGCAGGGGAGAGTTGTCCCATCGCGGCTGCGGCTGAATGTGTCTGAGCCCTTGGCAGTTGCTGAACGTCCCTTGGGAGAGACCGCTGAGACCCCTCGGGGATCTGCTCTGGGGGCTGCACTCCCTGCTGCTGGCTGGGAGAGGGGGAAATGCCCCATGGCCCCACTCTCCCCACTGCCTGCTCCTGTGCCTGGGATCCTGGCTGTCCAGGGCTGCTCCGTGCCCTGAGTTTCGCTCACAGCTGCCTCAAATCTTCTCTTTCCAGCCCGTTCCGATTGACGACAATTTCTGTGGGCTCGACATCAACCAGCCCCTGGGCGGCTCGGTGCCAGTGGACGGGGTGACGCTCTTTACCTCCAGCCGGGACCGGATGACTTCTGTTGCTTCATACGTCTACAACGGCTACAGCGTGGTGTTTGTGGGGACTAAAAATGGCAAGCTGAAGAAGGTAAGGTTATTTCTGTGGCTTCGGAGAGCCAGGATCCACTTTTCTTTGCTATTGGGAATATCTGATACCTGTGGCTGTATCTTATCAGTATTTCCCAGTGTGAAACTGGGAGCTAGAAGGGAGCAAAAATAAGAGGGCTTGGGTCAGGGCACGAAATGATGAGGATGCTCCAGAGCATCCCTGCTGTCGGGCTGGGAGCAGCCCCTTGCTGTGCTCACACCACCACCTTCCTTCAGCAGCAGGTGAATGCAGGTCTCAGCACCGGCTGGCTCTTCACACGCTGCCTGTCTGTATGCTACAGTCCTAGCCTGTTTGTTTGTTGGGTTTTGCTTTGTTTTTAGCATTTGATCATTCAGAGAACTTGTGGCGTGTGTTGGTGGGGCTGTTGCAGAAATTACCAGGGCAATAACGGGCTGGGCCAGGCAGAGGGAAGTGAGGAGCTGGCTCAGTTTGTGGAATGCAGCCAAGAGAGCAAACCTCAGTGAACCATGTCCAGAGGTCTTGGATGTTTCCCTTTTTGTGACACTCCAATGGAAATACTGCAGTAGTTTTGAGTTGGTTCATAGCAATACTTCTGCATTTTGGGTAGAAAACAGCACGAGAGCTTTTGGGGTTTGCTTTGGCGATGGCAATCTGATGGTGGCAGATTTTGGGCCATGGAATGGGTTAACTTGGCTGCACTTGGAAACCAAGCCGCAGGGCAAAGTCCTCCTGCTCTGTGCCTCCCTCTTCCCCCAGACAGCTGGATGACTGATCCACCCTGGAAGATAAAATTCCTTACCCTTTGCATCACAAAAGCTGGGGCTAGTAGCCCAGGGCTAAGAAAGTCTTCATGCTGTTTTCTTCTCCCAGCAGCAGGAGCTGGGGGACTGCTGAGTGGGTTTTAAGGTTCTGGAGCTGAATTGGGATTTTCCCCCTTCTATTTCCTCCAAAGTGCTCTTTAGTAAGTGGGCTACTAAGGCTGGTCTGGTCAGTCACCCATCTGTTGAGTGTGGTCCTCAGAAGTTCTATATTGCAACTGAGTGTGGAAATGGCCTTGGGGACATGGAACTGGGACCAGCTGCTGGAGAGGCCCCCCCTTGATGTGCTTCTATCACAGCTGCAGCTGGAAGCCAGCTCCTCGGTGTGTGCAGGCACTGGGTCCAGCCCCAGCAAAGCCAGCCTCAGAGATGTTGCTCTGGAAAGCTGAGATCCTTCAAATTGCACTAACAAGTAAAAGACAGCACTTGGTGAACCTGCTAAATGCAGACCCTGCTCCCCCGTGCCATGGAAAGAGTTAACAAATGTAATCAACAGCAGGTTGTTAATTTTTTGTGTCCTTAAGCAGCAGGGAATTTCTTCCTCATCTATCCAGGAAGATACAAGGACGGGCAGATACTACACTTGAATGTCTGCATCATTTTAATTACATCAGTTCATTAATATTCATTCGGCACTTTACAAGTGCTGAGCGGTAGTAAATTAGGTGCCTCCCTGGTGCCTCTCAGCTGCACCCGGGCAATGCTGAACGTGGGGGAGAAGGGGCACGAGCAGAGCCTCCCAGCCCCTGCGCAGCCGCACAGGGAGTGCCGGGTTCTCCTGGCCGAGGGGATGGAAGAAGCACCCTCAGCATATTGCAGATGCATATGCTACCAAGCTGTGCAGGCTGCCATGCTACTTGCTGTTCAGTGTTTTGGGGGCAGTCGGGGAGGTGCCTCATTTAGAGGCAGTTAGAGCAAACAGCTTGTGCCTGCACACTAGGTATTTACTGTAGCGTTGCATTAATGATGTAGGATTACAGAAAAAGTGTTCTCTCCAGCAGGGTTTAATTCCTTGTGCTAGTCTACATTGAAGACCCACTTAAACACCTACCTTTCTGATGCAAACTTAATCTATTTATGCCCATCCACTTCACTGCTTTGGGCAGGAAGGGGCTGGGGGAGGAGGGATGTGGGGATGGTCCAGGCTGTACCTGCTGTTGGAGCCGGTGGTGAACAGGTGCTGAGAAAATTGGTTCATGTCTCCAGCGAGTCTGTTCCAGGCGTTTGCTACAGTCAGCCTTCTGTGGCATCTGCCAAGCACCTTCTCGACATGCATCAGCATGGTGTGCTGCTGCTCAGCCCCGTGCCTCCTGTTACCGTATCACTGCCCTGTCCCGTGCTGCAAGGGGCTGGGAATGCTCTCTGTCTTCTGGTCCTGTCCACGCTTTCAGTAAATCTGTTCCCTTTTGGCATGTGGGGTTATCTTTTATGCGGCCTAAGAGGCCGTGTGAAGCAGGGGGAGCAGCTTTGCTGTGAGCTGTGGGGCTCCTGGGGCATTTGTTGCCCTGGTGGTCCCTGGATCCGTGCGTGCTCCACCGCCAGACGTGTCCAGGAGGGCGCGGGATGCTCAAGGCTGTAAACGTTTCTGTCTCCCCTTCTCTGTATGTGAAATGAGGACAGTAAAAATGTACATACTTCTGTAAGTGCCAGAGATTTACAGATAAACACCTCTCCTCCGTCTCACCACCCTGCACATCTACCTACACAGCGATGTCTGAGAGCTGCGTCATGCCTATTCCCTCTCCCGCAGTTGTTGATTTACTTTGGAAGGGAGCTGGTGGCTCAGGCTGGGATTTCAAAGAAGAGACTTTTGTGTAGCTGCAGGAAAGAAGTCAGGGAGCCAGCTCTGAAATCTCTTACATTTGTCTGTACTTCCCCCATGAGAGCTCATTGCTGAAAATGCCGCGTTATCTCACTGCTGTCCTTCCCGTTACCCACTCACCTGCCACATCCCCCTGGGGGGCAGCTGCCGCTGCAGCCTCTGCCCCGAAGGAGCCGGATGCTGAAGGTCCCCAAGGCCCCTGTTTTTTCCCAGCCCTACCCCTTTCTCTGTTTCATGGGGTGTGTTTGAAGTGCCCTTCTCCAGCCCCAGCAGGGGCTGGGACCTGTGTTGTGCCTCTCTCAGCCACCTCGCCCAGCCAGTGCAATAGCGTGTGCACCTCTCTGCCCTGTCCTTGCTAAAGGGAAAAGAAAGAGTCAATAGATCCATTCATCATTCAAACCCTGTGCCTGCGGAGGAATTTGCTCACATAACACTGGCTCATCCAGCCTGACAGCCTGCCATGGGATTTGCCTTGGGCAGGGGGTGCTCAGTGCCTGTGGCCGCCCAAGGGGCACGTGCTACAGGATCCCTCCTGGGGCTGCACCCTGTGCACGAGGCCCCATGGCACAGGAGATGACTGGGCAGCCTGGCTCCGTGGCAGCCTGGTTTTGAGAACTACCGACCCTCAGCAGTTTTCTCTAAGTGGGTGAAGAGCAAATGTGCTGATGAGGCTGTGACCTTCTGGATAAAGCACGGTACGCGGGGTCCTGCTCTCTCCGCAGCTTGGTGCTCTGGCTCTCCTGCAAAGAGCTCGGCTTTGTGGCTGAGGGAGCAAAGTGGGTAATGGGATCATATTAGAGATGTAACTGCTCAGAATTGTGGCTTCCTGCAATAAAGCAATTTTCATCGAGCAAAATTAGAAGAGACATTAATGCAACAGTTAACAGCAACTAACTGCTGGGGGGAGATGTGTCGGCTTGCTTGCTCTGTTTATGGGCTTTATACAATTCCATCAATATTGATGTGTGATGCCTTTGATTTTGACACTAATCATTGCTATGAATTAAATTTGCAGCCATATAATTAGGACTGCTATTAATAGGGCCTCAAGCTAAGCACTGCTGCGTTAGTTGTCTTTTTCCTGATGGAAAACGGCATCCACGGAACTCAGTTAATGCTTGCCTGGTAGATGCTGAGACTGATGTGAAAATTATACTTGCTATATTTAGAGGGGCTCATCTGAAAGGCAGATGAATGGGAAGGGTCAGACTCTGAGGTTTCCTGAAAACTGCACTGGTTTCACTCGTAAACTTCCTAGGAGTTCGCTGCTTTTCTCTTCGGGCGCAAAGGCTTAGTGGGAGAGAGCAGGATTGCAGGCAGAAAAGAGTAAGCCTCGGTTGTCAGGCCTGAAGGGCTGCTATTGCAAGTGTTGTTCTTGTTTTAGCTGCCTTGTGCAAATCTTTCCGTTTATTTCTCCTACCCAATGCTGTTTCAACTCTCTGTCCCTGTGCGTGCCCAGTTTCATCTCAGCAGGCTGAGCACAGTGGCTGGTTGGCAGCATGGCTCACCACTAAAAATCAATCTTGTATCTCATCCCAAGAGGTGTGTTTCTTATTAGATCTAATAAATCAGTGAAGTGCTCTTCATTCAGCTTGTCAATGGAGGACATTGTTTGTGATCAAGAATAAATAAATGTCTCTTCTATGTCTGACAGTGCACAGTCCAAGTATTATTTTGCCATCATGCTGTTTATGCCTGCTCTGGACAAATCTCAGTTCCTGCAGTGGCTCGGAGCCTCGCTGTGCCTTGGGAGGTCTGGGACATGCTTCCAGCAGTGCCTGAGTTCCAGCTATCCAGGGCAGGCTCAAAGGCTGCTCTCTGTGTCCAGAGATTGCTTCTACAAAGCCAAGTGCTCTGCGTTGGCTGTCGTCAGTGTCCTTGGTGTTAGAAACAAGAACTCAGGAATGGGGGTTGGTTATTCCAGGTGCCAGGAGGTGAAGGGGATGGTGTTTGCATCTCAATTTGTGCCTGATCCTCCTGGACAAATGGGGTCAGTCACTGTCCTATGCTACTGTAGCACGCTGTCCCAGTTACTCTCGTCCATGGCTTGAATCAATTCTGGCGTGCAAGGTCACCTGCGAGGAGCTGGTTGGGATCTGTCGGCAGGAAAAGTGCTACAGAAAAATATGTAGTGCTGTGCCCAGTTTTCACGTTTGGAAATGGGATCTTGCCTACCTTCTGAATGCCCAATGCATGGTGCGTCATGCTGTCTGTCCTTGCTTTCGGTGAACCCCCCGTCATTGCAGGGGACAGTGATAACTGATGGGCTGACACAGGTAGGGGAAAGGCGAACTTCTGAGTGTATTGTAATGTCTTCGTATGCGATGGTTTTATTCAGCTTGGATGATTTAATTTGTTCCATTAGTGGGAATAAAATAGATGTTTCACAATGAAATATATGTCCAGACCTGTCCTTATCTGACTTCATTCTACAGATAGTTATCTCATCCTTTTAATTTATCCTTAATTATCTCCTCCACGCACATTCTTGGAGCACTTTAGGAAAAAAGTCAGTTGCATCAGTGTGTAGAGAAGCCAAGAGGACATCAGGCTGTTATTGAGCAGATGAAAATCGTCTGCTCACAGCCTCTTTCCCGAGGAGTTGCCCAGCACTGGCTGTCAGCTGCAGCTCAGTGATCCGTCTGTCACGAGGACGCAGACCTCTGTGTCCCAGCAGAGGTGGTAGGCAGCAGGTGATTCTTCATTAAGCTTTATAATTGAAAGATCTGAGAAACAAGGCTCTGTTTCTTGCCCTTGGACATGAAATAAGGGGCATTTGGCATTATTTGCTTGTGATTTGCTGTGGTGCGGTGGGAGAAGGTACCCCAGCCTCAGGCAGGAATTCCCCTTCGTGTGAAAGGGGGTCTCAGAGCATGGCCCTGGCAAACAGGCAACTGATCAGTGCCTCCAAAATGCCCAGAATTTTTAGTAGCCAGAAGCTGGAGCCTTACTTTATAAGTGGAAGTTGTGCAAGGAAATATAAGAAGTCCCTTTGGACTGTAGTTTTGATGGAACAGTTCAGGAATGTCCCTGCGGCCCCTTAAAGACATGAAATTGGGCCTCTCTTCTCCCAGCGCTGCTTCCCTCCTTCTGTTATCTGTTGCCTGGCAGAGTAAAATTTGAAGAAAAAAAAGAGATTTTGAGATGTATTTTATAGCTGCTGGAGAGCTAAGGGGCAGGACATGCTATGTGAAATCGAGCCAGGTGGGCTCGGAGTCTGCTTTCATCCGTTTCCTGGCTCAGGCGATGACGACTCTGGTTCTTACTCACGTTCAGGCACCTTGAAAAATCAGCTTGAAATCTGGAGTGCAGCAATTATGTTTTATTCATCTCCAAACAAAGTGGAGCTAGTAGAGGCTGAAAGCAGCTTGCCTCTGAAGGCTCACCAGAGCCTCAAAGGCCGGGAGCTGCAAATGCTGTTTTCTCATGAAGAGCTCTTGGTGTAGGTTCTGCATCTCTGGGGTTTGGTCCTGGCCCTTTCTTCAGATGCTCTTATTGATTGTCCTGAGCAGCACAAGAGCAGGACAAGCTCTTGTAGCCGTGCCCGTGAAGTTGGTTCTCGCACTTGTGCATGTGTTGTTGTTTTTTTTAACGTGTTTAGAAGATGTTTAATCCCCACACCTTTCGTAAGAAGGGGTGTTACCTCCTTCATGAGGATGAGGTGAGGCAGAAGTTACTTTTCCTCCAGTTCGTGCTGGAGGCAGAGCTACATTTTTCTGTATTTCAATAATGCATTTCTTGTTGGAGTCATCTTAGTGAAAAACATCAGGAAATACCAAACGACTTTGTGAATTCATGGCACTTTTTCTGACTGTTCGTTGCTTTCCTCTGGGTGTCAATCTGAAGAACTTGCTGTGTGCTGGATGTTTTCTTGGCAGGGCTGGACTTCTGCCTTTCCATTTGTGAGTCAAGAAGCTCGTGCTTTCCTTAGGGTATAAGTTTTTCTGCAGGCTTTTACAATCCTCACTGGGGTCAAAATAACATGAGTTCTGGTCCATTTGTAAGTTCTTAAATCCCCGCGTGGCAAGAAATGCTGTGAGAAGACCATGCTGTGTTGCCTCTGTAAAGGCCTCCTTGGCACAACAGGACCGAATGTGGAAAACACAAACACAGCAGGAGAGGGGGAGGCTGCAGGCAGAGCCCCCGCGTCTGCTCTCAGCCCCCGATCTGCTGCACAAGGGCTGGGCTTTGGGGACAATCACGGAGCAAAATGCCCCGTGGAGGTGGCATTGCCGTGGCCCATGGCTGGGCCTGCAGGTAGGCTTCCCCTTGTTCCCCTGACACACTCCTCTTCTGATACGTTTTTCAGTTGCACGCTGAAGTTTACTGCCCATTGTTGTTGCCGTTGCTTTCTGCTGCTGGCCAGAGCAATGACAGCGTTAGTGAGGCTGTAAAATATTGCAAGGCTTGCGAAGGCAAATCCATCACTTGAATGCCTGCCCGCTATTTATGGGTGTGCCGGGCAGGTGTGGATTGGATGTGGCCAGTCTCTGCATTAGCATGAGTCCATTACGCCCGGCGTGATGCATAGTCTCCCCACCTCCTCCTCCTTTTATTACTGCCTTTTCATTGCTGCGGGGATGCACGGAATGGCAGATGCCTACATTTTTCAGGTCTTCAGGGAGTTCTTTGCAGGCAGCCCAGCCCAAGCAATAAAGAGGGAGATGAAACCACCCTGTGCTGCAGGAGGCTCCGAGAGCTCAGCAAAGAGCAGGCACAAAGGGCAACAAAATGCGCGTCTAAATGTGAGTGCTGTTTGAGGGCCAAAAGATTGTGTTGTGATGTCTCCTTCTTCATCAGGTGTGTCCCAAAGAAGCCTCCAATGATGCTAATTATGCAGGAAGGGAGTCACATCTCATGGCTGGGGAAGAGGAACATGGCACTGTGAGGTGCGAGTGTTTGTGCTGTTCTTCTCACTTCAGCCACTAGTTTCAGTGAGCTGATCTGACGTTGAATACATTACTCCAGCTTGCAGCTTTCTGCTCTACAATCTGAATTTGCACGTTGTGATTTACAGCCCCGTGCAGCGGCAGTAGCAGCAGTTTGTCACATGCCCGTGTCCCACCTGGGCTTTGGTGAGCCCCAAGGACACTGAAAGGACCTGTGGTCTGGTTGTGCCCTGCTCCCCGCAAGGGCAGCGCTGAGCTGGGGCAGCTGGAACGAGCCCACTCTGTCCCATCATCAAGGGAGGAAGGTGGAGGAATAATTGGCTGAGCAGGGATTTAAGATTCTCTGACACACGCATGCAAACAGGAAGCTGCAGACAGCACAAGTAGCCTGGGCAGGCCTGGAATAATTAGTAAGTGGCTTCACCAGAATTTGTCCCAGCACGCGCCTTCGCCAGGGCCCCCGTCACCTTCTGCTGGCTGCTCCTTCCCAGCTGGGTACATGCGTGTGCATCAAATAGATGCATGTAGATGAAAGTGATGTGTGTTTAAAATGAATGTACATATCATACAGCCTCGTTATTATACAGGGTGGGATTTTTTTTTTTTTTGTGGTAAGCTGCTAAATTATTTATTGTGTGCTGGGCTTTAATCTCATAAACCTGCCTGCAGGCCTTACGCAAAGCAGCCTGAACATCCTATAAAGCAGGGAGTCAGGCAGCACCGAGTGCTGCAATGACTGTAGGAGGTAATTGTTCACCTTACCTCAGCCTCCTCCTCCCCCTCATCAGCTCATTAAAAGCAGTAGGCCTGTTAAGTTGGTCATTGCCACTAAGTTAAGGAGCGATTTGCATTTGCTGCTTGGAGAGGATGCCAATCCCGAGATCCGCAGCAGTGGGAAGAACAAGAGCCAGTCCCTTGAGCTGCTCAAAGTAAAGAAGAAAGGGTGAGGAAGAGACACTCGGGTAAAACAAGGTCTTTCAAATAAACACCGCGGTGCCTCCAGCTGGGAGCACTTACCTTCCTGAGCGGCTGGGAGTGCTCGCAGCCTGCTCCCTCCCAGCTCTGAGTTAACATTTAGTTGACTAATGTGGTGTTTGCTTTTGCTAGTCATCCTGCAGCCAGTGGCTTATTAGTGGGAAAGCAGAGCATCCTTTTGCTTGCTTTCAGCTCTCGAGCCTCTTTGATGCTTTCTGCCTGATGCTCTTGAAGCTTCGCACTCTGAGAGACTGTGTCGCAAATGCAAGTGGGCACGTAGGGGAGAAGGGGTTATCCTGGTCTTGTAGGCTTAAATTAGTAAATGGCAATCAGAATAAAGAGAGTTCCCTCCTCCCACTGTGGTAAAAATTGAGTCCCAAATAGGTTTTCAATTAAAGTTTGTAATTTATTAAGCAAATAGAGGCAACCAAACAGCGCTGGGTGCACCGGGAGTCTCTGCTCCACCAAGACGCACCCCTCAGCCCCCATCAGGGGGCTGGTTTTTATGCTCCTAGACTAATACATATTCATCACTACTCCTAGAAAAGGCAGGGGTATTATAATTAGTTCCCAGAATCCAAACCCTCTCCGGACGCACGCGTATCAGTCTCTGGTCTTCCTGGGGGTCTCTTGTGCTGAAGGCTCGTAGTCTTCCTCCCAGGCTTTGTCCTTTGGTCGTCCTTCAACTCCCCCTTTCTCCTTATTTGGTGATCTCTTTGCCAGATTTCAGAGGCTTGGGCAGCGTCCCATGCAAAAGTCAGCAGTTTCATAAAAAAACTTCTTGGTCCTCTTATCTCCCAGACTCGAGTCTCAGTGTTCGCCCTTCAAACCCTCTATTTACACAAATTGCTGGACCCTTCCTTTGCATGATACCAGAACTATGTACACTAATCACTCTGTTTTTCTTAGATAGAAGGTTATATTTCATCATGTGGCCCTAGCATTGTTCCATACTGACACGAATCAAATGAACACATTTCACACCACCTTCTCCTTTCATTTACTAGCAGACCAGTTGCACTTCTTGGGGACAAGAAGTGCACTCTTGGGGCTAAATCATTCTGCAGAGCTTTGGAGCAAAGGGAGCGGGGCTGATCCACGGGTCTCCCAGGCTGCTGTGCTGCAAATCCCTCCTGTCCTGGGGGGTTCATCCCCTCCTGACCTCCTACAGCACCATCCAAGTCGGTTTTTGAGCCTGGCACATGCCCAGCTGTGTTTTGGTCAGGCTGGGACAGGGGGACAGCAGCACGTGCTCTTAGCGTACAGTTCCTTTATATTTCATTGTCGTTCTTTTGCTTCTGAACAAGGAGGTTTGCTTCTTGTGCTGCCCAGGAGGTTGGATGTCACAGCGATGAGGAGCGTTCTGGCACAAGGACATTTTCCTCAGGATGCTGGGGAGGTTTTTTCCTCGTGCTTTAAGAACCTGCAAAAGCCTCTGGGATAGTCTGTAAATGCATGTGATGGGATGAGCCAAATGTCTTTTTGTTCTTTGTTCCTCCAGTTTTCTTTTTGTGCTTTCTTTGTGCAGAGCCTTTCATGCTGGGAATTTTGTCTTGAGAAATAAATAATTAGAATAATCTGGAAGATATGGGTTGAGGGACAGGTAGAGTTGGAGAGAGCGAGGAGTTTGAAAGACTGGGGCAGGCTGCTCTGCCTGTGGTTTTCCTAGGGGGAGAGGGATAACGTTGCTCTCTAACTTCCCAGGGAGTTTGTTTGAAAATTGCTTTGTAATCCTAAGTGGAAAGAAAAGATAAATACTGAGCTTCGCTTGGGATAAATAGTTTTGTGTGCTATTTTGCAGTACAAAATGCATCCCACTGAATGGGGCGCAGCTAATATTTGCCCTTGATATTCCAGGGCTGCCAGCTCTAATGCCTGGCTCCTTTTCTCACTCTGGGAAGCTATTCAGGAACAGGACTGGGGAACTGCAGCCTATAAACTCTGAGGACTTAACTTTGGACTTACTTTCAGCAGTTCAAACTGGATTTACCTGTCCCTGCAAGAGGGAAGCACTGACCTTTAGAAAAGCTGTGGGGCTTAAATGATTGCAGCACCATCAGAGAGGAAGGCATCCACGTAACTAATAACGGCAAAGAGTTCGATATTGGTAGCTGAGAGGCAGTGATCAAACTCTCTGTGCGCCAACAGATTAACGAGGACTGGGAGTGCTCCTGCAAGAGGGAGCAGAAGCCAAGGGAAGCAGGAGAGGTTTGCAAAGCTGGAAGCAGGTTGTCCTGCCTGCCTCACTCATGAGTGCAGAGTTTGGGATGGGTCTTGCAATTCGGGTTTCACTTTGTGTTTTCTCCTCCTCCCCTGGCTCTGCCCATGAAGAAATGCCTGCTGCCGCTGTGCCTGGTCTCAGATATCTGCTGGGAAAGTTTCCAGGAGGGTCCCTCCTGCTGCCTGCATCTCAGCATCCTTCACAGGCAGTGACCGTATGGGACCTGGGGACTGTTCAGGCCCTGTGGGATGTGAAGTTAGCCAAAAGCAAACATAAAGCTGGGGGAACCCCGCTCAGCCGCTGGGGTTTGACTGGAGCGAGGCTGACACCAGTACAGTTCAGAGCCTGGATGGCCGTGCAAAAGGGACATCTGCAGAAACCATGCAGATACACAGCAAACAGCACAAAATGCCAGTTATGGGGCATGAGACCAGCAGCTCGATATTTGCTTGAGAAAACAAACAAGCTTAATGTTTTTCAAGTGTGCTGCATGGCAGCCGTGATTGCCGAGAAACCTGTGATCAGAGGCACCGAGCAGCCCAGGTTCAGCAGGATCAATGTGCTATTCCTCGAGGAGCATTAAAGACCAGCCAATGCCTTCTGGAAAACGTTGATAAAGCTCTCTTTTTAGAATCATTTCTGCTTCTCTAGCACAAATGTACTATTTCTTGTTTGTGTGTGTTGCTTTCTTCATTCACTCTCTTATTATTAGGAACATTTACATGAAAACGGCATCTTTTGCTCTCGCAGCATATTCCCCATTTGCAGCTGTGCTTTCTCAGCCCCTACAATCTCCACCTTCCCTCGAAATGGGGCTGCCCCTCTCTTGGCGCTGAGTGTGTTGGTGCTTGCTCAGGGCCCTGCGTACAGCAGTGGTTTGTCTCAAACTGAGATCGCTGCTGGGGTCCCCATGCTCCAGAAAAGGGCCTCATTGTTCGGGTTCATCCCTTGGTCTTAGGGCATCTCATGAGTCAGTAAGGATGCTCAGGGTGCTGGTTTTGTGCTGTGCATAGGAGATGTTGGTGCTCCTTCAGCAGGCACAGAGGCTGGTGTAACATCCCTGGGCAGGGAGCAATCCATCGGGTGTCCCGAGGTGACTGGCTTGGCTTGGAGCTTTAGGCAGCAGGAGAAGCAGTTTTGGAAAGAGCAAATGGAGATCTCCAGCAGGTAGTATACACGATAAAGTAGATTAAAGGAGGAAAAAAAAAAAAAAAGCTGGTGTTTAGGGCATATGTGCTCTGCTTGCTCCAAGTGCTGGCTCCACATGCTGGGAACGTAACTCTACATGTGTTGAGCACAGCTTTAAATTCCTCTTGCTCTTTCTGCTGTAGCTTTGTTTGGGGATTTTGGCACTTTGGCCAACTTTAACACTCCTGCATGGGAGGCTGAAGCACTGCAGGTGACGCCTGCAACGTCCTGGCCAAAATCTCGTGCTGTAGCTGGTGGCATGGCTTCGCCCAGCATCCCAGCGCCACGAGCCCCCTGCCTGTGAGAGGGGTCTGGCCCAGGCTGCCCCTGTGCCGCCAGGGGCTCTGCTGCTGGTTCATGGGAAGCAAATGGTTGGGGAGAGGTGAAATTCCTCCCCTCTGCTTCTCTCACCTCTGACCCCACTGCATTTCTTCCTTCTGACCCCTGAATTTCAGATGTGACCTTCTGTACCCCGGGGGAGGAGGGCAGGCAAAGGGCAGATGATTTCGGCTGCATTTGGGGGTGGGGAGGTGAAGCTGAAAGCCGAGTGAAGGCTGGAGCCGAGCTGGGGGTGGGTGAAAACATCACGGGCTGGTGTGGAGCGATGGCCCTGATGGCACCTGGTGGGGCAAACTGTGTGATGCTCGTGATGTTTGGCTTTTAAAGGGCAGGTTGGTGGCAGCTCATGCCCCGTGTTGTCTCAGGCAGCAGACGGGGTATGGCTCAGCCTCGATGGGCAGCAGGGTTTCTGCATCCCAAGCTGGCAGAGCTCCCGAGGGGCTGGCACAGCCCTGTAGCCTTGCTGAGCCCTGGCACGCATCTCAGAGCCGTCCCCTGTGGCAGCAGAGACCAAAGGCTGCTCACTTAAACCGTGTTGAAAGGCTTAATGCAAGCCAGAGATGGAGGAAGAGGCAGCAAAGATGCTCGCTGTTCCCTATTTGCCCTGTAGGAAAGCTTTGCAGCTTCTCTTTGCTATTCCCTCTAGTAAACCCCTGAGTTCGTGTCGTGGCTATGGCAGAGGTGGGTTTGTCAGATTCAGAAAAGAAGCAGCATTTTGCTGGTGTGCTGGAGGAGCTCTGTGGCTCTCCCTGTAATGCAAAATGTGCGGGGCAGCCACAGCTCCTGGCTGCCCGCAGCCTCCCCAGTGCTCTGCACCGTGCTACTGGCAGGGCAGGGCTGGTCCCAGCGTGTGCCCAGGCTCAGGGTGGGCTGGAGAGGGGCGCAGGCTGCAGCAGGGGTGGCCCGGTGTGGTCCCGGACCTCTGGGGTTTTCCTGCCCCCTCACACAATCCTCTTGCAGAGAGCTGGACCTGACATTGAGCTGCAAATTCTCACCTGATTTGAAGAACAAAGGCAGGATGTGCTGTGTTTCACCTGCAGTAAAATGGCAGAGGAGCCCGTCCTGGCTGAAGGAAGGCCACATGCGGAACCCTGCAGACGGGACTTCACGGCCCTCCTGGGACCCTCAGCCCCGGTCAGGGGCTCGTTCAGTGCAGCCCTTGGCCCCCAGCCCTGCTCGTGCTATGGGAAAAGCTGCTGGTTCCAGCCTCTGGCACGCTGCCTGGGTGGGCGAGGGGGTGGAAATAGCCCCGCTGTCTGGTGCGGAGGCAACCCGGAGCCGCAAAGTGGCTCGATCTGTCTCTGTCTCTCTCCCAGGCACGTCGTTGGCCGTGACCCCCCAGGGACGGTCCCCGTCGATGAGGTGCTGCGTCTTGTCGGAGCCGAGCCCAGGCCTCCGCAATGGATGTGGAGGCTGGGAGCGCTCAATATCCTCCCTGACAGGTAGAGCCTCGTTTAATAGGCTCCTGCCATATTCATTACCCCGGCCAAGCGGCTGGCGGCCAGGAGCGCAGGTGCAGTGCGTGGCCCTGGTGCCCCCCCCCCCCCCCCCGTCTGCACAAAGGCGCTGCGTGAATAAGTATGCAGTAAATGTCTCCCTCTCCCAGATTTATTCCTTCATTAGGTATTTAAATACATTCTGCTGTATAGGATGCTTCTGCGAGGCTGCTGCTTTTTCTTTCTTCTTTTTTTTTTCTTTTTTTCCATCAGTGGAATAAACGTGGTGGCTGCAAAAAGCCTCTCCCCGGCCCCGCCGCAGCACGGAGCGAGGCCGGGAGGGTCCTGCCCCGAGCGGAGGTGGCTGGGAAGGGGCTGTGGGTTCGTGCCTCAGCCTCCACGGGCACGGATCTGTGAGCCCAGGTGTGCAGTAATTCGGCCAGCAAGCAGCCGGGAGACCTCCTGGGACTGGTGGGAGCCCCAGACCCTGCAGGTTTTGCAGCAGCACTGGTGGGACTGGGGCTGAACTGCCTGGCCCTTCCTCTCATGCCAGTACCCGAGCTGGTGCATCCACATGCTCAACGTTTTAGGCACTCGCAGCAAAGTAAACGCACTAAAACCATGCAGTCATTGAACCAAACAGCTTGGGGAAGAGCGGAGAAACTAAAATTAGCAGAAGCGCCCCAGGCAGAGGGCCACCTGGGGCTTTGTTTAGTTTCGCTCTAAACTTTCATCTCTTTTATTTATAATTTGTGGCTGACTGATTCTTTTTCCCCTTTCCTCCTCTGTAAGCGAGGAGCTTTGCTGGGCTGGGATGTGGCTGGGTACCATCCCCACAGTTCTGGGTCTGCGTTGCCTCCCGCTGCCCTTCCTGCCCCGCTTCTGCCTGGTTCCCCCCGAGCAGGGACAGCCTTTGCCCCCTGTCCTTGCCTAAGATGTGTCCCGTGGGTGGATGTGAGCCTTGCCAATGCATGATTTTCTCTCAGCCCTGCCTTAGCTGTGTTTCTCTGCTACTCTGTACCAGGTCCTGTTCCTGCCTGCACCTTTCCCGGGGCTCCAGCCCCCAGCCCTGCAGCCCTTCCACTGCTGCCTCTGGGCTCCTGCCCTGGGCTCCTAACTTGGTGAAACGTGGCAGCTCGTTTGCTCTAAGCCCTGATCTGTGGGCTCACCAGGCTTGTGAGCTAATTAGCTTGTGAATTGCTAGCTCAGTGGTAGAATATTTAATTGGGCCTGTATTTTACCAACCTGGGTTTCATTTGGGATGCTGAGGGACTTGGATTGCAGCAGCTGTTGGGCAGGTAGAAGGAGTCTGAACATCAAAAATGAAGGGAAGCAGTGGGTACTGAGGCTCTGACGGGTAAAAGGCTTCAAATACAAATGTACCTCTTTAGCTGTGTCCGGATAACACTGTCAACTTTTATCTGCTGATGGAGGGACATCATGTCACATATGGCTGTTTTTTTACATCTGATTTTTCCTGCCAAGTGTTGTTTGTGAGACCTGTACCCTTCCTAGTCTTGCTGTGTTTGATTTGGGTTTTGCGCAGTCTTTCTACCCAGATTTGCTGTGCCCTTGTCCTGGAGGTGGCTTGGTTGTAGGGCAGCAGCAAACTTGAGTCTCTGGCTCGTTTTGTTCCTGGCTCCGCTCGGATCCCAGACCTGTGCCAGCTCTGCTGCTGTTAGAAGCAATGTGCCTGCAGTTGTCCTGAAAATAAACAAAATCTCATTCAGCACTGGTCAGCAAGGCAATTTTTGGGTGATTTCCAGTGGAATGAAAGCTGGGAAGGACTTAAATCAATGACCCACTGGTACGAGGCTTAAGAATCCCACACCAGACCAGAGCACAGCTCCCCCCTCTTCATTATATAGTTTATTCTTCTAATGAGTGTTACTTCCACTGAGCTGACCCACCCCGCTTTCCTTTGGTGTGAGGTGCCCTGACCCCTGTCGCACTGAATCACTGTTATTGCTCTGCTGCCTTCCCCAGAGCTTTCTCCTGGCCCCGGCTTTCACCGCCTGTGGCTGCGGGGAAATTCAGAAGCAGGAGCAGGATGAAGCCTGGCCTCGGCGTGTCCCAGCTGCTGCAGGAAGCAGCAAAGTGCAGGGCTCGGCCGAAAACCACCTCTGGGTTTGTGGCAGGAGGGGTGCAGCGCTGTAATCGATGTGGATCATAATTTCCTTTGTCCCCTGGGAACAGCTTGGTAAATGAAATGTTCATCTTAAACAAGGGTGTTTTAAAAGCCTCAAAAATCCAGTACCTTCCACTGAGCCATTGTTCTTTCCTACCATGTCTCTGGCTAAATTAAGACTTTCTTAGAAATGCACAGGTTAAAAGTTTAAAAGCTTAAGGTTTCATTCATAATTCACGTATCAATGAGGCTTTGATTCCTCCCGGGGAAAAAGCCGCCTCTATCTGCAGTGCATTTTGATAGGGTTACCCCGTGCCAGAGCTGAGGACCTCT
This sequence comes from Heteronetta atricapilla, assembly GCA_011075105.1. NCBI lineage: Eukaryota > Metazoa > Chordata > Aves > Anseriformes > Anatidae > Heteronetta > Heteronetta atricapilla. Next base: position 4,957,655 of record CM021756.1, on the reverse strand, counting down.
TCGCCTTTCCTTTCTAAGCTCCTTTTTTCAGAGGCACTGCGGTGGAGGCTGGCTCCCAGGGGCTACTGGTGGGGAAAGCAAAACCTCCTCATTTTGGGTCATCGGTTTGAATCTGACCCAGGTCAGCGGTTGCCAAAAGTCATTAATGTCTGATGGCTGCTCAGTGCCCTGCAAAAAATGAGTCGCTGGGTCCTGGTCCCGTTCCCAACACGGGCAGGTATCCATAGCCCCAAAACCTGCTGTCAGCACTGTCCCTGGCCTTGTGTAGGTGAGCAAAGGACCAGCTGGATGCTGTCACCAAACGATGCCTGTTAACCACAGCCTGGGCTCGTGAAGCTTTCCTTACCTGAGGGGTGGTGGCACTGAGGAGCTCCTCACCTGCACACGGGGAAGGCTGGGCCTTACCTGGCCCCACACCTTGCAGGGTTCCCAAAACCATGTGAAATGGGACCAAAGCTGCCCTTTCCATCACAGACCTTCTGAGTCCCCTGGGCAGGTGCTGCCTACCCCCAAGGCCCAGCCTGTTGCTTCCCCTCCTTCAGGGGAGGAGGAGGAGGGAGCCGAAACCTTCCTCTCCCCCAGGCTCCCCCTGGTGCCCTGCCCTCCCTTCCCTCTCCCAGATGGTCTCTGCGGCTGCTTGTCAGGCATCCAAAATACTTCCAATAGGCCCTTCCCCATCTTTTCCAGCAGCCTCCCTGCCCCACTCAGTGCCTTTCAGCCTTAATCTCCTCTTTGTGCCTGAGGCACCTCCGCAGCGCCTTTTGGGCAGCCTCTGCTCCTTCCCCTTTGGGGAGCAGATCCCCTCAGCCTCCTGCCTAACACCGACGGTTATGAGAGGGATTAAAAGAGAAGTGGAGGAGCCTGGCAATTTGGCTTGGAACTTGTCCCTTTTGAGAATCTTTGCCTTTATTATCCAGCAGATAAATCTGCTTTCAGCGGTCCCTCTGTGCGGTGAATGGCCGTGGCAGGCAGCAGCCCGCGCACTAATCCCTCCACAGGTGTGCTGCTGGGGGCTGGCGCTCTCCTCCCGCAGCTCCCCGGCCATTCTCCTTCAAAATTAAATCCATCTGAGATATCAAACCCAAGGAGGAGAGTTTTTTTTTTTTTTTTTCCTTTTTTCCCTCCTTTTTCCCACCACCCTCCCTGACCCTACACAAGCATCCTTTGGCAGCGGCCGGCAGGGACTGGGAGCAGCAGCAGGAGCCTGTTGGTGCTGCCTGAGACCCCTCGTGGATTTTTTTGGTTTTGTTTTGTTTTTTTAACTTCTCAGGATCTGTGTTAGAAATTATGTTGGAGGATGAAATCACAGCTGCGCTCACTGAGCTGCCTTTGGCTTAGAAGAGCGCCAGGGTGGGCTCGGCAGCACTGCGCATCAGACCTGGGGCTGGGTGGGCTCGCTCTGGGCTATGAGGAGCCTCCACGGAGGATCGTGTGCAGGGACAAGGCTCCGACCTCCCTGCCCTGCTGGGCACGGGAAGGGCTGGGAGCTGCGGACCACTTGCAGAGCTGTTGGTGGGGTCAGACAGCGGTGTGTGTGGCTGTGAGGACGGAGGAGGGGTAACGCAGGGACGTTTGGGGTCTGATGTCTGATCTTCCCACCAGAAAATCCCCAGCTGGCTCCCACTTATCTCCTTCCCCCTTCCCAGCAGGGCCACTTTGGCCTCATTTTTCTGCTCCCCGCAGGCAGCACTTGCAGACAGCCAGAACACTTTGCTCCTCAGCCTTCTGCTTACACAAAGGATGGCCATCCCCTTTCCCAAAGCAAGGCTAATAATCAAATCTGTACGTAGGCCTGCTGTTTGCATGATGCACTAATAGATACCAGTCCAGTGCATCGTTAACGTTGAAGGTACCAGGGGCAACGAAGGAAAAATCATCTATTTTTTCCCAAAAGGGGGAGGAAATATCACCCCAGGCAGATGGGAAGAGGCACACATTCTGCAGCATGCCTTGCTGCTGGAGAGCATTGGGCTATTTCAGATCCGGGAACTAGGGAGAGTCATTGCCAAAGTCCTGGCATAGAAAACACTGCTGCTGCCCTGTGCTGGTGCCTTTCCCATGTGCTTCCTCCCTTGCATCCTCCTCCTCACGTGGCACAGCACGGCACGGGCTCCCGGCAGCCTCCAGCGGCTGCGGTCCCAGCTGGAGCGGTGCAGATTAGAGCCGAGCCCGTCTGGGCTGGCAGATGCTGTGTTAGCTGATCTCCTGCCTTCAGTGCTCCGCTGTGAATCTCCACAGCCATTCCTTCAGATTTTTCCAGGGGTCAGGTTGATAATGAAGGGATTAATTTAATTCCCCCCCGCCTTTACCCCAAGCTTCTCGTGCAGCTGGTCCGTGCCTGTTCATCTGTTGGTGTTTTTATTGGCATCGTTCGGTCCTTGGCTGATGCTGAGCTCATGACGTGGCTGGGTCCTGCTCCTGCTGCTCTGCCCCAATGGGCAGCATGCTGCAAGGCAGCAGGCTGGGTTCTGCCCAGCATCTCTGTGTTTGCAAACCCAAACAATAATTGAAAACGTTTGGACTGTGGTAGAGCAGGTCAGATCAAAATCATCCTCCCTCGGCACCGCCTGCCTCCCCCGTGATGCTCAGAGCTGTGGGGACTGCGGGGTCCAGCCCCAGGGAGAAGATTTCCCCCAGTGGCAGAGAGCAATGGGTTTGAGGACGTCTTTGGAAGAAAGGCTGGCTGGTAACCACAAAGCGCATTGGCATTGCTGGCTGCAGTTTTCATGCCTCTGAGGATTTCTGGTTGGAGGGCAGCTGTGTATTTTTGTTGGTTTTTAATTCTATCCCAAACCTGTTTCAGATTAAACCAAACACTGCTGTACATCAGGGTGTCAGTCACTCTAGGCCTAATGGCTAAAAATAATCTCACCTGCTCTCCTCTCCCCTGCTTCAGCTGGGTAATAATTGTTTCAAGTCATGTCAGCCTTTGTTTAAAGTTATTTTCATGTTTTCTTGAGTCTCGTGAAGAAAGCAAAGGCTGTGCTGTTCCCTGAAGGGATGGAGGAGAGGCACTGAAACAGCGCTCGCTGGAGGGGCAGGGCGAGAAGGCGAGGGGATGCTCTCAGCCTTGGGGTGCCGAAGCCCAGGGCAGAGGGGGACACCTGTGGCTGATACCACCTTGGCTCTGCCTCTTGACTGTTTGAGCAGAGCTGGGAGATGCTTGGGATCCTCGTGTGCTTGGGGTGGGAAGGGACGGGCGATGCTGAGGGTCCCTCTCCTCTCCTGCTGTAAGGCCTCAGCTGTCCCACGGGGCACAGCCCTTCCCCATCATCCCCTCGGCTTTGCAAAGCACATCAAGGACAAAGGGCCCCCAAAAGAGCTGCCCCCCACCCCCAGGGCTGGCACACTGCTGCTGCCCCGGATAAAAGCCTTCGAGAAGGGCTCTCAGCCGTGAAAGGTCTGGCTGCTCGCTGTGTGTGTGCATTATTCCTTTGTAGGCATCAAGGCCCGTTTCCCATCAGGCCTGGAAAATAAGCCCTTCCACTGATTTTGATGCATTTTGATTAAATATTAGTCTGCCCCATGGCTCCCTTCACTTGGTTTCCTACAGGTAGAGCTGGAAGCCATGGCCCAGAAGGATGCTGGTGCCGTTTGTATGTCACTGCCAGCATCCTCTTCAGCTGTGTTTTCCCCTGTGGGTGCTGTGGGAGCCCAGAGCCACGCCACATCTGTGGCCTGTTGGGGCCGGCAGCGGCGTGGGGTCAGCGCCGAGGGTTTGTGCTCACAGAGACTTCAGCCCTGCTCAGGTCTGAGGTCTGGGGGCAGATGGAAACGCCTCTTGGGCACGAGATTGGGAAGGAATGGGGGCTTTCTCTCTGAGGGCCGTTATGGTGAAGAAGGAATCTGTGAGTTTGAATTCACACACTTTAAAGAAACAGCTTTCCAAATATAAGAGCGTGCTGGTCTAATGAGGAGAAATAGCTCAGATCCCTGAAGTCTGCAGTTCCTTTTTTTGGTTGTTGCTCTCTCGAATCAGCCTTCTCTCCATCACCTTCACCTGCATGTGTGGATGCATATGCTCACAGCTCTCCAGGCACATGCATCTCCCATGTGCCCAGGCAGATAAATATTGCATACTTGCTCCTGTACATGACAGTTACCCCAGGCTGTCATGTTCTTACCTGGCTGTGCTGTTCCTACTGATTTTGTCCATGAAAAAGAGATTGACAATGCTGGGAATTGGCTGCCTGTCCCAGGAGGAGCTGGTCTGCAGGTTTTTCTGGCAGCCCGTGCATCTGGACTCATCAATCCACAAATGTGGTAACAGCTTAGCAGGGAATTGTGGTTTGGATTACAGCAAAATCCCAGGATGAGTGAAGCTGTTTAATCTGAGGTGCTCCATCAGCCTGAGCGTGATTTCTAAAAGGAAAAAAAAAAAGTATTTTACAGAAGTTTTATGTGCCCTCTGGGAACTTTCTCCCAGTTCAGGCCCTGTTTGTAATGGCCAAGCAAAATCATATGTGGTTTCTCTCTCTTATTTTCTTTGCCACCCTGTATTTGCCTTTTCCATGGCTTGTTTTTCCTGGCAGTGTTGCTCAGTGCTGTAGACTTAGTGCTGCTCGCTAGGGAAAAGGTTTGAAATCACCCAGTTTCTGAATAAGATGCTCAGGGGTAGGTGTAACTCGTGTCCCACCCAGCAGCCCTGAGGGTCTGGGGTGAGAACCCACAGATTAGGGGCATTCGGGTGCATCTGCGAGTACAGTGAACTTCAACTCCACCTTAAATCAAGGGTTGGGAAGCATTTGAGCTATAATGCTCCTGTGAAATTGCCAACTGGACTGTTAAATAGCTGTGGATTGTGTTACAAGGAGGAGATATTTTTAATGCATGGTCTTGCCGTGCTGAATTCCAGCTGGTGTTCGGTGGCGTTGAGGAGAAAAGCAGCCTGTGCCTTACCTTCCCATACCTCCACCTCCAAGAATCGTACATTGAGCCGTGGACTAGAGCATATGCAGATAAATGGGATGTGGAAGAGGAAAGGTGGCCTGATGTGCAGGGGGTTGATACTGGTGGGAGCCAGGGAAGCATCCTCCAGTGAGATACAGCCCAGGGAGCCTTTTACTCCGCATTGCCATTCCTATTGCATCTCCCTCTGAGATTCGATAGCCAGCCCTTGCAGGAGACAAAGCACCAAACCCGTTCTGCTGAGCGGGGTTGTTTTCCTGTGCTAGCACAGATATTACAAGGAAAAGTCACCACAGCACTAGTGAGACTGTTTGAAGGTGAAGCCCCACAGGGCACCCTTTGACAGGTCTCCAGCAGCTTTAAACGTGGAACCTGCAGGAAGCTGGTGGTTTGGATGGTCTAAACAAATTATTTCCCTTGCCCAGCTGCTTCTGGAGCTTCCTGTGTGTCCCTGATCTAATGTGGAGCCAGAGTAACCACAAATGTGAGCTAACAAGCGGTGAGCAGACAGCCCACCTTCCTGGGCTGTGCTGCCTCTTCTAGTCTGCATTATTCAAAACCATCGGGGGATGTGATTTGCATTCTTTATGGCCAAGCAAAGGCACCGTGGGATCTCTGATCCCCTTTGGGGGGAGATTACATGAGATTGCAGAGAGACTGGCAGGGAAATTGCTTGAAATTGCAGCTATCATAGCATGCATGCATGCATGTGCACGTATATGCGCACGTGTGTTTCCCCGTGCTGGAGGGTAGGAGAGATGGCTCAGAGCAGGGTGAGAGCGAGAGAGAAACGGGGGTGGGTTTCTGCAGGAAAGATGTGCCCAAGAGAAGGGCGTGTGTGATTTAGGGACGCTCGTGAAGCCTTGGTGCTCTGTCGGAGAGGAGTTAATTTGAGCAGGAGGTGGTGAAATGAAATGCCAGGCAGCATCTTTTCCGGGGAAAGCAATTGGAGAGGAAGGTGGAGCGTGGACAGATGGGATTTGACTGTCCAAATCTTTGAGGAAAGTAAGTCTGGAAGCACGCAGGATTCTGCTGTGAGACACTTTACTTCACATCCTAATTAACACAAGCAAATACAGAAACACCGAGCACAGTGCTGAGCACAGGATACATGTGCTGATATTTAATTATATACCAAAAGCCAGGTCTGTTACAGCCGTTCCTGGGAGTGGGAGCACAGGTGATACAAAGTGTGCCAGAGTTAATTTAAAAATACTTTGATTAATTTATTAAGGAGGTGTTGGATCCTTCCCATCAGCAGTGTCAGGCTGGGTGCCGGCCCCTGCGCCCATGGGGAGCCCGTGCCCCCTGCCCACAGCAGGGTCCTGGTGTGGATGTGGTGTTTGGGGCTGGGGAGAGCATCGCTGCCTCTCCTCGTCCCCCTGCACAGCAGTCACTGGGGGCTGCCCTGGCCACCAGCTCACACTCTGCGGGGTGCTCTGCCACCAGTGCTGATGCTGGAGCTGGTCCACGTGAGACCTGGCGTTATGGTATTGGGCTCGTGGCGGAGGTGGGGGATGATGAGTGTGTTCTGGCTCTGCGCTGGGGTGGGCAGCACCTGGGAAGTGGGCTGCACTGAAACGCAGGGGCTGAGCCTGAAGGAGTTGCTCCGTGCTGCAGGGACTGCTCAGCACCCCTTCGTGGTGGCACAGGGCAGGCGCCGGGTACTCTGCGAGTGTGCCTGATGCACGTGGCTGTTCCAGTCTAATGTATGCTGAGCCCCTCAAATGGTCTCCCAGCAGCATCAACAGCAGGATCAAGAGACCATAATGCTGCCACTACCTAGGCTGGGAGAAGCAAGAGGAGCTCAGCTTGATGAGCTGAAACAGCATCTGGGTAACCAGCTGGGAGCTGCACTGCTCTCTGACTCCACTATGTTTCCCGTTCAGTTTGCCTTTATTGGCCTTCCCAGCTCTTAAGGTGCTGCTTTTTCCCTGAGCCCCCCAACAGCTCTACAACTGTTGTAGAAAGACGAGGGCTTGACCGGTGCTATTTTGGTTTAAAATGCATTCAGATCACGGGAGTTCAGTTTTACCAGAGCATAAAGAGAACCTGTGCAAGCTCCTTTCGCACCTCCTCTTGCCTTCTTCTGCTCAACGCTTTTGCTCAGCTATCAGCAGGGATCTGTGCATTATTTATACTGCAGTAATACATAGCAAATCCCTCTACCACTACTGTGCTATCAGTTCCCTGTACACAGCCCCAAAGAGAATATACTAGGATGGAAAATGAAGACAAATTTTATGTCCATTTTACAACTGGAAAAGGAGGACACAGTGATGTGCCCCAGGGCACAAAAAGAAGATTGCTGGGGCTGGGTTAGAAGGTCGTATCCCTCCCCTCCTCTTCTGGCAGGCTACTGTTGCCCAGAAGGCTCCTTCCTATTGCTGGCAAGACCTTAACTTGTGGCTGAAACTTCAGGAAGGGCTCAAATGTAGGGAGAACCCATCCCCAAATCCCACAGAGTGCCAAACCGCTCTCAGCAGCAGCATCTTCCAGTCTGGAGTGGAGCCAGTGGCATCGTGGGCAAAGGCTTCGTGCTGCAATCCGCAGCACTCCACAAACCCCCGCCTGGCCTTGGCACTGCTTCTGCTGCTGCCCGATGTTTCTGCAGCTTCCCCCCGAACGGGGCTGGCTCCAGCAACCTGCCTGCCTGCCTTCGCCGCAGGCCCCCCGATGGCTGCATTTCATCTTTCACACAATCTGGTCACGCTGGGCTCAGCTGGAGGTGAGCGCATCTCTGAAGGGCTGGCAAACCTCCGCTCGCGCCGGGAAGGACGGAGGTACTTTGGGGGTTTTGAACGGCTCAGGGATGCTGCAGAGAGCTTCACCCTAAAGCTGCAGGCCAAGCCGTGAGCAAGGGTTAATGTCAGATAGCAGCAGGTTTTTTGGGGCCAGTTTTCAGTGTGAAAGTAACCCAAAACCCGGGGCAGTTGCTCTTGGAAATAATGTCAGTGCCTGTACCAAACATGACTTGGGCTCAAATGTGCTGCTGGAAGTGGTGAGAGCCGCTGCTGGGTGCGGGTGAAGCTGGGCCAAGGCAGAGGGGACGTCCTGGGGAGCTTCATTTTACCTGCCCCTGGTGCCCCCGCTCTCCCTGTGAGCAGCGCGGCCGCTCCCTGCGAGGGACGTGCAGGACAGGCGCTGGGCACCTCCCGCTCCTTGTCCCTGCTTCTTCCCCACGTCCCCCTGCATCACGGGCACGTTTCCTCCCTGCCAAAGAGGTAATTGAAAAAATCCAAGGGATGTAAATAATTAAGGCGTGTTGTGGTGTATGGCGAGCGTTCTCCCAGGCCTCTTGTCAGAGCAGGTTAGTGCCCCCTGACTGATGGGCAGTCGCATTGATCGATGTCCCTAACTCAGGGACGTTTGCGTTAAAGTGACAAAGCTGCTGTCATCTGGGTTGGGTTTACCTCTCCTTTTCCCACCCAGCCATGGGATGTCCCCCGTCCCAGCAGGCTGATTTTCAGTGGCGCTATGTAGCTTAAAGACTCAAAGATTTTTGAGGATGCCAATGTTTGGGATGGCAAAAGCAAAATGAAGGCTGTATTATCTGGCTGGCTGTTAAGCAGGATGTGGAAGTGAAGAAAATAGAATAGGATTTTCATTCCATGATTCTAAGCGAAGAAACCATCTTCTGGATGAACTCCACCAAGCCTGCGCTGGATCTGGGCTGTCCACAGCTGCTGCTGGAGGCTCTGCTCTGCCTGACCTCAGGACTGCCTCCATCACTGCTCCTCCGGCACAGGCCCCGAGCTGGAGCTGGAACCAAGCGATGAGCAAAGCATCTGCCATCGATGAACAAAGTGTCTGCGTCTGCGCCACGCGCACAGGGCACGGTGTGGGGCTGCAGCCCGGATCAATCAGAAAGGCTTTGCCCCTTCCGTGTGTAAAACATCCAGAGCAAATGCAGAGTGACAGGAAAAGGGTCACTGGTCTGGGTCACCACTGAGGTGGTGGAGGAGATAATCAGACCCTCTTCCTTCCAGTTCAGTGCCTGCCAAAAACACCAGAGTGCCTTACAAAAGTGGCCGCCGAGCGAAGCCTGCCGAGGTGGAAGCGATGCGTCGGCCTCGTGGAGAAGGCTGGCCTTCGTTATCTGGCCTTCGTTATCTGAGGCTGTCTTTCCTGAGGCTGGCAACGGAGAGGATGGAGCTGCCCAACTCCAGCATTCCCGGGTGCCCCTGCTCTGCCCTGCTCGCTGAGCTCTGCAGGTACGAGCGTGCCCCACGTGCGCTGCCTCGCATCGCCTGCGAGGTGGCTGCGCGTTACTGGCAAAGTTTTCCTTGCTGGATGCTTTTGCGAAGTGTTTTGCAGTCCCTCAGGAACCTAGGGGCATGTTGAAGCATAGCAGCCAGCTCGTATTAGCATTCTTATTAATAACAGTAACTAGCATATATGCGCTGTGTAGGCATTAGCAAAAACAGATGATGTCATTAGTCAAGATAGAGCCGCACTGAACTAGACACCGCTAACGCTATTTGGAGGGTTTTTCTGGCTGCCAGTCTCACAAGGAACATACTGATAGTGTGCTGCTGTTTGGTTCAACTCTTCCTTCCCAAACAGGGCTTTGCTGGTGATACCATCTTTGAAAAGGCTCCCTGCAGGGGATATTTTGACAGAAAGTGTGATAAAATGTAATGTGGTGGATATCGTCCCATTTGCGATTTATGAGGAATTTTGTAACCTAGGGGGATTAATTCTATATCGTGTTACAGCACATAGTATAGATTCTCTCCTCTTGCTTGCTGTTTCGCTGCATACATAATGAGTGAACCTTCTTATGATTTTTCTATTATCTGAAAAATGTTGTGCTACAGCTTTAGCTAATCAGGCTCCTGTCCACAATACCTTCTTGTTCTTCCCTCGGATGATCTCAGGGAACTGCAGTTATCCAACTTCCTCAGAAGGGCAAAATAAAACCCTTTCTGTGAAAGCTGTGATCGCTTGGACAGCTTGGTGGCTCTTTGCAAGTGGGAAGCCACAAAAACCTCGCGGTTTTCCCCGTGGTGTGTTCCCACGAGTGGGTCTCTGCTTGGAGCTCTCCCCACGAGCTGCCCACCAGAAGTGACTCAGCTGGAGCAATGAGCCATGCTCCTAGCCCAAGGGCTTGCCAAGGACGCTGGAAATGTGATTTCCAGCTCCCAGCCCCAGTGAGGACTTCCTGCAGGAGCTCTGGCAAAGCCCATCCTTCTGGGAATTCAGCTGGAGCAGTCGTGAGTCAGAACGTGTGCTCGAGCCTCTGCGGGGCTGAGACTTTTGTTTCCTCTGGTCTCAGATCTGAAAATCAGGGTGGTGGCCTGGGGGATGCTGGGGCACCCTGCTCACTTGGTGAATTTTCCATCGCAAAGCATTTTGCCTGGGCACACCAACTAATCCCTTTGCTAAATATGCTCTTTAATGGCAAGCAAACACAAAGATGGGGAAGTTTTGCTTGGACAAACCCCACCTGCTTGGCCAGGGCTGGTTCCGTGGGACAGGCAAAGCTGGAGGGAGCTGGCAGCGAGCGTCCCCTGCTCGAGTGCGGTTGTTTTCTCCAGACACAAGGGCTGTTCTCCTTGAAATCAGCTTCCAAAGCTCCCAGGGAAGCTCAGCACCACTTCTCTGCTCCTTCATGTCCTTTGTTGTCATTTGCAGCAGGATGAAGTGGATGTGAGTGGTGCGTGTGAATGCAAGATGCTGATCGAGGAGCTTTGAGATGTGTGGTGTTCAGAGGCACCTAGGCAAGTTAGCAGTGAAAATCAATGGGACTCGTGTGTTTTTGAAAATCTATCCTTGCTCACCGAGCACACGTGCAAATGATCAACAACTTGAGACAGGAGATTTGTTCCTTGCTACCTCTTTCTGTCAGCTTTTATTTGCCTTCTCCTGCCCTTCTGCACAACCTATAAGCCCTCCTCTTTTGCATGATTGTCTCAATTTGCATTTCCAGCAGATCCACTGACATTTGGCTGGACTCTGGGTGAAACATTCCTTGAAATTAGCCTGCATGTTGAGTTTGTTCTGGGAAGATAAGGAAAGTGGCAGGGGGGCCGGGGGGAATTATGCATGTGAAACTGCACTGTGAAATTAGCACCAACAGTCGTACTCTAGGCCAGCAATATTTCTCTGGGATTTGTTTTGGAAGTAGAATTTACTACCATGGGCAATAGACTCGTCTCCCTCACCCCACTGGCTTTCAATCCCAGCACAAGCCCGGCTGAGGAAGCCAAAGGATAAATTGTCTGCTAGCTTAGTCTGAAGTTGCTCTCTAGTGCTGGCAATATGATACTGAAGAGGAATTTTAATTTCATGCTGTGTAAGAAGAGTGCATGCAACAGTAGCAGCCGTATGGATTTTCATATGAATAGACGTACAGTATTCATAACAGGGTAGCAGTGTTGTCCCGCAGGTTTTCATTCTTCTCGTTTCTTTGCTGTTTTCACATTTCCCTTTGCTGTCCACCCATTCTAGCACTTGCTGAAATGGAAAGTATGTCCTTGCCAGATGGATGTACCAAGTGACGAGCCTGTTTCTCAGTTATATTGCAATTGGCTCCAGAGACCTTTTGTTGCTTTAATTTCTGTGCAATCCAAGTGCAAGTCTGTTTTGCTTGAGAGGGAACATTTTTTAGCCTTGTGCCCCTCTTGCTCAGCTTTGCGGGTATCTAAGCAAGAGCAGTTTTCAGACAGTGGAGCCCATTAATGCCTCTCTGTCTCAAGGACAATCTTAAATAACACGAATGGCATCCCTGCTGGGGGGATGTAGGGCATGGGATCCTCCAGAGCTCCAGCAGAGGCTCCTCAGCACCAGGCACACGGTGCCGGCCTGGGTGCCTTTGATGGATTTCAACCTTTCCACTTAGAGTGCTGGTTACCTCTTTAGTTCTCACACAGAAGATGACTTCATCTCGATGGCAAAGGTTTGCCTTTTAAAATGTCTTCAGAGCTGCTTTATAAGCTTTTGGTTTTTATTATTTTTCCTTTTTTTTTTTCTTCCCTTAGGGGTGGGGGGTTATTATTTTATTTTCCAGTTTTTTGTTTACTTGGTAGGAAAGGAGACTGAAGTGATTTTTCTTGAGATTGCTGATCTAATGCATTCACCACAGCCTGGTCTAATGCTATTCACCACATTTACTTAAATTTGCTTTAAGTAAACTTCTAATAACACCTGCGAGGTGCATCGCTTTGCCAGTTTTCATGCTAAACTGTTCATTAATGCGTCTGCACATCCCTGCATGTCCGTCAAAACCAATCAGTTTTGCCAGTTAGGACAGGTGAATAAATCTGCCTGCCTGCAGACGCTGCTCTTTCTAATATTGCTGCTTGTAGGGAAAGGCATGTACTGGGGAAATCCTTTTCTCGGCTGCTGAAGAGCTGTGTACGTGCAACAGGAGACAAGCAGAGAAATTCAAGGGAATTGTCAATGCTGAGCTGGCCAGGACGCTGAGGTTAGCAAATGAGGCTGTAGGAAGAGTTTGCAGCAATGCAAATGATTCTCTCTCCTGTCCTCATCTCATCTCTTTGACAGCTGCTGGCAGCTCGCTTACCTGAAGCCCAGCAGCGCCGGTGCCGGCTTCTTGCGTTTCTTTGCCAGCCAGTGTGAAAGATGGAGAAACCTGGCAGCATCACCAACTGGACTCTGCCTCGCCATCATTTACAGTCCTGAGGGGTTTGTCAGGGCACATCCTACCCTGGTGCCCCTTGCTCTGCTCCCACCAGGAGGAGGTGTGGGATGCCCCCAGGTGATTGGGGACCTGGAGCCACACACCTCCGGGCTCCCCCGGAGCAGCAGCACCGCTACAGGCTGCGGGCATCCAGGTTTGATGGCTTCCTTTACGGCTGTAGGTCGGCACAGCTGGGAAACACATTAAAGAGTTCAGCGGCAAAGCAGATGTGTAATTAATAAAATACAGATTTTCATTCGGAATCATGGCCCAAAATAGCTGGCTAATGGAGGGAGAGCTGTCTGCTTAGTTCACGAAGTGCTGAGCCTGCCAGTGGCCCATGAGACCCACTGCCTGCTGCCACATCCCAGGCAGGGTCCCTTCAGGTGATGCTGCAGCAGCTGGGTGAGAGGGCAGGAGCCCAGGCAGCACCAGAGCCAGGCAAAACCCTGCTGCTGCTCTGGCAGCCTGGTTTGGGAGGCAGATAAGTTATCACAGGCTGTGACAAAGCTGTTTCAAGTGCAGGTTAAGAGGGAGGCTAAAGCGACAAAGAAATCTTCCCTTTAGCACTTGTGGAGGCTTTGGGATCCTCTTGTAAATCAAAGCATGCAGGTAGCCTCCAGGTGTGGGAACACAAGAACCACGGAGTGGTGTTAATGAGGCCACCAAACATCCTCCCCGGCTCTTCCACCACAGCACAAATGGAGCCGGCGTGTTTTATCTCACCAAGCCTCTAACTAATGACGGCGCAAGTTCTTCAGAAGGAAAAAGGGGACAGTCTGGGGAAAAGGGCCTTCTGGGCTGGCTCGTTCCCAAAGCTGCAGGAGCGTATGAAGCTGCTCGTGTTGCTTCTCTGCTAATTGGAGTTGGCTGTAACTGATTTAGAAAGCGACGGCCTTAGGGAGACGAGATTGTTGTTTGGGTTTTTTGTTTGTGTTTGTCTGGGATTAAATACAGATGGAATTCAAAAAGAAAAAAAGCTTGATTCAAGGAGGGAGCTTTGATGGAAATAAATTCATGCTAGGAAAAAGAGCAGATAGATGCTGCGGCTCACCTGGTCTGGGTTTCTGTATCATTACCACAGAAGCATTAGGGGAAAAAATGAAAGGGTAGACGGAAATAGAAAGCTAAAAGATAAGTGGACGCTGGTGAAAGAAGTCATTGATAATGATACTGGAGTTTTTGAGGCTGCTTTAGAATAAGCTTTCAAGGCATAAATCCTCTAGAGAGCAGAATCCTTGGAGGTTGGCTCAGCCTTTTGGTGAAGCCACGAACTGTAGGGCTCCAGACCCAGGCCTTCCCATCCTCCTCAGCAGGAACTGACTGCAGGAACAGACAGGGAAATACCAGGGGCATAGCAACAGCTAGGCCACAGGACTCCAGTGCCAACAAAATTTGAGTCTTGTGGCTTTAGGTCACTGAAAGATTTCTTGGCAGCTGAATGTTCAAATAACTTACCTTGTCAGAAACTTCAGCTTCTGTGGGTAGGAAGGGGGCCTGCTGATGGCCTCCCAGCCCAGAGCTCCCCATCCGTCAGGGCACTTAGGAGCTGGCTAGAGGTGAAGCTGAGCAGGTCTCCTTCCTCCCAACACCTTTCTGCCTTCTTCACCCCCAGCACTGCTTGCTGACTGGCTTTAAATCTTCTGCCAGTGCTCATTAACATTGACACAGAGGCTCCTGAGACACCCGGTTCTGTCTAGAGACACTTCCACCATCCTCTGGCTCGGTGGTGGCTGACAGAAGATCCATCTCTCTGGGAAGCGGCTTTGCTGTAGCTTTATCCACTATGAGCGGGTAGCAGGAGATGCTGGAGATGTTTTGTGCCACCAGTTGGTGCCTCAGCCCCAGCGTCCTGCCAGGCTGCCCTGGGACTGCTCCTGGCTGCGGAGTGTGCAACAGGGAGGGAGCATGGAGAGCAGCCAGCCCCCGAAGAGCCGCACGCAGCTCTTCTCAGCAGTTAGCAGCTCTCCACGGGCCTCTAAAATGCCTTGCTGTGGGAAGGCACAGGGGTTTGAGAGAAGAATTTGTGTTGGATCTAAGGCAAAGAGACCACAAACCAGTCAACACATTCGCATGCCAGTGACACATGAGTGCTAGTGGGGCTTTTGGCAGGAAGAATTTCCCCAAAGCTGACTAAAAGCTGGAATAATTACTGAGAGACTGAAAAATGAAATACACCCACATGGCTGTGACCACTTCAACCACAGTGTGCAAACTCGATATCCCGCCTGGAATTCATTAGAAGAGAGCCTCCATCAAAGTGTTTGACTCAGTACAGGAACCGTGGTCAGAAAGGGAAGGGCCAAGAGCATCCTCACCTTGGGTGGTTGGGGTTGTGACTCGGGACATGTCTGCAGGCTTGGTTCTTAGAGGATTCTTCCAAGTCTTTACAAGTAGCAAATTAGGGTGAGTGGAAAGATCTTGCTCATGGGATGCTAGTTAATTAAGGGGATTTAGTGCGTTGTAATTGCAGGAACTGCAGCTACGCAGTAAGCTGTCTGCTCCTACCCAGGACGAAAGGGAGGGAGGTGCGGGTGGCTTTGAGTGCTGCCGTGTGAAGGATGGTTGATTTTAGGTGGTTATGATTTTAGGTTGGATATAATTTTAGGTTGGATATTAGGAAGAACTTCTTTACCGTAAGGGTTGTTAGGCATTGGAATGGGCTGCCTAGGGAAGTGGTTGAGTCACCATCCCTGGAGGTCTTTAGAAGACGTTTAGATGTAGAGCTTAGTGATACGGTTTACTGGAGGACTTGTTAGTGTTAGGTCAGAGGTTGGACTAGGTGATCCTGGAGGTCTCTTCCAACCTAGATGATTCTGTGATTATGTGAAGGACGGTCACCGGGCTCCTGCAAGGCACGGGCTTGCTGGCCAGGATGCAGCCAGGCCGAAAGGCATTTCCTTGGCGTGCAGAGCTGCTCCCATGGGACGGCAGGGTGGCAAGGCACCAAGCCGCGCTGTATCACTGCCACTCGCTTACATCCATATTGATGTGTTGCCATCCAGCCAGGAAGCTGTTTGCAGTCGATAGTTCATCTACAGCGCTTTCCGTGTAACGTGGTGTTTGTTAGAAGGGGGGGAGGAGGAGGAGTTGGCTTACCAGAGCAATGCAAGTGAGCATCTGGGCTCGCTCTCCTTGGGGGCTTCTCTTTAAAAGGAGCTTTGAGTTGATAAATTTTTGCTTGTTTTTCTAGAAAGAAATCTCCCTGGCTTTGATACAAAGGAGCAGCTCTCTCTGCTCACTGCTGGTTTGTTTACAGCCCGTCCGTGTGATGAGGGGGAGAGAGAGGAGCAGGCCGGGGAGCCCGGAGCCTGGAGCCCAAACATGGGCATCGTGAGGCGAAACCCCATGCCTTTATCAGCCTTTGGCCTCTGTCAGAAGTAAGAGTTATAGCTGCAAAAGCATATGTGTTTGGGTCTCGCCTGCCACGGCATGTAAACAACTATCCTGTAAGAATTTGGTCTGCAGAACAAAGCTGAAGCTGTGAAACGGTTTTCAGCTTCCCCCTTACAGAAAGCAGCCTGCTTATTTTGCAGTCTCTGAGACACCAAAATTTGGCCTCTGCAGTGACGTTAACCAAAATTAGCAAATGAGAGATTGACACCTGCTGTCCTAAATCAACCAACCAAACCCACGAGACTTTCATAACATGGCATAGCGTACAGATTACAATCCCACTTAGAGGGACCACAACAAATATCTCACACACATATCTCTTTCAAATGCTGTACTTCAGGAGCCTGTCTGATATTAAGGCTGAAGGTGAAAGACATAACTAGTCCAGAACTGGAGGAGTCTGTAATTTCAATCACAGTCAACTTTTAGAAAGGCAGCAAACATATGTGACAATGGCTCAAGAGGTTCCGATTCTTTCCTTTCTGCTGGGGATGGACTGAACGGTTACACGCAGGTATTTTTGGCTGTAGTTTCTGCTACCTACCTCCCTGTTGGCACTTACCGCTGTGTTATCCATTCCTCTCCCATCTGCTTTCACTTTCTCAATTTCTAGCATTTTACTCATAAAATTTTGCCTCTCTTTATGTGAATGGAAAAGAAACACACCACTGTAGGCCATAAAGTGGCCGGGATGAATGCTGACCTGTAAGAGCTGCCTTCGCCTCCAGCTCCCGCGGGCTGTGGTGGCAGCAGGAATATCACTCACAACCAGACCATTTCTCCATTCAGGTCTCAGTCGTGAGTGTCAGCTCCTGAGTTTAGGCACTTAGGGGTGAAAAATAGTCTTGATAACGAGGTGGCCATCATTAAGGCTGCAGAGGGGGCAAGGGCAGCACTCCAAAACCAGCAGCTGGTGTGGTTCTTGGGGTCTGGTGTGCTTGTTCCATGGCCTGTCCTTGAGGGATGTGACTGGTGGAAGAGCAGTTGAGGGGATATCGGGCCTGTTACAGTCACGAAACCACTTAGCACTGTTCAGGAAAACAAACCTATAAGGACAGCAGAGGAGGTGTTGTCTCGGTGTTAAATTACTGAACCACACACAGTATTTGCCTAACCAGCTAGACCTGAACCGCTGTTCAAACAGCGCTTTTCTGCCTGACATTGGCAATCAGGGAGCTAATTACACTGGATTAGGGTTTTTCTCTTAATTACATGAAAAATTTAGCACGGCTGATGTTCATGAGGCTGCAGGGGATTAAGGCGGAAGCCATGTGTTTATCTACAGGTCAATTATGGAAGCAAATGCAGTAATGCGGTGTAGCTTTGTCTCTCCCATCCATGGACCCCAGCCTGAACCTATCTCATGATGTTGATTTTGGGCCACGGGCATGATAAGGGATTAGCTGTGCTGGCTGCTGCGTGCACAAAATCAGGCGCTGGGGCCTGGGGGAAGAGCTGCCGTGGTCCTTGCAGCATGGTGCCTCGCAGCCCTGGGACGGATCTGCTCCACCTCGCCTTGCAGAGGATGTTCAAGCAAAACCCTGCAGCCTGACACCAGGCACAGGCTCTTTTGGCCTTGTTGGAGGTGTTCTGTGGCTCGCTTCTGCAGTCCCAGCCTTCTAGCCATGCCCGAATCCCTCCTCCCAGTTTGGAGACATCTAATTTTGGCTGGATTGCCCCGTGTTGTGTTAGCACCATGGTGTAGCTCATGTGTTCGTGTGCCAGCAGCATCTGCTGGCTCCAGAGGAAGAGCTGTGGCATCAGCTGAAGTGACCCCGCGGTGTGCCACCAAAGAAGCTGTGAGCAGCAAGCTGCACGGCCTTTGGCACACCCACTGGCCTCTGTTGTGGTTTCTTGCTGTGAATGAGGGGGAGAGGGAAGCCCTGAGCTTCTTGCCCACCTGTGCCTGGTTGGTGCTGCTGGGACTGGAGCAGGCTTTGCTCCGGGAGGCTGCAGCTGCCCCGCTCCCTGCTTGCAGTGTGTTTCAGAGCCACAAAGTGCCCGGGTGGAAGCGTGGTTTCTGGTACCGACTGCAGCCCCATCCTCACTGAGCACCAACCTGCTTCAGTTCTTTCCTCCTTCCCCAGCTGCATCTGGACTTCAGCTCTGAATTTGGATGTTTGATGATCAGATTGCTGGTCCACCTGTCAGACTCTTCCTTTACTTCTCCTCCAGACTGATTCACATCGGGATGTTTATGCTGTCCTGGCTCGGTGGTGTGTGCCTGATAGCTGCTCTGTCTCTCCTGAGGCAGCAGTGGAAGGGAGCGTGTGTGTTCAGCCCCGCAATCTCCCCGTGGCACTCAAGGTTCAGCAGTGTTACATCTGTTGCATACACAGATTATTCAGAGCCAGTTCATCTGCTTATCCAGTGTTCGGTTCAGAGATGCTGGGAAAGGGCATGTGCCGAAGGCTTAGTGAGCTACGGTGCAGAGATGAAGGAGAGATTTGCTTGTCCTTGATCTGCCCCAGAATAGCACCGGGGAAGCAGCTCAGGAGAGCAGAGCAGCCTTCCTCGGGGTGTGCCCTGTGTGCCAGGAACGTGAGTTTCCCATCCTCAGACCTCTGTCCCCTGATGGTGAGGAGATCTGAGCATGAATACAGGAAAGCACCAGGAGAGATTCAGCTCCCATGCAGTTATACCCATCTGAACCCCATCAGGAAACGTGAACGCTTCCAGCTCGGGGCCCTGTGTAAGCGAATACCCTTGCGCAGTGCCAGCCTGGCTGCACATCATGCGTGCTGCTCCTGAGTCCTTCTGGCCCGGGGCTTGGTCCAGCCCTGATAAGCCCAGCGATGAGCAGGACCTGCACGCAGGATGCCTGCCCCTGGTACAGGGGGCAATACGGACGAGCCAAGCTGCTGCTGAGCGCAGGGACGGGGAGCAGAGCTGCCGGCGGGGCCGTGCCAGCTTGGCTGTGGCTCTGCCCTGTCCTTAAGTGACCCCCTTTGCAAGGCTGGTGCTTTGGTAAAATCCAGAGTCAGCACAATCAGCATTGTCAGCCACAAGCTGGCAAGGGCTTTTGAGTCCTTTGTGCTCTGGCTTCTTTCTTAACTAAAAATTACCTGCTTGCTCCCTGCAGCTCTCCCTGCCTGCTGGGCAATGCAGCAGCCTTAGCCCGTGGGTGTGATGCTGTCGGCAGCAGGTCGGTGCCTGGGACAGACGGCAGGCTCTGGGAGAGCCTCGTGTTCTGGGAATTAAGCTAAGGATCTATGCCTGTAATTTTCTCACATCCTCTGACCGAACAAGGTTAGATCTGATCAGCAACGCATGGCTGGTTCGGCAGGCATAAATAAAGCCAAAAATATGCACGGCCGCCTCGTTCACCTGGTCCCTCCTGTCTGATCTCAAGCCCTGCAGAATTACCAGGCAGGATTTCTCCCTGAGATTGTAAAAGTGGTTTAAAATCTGAGGGTTTTGAAGCCAAAAGATAGCAAAATTCTTTTATTTCCTTCTAGGTTTTGGCCTTCAGCTGTGTGCATTTTGGCTGGAGCTGCAGCGTTCCCTGGGTGGTGTTGTGCAGGAAGTCCAAGCCATTTGAAACTTGTCACTTACACGATGTTTTTGAAGAGGAAAGGGAATAATATTTCCTGAGGAACTTCCTGGTTCCCACCTGATCAGCTGGAAACCCTGACGAGGGCAAAGCAGGGTTTCCATGTGACAAATTGAGACAGTCCTTTAGTATTTTCTCCTTGGGGAGAAGCACGACTCCCTGCTGCTCGTTTAGAGCAAACTCCCCGTTAGACAATCTTGTCTAAGTGGCTTTTTATTCCATTTTACATGGCCACTCAAGGTCAGCAAACCAAACTAAGCAAGACCAATCCCTTCAGCTGTGAAATTTACTGCTGTAGGAGGGCGATACATAGGAAGAGCCTGACACTGAGCAGCGGAGGATTATTCAGCTGGAAGGGCACAGGTGAGGTGTGGATGGATAGCACAGATACAGGGCTATTTGGGGGACCTTGGGGAAGAGCTGCAAATGGTGTGTGACAAGCAGTTCTGAGCAGGTCCCCCAGTACCTACATTGCCCTAAATAACAGCTATAATACTGTATCAATAATAATATATTATATAATAATATAATATACAATAATATACAATAATAAACATATCAATAACAACCAATATATATTATTATAGCAATAATAATATATATATATAATAATTTTGCCCTAAATAATAATGGCTGTGCTTCCTTTCATTTTCTGTTGGCTGTAGAAGATGTAGAGAAGCACAGCACCCCAGGCTGTCCCTCTCTTTTTGCCCCATTAACACAAAGAAGTGCTCTTCCCACAGTAAAGCGGAAGAAATGGAGACAAGTGGTCTAATGGGAAGTGGCTCTAATCAGGTCCCCATCAGGTGCATGCTGATGCTGAGCCCAGCATGGAGCAGAGGAAGCCACCAGGTGCTTGCCATGCCTGGGGGGTGACAGCGAAGTGCCACCCCTGCCTGTCCCTGTCCCCACAGCCCGGGCTGTGGCAGGGAGCTGGATGCTGCCAGCACCACCTGGAAGAGGATGCTCTGGGAAAAAGCCTCTGCCTGTTCCTGGAGCTGTCCTCCTCTTTGCTCTCCTGTGCTTTCATTTGCTTTCCAGCTGTAGGGGAAGGAACTGGATAAAAGCAGCAGAAAGGGGGAGAAGCAGGGGTAAGTCAAGGAAAGAATGGCAGAGTCTGAAGGAGCGCGTTGCAGAAGGGTTAGCGTGTGTTGCCTTGTGATGCGGTAACACCTACCTCGTTCCTTTCTCTTGGAGGCCAATACTCAGTCTCTTTGATGATTTCCTTGTTCAGTGCCAAAATGTAAAGCCTGCAAGCAGCAAAGAGCTGCTAACTCAGTGATTCCCATTTCCCCGAGCAGCACTGAGCCTTCTCTTTAAAAATAATACTGGAATGTAAAGGGAAGGGGTGCTTATTGCTGAACAAAAGAAAAGGGAAGTCACTGCACATTGTGGCTCTTTATTAGGGGACAACTTAGAAGAGAATAGGTTTTGTAACATGCTACAGACATGCCCCGAGCTGTCCTCCTTCCTTGGAGTAAATCCACAGGATGCTCTCAAGCATCTCCACTTTTAATGGGTTGTGCTTTGATGCTGGAGGAAAGTGCAAGACCAATAGCCCTGAAGCCCCAGCAATTGTCACTTTGCAACAAGTGCTCCAAAAAAGAGCACTGCTGCTTTGCAGCCCTCCCTTCCTGGGAGCCTGATCTCTGGGGCCCTCCGAGTTAATAGACTCTGCCTCCTGCTTTTCAGCAGGGCCTCGCTCTGCACAGGCTTTCTGAAATAGGAGAAAAAGGCATCTTTGGGGCCCTTCAATTCTAGTGTTTTGGATTTTTTTCATCCCACTACAGTTGTCAGCCGGGAAAGGTACAGCAGTCAGGAGGTGGTGGGGCCTGAGGAAAAGGCAGAGCTGCTGATTGCAAGTGCAGTCCAGAGGCAGACGAGCTATCCAGACAGCCTCCCCAAATTCAATTCTAATGAATCCATCCCCGGAAGAATACTACTTAATTAATTAGCAGCTCATTTGCATGAGGTGGCACGCTGTTAAAGTTCTGCTGCTGCAAGTCGGGCTGTGACAAGGTGTGAGCTGACAGCTTTTCAAATAAAAAGTCTTTTAGAGCAATGATCTTCCGAACTGGCAGCTTTGTTCTAAACGAGCCTCTCATGCAGTAATAAATTAAAGACATGGGGGCTGCTGATTAGTCTCTGCATGGTGCCTCTGTACCATCCTCCTTGTTTTATCTCGGAGGATCAGCTCTCCAGAAGGGTGGAGGCAGCAGAGGGATGGAAGAAGGAAATAAGGGCTTAGCAGAGAGGGAGAGCAGCTTCAGCGGCAATCTTCTCTCTTGAGCTTTGTGATGGCCTCGGATATGATGTCTGAGCGGCAGCTTCAACCCAACAGCCGCCTGCTTTTGCCTTTGGAAGTCAGTAGAGGGGCAGGGAGGGGACTGCAGCGTATCTGGGGAAGGGGTGATCCCTCTTCCAAGCTCCTCTTTCCACCTGCGAGTGAGAAGGGCTGTGCTCGCTGTTCTGTCAGGACAGCTTTTTCTTTTCATTTTGCGTTTAATGTATCTTGCCCTCCCGTTAGGTGGGTTCAGGCTCTTTAAAACCATAAGACTGAAAGCTTTTGGGTCTTTATCTCGGCTCCTGTGCTGGATCTGGGCAGAAGGCTCGCAGCCTTCTTGTCGGGCTTGGGTGAGAAGATAGCCTGGCTCCTGGGAGCAGCTCTCCACCCTAGTGCTGGGGGTGCTGGAGCTGCGAGTTAATTTGTGCAGCTTTGTTACGGGGTTGGAGTCTTTGCAGTGTGCTGCATATGTGGGTGCTCGTGCCTACTGCACTCCTCCTCCCCGCGGGGCGGCCTGGGGAGGCCGGGAGCGTTTCCCTGAGCTCTTCTCCAATTAGCCCCTGGTTTCTCTGACTCGCTGTCTCCCCAGGGAGCTGCTGCTTCCCAGGTAGTGGCTTTGAACACTTAGCTAACATTTCCAAAGCAGAAGAGTTGTGAAACACATGTGGGTGTAAAAGACACATGCATGGAGACATTTTTGACATGAGTATTGAATTCGCCGGAACCTCACATCTATAAATAATTTGGGTCATGAAGCCTGATCAGAAAAAGCTCAGGCTTGAGCCCCCCTGCCTTCCTCCTGCACCACACAGGGCTGTGCTGCTGCCGACACCTCATTACCTCCTCTCCCCACTTACAAGATGAGCTTCCCAGCCCTCCCACGCCCCTCTCCCCCGTCCCTTCCCAAGGCACAAGCAGGCGCCGCGTGCAGGCAGGACCAGGGGCTCCTCTGGGCACCATCAGGGGCTGCAGAGCAGGATGGGGCAGAGGTCCTCTCACACCTGGAGCTGCCCTCGAGTACAGGGAGGGGATGGAGAAGGAAAATGCCTCCAAAAGGGGGAATGGGACTCAGAAAATAGGAGCAAAGACGTGGTCTTGTCTTTGCACTGTCTCGCTGCTTTGCCTGTGTTGTACCCAGCAGCAGGAGGGAGAAGTTGGGTTGTGAGGATGGATTTGCTCGGGCAGTGTTTTTCTGTTTCATGGAGGTTCAAAAGAAGCAGTTGGAAACACGGGGCCTGGCCGAGCGCCTTGGCCAGCACTTGCTGGAGGGGAGGAGCTGCGGGAGAGCTCGGACGCTTGCATCAAAGTGCAGTGATTTCCTCTCCGTTTGCTATTGCATCTTGGATTTGAGCCTTTCAGAGCTCGCTGAACAACCCAGGGCTGCTGCTCTGTGCCCAGCAGTGAGCAAAAAGTGCTGATGTGATGCCACCGGGCTGCTGGATCGCGCTGGTTCATTGCCCCTGGGCACGGGGCCCAACCTGCTCCCTGTCCCCCCGGTAACTACGGCTGTCCTGGTCTGGGGCACAGCCTGGGGCTCTGTAAGAAAGATCTCTGTCCGTGTCAATTTAGGGAACAGTCATGGTACCTGTGGGCAGTACTGACAAAATTTTCTTTTGGTTGCAATGCCCCTGCAAAGCCTGTGCACGGCCAGGGCTCACCGTGCAGAGATCCCCAGGTGACCCTGAGGTGTTTTGTAAGGGCACCCCAATTGCCGATTTTGAGTGTATTTAATGTTTAGTCCGTGTAATTCTGGAGAGGATGGGTTTTCTGCTCCCAGGGAGACGAGATCATTTTGGTCCTGGGGAGCTCTTCGAGGACAAACCTCTCAGCCTGGCGGCGTCGTGACTTTCTGGAGTGAACCTCTCAGCCAAGGCTTCCCAGTGCTGTCTGTGGGGTAAAAAGAAAGGTGATGCCCACCAAGACAGATGCCTTCTGTCCTATTTTCGGAAAAATGCGTAAAGAAAATAGGAGAGAAAGAGACTGGGATGTGAGAGGGCCTCCAGGTAATGAAGTTAATTGGATATGCTGATTTAAATGGAACGTGCATGTAAGGGTTGTCATTAACTTCCTCACGGACATATCCGTGATTTAAGGAAAGATACTTAATGGGATTACTATTTCACTTTAATTTCAAGGAGGAGACTTCCCATGTGGAGAACGGTGAGCTAAATCACACCACTGCTGTTCCTGTGAGCAGAAGGTGTGTGCGGGGAAGGTCAGCTCCTCGGCACTGGGTTTCTCCTCCTGTAGATGGGAACGTGGTGGGGATGCCCAGGACCCCCCCACCACCTGCATTAGCAGGTTCTGATCCCAGATACACCACGGCCTCGCTGTTCCATGCCCAGCAAATCGCTCAGCTTCCCTCTGGTTTATTAATGACCTGCAAATGGCTCCGACCCAGCTCCCAGGAGCATCCCAACGCTACCTGATGTCAGCAGTGCTCAGGGGGAATTAGAGAGGTACTTTACTCACAGAAGAATTTCATGAGGGGCCTGAAGGGCTCTTGGAAGCTTCTTGTCTAGAGATTTGCAATTTCTATTCCGTGTTCTCCCCTCCTGGAGACTGCTGTGCTTTTTTCTCAGTGGGTGTCAGAGGCAGACGGTGCAGGACCAACAGCGCGCGGGCACCAGCATGGGTTACGTGTGATGTGATGATGCTGTGGGGAAATGTGTAAGGGGGGGGGAGAGCGAAGGGGGCTGATCAGCCTCTGCATCTCGCCTCCTGTTTGGTTTGATGTGCTTGTGGAATAGCCCAGTTTAATTAAATTGGATTAGTAAATGTAAATCCCTTCTGCAAAGATTATTTGGTGGAGGCACACACAGAAAATCTGGACTGATATTTATTTATCTTGTCCTGTCTTTGGGGAGCTTTTGCTCTCCAGAGTCTCTCGCTTGTGGAAACTTCCTTTAGTGCCAGGTCGAGGCAGGAAAAACCCCACAGAACCAGGGACAGAAGGAGGAAGGTGAAGGCAATCCAAGCTGTTCTGTGCTCCAGCCTGATTCAGAAGCCAGCTGCCAGCGACAGTCTTTTTGCTAAATTTCCAGCACTGAAGCAGAAATCCATCCTAGAGCTTTATGGGGAGCTTTAATGGGAAATGCCCAAGAGCTGAAACATGCAGCCTTAAACGGCAAAAAATGTGGCAATTCTGCAGAGATGCACCTTGGTAGCGAGGGCTGTTCTTGTCTCCAGATTCTATTTCAGGCAGGAGATGCGGTAACGCTCCAGTGCGCATTCAGCGCCAATACAGTTCTACTAGAAACGTCCATTTTACACAAACACAACGCTGTTTGATAGTGTTTGCCCTGAAGGGCCAGAAATCCTAGCACAAAAGGAGCAGTCTGAGGGCTGCAGGGTTGGCTGGGCTTCTCACTTTGTCACCGTTAGGTACAAAAAGGCGAAGGGAAGCGCGTGCAGCCGGCGCCTGGTGCTGTGCGATGAGGGGAGCACCTCGGGTGCCCACCCAGCACGTTTGGTTAGGTCCCCCCAGGGCAGCAGCACTGCAGTGCTTTGGGATCTGCTCCCCGTCGGGTGCCTGTGTCCGTGGGGACATCCTGAGGCTCGGGGAGGTGACGGGTGACCTTGCATCTGGGATGGGGAATCAGTCCCTGCAGGCATGGACTTATCGAGCTGTTTTTCTGGCACCGAGTGTTTCATCACGAGAGCCACCCTCATTGAAACACTAATAATGAAAGCAGACAGGTAATTTAATCATGGAAAGTTCCTACAAAGAGATTCAATGTCTTCTAATGGGAGCCTGCTGGGAGGACCTGGAACGGAATCCAAATGTTTCTTACTTCTGGTGCAGGCTGGGCAAAATAACTAACTGAAACTTCAGCACAATGCACACGCTGGAGCTCCACGTCACGTGAACGGCTCGTACACTTATCACCGCGGGTGCTCCGCTTCTACAGATGCACGACACAATGTGGTATTTTGCTAATCTCTTAAGATAATGCAGAGCTTATGCGTGCTGCCTGTATTGTGGGGGTATTAAACGCCGAAGTCTGTGCGATGCCTTGGAAGGACGGTGGTTTCCCGAACTGAATCGTGTTCTGCCTCGGCACGTGGGGTGTTCGGCTGGCCCTGTGTGCTCTGAGCCAGTGCTGATATCTGGATTTGCAGCTTATGTCATTAGGCACTTTTCAAGCCGTATTTGTAAACACGCATCAGGAGTGAGTGAGTAAAGTACAGTGTCTGTCCCAAGTGACTTCTCCGATTCACATCCCAGCGTGTGAGCCCGTGCTCTGCCCTCCTGGCTCTCCTCTGGCTCTTGCAATGAGCATGTCTCTGGCCCTGGACACCTTTGGTTTCTATTGCACTGGCAAGCTTCTCCCTGCAGCCACCTCCTCGCTGTTTTGCTGCATTCCCACTCGGTTTTGCACAGCTCGGCCTGCACCGCCGCCCCACGCAGCCAGAGGTGGGAAGGCTCCACCTGAGCCCCAAACCCTTAAAAAAGATCACCTTTTGGGTCTGTCTCGAGCCTTCCCCCTCGTCTTCCCGGTGTCCGTGGCACCGTGTTTGGATGCGCGCCCGCCTGGCGCTGGAAGCACACCTGTAAGTTGGGCAGGGGAAGTATTTCTCTCTCCAAACGTCAACAAGAAGCTTCCTGCTGTGGAGATGATCCCTTTCTTCTTCCGCATTCGCAGGAACCATCATTCTTCTCGTCTGACATCATCATCTGTTGGCATGGAAACTGAGCCCTCGGGAAGCCAGGCAGTGGAGCACCTGGGCATCAGTGGGAGCATCTCATCCCCACCTCGGGCACATCTCCTCCCCATCTCAGGCACATCTCATCCCCGTCTCGCTGGGCATGGGGCTGGGGCCGGGGGCACAGGGGAGCTGAGGGGCTCACAGCCCCATGTGCAGTGGCACCAGAGCCCTTGTGGCCACCAGGACGTGCTGCAGCAGGGCCAGCTGCGGGTGCCCAGACATGGGAAGGGGCATCCTGCACCCGGCTGTGCTCCCCTGGGGCCAGGTCACCTGGATGGGCTCAGGGAGAGAGCCCAGACTGAGCCTCCTGCCTCCAGCCCGCAGCTGCAATTCCCAGTTGGAGCTGGCCTGCATGAGGCTTGTCCGGTGGTATCTCTCTTGATTAGCCCTGTCTGACCTCATTATGAGGAAGAAGCTGTATTTAACGAGCTGCCGGTGCCCCCGAGGGAACTCTGGAAAACAGTTGTTTTTTACAAAGGCTGCTGATCCTTTGTGTCCAGCATTTCCATTCCCATCTGGAAATAACCAGGGGTTTGCGTGGCAGCAGCTGTGTCCCTGACAGCTTGTCCCTGCTGTTCATTCCTTGGGTGACTTCGTGGTGTCCCCACGTCCTCAGCACAGGCGGGTGTGGGACTGCGAGGTGTCCGACTGGCACAGGTGTAACTAAAGCAGGATGTGACTCTGTCTTGGTTTGCATTTTTCTGTCTGAAATTTCAGGGCTTTTGAGCTGACAGCTTAACCCTGCCGGAGGCTCCCTGCATCTGGCCACGGGTGTCAAGCCAGACCTCCTGTTACTGTTCTTGCGTACCACAATAAATCAGATTGGAAGGTAATGAGGAAGGAAAGAAACCCAGAAAACAACTGCATCTGCATACCCAGCATGTCTGTGCATGGCAGGAGGCAGCAGGGCTCCTTCTAGAGGAGGATTTATTGGGAGGAGGGTGCAAAGGAGCATCCCCTGTGTGAGGATGCCCTTGTGTCTCCCATTGGGGTGGCACAATCCACAGGTAAACCTAAAGATGCTAACAGCCTTCTCTCTTCTTTTAAGGGGATGTGAACCAGAAACAAAACAAAACAAAACAAACAAACAAAAAAACCAGATACCCCTCCCTGCTGCTCTGCCCTGCCTCTTCTAAGGCTCCGACTGGTCCAAAGCCGCATCCTTGTGCCTCTGCCCCCTTCAGCAGCTAGGCACAAGTAACCGAGAGCACAAGGGGACCCGGCACAGCAGCCCGGAGCAAGGCTGCAGCAGGTGGCACCTCTGGGACTGAGGCTGTTTGGGGATTGGGGGTCCCCGATGTGTCCCCCCCGCAGCACAGCGGGCACGAGGCCACTGGCGGCTGCACCCGCCCGGGCACGCGGCTGCTCGCGCCTCCCCCTGCGGTGTGTGCAGCTATGTAGACACCGTGTTGCAATCAAACGGCTCTTCAAATATGCAAATCCTGGTAGGAAAGACAATGTAAATTGTTTGTTTATCCTCCTCCCTTCCCCTCGCGCAGCTCCGCAGGCCATAAATTATTAACTTTTGGAAGAGATGGCACAAGCTCAACAGCAGCCGCTCAGCGGTGGGATTTGTCGCAGCTCGGGCTGTTTTCCTGCAGGAGCAGGGAGTTGTCTTTCCGTGGGGTGGTTTGGTACTTGGAGCCCGTCGGAGTGAACAAGCCATATGGTTGTGGTGTTAGTTCCCTGCTCGCTCAGCAGTGAGGCCGGGCTGGTTGCGCCTCGCTGCGTCCTGCGTACTCGAAAGGAGCAGGACGGCAGCAGCAGCTACCAAGTGTTAGGAGACGGGGTTTGAGGAAGCTCCTGTGGCAGCAAGAGGTGATGGTGGTTGTCTGAGTGTCATTCCTTGTGCATCTGGAGAAAAAAAAAAAAAACATCTGTGTGGTAATTCGGCCCAGTTGTGCTGCCTGTGGAGTCCTGTGGTTGTTTGGTTTTGTGAGGATCTAATAAGCTTACTTTGCAGTCACTCATTGCTCTTGGATGCCCGTGATCGGTCACGGCACGAGCACAGCCTGTAAGCTCACCTCGCGGCAGCAATCTTTCTCTTCTGAAGAGCTGGGGAAATGACAGGAACCTCTCCTTCAGTTCCTGTGTGTGTGCTGTTTTCCAGCTCTGTGCTCTGCCTCCAGGTCGCAAGCTGAGATTTTGAATTAGCTCCCTTTCCTTACCTCATCCTCTTCCCTTCACCCTCCACCCCCAAAATAAAATCTGCATTTGGCTGCTCTGAAATCACCTGTAATCATTTGTGCTTCTTCCAGATCCGAGCAGATGGTCCTCCCCATGGTGGAATTCAGTACGAGATGGTGACAGTGTTCAAGGACGGGAGCCCAGTGCTGCGAGACATGGCCTTCTCCGTTGACCAGAAGTACCTGTACGTCATGTCGGAGCGGCAGGTAGGGCACCTGCTTCCTTCCACGCGGCGTGGGTGCTCCTGGAGCAGGGGATGGGGTTGGTGTGGGTGACCCGGTGGCAGCAGCAGCTCTTCTATCTGCCTCTGACCAGAGGTTTTCATGTGTGCATGGAGGGACAGAGCTGTCCCAGTCTGTTGTGGTCTGCAAGTATTAGGAACTGGGCTGGGCTGCTGCGAGAGAAATGTGGTTTGGGGACCTGACTCATCGCTGGCTGATGAGCTCCTGAGCCGCTGGCGTTACTGGTGCGCTCCCTGCAGTGAGTAGTGTGGGTCGGTGTAGCTTTGTCTGAGCGTCCTTTATGGTGGCTTTATTTTTTATTTACTGGTGTGTTTGAAATGTTTGCGGGTGAGCGATGCTAGTCGGAGGTGGGACCAAGCGTGGTGTGGGCGGGTGCTGTGCAAGCAACGTCTGCAGCAGCGCTGAGCCTGCGCCGTGCCATCGCTGTGCCCATCACTCGCTGTGCCATCCATCACTGTGCCAGCCCTGGCCATGGTGCACGCCTTGGACTAGCCCTGCCCTGCTCTGCTGGGCCAGTCTACACCCACAGCAGCCCCTGCCCCTTCTTGGCTCTGCGTGGTCATAAACAAATCATGGAAACGTTCTCATTTTTAAAAAGGGAGTTATTGTTTTCCTATGTTATACCATGATACTACGAGGAAAATGTCATTATAGTGTTTGTATAGCGTGTAAGATAGAGGTGGTGTGAGTCTGCTCGCATGTTCAGTGTTTTGCCCACGGGAGAGCAGTTCACGTGCATCAATCCTGACCAGCTGAGCTCTGCAGGACAGAGGCAGCTTCTCATTCCCAAAAGGGGATTTCTGTGGAGGCTGCTTCCCCACACAAACTCTTCCTGGGGATCATCAAACCCGTTAGACAGGGGCAAGAAGCAACCCCCCTGAGACGTCTCACCCTGAACCCCCTGAGATGTCACAGCCGTGTGGCTGTGCTGGTGTCTCTGGGACTCGTCCCCGCAGCCCCTCCTCTGAGCTTGTTTATGAGCAGGATAAACTGCTGCTCCGCAGAGAGGGACCAGGCTGTGGAAAGCAAAACCAAAATGATTATGATGGAAATTTATGGCCTACAGTGCACGGGAGCCTGCTGCTGAGGGAGCCAGCGCAATGTAAATAACGCAGGGCCTCAGCTGCAGCAGATCTGGGGTCTTCTGGTTTCTTCTCTGAGACAGGAAAACACAAGGAGTCCCAAGCGCTAAGCCAGACTTTTGGGTTCACTGGCTGTTGAGCGTTTTATTGGCCATTACTCACAACTGTGTAATTCAGATTAATAGGGCTGGTGCCTTGTGGGTGGTGGAGACAGAGAAGGGTTACATCTGAAGACGTCTGGATGCCATTAAGTCGTTGTGTGTTGAGTTAACCCTCTGGCCACTGAGAGCTTCCACAGCTGCTGGTAAGCAGATACCTGTCCTCCCTCCACCTGCTCCAAGGGGGACGTGAGAGGAGGCAGCCGTGGGAAGAGCTCCGAGATCTGCTGGAGGCAGAGAGCAAGCAGGGGGGCTTGCTGCTCCTCCAAAGCCAGCAAAACTGTTTTGCTAACCTGTAGCAAAACGAAATGAAAAGGCAAATATTTTGCTTGGTTATAAAGTGACTTAAAGCCAGGGAATGAGTACTTCATGAGAGTGCAGAATCCTCTCCCTGCTAAAAGACTGAACTGGGTGAATTCCTGTGGTTACAGAAGACGTAATATGCCTGTTATTAGCAGCTCAGTGAGAGAAGCTGCCATGAACAGGCACACATTTAGGATCCCATCCCAGCTTGAGCTTGGATCAGACGGTAAAAATGAGGATCTCTGCAAACTTTGAAATGAAGACATGATTAAGACGTTAATGCTGTGGTCATTTTCTCCAGGAGCCACGTACTCCTTGTGCTCGTACCAGGGAGGAAGCGATCCAACATACATCCAAAACAGTTCCTAAGGAAAATCCAGCGGGAATGCCTCCAACTCATCTTTTATGAGGCGCGAGAATCGTAATATTCATCAAAGTGCTAATTCGCGTAATTGTTAAACAAAAAGATGTGAAGAGAATTAGCAAATAATAGAATACTCCTGGAACGCCAGCTCCATCTCAAGCCATGGCCCTGGCACAGCTCTGCCCAGGGTGAGGCTCCTGGCACGGGGCAGTCTCTCGCGGTCCCCAGCCCTTGCTGGCCTTCCTTAGGGCCGGCCCTTTGCCCTCGCGGAGATGTGAGCTTTGCCTCCAGAAGCCCCGGCACACTGTTACATATGGATTTTGTCAGCTCCCGTGACCCTCCCCGCCCTACTCCTGGCAATGTGATTGTTCAGCAAAATAGAGGGGGGATTTTTTTTTTCCTGAGCGCTGCGTGTTAAAGGAGCGCGGTGATTGAAAAGGGGTCAGCCCCAAGAAAAGGAGAAAGGTCCGCCGGATTGTGAGATCTGAGGCTGTAAAGAGTGGGAAGTGCCCTTAGAAGTACTGAAAACACACAGCAAAAATGTCTTGTGAAGGCTTGAAATCTGGAATAAAATGAAATTCTGCCACAGCGAAATGACACACAGAGCAGCTGTTCGTAGCGCTGCGCTGCGGCGTGTTCGCGTGGTGGGGGAGGATTGTCCAGAGCCTGTCATTTTAAGTATCTGCTGAGAAAGAAATAGGATATATGCCTAGGGCAAAACATATCTTTCACAAACAGTGTGTTTTTGTGAGATTCAGCAAGGAAATGTGCTCCCCTCGTACAGCTCGGTGGCAGGTCCCGAGCTCTTTGTGTTTGTGAGGTGTTAGGCACCAGGCAGCGCATGGGATGCGATGTTCTGCTGTGGACTGTGATTATGCACGGGCACACAATGAATTGCGATGTGCAGACAGATGCTTCCCGGCACAAAGCATGTATATATATCATTTCTGTATCAAATCCGTCTTCCTTCCATGCTAGCACCAGCTAGGATCAGCTTTGTGCTGAAATGTGCTGGGGAAAGCAGTCGCTTTATCCTAAAATCTGGAGCTCTGGTTGTGTGTTCAGTCCTTCCACACTCCCCCTGGCTCCTGTCCCAGCCCTGTCTGTGCTTCTCTCCAATTTATCCGCAGTCCTTTTGAGCTCTCCATGAGCCTTTCATGTTTCATTGCCAGCTTCTTCCAAAGCAGAATATTTGACATTTGATTTCACTCCCACAAAGCACAGAAGCAACAGTTGCACAGCCCAGTCCGGGGGAGAGGAGGATAAAGAAACTTTGCTTCCAGCCACTTATTCCGAGTTCTTTAACCACATGATTTAAGAATGCTCATTAGGAGCTTTTACCAGGCTCTCTTCCCACTGCACCTGGCTTCAAATAGCTCTTGTGGTAAAAGAAATGTGATTCTGACCCTGGCTATTTAAAACAGAAATCCATTTCTCAGCATTGCTCTAGCAGGCAAACACCATTTCTGCCCACAAGCTGAGCGAGGCTCGAACAGCGCGAGGTGCTGCTGCGCAGGAGACGTGTGGCATTAGCGGGGCTCTGCGGGGTTCGGGGCTGGAATGGGATCGGTGGCTGCTGGGCGGCACCGGGAGGTGTTGGTGGTGCTGTGCGGAGCCCCTGGGCTGCAGCCGCCGTGGGTGCTGCGGGTTGGGCTGCTGGCAGGGCAGGGGACCCCAGCCACGCAGCTCCTGGGGCCACCGGGAGCCCCCGGGTTAAAAACGTTCTCATTTTGGTGGTGGGTGTGCCGCAGAGCCCGCACCAACCACCCCTGCCTAGGCAGAAAAACCTCTCCGTGTCCTTGCTTTCTGAGGCTTTCAGGAGAAGTAGTGGTTATGTTCAGACAGAGCGGCTCTATAATTCAGTCCTGAAGCATTAATTGTCACTGCATCAGGAAGGCGGCGGGGATTTTTAATGTATGAAACCTCAGTGCACTTCAATTAAATAAGGTCCGTAGGACAAGTGCAATTTTAAGACTCGAAGGCTGCAGCCCCTTCTCACTCGATCTCTGCTATCTGCACAAGTTCAAGCTGTCGCAGCGCTGGTTTCGTGTGCAGCAGGTTTGATTTTGCTCCCACGTACACCTTCAGCAGTCGCGAGTTAACCCTGTTGGAAGCGCTGGGCCCTCTTCAGCACACAGATTATATAAGCAACAGAGGAACCAGGGCCAAAGATTTTTGCAGCTCTTGATAGAAGAGCGAATTTTGTTATTTTTAATCTGGGAGTGAGCGGAGGCTCAATCAAAAGCACGGCAGGCATCAGGGCAGGAATTGCCATCTCCAGAAGATTTCACCACCTAATCAAGGGCTATAAACACAAAATTTAAAAGTGTGGGATAAAAATACCGCAGGGCTTGTTGGAAGGAGCGTCTCTGCGCTAGTGAAGAGGAGCGTGGCCCAGCAGGTCTCTCTCTTCTCTGAATTCAGAGCTGCAGATGCTGACCAGGGGTTCTCCTGGCAGCCGAGCTGCCTGGCTCCGGGTGCAGGACCTGGCGGAGGGGCTGCCCGGTGCTTGCAGACATGGGGGAGCCAGCCCTGGTGACTGTCACTGCTTTTTCCCTGCCTGCAGACATGCCTACACTACGTGTTTTTCCTTCTTCATTTTCCAGCACCTTTTTCTTTTTTTCAGCTAATGATCTCTAACTTGTTTGTTCTCATCACGTAACTCCCTTTGATAAGGCGCTGAGGTCACAGGATGCAGCTCTGTTCCCCGCTGGGTGAAGCAGCACCTCCCTAATTAGGTACGTGGCCCGAGCATTGCAAATGCAAAATGCATCTTCTGTAAGCAGCCCCCAAAATCATTGGGAGTTTCATCACCTCCAAAGCATCGCTGCTCTGAGCTCATCTGTAGCTACTTTGGCGATTAATTCTGCCACGGGGGGATGATTTCATTCCGCTTTTACACGGTAGGTAACAGAGCAGCATCCTGCTCCGTGACTGGGAACCTCACCGTTCCCGCGGTAGAAATGATAGCACTTAATCACCCTCTGAAATGCAGATAACGTCAATTAGCAGAGCAGAGCTCCGCAGGCTCTGCAGCCCCAGAGGTGCGGGAGCATCCAGCCAGCCAGCGTTGGCTCCTGCTGCATGCAGGTGGGCATTGGGTGCCCCACGATCTCCCTACCCAAGGACTGCCCCTCACCCTCAGGCTCTGCTTTTCGGGGACGGACAAGGAGGATTTGGGCTGACTTTCTGTTGTTTTCAAGCAAGAACCTGGGCGATTCCTTCTGGCCGCTGTGATGCCCATAGATCTGTTGGATGCTGTGCAGAGCCCCTGGGACAGAGTGCTACGAGAAGAGCGGTGCTCCTGCCCCTTGCTCGGTGAGAGATGGCAAAGATTAATGCTGGCCCCTAAAGATTCCCCTCACGCCATGGAGAGAAGTGTGAGCAGCGTGGTCCTTGCTGCTGCTGGCCCCGAGGAGCATCACAGAGGGCTTTGCGACACCTGCTTGTGCAACGCTGTCCTAAAACGCAGGAGCTGATGCAAGCTTCTTGCCATTTTCCTCCCTGTGGTCAACTAGGAGTAATTAAGAAATTCAGGTAAAAATGTGTCTGAGATCATTAACCATATCCACCTGCAAGAAGGATGCTCTAATTAATGTCAGTTGACCCCAAAGCCCCAGCCCAGGCAGGTGGGACAGTGTGCTGCCTCGTTTCCCTGCCCTGCTGGCAGCCCGCTGTGTGTGCAGCTCTGGCGCCTCTGACGTTGGTGCCTGTCCAGCCGGGCTCCAGGGTGTTCCTGCAGCCCCGGAGCCTGCTGAGGTTTATGTGCAAACACCAAACACCCAGGACTTCAAGGGTGCAGAGGTCTTCGAAGTAACAGATGCTTGAAAGGTAAACTTTCCTGAAAGATGCAGTAAAAAATGCCCCAATGTAAAAATTCAACATTGGGGTCAGTGGGTTTGTTTTTGTAAATGAGATGTGTTTTAGACACTGCTCACATTGCTGTTCCTTTCAAGTGCTTGCAAGGTTTGCTCTCAGGATTCGTTTGTTTTGTTTTTGCTTTGTATTAGTCTATTTTTTCCCCTGCCAGTCACAGCCACAGGGTTCCCATGTATTTGCTTCCCTTTCCAATTCCTCCTAATCCGCAGACCTATTGTTTAATTTTCAGACAGGCAACCCCAGTCCTGAAATAATTCCAGAATTTCCCTGCATGCATGCACACAGCCACACACACACCAGTCCTCCTCCTCAGAGCCTCAGTGCATCAAGCCTTTGTAAGGGGACAAAGGGGACGAGGAACAACCCCGTCAACTGCCTTTACTGCGTCCTTGGTTTCTGCGCATCCCCGTGGCTTTGTGGCGCAGGGTGGATGGGTGACCAACAGGTGAACATTAAACCTCCTCCTTTCCATTTGACAAGCAAGCTGGGATTTCTGATGCACCTCCGTTTGTTATGGTGATGTTTGTGGACGTGCTGAGCTGTTTGATTTTTTTGCCCCCCATTGGACTCGGGTGACTTTAGCAGGGCTGGGTTCTGGCAAGGGCTCTGTGCGGGCACGGTCAGACCTGCTCGGACTGCTCCAGCCACTGCAAGTGGAGGCCCTGGTGATGCTTTGTGCTCTTTGGACTTGTGTCTTCTTCAGAAGTCTGCTGAATTTGCGTGTTTGGACAGGCAGACACGGGTCTCCTTAATAGGAGTAACGAGAGAGGGAGAGAATTGCATTCCCGAGGCAGAAAATCACTAGAAGGAGAAATCTGTAATTTCTGCCCATTTCAGAAAGTGCTCGGCTATGAAATTTAACAGTAAACCTCCGATTCCTCTTCCTTTCTATCAGAGATTTTTAGAAGTCCTTTCTCCTCCCCCCCTTCCTCTGCTCCTGCAATAGTTAGTCTTCAGCAAATGAGTTTGGCGGCTATTCAGCCGGCGAGGAGGGGAATTGTTCACACCGGGCGCTAACAAAAAGGAAACGTAACTCACAATATGGCGAGGGGAGCTCTGAAATTGCACAAATTATTCTATTTTATACTTTAATTAGTTTGAATTAGCACTGGGAATAGATGCGTAAAATGATCCAGCGAAGGGTGAAATGGAAAAAGGGACACGGTGCGGAGTGTCACTTCATTATCGGGAAGTTTGCAGGAAGTGAGCGTAGGCGATGTGCAGACGCTCGCCCCTCCGAATCCTCTTCCGATGAGCTCAGAGCGAGGACGGCTAGGAAGGACACGGGTCACCTCACGCGGTGCTGCCATGGACACGCGCTGTGGAAATGCCACATGGCGCCGGGCAGGATCTGGCCCCTCCTCAGGGAGAGGCAGAGCAGCACCCAGCACACCACGCTTGGCTCTGGGCAGCTTGAGCCTCAGCATCTGCCTCAGACTGAGCTCCATGGCTCGAGGGTCAGAAGGATTTAAAGAGAGCTCAGGTCCAACCCGGCTCCTAACCCAAGCATCTTTGGCCATTTTCTGTTCTTTGCCTTCAAGGTTCTGAAGAGTTCTGCAAAATCAGATTGGCTGGGTTTTGGCCAGCTCAGAATTACAGTACAATTACAGTACTTGTAATTTTTTTGTTTCAGATCAGATGGGGGAAACGCAGCTATAAACATGGTTTCCTGCAATAACACTGAAATGAGCAGGGCTAAAAAATGCAGACTGGGTTCCAGCCCAAACCTCTGAATGCGCTGACCTAGTGGGATCCTTGGGCCGGTCCCACTGGCACCACAGCGCAAACAAGTATGCAGCTTGAAAACCAAATTCCCACCAAACTATTTGAAAAGTTTGGAAATGTTCAGGAAGGGAAAAAAAAAAGTTCCTGCAGATTCCAGACAGCTTGGAAATGATGGCTCTGCCCCAGGGGAAATGGCTGTGATGTGTTTCAAGCTGGGACTAAACATAAAAGTTAAGGCTGGTTGCAAAGCAGAAAAACAACTGTTTGTGGGTTTTCTTCTGCCTTTTCCTCTTCCTTCCTCTTTCCTGGCAAAGTGTTACCCCTGTAAAAACTTTGCTGTGGTGAAGATGCTGAGGTTTATTTCAGAGCGTGCCAGAACCTGTGTGCAACGAAGGTGCGGGGGCTGCGCTGGGAAGCATGGAAACCTTTTTCTGGAGGCTGGGCTGGGTCAGCATCCCCAGCGAGGGCCTGGAGCCCCTCAGCTGTGGGGGCCCTTTCTGCTGGATGAGGCTGGAAGCCCCCCCCCAGCTCCTGGATGGGGCTGCTCAAAGCAGGAGCCCCCCTGCCCCACGGCTGCTGCGACCTGGCCCCGCGCCGCAGAGCCTCACGATAGCTCTGGCATTTCTGGGTGATGCTAGTGAGGAAAAGGAGCTCCATTAATAATCCTCTATTTATTTTAGCAGTGCTCAGGAATGTGCCCGGCAGACTAAACACGCCGGCTCCCCCCCGTCCCGGGGCTGAGAGCACGGGGGACACGGTGAGTGCCCGCTGCTGGGCTCCCAATGGTGGGGCCTGAGGGTTTCTGTGAGGGTACAAAACAATTCATTTTTAGTACAGTTGAGCTTAGGAAGAGTTCCTTGCATGGGGAGGCTGCTGATCTCCCTCTGTCTCTTCCCTCTGTGCCTGCGCAGTTATCATGACTGCTGAATTTTTACTGGCTGCCTTGCAGCCACCAACACCAGCAGCTGAACTTTTGCTGTCCGCTAACAGATTTATCCTCCCCAAAGCCCTATGAGATGGAGCAGCAATATCACGTCTGAGATGAGGAGTTGAAGCACAGAGATGCTGCGTGACCTACCCGAAGTCACCCAGGAAATAAACGGCCTAGGAAGAGATTGGACTGAAACCTCCCCGATCCTCAGTCCCCGAGCAAAGCACCGTCCTTCATTTCGCCACTGAGAAGTTCCGTGCTCCGTAGTCGCAGGGAGCTGGATATAGGAAGAGAAGGCACCAGTCGTGGCCTGAAGTGATGAAGACTTACCGAGTCTTCATCAACAGGAGCAGCGTCGGTGCTGAGGCCGTGGTGCTGCAGCACCAGCTGGCTCCTGAGCGACAGGATCACGTTCCCCATCCCTTGTCACAGCTGCAAGGGGCAGTAGCCAGGAACGTGTTTCCACGCTTGGCTGAGCAACAGCTGGACCCATCCGTGGCAGCCTTCTGAGTTTCAACCAAGACTCCGTGTGCCTCCTTGGTACCAAGCTGCTCCTTTGGGAACAGTAAGCATACATTAACATTCCAAGTGTGAACTTTTTTTCCCCCTCTAAACCTTCGTGGCCTTTGGCGGTGCCAAAGTGCTGGATGTGATGGCAAAAGCCAGCGCTCAGGTGGGATTTCAGTTTTTGTCTTGATGTCTCCTATGTAGAGCATCTCCACGGCTCTGTCATTCCAAAGGACTCACAAAGCAGCATCCCTGAGTTCAGCAGCAGACAAAGCACGAACGTAGGTTTTGTGTTTAGCACTAACCCTGTCACAGGCTCAGGGAGCAGGCTGGTGCTGTGTCTGCAAAGGGCTGACCGGGGAGACAAGGCTACTCCATAACCCGGTCTGCCTCCGTGGCTGCCCACCTTTATTAGAGGCAGAAATGGGAGGGTTTGATACTTTCTTAATTGAATAGGTGGCAGGAAAAGATCGTGCTTGGATCCCAGCTCTCCTCGCAGCCTGAGGACTGCAGCCCAGAGGGCTGCTCAGTTACTGAGGAGCTGGCACGGGCGTTTTGGAGCGTGCTGGAAGCTGGCATGGAAATCGCGCTGTACCCAGCCTTTGGCATGAAACGCTGCGTTGTGTGCGTAGCACTGAGGTCAGGGCAGCCACCTACATCGCAGTGCAGGAGGAGGAAGGCTTTAGGGCAGTAAGGGACGTCCAGCATGCTCCTATAGCACCCTTTGGTTTGGTTTATGCACATATTTAAAGTGATGAGCGCTATTCTGAAGTTCTGCCACCAAAAACAATGACACATTCCCTCCTCTTCTCTTTGGCTCCACTTCAGAGTGTGTCTATCCAGTTTCTCTTGCAACACACATTTGTCTGCTCGGTGCCCTTATGGCTGTTTAATTAGTATTCATGTTTCCTTTCAAGTAGCAATGGAGTCGAATGCACAGAGCTGGAGCACTGCGAGCGGGCTGGGCACTGCCTCACATGGCACTGAGGGACCTGGTGGTGACCAGGCTGTTAAGACATCCCACGTGCTTCCAAAACTGTTGAGTTAGAAGGCCACTTGGAATCTCATCCCAGAGGAATATGAAGGTTGTAGAAATAGAGGGGGCACAGAAATAAGACCCAAGCCTTGGGGCCTCTTAGCAGCTGGGGTGGGTGCAGGGGTCTGCAGGCTGCATGCTGCATGGGGCAGCAACATGCTGGAGGCAGGGACCTGCCTTGTGCTCTGTCAGCAACACGCCTGGCATTTCAGCTTACTGTTTTGGACTCACGATGGTGATAGGAATAAAGAGGAAGCGTGATAGCACAGCACAGCCAAAGCCAGCTGATGCTGAAAGTAGCAATTCGGTGGGGGCTTGCAGCCTGCCCTGCTGTCAGCTTCTTCTCTTGCCACTTGTCCGCTTAGGGGCTGGGTTTTGCAGCTTGAGAAGAGCTTCAAGTCACCCAGGGTAGCCCCAGCTGCATGGGATACACGCTGCACACATGTGAGCATCTCATATCTTGTCTGCTACGGGGAGGGTGGTATTTAGTGCTGCAGCTTGTGAATGGTATTTTCATTGTCTCCTAACAAGCCACAGTTGCAGGCTTTTCCCCATCCCTTTAAGAAGTGACTCACAGGCAGGCAACTGTCAGTGTCTTGGGTGCTATTAATATCTCCGTAAGAGCATGGTGATAAGTATTTTTTTTGTTATTTTTTGGGGGGGGAGGAATCAAAGGGGAGGATGGGTGTTGAAATATAACTCTTCGTCGTGTGGCTGGGACTTTGTGTGAGCAGACAGTCCTGCCCACAAAAAGAATTTTCTTAAAACCCTTCCATTTAAAAAGAGCTGACCGTGCTGGAACAGCATTATTAGAGAAACTGTGCCAGCAACAGCACTCGTGTGACTGCAGAGAGGAGAGGGCGAGCTCCAGTTGTTAGCCAAAGGCAAGTTGGAGCCTTCCAGTTCAGGTCTTTGCTTTCAGTGTGCGTGGCGCCGCTGGCGGCCTGGGCAGCTCCGCTCAGTCCCCAGTACCTTGCCCAACAGGATGCAGGCGAGGGATGGTTGGATCCCGGGAGAAGCATTGCTGCAAAGCTGGACATCAGGGGGCTGGGATTTAAACATGGGATCAGAAAAGGGTACGCCACTCCAGAAAGCTGCACCCAGCTCCAGCGAAAGGCTTTGATCCTTCAAGCCCTTAATGGAGGGGTGAGCTTAGGGCTTCTTGTGCTTCCAGGGGCGCAGCGGGGCTCAGCTCGGCTGCCCCCACCCAACTGCAGAGAAAACCCATCCCAGCAGCGGTCGCTGCCGTGGTTTTGGCAGCGGGAGAGCGGTGTCCGGGCACCCCGCAGCCCTCCTGTGCCTGGAGCCGCACCGCTAGGAGGAGAGGTGAGGATGTCATCCTGATCCCAGCTGGCAATTTCCTATCCTCCCTTAATGGACTGAGCGTGGTCCCCATAACTATAAATTTTCCTGGCTTGGGTCAGTTGAAATTGGAGACTTAATGCTATAGAAGGGCACGTTCTTATTTTATTTTTGCACTCTGTGTAATCACATTGATGGCAGCAGTGTAACAGTCCTGAATTATGGGTGACCAGAGAAAAAGAAGGCATCTCCTTAGCTCCCTGTTGTTATTGTCTCTGGGTGCAGAGCAAAATATGTAGGCTCCAGGCTAGATTGTGTAAATCTCGTTAGAAAGCCATTCCCAGCTAATGAAACCCTGGGAGAGAGGGATTTGGCTTCCCAGCCTTCAGCCTTATAGCAAAGGCTGGAATAAATCCATCTTCAGCTATGTGTAGGCTGTTTTCCCCTCTCCCCCATTGCGTGGCTGTATTTATTGGTGGAGGCGAGATGCTGTCGCTGCTCTCCGAGATCAGCCGCGGGTCAGCAATTTGTTGCATCTGCACCTGAGTGATTTCCAGTGACAATTATCTCCTCGTAAGGAAAAATAAAATAAAATAAAAGCTGGTGTGCAAAGAAATCTCACCTGGTCTTTAATCCTCATACGGAAACGGGGAGCAGACATGTAAATAATTATATCTCCCCCTCTGCGAGCCCGCTCTGCAGCCTGCTTGGCAATATGTATTAATTCAAGGGACCGGAGCTGTTAAGGAAAGCTGTTGAAACGAAGTATCTGAGATAAATGCATCTCATCTTTCCCTGTTTGTGCAGGCTGAGGCTGTGCCTGCCAGAGCCATAGATTCCACTTGGGGTCATGTTTGTTTGGCTGCGACTTCGCTGCTCAAAGCGAGGGTTTACCAGCTCCTGCCGCGTGAAATACGATGGCCTTTGTCCTTTCTGCTTGATGACCATTATGTTGCTTGCTGAAGTTTGGAGTGCATCTGCTGTGTTATTGGCGTTATTAATATGAAGAGAGAGCAGAGCTTGCGTAATGCAGACTCCATCTCTGGGGTCCGGGCTGCGTGCACCGCCGTGTTCCTGCCCTGCAGCTCCTGGGGTGATTTGGAGCCCCCGGGGCACGCTGCCGTCGGGTGCTGGCGGAGATCTCTGATCCCTCGTGTCAGAGCCCATCCTGCAACCTGCCCTCTTCTCGCAGCATCTCCCTGCAGACACTGAAGCAGGAATGTATATTGCTCTGTTCTCTTTTTCTGGTTTCATCTCTTTTCCTTGCCCAATGCATACAGACGCCAGGGATCTTTCTCCCCCCTCTGCTCACCGCTCTCGACTTCTCTCATTGTCTGTGCATCCTCCAAGCGTCCGCTGGTTTTTGCTGTGCAGAACAAAGACCTGGCCAAGCCTGCAAGGCCGGAGGACAGTACCCGGTGCCAGGGACATCCCTGCTTCAACCTGAGCTCCTCGGGCATTTGGGCAGCACACGGAGGGTACTGCTGCAGGACTCAGTTGCTGTGGCCAGACACGGGCTGCCAGTGGAGCCGGCGGAGCATGGCAGGCCATCAGCATTTCAGGAATGAGCGCTCGCTTTAATGGAATAAACTTGCTGAAGGTGAATGCAAGCTGGGAAATTCGCTCATGTAACAAAAGGTGCTGGTGGAAGCAAAGTCAGCTGGGCCTGTCTGTCATCGAAGTGCGAGAACACAGCCCTCAGTGTGCAGCAGGGGGAAACTGTACGCAACAGCTGAGATGAAAACCCGCGAGTGAGAAAGCATCCAGGCCCTTCTGGGAGAGCACGGGCTGCTGGAAACATTTGCATTGTTTTGCATTCTCTTTATCTCCTGCCTGTCCCAAAGAATAGAGGGTATCCTGTGCATATAATGAAGTCTCTGAAGGTTTGAATACTTGTTTTTTTCCTGCTCTAACTAATCTTTTTAAATGCTTTATGGCCTCAATGTTCTGTAATTGAATGCATTTTATTTAGAAAATAACATTTAGTGCCACTTTGGATTTCCAATTATTCTTCAATCGGACTTTGAGGGCCTGATGTCTTTGTCATTTTGATATGCACAAAAGATGGCAACATCAGAGCAGCCAAACAGCAAATTATTTCCACTGCTGATTACTGGGCTCAGGAGTAAAATATGCAGGGCCAAATTTAGTCTCGGCACAAATCTCTTGAAATGAACCGAAGTATTACACCAGCGGCAAATTTGCCCCCGAGCTTCCAAGGATGCTGGAAGAAATCTGAACAACCAGAGCTGTCGGAGGTGGTCGTGGTAATGTCTCGGTGCTGCAGCTGCCGGCGTTACCAGTGCTGACGTTTCACGTAAAGCCCCTGGGGTGGCTTCGTGCTGTGGTGCTGGCAGCACCCACGGCTCCCGGCTCTGCCTCCAGAGCAGGAGCAGCACAGTCAGGTTCTCCCACTCGTTTTTTGGGCATTCAAAGCTGCCAGCACAGGGAAGGGTGGGAAGTCGGCAGCTGCTGTGGTAGCTCTGGGAGCCTGTTCCCCGCGAGATGGCACGGCATGGCCATGATATGTGGCTCCTGCCCTGAGCAGGCGTAGACAGGCTGCTTGCTAAGGGCTGAAAAAGCTGTCCCAGCTCGATCCTGTCATTGGCACATTTCTCAAACAACGAAAGAATACAGAGAGCAGAGGAGATACTCAGCTACTTTAGGAAAAGCCTCCAAAAAATGGAAGCTGCAGCAGTGCTGGCTGTATCTGTTGGTTAGTGTCTGTGGTGGAGCTCGAGGTCCTGGCAACACTTTCTGTTCCAGGAGGAAGAAATGAGTGCTATGCAACAGTCATTATAACCATACTATAATGATACAAATTTTCTTGTAAGTTGCTGAGAAAGGGCAAGCCCTCCTGCTCCCGTGTTGGTGTGTCCTTGTTACCCGGAGAGGATGTGGTGCTGTCCTCAGCGTCTGGGAGCGCACGAGCCTGAGCGCAGCCTACGCTCAGCCAGCTGATGAATGGCACGGGGAGGGGGGCCTGTCACCCTGTCCCCTTCTAGCCTTGTGGCATCTCCTCTGCAGGCACAGGACAGAGGAGGGATGATGTCCCTGATGGTCTACGTTTGCTCTCAAAGACAACTATTGCTGCGGGGCCGCTCTGCAGCCTTGAGGCACGAGGCAAGAGCTGTGGGGCTGGATGCCCAAGGCTGCTGGTTGGTGTGACAGAGGCAGCCCAGAGGTGGTGTTCCTCTGTTCCCTGCAGGAGACGTGGGATGTTGTTGCAATAGCCATTGCCTAGGACATCCCACGTGCATTTGTGATCTTCAGGTTTTGGCGAAAGCCGTACCTTCAGTGCCACTGAACGACCCCGCTGGGGTAGCACAGGGCCAGGCCCGTGGTGCCGAGGGAGAACACCAGGTGTTGTGGCAGCTCCTTGTTTCTTCCCTCCTGACGCTGTGTGTTGGTTCCTGAGATGTTCTTTGGGGCTTTATTGTGCT
This sequence comes from Heteronetta atricapilla, assembly GCA_011075105.1. Classification (NCBI taxonomy): domain Eukaryota; kingdom Metazoa; phylum Chordata; class Aves; order Anseriformes; family Anatidae; genus Heteronetta; species Heteronetta atricapilla. The sequence continues at coordinate 4,914,000 of CM021756.1, read as the reverse complement.
CCTTCGTCACCAGCCCGTTGCAGTGATCAAAGGCCTTGCCCGTGTGCTGGGGCGTGATGCCGGCGCCTGCCATGGGACAGCGGTTTTCTTCTTTGGGGAAAGAGCTTAAAGCTCATTTTCTTTCAGAACGGGAGAGTTTGGGATGTACTTAGGAGGGTTCATTTCTCACGCTGGTGGTCAGGTTCTTAAGTTATATTTTTGACAGCCATATATAATGATATACAAATGGGGAAGTGATAGAGTAGCAGAAAATTGACTGGCAAGGACAGCATAATGCAGTTAGAGAGCAGTACTTAGCAAAAAGCCGCGAGGTTACAGCAGTGTTTCTGGAGCAAACGAGCAGTAGGACCACGGTCAGGCTCTGAAAACAGTAATGATACGACTCCGTGACCTTTAAAGCTACTTAGGGCATTCAAATGCTTTGGATTTTCCAGGCTCTATGCAATTACATACACCGGTCATGCCTGTGAATTCCCTCATAGCTTTCTGGTGTATTTAAACAATTGGAGAACCCTGAAATGGCTCACGGAAGGGGGAATCGAGGGCTGGTGGTGTGCGGGTGCTGCAGCGTGCTGAAGTCCTTTGTGTCCCTATGAAGAGAAGCCCAGTGGGGGGCTGCAATGGGGCTGGGGGGCTGCAGCAAAGCCTCTGGCCCAGCCCAGGGTGCAGCATCCCCAGGGGAAAGCAGCATCCCAAGGTGCTCACCTGCATGGGGACATCCCCACACCGCAGCCCTCCCAGCCAGGCTCCCTTAGCCTGGGACCCAGCCAGGCAGGGAGGTGCCGAGGGGACCCGCAGGAGCTGCAGGGGCTGGGAGCCGTCCTTCCCCGCTTGGCCCGTTCTCCGGGCAGGGCTGCTGCTGAATACTAATGTGGGTCACACGCGAGGTGCAGGGCAGAGCTGAGGTTGGGCTATTTAAATGATACTCGCGTGTGCCAAGAAAACAAACAGAAAGGGCCAGTCAGACCTTTCCAGTGTCATTGACACCCGAGGACGCGCCAGGGCTGGGAACAAAGCGCGCATTGTGGCGGAGCACAGCGCGCGAGTCTGTTGGGAGCGGGCAGATGCGGGGCTGCCCACCCCGCTGTGCTGTGGCCAGCTGGACACGTGGGAGCCCTTTCAAGGTGGGTGGCCAGACACGTCCCCCGGGCAGCCCCGGGCTTTCTGCGGAGCAGGGAGGGTAAACAAAATGTGGCCTCCTTGTCTGTGTGCGTGCCAGGGGTGGCAAGTGGCCAGGCACTTGAGGGGCAATGCTGTCAGGACAGGGACTGGGGGAAGCCGCGAGTCAGAAGAGCTCCAGCGCCGTGGCCAGCAGGAGAGGGGTGCTGTGCTGCCCAGGCATCTCGACACTGGCCCCAGTACTGGGTGCCCCACTTGTTTCTGGGCCCATTGGTGCAGGCCATGCCTGCAGAACCCCAGAGAACCCCCGAGCCCTGCTCGGGCTGTGGGTGATGGGTGCTGGAGGCTCATCGAGTGCACCCAGGAGCACAGCCGGGCTGCAGCCCTTACACAGTGCCCCACTGTGCAGCTCTTCTACCGGCTCCCAGCCCTCCTCTATAAAACACAGATAATGTTTCATCTGCTTCTGGGAGCAGCTGAGCTCTGTTACTTCTGTGTGCACGTGTCGGCCATTCCAGCAGGGCTTCAGCCCCTCTCTGAGCTGCTGGGTAGGGCAGAAACATGGGTACGGCGCTGCCGTTTGGGCTGTGCCGGGTGCCTGTGGTTATCAGGCACAGCATCAGGACCTTGTCGGTTTTGCTGCTCTGCCCCACTGCAGCAACAGAGCAAGGCAAGTGTTAAGCACAGGCTCCACCAAGATGGGGAAATAACCAAATAACCAGAGTGAGCAGAGCCTGGGGGTACCAGGGCACTCGGCAGCAAGCTCGGGGCTCCAGCTGCCTCCCGCCTGCGTGCTGCTCATTTTTCATCCTGAACACAGTTGCCACCAGCGTCTCTTTCCTACCCCTGTTCCTGCCAGTTTTATGAGAAAAGAATAAAGAGGGGAAACAGATAACTGCAGAGGTTCATTTGCCAATTGTCAGGCAGCCGGTGCATCAGAAATAGAGCCATCGGTCTGCTTCCTCACCACGCTGGGCTGCGCAGGCATCTTATCATTAGCGACATCATTTATTCATGGCTCCCCGAGCCACCCTCCTTTTTGGAGGAAGGGACCTGCTGATGTTCCCATTTTTGCCAGGGTTGCTCTGGCCTTGATGAGCTCGCTCTGGCTGCAGGTGGGGTGGGAGAAGCTGCCTTTCCTGCCGACCTCGGCCTCTGCCCATGGGAGAAGGCTTCCCGTGGCCAGCGGGCTGCGATCGATCGGATCAGCAAGGGCAGGCGCAGGCAGCGGGGTCTGCCTGGTGCCGCGGGCTGCCCCTCTCCCTTTAGCTCGGTAATTAGGAGCTCTCGGAGAGAGGGAAGAGAGGTCACGCATGGAGTGGGCCTATTAACCCTGTCCCTTGCCAGGACCCCGTGGAGAAGTGCCCTTCAAGCAGCTGCTCTCCTGCAGCTTCCAGTAGAGCAACGCTCCCCGTCCTCCTCCACTGCCCTGGCGTGGGTTGGGGTTTGCCTCCTATGGGAACTTTTCTTCTCCAGCCTTCCTGGAAAACAATGCCAGAGAGTAAATTTTGCTTGGGAGCACTGGGCGAATCGTCTCCTTCACGTGATAGGAAGCCACTGCAGTGGTTCACCCGGTGCACCCTCGCAGATTTTTGCCATTCCCCGCTCAGAGGCCGGCTCTTGCTGGGCTCCTGTCAGTGCTTCTGGCTGACTGTGGCAGCCAGTTCCTCATTCGGTGGGTTTTAAGGATCTTCCCCCTTACTTCCAGCCTTGCTACAAGCTGAGCACTACCGATTTTTATGCAAACCACTTTATTTTGTGATTTCAGTCCAAGTCTGCTCGGCCTCCCGGCTGCTCCTGGAGCTGTTCTGTAGGTAAACTCCGCAGCAGTCGGCAGGATCCCCCTGCAGCCACCGGGTCTGGTCCTGCACTGACGCCAGCGAGATTTATGGAAATGTATGCACCACTTCCTCAGGCTCTGATGGAGCAGAAATAGTTTCATGGCATTATTTGCCTAAAATGCCACTGTTTTGAGTGCTGAACCCAGACAGTGAGAAGCTGATGTCAAAGGAGCTGTTTACAGCAGGACCTGATATGGCTTCTGGGGACAAGTGACTTAGCAGGGCAGCTCTGGGAACGTTAATGCAGCAATTCTGAAGTTTTTGTAAGCTCTGAGCCTGTATTGCCTCTGCTTTCCGTCAAAGCAGTGCCGCAGCCCCAGAGCTGCTCTTTGATTCTGCTTCTCCCGTGTAGCAAAACAGCAGCCCAAGGAAACGCAGGTAAAGATGAAAGCTAAACTCTTTGCCTAACTTTCTCTGGCTGTAAAGCTATTGCAGCTTGTATTTCAATAACGGGGGCCCCTAGTTGGTTTTCCTGGCTTCCCAGGGGAGCTTCCAAGCCTCGGGTGTTTGCTCTGCAGGGCGCGCAGGGAGGGGACGTGGGTATGCGAAGCGCTGATGTGGTGGTGGCACCGAAAATTGAAGAACGGGGATGTTGCGGGGAAGGTTTGATGGGTGAAAAACCACCATGTTGTGACTTGGGACCTACCGAAACCCCTAATTGAAGTAAAGCCCCGATGACCAATGTTCCTCCTGCCCCCCTCCTGGCAGCCTGCCGTCGGCTCCGGGGCGCCCATCGCCTGCCCTGCGGCTCGCTGGGCAGGAGTCACCCCCGGCTTGGGGAAAGGAATGTGAAAGGGCTGTTGTGTAAACTAACCGCTGTCTGAACAGACTTTGTTTTCAATGTAAATCTGCTGCAGGGAGTGATTTAACCTTCATTTCTTCTTCTTCTTCTTTTTTTTTTTTTTTCTTATTTCATTAAATAAGATTTATACAGGTATAGGGCTGGAAAGGTCACCCGTCCCCTGGGCTGTGGGAAGAACTCTGCGCCTTCCTCCCTCTTCCCACTCCTGCTTTGCCCCTTGTTTCAGGGTGGGAAAGCTCCACGGCTGGGGTTTGTTGCCTTTCTGGAAAGATAATTTATATCTGCGTGGTACACACAGGCTCGGCAGTATTTCAGCTGAGCCTCCAGGCCCCCCTCAGCTACGGTGGAGCACCCCAAGGGGACTCCAGGGGACGGGGTCGTTCCCCTCCTCTACTCCCCTGGGAAAGCCCGGGGTGAGGCAGCTGATGGCCAAAGCAAGGTTTGGGGTTTGGGCTCAGGTTCTGCACTTGACGTACTGCTGGCAATTTGCTCTGTGCTCCTTCTGAAAGCTGCTTTCATACCTCTAAAATGAGTTGTTTTATATTTGTCTCATTTGCTGGGGAATTAAGAGACTGAATGAGGTGTTTTTTTTGCCAAGCTCAGGCCGTGACCCAGCTCTGAGCACAGCACCCAGCGAGCTGTGGCCCTGCTCACCCCGCTTCCTCCCATCCAGGCACTGAGCTCCAAAGTTTGCAATCCAAGGCAGCAGGGCTGGAAACGAGGTTTTGCAGCTTTCTTTGCAGCAGCCTGCTCTCCAGGGCTTTCCTGAACCCAGAAAGCAGATGGCTGGCCTCAGCTCCATAAGGGCTGGAGGCTGCGATGCGCGGACGAGGGACTCGTGTTGCCATCACCTTTAGCAGCGCTGCCTGTCATCGTTAGCACGTAAATGCCACCAAGCACCCAGGAATTACCCATCTATGATCTCTTCATTAGAAGAGCCTTCTGATCAGGTTCATCTCGCCTTCCCTGTGTGGAAGGGAAGACGCTGAGCAGCTGTAAGCACCACGAGTGTAGGTAGAGCGAATCTCTGCGCAGGAAGGATGCTGCGAGCACCAGGCTTTGAGTGATTCGGAAGCAATTGCTCGGCTCTGGCACAGAAATAGCGGTGCTGAGGGACTGGTCCTGGGCAGCAGGTGCCCTGGGATGTTTGTGCTGGAGATGCTGCCTGGTGGGGCCCTCCTCGGGAAGGGAGGGAGGGGAGGAAGCTCCCAGCCTGATGCATTTTTTCCAGCCTCTCGGTGGTCTGCTCTCCTCTAGGGAAGGATAAGCCAACGTGAGCGTGGGGGAGGGCAGAGGAAATGCGTTTCAGCAGTAAATATGGCCTTGTTATTTATCAATGCGGAGTAATTGAAGCAATTTCATGTCGTTTTTAAATGCAGTGCCTAGGGATCTAATCTATCTGTCTAATATTAATGGGTAATATTTGGTTGCCTCATTCATTCATTACTGTTTTCATTAAGACTCTAATCCTATTTAGGAGTCTGTTTGTCATCTTAAACTCCTCTGTTTTATCTTAGCCTGCCACAATCCTTTTTAACAACTTAACTGAATTCATGAGTTCTAGGCTAGCAGCTTGGGGGAAGGGGCCTCTGCTGTCTAGCATGTGGTTTTTATAGGGAGAGAGGAAAAACAGACGGCTGAAGGCAATCGCAAGCAGCAGGCACGGAGCTCGCCTGTGATACACGGCGCCGAGATCTCGGTCTTCCAGAACAGATCGAGATGACTGCAGCTCGGAGCACGGAGCTCCCTTCTCTGCCACACACTGCGCTGACACCTACTTTGAAGCCTGCAGCGTTCCCAGACCTGTACGAGGAGCTGCTCGGAGCGAGGCCGTCGCTTGTAACCGCTCGGGGAGCTCCCAGCCAGGCCATCTCAGCCCTCCGAGCCATTCCTGCTCCCAGTCGCTATCACAGTGCAGGGCTTTTAGTGAGTCTGCTCGAAAAACTTCCCTGAAAAACTTCCCTAAAAACCTTCCCATAGGTTGTTTGTCCTGACTTACGAAGTGTAGGGCCTTCCCGTGCCCGCCTGGGTGCCTGCCAGCACGGGATTCCTATCGGTCGGGCTGGGAGCAGGTCCTGGGGGACAGCCACCGTGCAGCAGGAGGACTGCTGGTCCTGCTGCCCTGCTATCCCTCGTGCTGCAGATACTCGCAGCAGGGTTCCACTTTGGCTGTTCCCGTGTCAGCTCTAAGGGCACCGTGGCTGTTTTCTGCTGGACTTTGCATGCGATAGAAAACAATGACCTGGTGTTTTGCTGCCTAGAGCCCTACAGAGCGTCACACAGAAGAACTAATGAAATCTCCTGGCTCACTGGGAGATTTCTCTCCTAGAAGAGAGCCAAGATGCCCCTGCCTGTGCTGTGCCACCAGTGTGACTGCTGTGGCTGAAAGCAGCCTCGTCCCTTCGCTCCCACAGCCATCACCTCTCCCAGGGCTCCTCCAGAGCAGGTCTCAGGGTCGTGGTGCCGAGGTCCCCACGTCCCCATTGTCGGGACACTTTGGGGACACCAGCAGCAGGGCTGTGCTGTGCATGCCCTGAGCTGCGAGGTGTCCGAGGCTAATGAGGGTCCTGGGGAATCGAGCCGCTTGCTCTTAATGACTCTCCGGCTATCTTCTGTCTAAAACAGTAATTTTAATAAGCGCGGCCCAATTGCAAGTGTTCGTCCAACACCTAATTACATTGGTTATAACTCCAGAGTTATTCATAATTCTGTTTTTGTCACTTGCTTGCAAAATAGAGAGGGAAAGAAGTGCATATTTTATAATTATTCACCTTAATTAATTTTCTAAGCTTCTGTTAAAACTTTTAAATGACTGCAGGGAGTGTGCTATGAGTTACGTGGCAGCAAGGCAAAGCGCTGAACACGGGGGCTGTGAACTGATGCGAGATAAAAGTTTACTGTGTTGGATTGATCCCCACCTGAGCCCAGAAATTTTGGAAAGTGTTCTCCTTTTATCCTTATTAATTAGTTCCCGGGAGGCTCGGGCTAATCAGTGCTGCACAAAGAAAATTTCCTGTTGGCAGGGGGGTCTTGCTGTGCAACTTGCCATTTGTCAGAAGCCGGTGCCAACGCTCCAAGAAAGCCACTTCTGAGGACAGCAGCGCCGTGGGTCCAAGTGGGGCGCCCTGGTGAGAGGCGATGTGCTCCCAGCCGGCTGGGTGCCCGCGGGTCGTCCTGCAGGCCACGAGGCCGGGGGGCTTCGGTCGCTCGGGGACCCTGCGGCTCTGCTGCTGGCACAGAGCTGAGGCCTCGTGGCGCGGACGGAAGGAGTCCTGCAGCACATTCAGGACATCCCTCAAACTTCTCCATGGTTGGGAACAAAAATGCAAATCCCTCAAGGAATGGTGATTTTCCAGGGAAAGAACCACGTGGGTGTGTTACAGTGTAGCCCGGTTTTCTTTGTGGAGACCCCAGCTTTAGCATCTCGCTCCTCGTTATCAGCTTGTGTTAATGTTTAGCACATCTTTTCCTTGCCAAGACAGTCAAGTTTCTCTGGAGCAGTTTGGTGGAAGCCTGGAGACGCTCAGTGCCAATATTTCAGCCAGTGTTTTTATTCCTATGGTGGATGAAAGAATCGCTTTCTGATTTTGCCCACCCCACGTAAAGGAGCTTCTCCCGGTAGCCCGCTCTCTGGTACCAGCAGCCACGTGCCTCTGGCAGAGCCGCGGTTCCACGGCACGTCCCCAGCTCCCTGCTTGCAGATGGTCCGTGTGAAGCAGTGGGGGGGAGCCGACGCTGCCAAGGCGCTTCGGAGCTGATGCTGTCACAGGCAGGCTCACGCTGGAGTGCTGCGGGAAGCCTTGGAGCAGCTGGCAGGCACGTGAGTGCCAGCACATGGTCCAAACCACTGCATGCGCACCGCGATGCTCATAGCGTGTGCAGAGAGAGATGCTGGGGTAGGAAGGGCGGCTGGGGTGCTCCGTGGGAGGGTTTCCAGGCTGCCAAAACCAGGCAGGGTGCACGGATGGGACAGTCCCAAGGACTGCAGGAGCCCCATGCTGGGCTATGTGCAGATGCTGAGTTTTGTTCGGTGACAGTGGGAGCGTGGTCGGTGCCGTGCCCAGCGAGCGGTGCCCTTCCCATGTCACCTCCTGCACGATCTGCGCTGTGCTGAGGACCTAGGAGGAGCCGGCAGATTGAACTGATGCAGAATTTAGTGCACAGCTGTGGGCAGCCCATGTCTGGGAGGAAAAACCCATTCCTCCTCCTCTAGGTTTATATGATGCCGTGCTTCCCCTGGGAGTGGGGCTGTGATCTCTGCCTGGCACTTTGTTATCCCAACAAATCTTGCTCAGACGTTTCATGCTGATGCAATGATTAACTGGCATTGTGGTGAACCACAGGGAAGTGGTTGTCTGCAGCAGCCCATGTGCCAGAACACGGGGCTGCTGCAAGCCTGAGTCCTGCTGGCTGGGGTGGGGTAGATGGAGGAACCTCTGGTGTCAGGATGATTTTTCAGCTTCATTAAGCCCTACTCTGGGACATTTGCTGTTTTTCCACTCTCTCTGGCATCCCAGAGGAGGCTGCCCTTACTTTTTTCCCACCTCCCTCAGGAGTCTAGCACAGAACATGGGGGCAGCAATAAGGCAGCAGGAGCCAGGTATGCAGGGGGAAGGTCTGATGCTCCCTAGGACAGCCATCTGATGATCGCCTGTGCCCCGACACAGCTTGTCCTAGTAAGATGCTAATGAGGTTCTTGGAGCAGTAAAGCTGAGCTCATTGAAAAGGTTGCTCGGATCAGAGTTTAAGGAACTTTCTCCGTGTGCTTCTGCAGCACTGTAATTAAATAATCCCTTTGTAGCCATGGAAACGTTGTCTCGGTGTCCTCTCCCACTCGCTGCTCCTCTGCCAAAAGTTACAGGCGTTGATTTGCTTCTGACAGCCCCGCGGTGCCTCTGGGGACCCTCGCTACGGGGCGGTGTGGGAGAGGAGAGCAGGGTCCCCTCACTGGGGAGGGCTCCCCGCAGCCCCCAGCTCGTGCCGTGCGCCCTCGGATGAGCTCTGCCTGCCCCAAGGGGCTCAGCAGCACGGCACTGGGGTGCTGTGGGGATGCTCCTCGGCGCTCTTCAATTCTCATCTTCCCCTTTGCTTTCCTCCTGTCCGCCTGCTGCCCCACACCCTGCTCGCTGCAGGCACCAGCCTGGAGCACGTCTGAGCTCTGCTCGGGTCCAGAGCCTGGTGTCTCCAGGCAGGGCAGGGCAGAAGGGGTCTGCAGCACCTTGGTTTCTCCAGCAGAGCAGCAAGTGCTTCCCAGCCCCTCACGGTGGCTTTTACTGGTAGAAACTTAAGGACTTGGGATTCAAGCATTGCTGTTTGAGGAGGCAGGGAGAAAAAAAAAAAAAAAAAGAAAAAAAAAAAGCTTGACAAACTTCTTACAAACTTCTGAGGAAGTTTCACGTTGTTTTCCCCAGCTCTGTCAGCCTGACTCCATCACCACGGGACCTGACGAGTCCTTGCTCCTTCCCACACTTCTTCGTGTCTCCTGCAGCCGCACAAAGCATTGGTTTTTCTTTTCATGAATGAAGAAAAAAAAAAATCTCAGTGGAAAGTTCATCAAGTTTGGGCTCCTGCTCACTGAGTGATGGATAGCTTTAATTACACTGAACTGGTTGGCATCTCCACTTCACTCCCCAAAGTCATTAAAAATAGATTTTCTGTGTGAGCTGCAGCAGCCCCTGGCTCTCGGGGCAGGGCGATGGGATGCCCTGGGGCTGTCCTGGTCTGCAGGGCAGAGGCCCGTGCTGGAGCAGGCATAACTGTGGAAACTTGGCTTTGTTTGGTTCTGGATGTATTTCTGTGTATTTATGCATTTGGAACTGGATTCTTGTGCTTATTGTATTTTTTTTTTTTTTCTGCGGTCTGGCAGAGTTTGAGTTCATGTGTTTTGGATAGCCTGTATTGATTTCCTTTGTTTTGTTTTGTTTTTGGCTGGTGTTGTGGTCAGGCAGTCAAAGAAAGCTGTAATGAGACTTTACGTTTAATTATTGAGAAGTATGTTCGTATACGGGGAACCGAGAAACTCAACAGCAGAGCTTGGGCACAGGCAGGAGGAAGAGACAGCGGTGGGGCTGGAGGGAGGAGGGCTCTGCCCTGAGAAGGCTCCCGAGGAGCCGGGGTCTTGGCTCTTGTCCCTTTTGGTGTCCCCCTTGTTGGTGCTGCTCAGCTGAGGGCTGCAGAGGCGGAACTGCTCTAGCGGTTGATTTGCTGTTGACCATGCTGATGCAGAGTGCCCGTTGTCCTTTCCTCTCCCTGACACAACTCGATGCCTGCTTCGTCCTCTCGCAGCCCTGCCGGTGCCCCCAGGCGCCGCAGGGATGCTGCCACCCAGCTCGCAGCACGGAGGTGCAGGTATTGATGTTTCATTTAGGAAAATCGCTGCCTGCATCTGCTTGGCCTCAGGACATCTCGGCTCGTGTTTCAGAGAGCAGGAACAGAAATCTCAGGGCATCCAAACTCCATATTCACTTTGGAAAGCTCAAGGTGGGGGGCTGCAGTCAGGAGCCCCGCACACCCTGGGGCTAAGCTTGTCGGTCCTGGCAGCAGAGCTTTCCTGGGGCTTGGGCTGGGGTGGGAAATGCGCTCCTGGAGCAGCCACAGACCTTCAGGATGTTTGCTGTGAGTGCCAGGAACATTTCCATGGCCCATCTCTAGTGTAAATAAAGAGAGGTATTTGCATTTAAAAACTAAACAGTGCAAACCAAAGCCCTCTCCAAATAAACCATCCTGCTCCACGCAGCCTCGCCCCCGGGGACGGGCGAGGATAAGAGCAAACAGACGGGGCCGTGCCAGGCGCCAGCCGTGCGGAGCTGCGAGGTGCTGTCAGAGCTCCTGGTGCCATCAGAGCGGGGCCAGGGCAGGCAAGGCACAGCAGGGACCGTGCGGGGACCAGGATTTGGGGCTCCTGCCCGTTGGTGGCAGAAGGGGGCAGGGGGCGGAGTGCTTGGACCTGCCCCAGCGGTGCTGTGAGCGAGCAGACCACGAAATCAAGCCCTGTCTCCAGCCAGGTGCTGGGGAGCACAGCAGCACCCTGTCCTGCTGACGTTTCCAGCTGCCTCTTGGATTTTGCCCGGCTGAATGACCAGCAGTGGGTTTTTGGCACCCTCTGGAACCCATTTCTCTGGTCTCAGTGCCTCGGTTTTTTAATCAGCACTGATCCGTGTTGGTTTCCTCCTGCCCGCAGACACAGGTCTGAGGCACCGTGTTCCACGTCTTCTGCTCTCTGCTCGGTGCAGTGGTTCTCACGCACAAATGCTTTGGTCTGCTAACAATAATTAGGCCAGCAGAGAACAGCTTAAAAATACTTAAAGCCAAGAGAGCGTTTCCAGCCTGCCATCAGGCAGGGGAAGGGAGTCTGAGCCTTGCTTCTGTACTGGCTGTGGAGGAAATGCCTTCAGTTTTGTGTTTGTGGTAGGCATAGGATAACATGCCAATGTATCCTATTAATGGACACGTCTTGTTTTCCCATTAAAATTAAACATTCTGTAGAGCGGTGGAGCCTTTCAGGTAGTTGGGTGGTTGAATGTGTCGGTTCTGGGAGAAGTGGGCAAATGCTGCAACCCCCCAACGTTTTTCATGCAAATACTTACATGACTTCTGCCCGCAATCTTTTTGAGCTTCTTCGGTTGACCACTTAGTCGGGCATTGCGGGTTTCCTGGTGTTAATTCTCAGGGTGAATTTCGAAGTTGTAGGCCTAAGCACTGGAGAAGAGCAGATGATAAATTCCCTTCCAGAGCCCTGGGCCTCCCTCCAGGCAGGGGCCAGGAGCCCGACCAAGCACCCTGCGGGGGCTGTGGGGGCTGTGCGGGGGCTGTGGGGGCCGTGCGGGTGTGCGGGCTCTGAGCTGCCTGCCGGCTCTGCTGCACTCACCAGAGATTGAATGTGCCGAGGAGGTGAAGGGGTGAAATTGTCTGCCCTGAGTTATGCAGGCATTAAAAAGAAAGGATCAAATGGTCCCATTTGGGCTGGAAATCTGTGACTCGAGGAATCGCTCAAAATTCCTGTGTAATTTTTAAAGAATTATCATGTACAGAAGCCACAGCTTCTGAGCAGAAAAAGAACCCAAATGCATAACATAAAATGATCTGCAACAAACTGTTATTCGTATAATTCAAATCCTCCGTTATTTATAGAGCGCCGCGAGAGCACACAGCTCCTCACAAACACGAAAGCAGCCCTGAGCTGCATACAAATGGCAGGGACGGATCCTGCAGAGCCTCACCCCGTGGGCAGGAGGAGAGGATCAGCAACACCCCGTGGGTTTGGGATCGGCGAGAGGAGCCCTGCAAGGAGCTGGACAGGTTTTAGGCAAAGCCCTTTGACCTTGCTTGGGGTATCCTGCGGCCACGGGTGGCTCCCACAGGGGCTGCTCAGAGCCGCGCTACTCCCACGGGCAGGTTGGGTGCTGGACACCCTGGGGGAGCTGCTGCTGCTGGGTGTGAGCTGCCCCCACACCAACGTGATGCCTGTGAGGGGCTTTGCATGCCTAGATGGAAGAAACCTCACCAAGCGTCTGCTCGTGCCGCTGTAAACTGAGCGTGCCTTTCACAGGCACCTGGGGAGATTCCTGCTGTGTGCGCAGGGCAAGAAGCCCCCCTCTGGAGGGTGTCCTGTGGACATCGGTTTAATGTAAGGCTGTGTGATGTTGACGGTGGTGTTGACTGATGTGAATTGCATGTGTAGAATGAGACAAGGTCAGAAATAGCTCGAACGCTGGGTGAGACACAGGAGAGGGCTAAAACGGAGCTGCCCACCCTTGCAGGAGGTCAGAGCCTCCCCAGAGGGGAGGCAGCCGTGGCTCTGCCTGGGCAGCATGGGGAGAGCTTCCTTCTGGCCTTACACCTCCGTGTCGCTCCTTCACCCCACATTTCTCCGTTTCTGAAGCTCTTTGTGCAGCCAGCCGGGGCTAAATGTGTGCACATCCCACCCAGCTCTGCCTCTCGCCCACCCGCTGCTCACTTACCCCGCACACATCCCACGGGCTCCAGCTCCGCTGAAAACCCTAAACCCCCGCCCGAGTTCTGTTTCAGGCAAAGCTGTTAAGTAGGGCTCAGGAAACAAGAAGAATAGCAGCCCCATTGGTGTCGTGTTTAGAGAGGAACTGGGTTCTCACTGTGTCAACAGCACTTGGCGTGAAAGTGGCCTTTGTCTGGCACACACTGCTCCTTTCACCCCGCACCCCAGCTGCTGCCCGCCGGCCGCTGCGGTGACGGACGGGGAGGCTGCGGGTGGGTGGGTGGCAGGGCTGGGACCCCCCCGGGACCCTGGGAGAGGTGAGCACCCGTGGGAGCACGAGGTGTGCTCGGACCTGCCTGAGCAGGCAGGCCTTACACCTTCCCTTTAAAGCAAACCAAGACTCTGCTTTTGCTCGCTTCCATCCCTAACACCAGGGACTCCTTTTCCTTGAAATTTGCCTTTCCATTTCCTTTCAATTTTATTTGAAAGCATTATGCATGCACCGGTTTAAGGGATCCCAAAGCAGGAGCAGCAGACTGGTTTTGCTACTGGGTTTTATTTCTGAATTATGTAGGGTCTTCTTAATTCATGATACATAAACCATGGCCCCACAGTCTTTTGCACAAGCACTAAACGTTAGCTTGGCTCCTGTGAATTCACAGCCACGCTGCTCTGCTCGCTGGGCATGGGGAGGGGGCTCGGTGGGCTGGTGCTGGCTGCACGCTCACGGCACCTCAGCTTCCTTGCATGGCCACCTGCAGGCGACGGCTTCGTGCCTCAGTCCCTGCTGACTGCTGTTGTTGGCCGACTTCTGCACAGGTGTGAGAATTAATTCAACGTTTGTGACTCGCTTTTGTGCTGCTTGAACCAGGAGAAGCCGCTCCTGGTTCTGCCTGCCCGCTGTGCCGACAGACGCGCTGAGGCTGTGCTTCTCCCTTGCAGGTGTCCCGGGTGCCCGTGGAGTCCTGTGAGCAGTACACGACCTGCGGGGAGTGCCTGAGCTCGGGAGACCCGCACTGCGGCTGGTGCACGCTCCACCACATGTAAGTCCAGCCTCACCCGCCGCATTTGCACCGGTGGCGGCGATGGTAAAAGCAGCTTTCAAAACCCCCATGAGCCTCCTCCACTTGCAAAAAGTGAATTCAGTTGAAGTCCCTTGAATCCATTCTTCCCTTCCCTGGGTGTTTCCTGCATTGCAGTGTGAATGCCACTGAAAACCCCTGAGCTCCTGTGAAGAGGTAAAGGAAGAGAAATCTTTTCTTTGGGAGAGGAGGATTGCACATAGCACGCAGGGTGGGGGCCGTGGGATGCCACAGAAAAGCAGAATTAAAGCCTGGGGGAGCAGAGCCCTCACATTTTGCATGCTCCTCCTGGCTGCCCAAGCCGCCAGTCCCTCCTGATTAATGGGAAACGTTGAGAGGCAACAGGAGGCTTGCTTAGATGAGCAGGGCTTCGCTTTCAGTGAGGTTACAGCACTGGAACAGAGCAGAGCACCGAGCCCTATTAAACATAGCTGGAAGAGATGTTTAAATTCAGCATGGCAAGGTCAGAGAGCATCTGCTGCAGCCGTCCCCGTCGGGGCAGACCCGGCCGGGGCAGCGGGGCCCGGGGCTGGCAGCACACTGCCAGGCACCGCGGGCTGAGGGCTGGTGCTTTCAGGGGAGCTGCAGGAAACGCGCTCTGCATTCAGGAGGTGTCTGTGTTCTTTCTTTCCCCTGCCATAAGAAGGATCACTTCCTACAGCGGAAGGGGACCACCAGGCAAACGCCGATGCGGGAAGGAGGGGCGAGCCTGGAGGATGCTGGAGGAGAGGAATAGAAATCCCTCCGGCCCCGTGCCAGCCTGCAGAGCAGCCCCCTGAGCTGCATGGAAATCGGGGCGGAGGCAGAGTTCAGGGACCCGCACAATAACACTTGGCCACATGCCTGAGCAGCAGGTGTTGGAGGGTGAGAGAGGAAAAAGGCAGGCTCTTGTGCAAAATCCGGCCTGGATTAGGGACCTGCGTGCTTTGGGGTGCAAACCCAGCTCCCAGCACCCAACAAGGCCTGTTTGGTTTGCAGAGCTGGTAACGCACCCAGGGAGATGCAGGAAAACCCTCGTGGCACTGAGCATCCAGCCCATGCTTTCTCTGGGCGGGGGGCACGGTGAGAGCAGCCCCTGGTGCCCCTGCCAGGAGCATGGCAGGGTGCAGAGTCTGGGCATCTCCATTTTTATGTTGCCTCTCAGAGGAGCCTGTCCAGCCCTATAGCGAAGCCCCCAGATGTGTTGTCATGGTGGGAAGCCTTCACTGCCACAGCAGCTTTGAAACAGAGAGGTTTTTTCAGGTTTTTCAGATGTCTCAGTGCCAGGGCGAGGCAGTTTGAACACATCGGTGGTGTGGTGGTGCCGGGCACTTTACCTAGGAAGCAGGTAAAGGTTAACTTAATTTTGCAGGGAGAAACCCCTCAATGTCAAGAGGAGAGAGAAGTGCTGTTTCCTCTGCCCTCAGCCACGACATGTAGGCATTGACATCTTCCAAAAGCACTTCGTTCCCCGATGGTATTTCTCAACCCTCCCTTCAAGCGTCTGCACTTTCCCAGCCTGCTTAGAGCAATGATCATTTTTTAGCCTTTGTCTTTAGCTGTAAATAATTGAGTTTATCTTGCTCTTCCTGAAGCCTCTGTCATATTTGCTGGGAGGCCCCAAGCTCTGGCGTGTTTGTGTTTAACTTGTCAGCTCTCCTCGAATTCTTGCAGTTCCCCCTTCCAGCCGGACCAGCTGCTCCTTGGCCGAGCAGAAGGGCTGCGGTCAGGGTGGGACGCTCGTGCTGTTACCTGAGGGCTGGTGGGAGGGTGAGCAGCAGAAGGACAGAGGTTTGGGTCCTTGATGCAGCAGGAGAGGGGATGGCCTCGTGAGCAACGTGGCCATCAACAGCACCTGGGCAAGCACGGGTGTGTTAAAAAACAGCACTGACCAGGGGCTGAAATCCCATTGTTTCTCCCCTTTGCGTGTTATGGGAGCTGCCTCCCTGGGGTTTGGGGTCTGTGCCCTGCAAGACCCCCAGCAGCTGCTTCTGAATTGTACACAGTGATGTACTGGGCATGTGAGCAGGTACAAGCGGGTGGAGCGGCCCCTGTTCCAGGCGGCGTTGGGTGGTGTGTTGCTGCCAGCCAGAGAGGTTTTACACAGCCAATAATGAGGGGAAAGCGAAAGGATCCGAGCTGTCCTGGCATGAAAATTTCATTGTCTGGGACTGCACAAACCTTCTCCTGTGTGATCATTACACGTTATTGTCTCTTAGCAGCCCGAGTCAGGGATTAAGGCTCTGCTGTATGGCAGGATGCTTGCACAGGCATGTGCACGCTTAGAATTTAAAAGCAGTGATGTTCGTGGACGAGCTACCTGTGAGGATTAAACCAGTGAGCACAAGCAGGAGTCAGTCACACTTGCGGTGCTGGCTGCTCGGGCACCTCTGGTGGTGTAGAGGTGTGGGCAAGGGATCACTCGATCTAGCAGGACGAATCCTGCTAGAACCGCGCTCCTCGGGAGCAAGCAGAGGCCTCGAGGAGGTTGTTAAAGAGTCTCTTCAGCCCAGTGGGATTTGAAACCTGCAAGGCTCTTCCATATGCTGCTCTCTGCAAGTCTGTTATTGTCTACAGACCTATTTATCTCTGTTAGGGCTGTTGCCATAAATAGTATGATAAAAAAGAGCCATTCCGGCGAGTCAATGAGATAAAGGCTCCAGTCAAGAGCTCACTTTAAAGCTATCTTACAGATTCACTTAAACCTCAATAAGTCTTCCGTTGGCAGCGTTCATATTTAGCTCCATTACGCTCCAAAAAAAATAAAGAGGGGTGAGAGGAAGAGAAGAACAGCAGCAGTGTTTGCTGGCTATCACACTGGGGTTTGTAAGGGAAGGCATAAACTTCACTGTTCTTAACCAAAAGCCAACAGCCCACCCTTTCGGCACTTTAAGCCCTGATTTTGGGCACCACAAGCCCAGATTTTGGGTGCTGCAAGCCCTGATTTTGTGAGGCACCCACCAGCTGGTCACAGAGAGATGCAGCGTGGCAAAACTCGGGCTCTGCGTGGGCAGGAGGTGTCTCTGCTAACGCCTGCGTGTCTTTGAGGCTGCCCAGGCCTCTGCAAAGGGAAGCAGGGAAACAAGCAGTCTGACAGCAGCACCTCATTAAGTAGCAGTACCTCGTTAAGTAGAGAATGTACTCCAAGAGCTGTTGTGGAGCTGGCCAGTGGCACGTGGGTCTGGTGGCAGCATCTGGATCCTCCGACCTTTGCACCGTGATTTTAACTAGGGTCCAGGATCATCGCTGAGCTAAAAGTGATAAAGTTTGCTGATGGTTTATTAACACCATTAACATCAAAAGGCCAATATGTCACCTGCTGCCAGGGAGCAGCTTTTGAAGAACAAGATTTTTCCTAAATTACATGAAATAGAAAATCCCTGAGGGATCCCAGTGCGCTGCTGCATTGTCTGATACCCATCTCGAAACATTAATAATTCTTCCCTGGTCTCCTGGTGGGCACTCATCTACCCACTGTAATTAACTTAGGCGCACATTTTCCCTTCAGCAGTTATAACTGCAGCCCGAGCCCTGGCCGTGCTGTCATTCCCTTCATTTAGTAACTGCTGCTGCCCTGCTTCACCTTCTTGTTCTTGTACTGGACTTGTTTTTCACATCTTACCTGATTCTGCCTCAAAATTTCAGTTCACTCTGAGGACACCTGCCATACAAAAACAGGGATAACGAGCTGCGAGGAGTAGTCCTGGTCCAGTCCTGGTCCCCTTGGCATGCCCAGAGGGTTGCGTTCCTGATGGTAGGAATGGGAGAGAGCAGGGAGGCTGAGGCAGGACAGCTGCCCAGAGAACTGTGCGCAGCCACAGGAGAGGAAATCCCAGGTTCTGGCACTGCTGCGCTCTTCAGCACCAGGAAAAGACAATGAGCTATGTGGTTTTGGTTTAATTGGAACGAGGCATCTTCTTGGTGTGCTGCCTGTTGTTGCCTTAAATTTAGTTTCTGTGCAGCTTAGGAATTTATGGCTTGCAGGAATGAGGTGTACGGAGGACTGGCCTGAGCACAGAATATTTGTGTGCTCTTTGGTCCTAACCTGGGGAGTCTGTGCCTGGTCCCGATGCAGAGCATTGCCCCCGGCCCTGCTCATGCTTACATGGCCGGGGCTCTGATCTCTCGGGCCAGCCGTAGCCCTGGTGCTGTTGGATGCCTTCCCCAAGGGCTCCGTGTGCTGACGTGTGCCCGTGTGTGCCAGGTGCTCCCCGCGGGACAGCTGTGAGCGAGCTGCCGAGCCGTACCGCTTTGCCGACAGCATCGGCCAGTGCATGAGCATCACCGTGCAGCCCAGCAGCATCTCCGTGTCCCAGCACAGCCTCCCGGTAGGTCGGCGGCAGGGGAGGGAGCTGGCAGGTCTCAGGTTCGCAGCGGGCAGTCCATTCTCCAGTCTTTCTCCCTTCCCAAAATCACAACTGTTTTCCCATGAAGTCAGCCTTGCAGGGGACTGGTAAGGAGAGCAGGGTCTGAGCCAGGGGGCGAGGGGGTAGGGATCACGGAGACAAATTCCCCTTCCCCTCGGGCCTCAGCTCGCATTTCTCTCGGCCTGGTTTCATTAACTGTTGAAAGGAAAGGCTTTGTTTCCCAAGCAGCCCATCTGTGTGCTGTGCCGAGCCCTGGCTCTCCGAAGCATCCCAGCTGTTTCCCTGCGAGCCCCCCAAGCACCCGTGCCCCTGGACAGGCGCTGTGGCAGCTGCAGCCCCGTCCCGCGAGCCCCCGGGGCCGCTGCGTGCTCGTGGCCGGGCTTGGTGCTGGCGGCCCCGGAGGTTTCTGCTGCTGCATGTGCTGGGGCTGCCCCCATTTCTGTTGCTGTCTGTGCTTCTGCTGCAGGCCTGGAGGGCGGTGATGGTTTTGCAGAGTAAATGAGGCTGAAAAGCTGCCACTGCCACCTCTCCTAAATTGCAGTATCCAAAAGCTCAGCAAGGTGTTTGTGCACCGTTAAACCTACTTTCTTCTTCCCTCAATGAAAGGCAGTTGGCCATTCTGTGGGTGGATGGGTGATTTAAGCGAGGCAGCATTCAGTGGGGAAACAGTGGATAATGAGGACTCGAAGGACACTGGGACAGCTCTCCTGCTAACCACTTGCTGGCTCTTTTATTCCCCGTTTTATTCCCCTTGTCCTCTCCCCCGGCTCCAGCTCAGCCTGCTGGTGAGCGATGCTCCGGACCTGGCCGCCGGGGTCACCTGCCTCTTCGGGAACCTGACGGAGGTGGAGGGGCAGGTTTCGGGCAGCCGCGTCGTGTGCGTGTCGCCAGCAGCAAAAGATGTTCCTGCCATACCTGTGGATCAAGGTGAGTAACTGCTGCTGGGTGGGAGCGCCTGTGCCACCAGATAGCATGCCTGGGAGTATCTGCTGGGTTGAGCTGACCCTTTGGGGATGCTGATGGAGAAGCTCAACCCTCTGTAGAAGACCGCTGGCCCCAGGGACCTGCACGTGCTCGTCCTTAAGAGGCGGGCAAGCAGCAGTATGTGCATTCCCTGTCCTTGCACCTTCCTACAGCTGCCACCAGGACCTGGGGCTGCAGGAGGCTGGGGGGGCTCTGCAGAGGGCAGGGGTTGGTGGCCACACTGGGCAGACCCAGGCGGCAGGAGACCTCCCCAAGTTGGGGGCAGCACCCACAGTGAGTGGAGGCAGTTTCTGTTTTTCAGGATCCATCTTTGGGTTATTTCTTCACTAATGTCACCGCTGCCTTATTTTCTCTTCCCATAAACAAAATGCTACTTGCTTAAAACTCATTTTCTCCTTGGCATCCTGCCAGGTATCAGCGGTGTATCCCTGCTGATATCTCTGTGTTTCTAAGACATTATAGGGAGCCTCAGAACGGGTTAACACTGGGGCCAGGAGCTGCAGCAGTAGCAGAGCTGTTGCAGACTTACCATAGCAGCTCTGGAAGAGCAATCTGCTCTTAATTAATTAACCCAGGGAGGAGGCTCCTAAAAAGGACCACTAACGGCCTCACTTCCACAATTAGCTCCTATTCTAGTCTTGGGCTAGACTGAATTAGTGTGTTTTTGTCCTGGAGACAGAAATCCTGTAGGAAGGGGATGTGATCCCGTGCTCATTTCAGCTGTGACCTGGGGCAGTGCTTGGCCCCAGCACCTCCCATGGGTTTTGCCACCAGGTCTGGTCTGGCCTGGAGGGGCTGCTGCAGACAGGCAGCCCCTGGGTTCCGAGGTGCTCGAGGGGGATGCTCAGCACCGGGGTGCTGGGGGAGCAGCCTGGCTGCACCTCCTGCCCCACACCAAGGGCTCGGCACACTGGCCAGCCAGGGAGCCCCCTTGCACTCCCCCTGTTACACCTTGGGTGCTGACTGCCTCTGTTCTGCCCCGCAGACTGGTTTGGTGTGGTGCTGCAGCTGAAGTCACGGGAGACAGGCCGGACATTCGTCAGCACGGAGTTCAAGTTCTACAACTGCAGCGCCCACCAGCTGTGAGTGCGCTCCCCCCCTGCCAGCCCTGGGGCTGCTCCTCTTTGGAAGCCCCAGAGCCTTTCCCGGGACACTTTGGGGGGGAAGCTCCCTGTGGAAGGGGGTCTTTGGGCTGTTCTCTCAGCCAGCAGACGTGTGGGTGCTCTGTGCCCCCCGTGGAAGGCGAGCCCACGGCTCCCTGCCCTCGCTACGCTCCTCTGAGCGGCCGCAGCTCTCCCCGGCTGGCGAGGCACAGGCTGAACGAGCCTGACAAAACCTTAACCTGCTGGTGCCCCCAAGCTGCTCCATCCTGTAACTGTGAACGTGGATGCGTCTCGGTGGGAGGAAGGCAGAGCGGGGCCGGGGAGGTGGGCAGCACGCAGTCCCAGCATGGTGGTGGGGTCGGGGCTGGAAGTCCCCAGGGCTGGGGTCTGCGAGCAGGGGCCTCCTGCCTCGTCTGCTCGCCCCGGCAGGCAGCACGCAGCTGGCAGGCCGTGCAGTGGTGTTTGAGCATCTGAAGCTTTTGCAGACTTCTCTCTGGAAACAAAGCAAGTCCCGGAGCACCCAAATGAAATGCGGACAGGACCTGGCACAAGGCGGGTAGCGAGTGGCTGTCCCTGCAGGGTTGGGTGACATCTCCCACTGCAGGGGTCAGCTTTCAGCTCTGCTTTTGGAGCAGGAGTTGCTGCCCAAGCTGCCTGGTAGGAGCCGAGAAGTGCCAGCATGGGGTCACTCACAGCCTTTCTGTGCTGGATTTGAAGCCTCAAGCTATGGGGCCCTCCCTGCTGCACTTGGAAGAGGGCTGTGTGCTCTGACAGGCTTGGCTAGCCCGGAGTTTTTCTAGGCATCCGTTCAATTTTTCTTTTTTAATTATTTTTTTTGAGCCACCACACACAGCAGAGGCACCAGGTTGAGAGGAGCCCTGATAATCCTTCAGTTTCTACATAACGTCTTTCCAGCAGTCTGCACCCACCGCCCCGTGGTCTCTGCCTCCTGCCGTGTTAGCAGCTCCGCACAGCCCTGTCTGTGCTCCCTTGTCCCTCAGCCAGGTTTCACAGCACCAGCCCCAGCTCCACCGCGAGCACTTGTGGTCCTGTCCATGGTTCCCCTGGGTTCTTGTCTGCTGGGATTTGCTTGGGGGATGACTTTGTGGTGACCCCTATTTTCTCCTCAGAGTGGATGTTTGGATCAGGAGAGGCAATGTGTCTTCCGTCCCGTCGTTTGGCTCCATCTGACCATGCCTTTCTCAAAGCTCATGTTTGGAGATAAAGTGCTAACACGGTTGTAAATTCTGTAGCACTTACATCATGCTGCACTCATTATCAGTGAGTTCAACAAGGGCATGAGGCAGCCTTGCAGGAATGAATCACAACATGTGAGAAGCAGAAAGGAATATGGGGCTCAGCTAGCATCGGAGAGAGACCTATTGATCCTGAAAGACCTCATTGCAACAGGCAGAGCACTCGGAGAGCCAGCAGGAGAAGAGCTGTGGGTCTGCAGCAGCACAGGAGCACGTGAAGGGGTTGTGGTGTATGGAGCCTGCACCCCGTGGGCATTTGCAGGGGGCTCAGAAGGGCAGGAGGGGGTTGTGGATGGGCAGGAAGGTGCTGGTTTTGCAGACAGGTTCTGCTGACTGCCCTGTGCTGGATCCAGATGTGGTGAGCCCACCAGAGATGGCTCAGCTCTCAGTGCCTGAAATTGTGTGCCCAGAGAGTTGCAGGTGGATCAGGGGCCTGGGTGGTGGCTTCTCTTTTCAGTCCATTTTAACAAGAGAATGAATAGATGCAGTGGGGACACGCACCCCCATTCTGAAGCAAAGCAGAGACAGTGGTCCTTAAGAAAGCAGAATCAGGTAAGACCAAAGGTGCTGACCTTCTGGAAGTTCTGGGGAGCTCAGGAGCCTGCAGGGAACTGGGTCAGAGCAGAGCTGTAAGCAGCAGCCAGAAAACCACACGGCAGAGAGGTGCAAAAGCAACCCCTTGGCCTGGGCAGTGGAAGAGGTCCTCTGCTGCTCCTGCCAGCGGTGCTGAGGGAAGCAAGGAGCTCCATCAGCACCAGGCTGAAAGCCAGGTGAGGGAGGCTGGAACAGACAGAAATGGGTCAAATAAATGAGTAATTAAATAAGTTTGCAGCACCTGATGGTCTTCCCCAGATTTGTGTGATTAGAATAAGCTTCCTTAATTATTAAAGTCACTACGACTGCATCAGAAGGAAAATACCACCAAGATCATACCACACGTCCTGGGCTGGGAACGCCCAGGTCTGAGGAGGGTCTGTGTTCTTTCAAACACATTTCATAAACAGTTAATTTATTCCAACTTGAATCAAAACTGTTTGCTTACATTTGTGCTCTGAGGCCAGCAGAATTGTTACCACTGACTTTAAGCATTCCTGACTTGTTAAATAGCTGATCCAATTTTTGCCAGGTTTGATTTGTTTTCCAGATTTTACCAAAGCCTGGTGTCTGTGATCAAGCCTGGTGTCTGTGCAATGCTGTGTTTTATTTTACACAATGCAACGATATGCAGTAAATCCAAGCTTGTATTTTATTACTGAATTAATTACGTGGTTGTTTAAATACTCTCTTCTGAGTGTTTGTTTTCCTAGACCTAAGACTGTGCCGCTGTTTGTTACTTTTGTTGTACTAAATTCCATCCAAAGAGGCTATTTTCCTGTGAGGGACCCTGAGCAGGAACTGTGGTTAGGCTGACCCATTGCAGTTGGCCTCCTGACCCGATAACCTCCCCCATAACCCGTCCTTTCTCCCCGCCAGGTGCCTGTCTTGTGTGAACAGTGCTTTCCGCTGCCACTGGTGCAAGTACCGCAACCTGTGCACCCACGACCCCACCACCTGCTCCTTCCAGGAGGGCCGGATCAACGTCTCTGAGGTACCAGACCATGGTTTCAGCACTTCTTAGCTCTTTATTCTTTGCTTTTCCTATGGCACAATTAGCAGAACCGATGTTTATGTGAGGTTTTTTGACTTTCCATGGGTTGAGGTGTGTTCCTGGGCTGGCACCTGAATGTGCAGATGCAGCAGGAACGTAGCAAGAAAGTGTTGGTCTAGCAAAAGAAATGTGTCCCAACCTGAATGCCCAAGCTGATCCCCCCCCCCCCCCTTTGATATGTGGGTATGCTCCGATTCAGTAAGAGCTGTAATTCATACTGTAATTGCTGCAGCGCTTTCCTTCAGGGTCTCAAACTCCACGTTATATACAAAGCATGCAGGGATTTGCCCGATGGCAGCAACGAGTGGTGCAGAGCTCGTTGTGGGTCTCCTGGTGCCTTCTGCACTGAGTTGTGTTGGCAGGTCTGAAATTTATGGGTGGAACCTGACTGTAAACTGATTAAGAAGGGAGATGTGAATAGCCCCAGACGCTGGAAAAGAGTTTCGGGTTCCAGCGCTGTGGACCAGGGGCCATCTCTCTTAGCAGTTCATAAAAGGTGTGGGGCTCCATTCCAAAAACGCTTTTAACGGTTGGAAGGAGGCAAAGCCCATTAACAGCTCTGCCAGATCTCTTCAGTATGACCTGGGGTAGAGGGATCCATGAAGGAAAAGAGTTTGTTAGCACAAATTCCTGATCAAAGTTAACTAAAACCTCTTGATTTGGGGTTTTTGCACCTTGTTTGATTGCTTCCAGCTGGAAATTGGCAGTAGCGAACCAGGGCAAAGCTGCACTGTGCTCTGCTTTAGTTTCGCCAGATGCAGGGGAGATACAGCCCCAGTGTTGGCAGGGTCCTGGTTTTCGGTCTCTGTCCTTCCTACCCCTGCACACCACTCCATGGCATCTGCAGGGTCACTTGTTACACAGGATCACTGCTGCCATGGGCAGGCCCCAGAGCAGCAAGCAAAAGGTGCTATGAAAATCCTGAGTGGCTTGGGAAGTGGGAAAGACAGCAGTGGGGACACACACAAATATTAGGAAAGGGAAGGAGAGAAGGATCAGCCAGCATGAGGACAAACGCCTGTCAGTGGGTAATGGGGATAAGGAAGGATAAGGATGAGAGCAGCAGGAGAGATTGGGCAGCGGCGTGAAACATGGAGCCGTTGAAAAGAAGTGCTGCAAGCTGCTGCTAATCCAAAGGTAAACTTGGAACTTAACCAGCCCCCAGGTCTTTCTGGTTAACCCGCTGCCAGGAGGCACAGAGACATTAGGCACATTAATGAGCTGCACATGTATAGGATAGGATAGGGGGGTCTGCAGGAGCAGAGGGACGGACAGGATAGGCAGTGTAACTGTGAGCTGCCAGCCTCGTGCCACCTCCAGTGGGGACAAGAAGAGGCACGGATGAGGCACCTTGAAGAACTGCCTCGTGCAGCAAGGGTACAAACGCCTGAGGAGAAGCATCCACCCTGGGGACAAACCAAAAGCTTCCCCAGTCCAGTTCAAAGCCAAGAAACTTCCTTTTAAGATAACAAGGGAAAGCAAAAACCTTTGCTTTAGCTTCTCACTAGGGGTGTGGGTTTTTTTTTTTCCCTTCACACTCAAAGCTTTACTGTCTTCCCAGGCTTTACATTTGGAGTTCTCGTTTTTATAGGTCTCCAACCCCAGGATATTAAAAGTGTTTGACAAGTCTCTGGCAAAGTAGGGCAATTCCATCGCCTCCGTTCTGCTCCCAGGAACACACAGGACTTACCTGAGATCACAGGGCAGCGAGTGGAGGAGACACAGTACCTCTGCCAGTTCCTGATGGGATCACAGGGCTCCAAAGGACTTTATCATCATCGTCCTTTAGAGTTTGTTTCTTAGCAGGGCCGTGAGGTGTTAATGCAGCACCTTTCTGGTGACTGTTTTCATAAAGGCTACCCATAATGATACAGATGCTCCACTGCTCATCGTAACTTCTCTGCACCTCTGAGCACAGGCAAAGCCAGCCACTAAAAACTAATTTGTTTGCTTATTTGAGGTAAATGAATTGTCACTTGTGTACACAATGCAGTCATAATGCCTTTATTACGGGCATTTCACTCCGCTTAACACAAGACATCAAACAAACGCCTCATGAAGAGTTTCCTCTCCTAAAATAATTCAGATCACAGTGCCCTCATTGTGTCACGGCCTGATGTATTGGCAAAACGTTTGTGCTTATCAGCATGGGTCCCTCTGCAGCAGTAGGTCTGTGTGTGGAGCCACAGAGCCGTGCCCCAGCCAGAGGCTGTGGTGGAGCTGGGCTCCTGCTGGTCCTCCCGGCCTGGCCCATCCCATCCTGTCAGCTTACTCTCGTGTCAGGCTTGCACACGTGCCTGGGTGTTCTCTTTACCCCTGACCCATCAGAATTGGCATCCCAAGGGGATTCAGATGTGTAACAAATCCCTTTGATGCCCCCTGGGATTGTCTGCCTTGGGAAGGGAAAAGCGCACGAAGCCTCAGCCCCTTTGCCGTGTGCTGGGGGAAGCAAACGCTTCTTGATGAGCTGCACACTTCTTGCAGTCCTCTGGCTGTACCGACAGAGCTAACTGCTGCTTTTCTACCCCATGTTCCACAAATACAACAGAGACAAAGGTTGTCTCTATCTGCCCTTTCCCCATGGCAGGGCTTCGCAGTGGCTCAGGGGCCTGGCTCTGAAGGTGGCTTGTGCCTTGCCACATGGGTAGAGGCTGGCCTGGGAAGCCATCAGTGAGCTCTAACACCAGCAACTCCATTTTCTAAGCCTTTTTCAGGTGACCTGAGGCTTCACTTGTCCACAGAAGGTCAATGCTCTGACTTTGCTATCTAAAGAGCAACGGGAAGGTGAGGCTAGCTGCACCCACACAATCAAAGTCTCTCCAAAATGGGGCCTCACGGGTGCATAGTGCTGATTGTCCCCTGTTACAAAGCTTCAGTCCCTCAGGTGAAGCATGAGGCCCTCTGAGACTTGCACAGCCCCAGCTCAGGCCTGTAATGTCATTTTAATGGGTCTGGGAGGGCATGGGTGTGAGTGTGTGTGGCTTATGGCCGTACGACGTGTCTCTGTAACTGTACGAAACACAGAGATGAAGAGGAATGTAGACACAAATATATCCTTATACCCATCCCAGTGAAGAGCTAGAACCAAATAAATCCTATTAGTTTCCCAGAATGTGGGATCCCTTCCCTCTTTGATGTCCACTGTGTGTGGATAATGCCATTTCCACATGTGAGGTGCTGAATCAGGGGAATGGAGCGTTTCAGATTCTGGAAGTTAAGTACAGAACCAGATTTCAGCTCTGTCCTGACTCCTTGGAGTTTGGGTTTAAATTATTGTTGCTTTTAGGGCAATATCTTTGCACCTGGCTATGCCCTTTGATGCTGAGTGCTGCCTGATGCACCTTGAAGGAAATAAATCAAGTGTTCCTCATATCTGTTCCTACAGTCCCCATTTTGAATGCCTGAATGGGATCTTTGGTGTGTGAGAGGCAACCAAGGACCACCTCTAAGTCCACCGAAGTCAGTGAATGACTTGGCCAGGTCACATCTAGCTTCTGCAGAGACGTTGGTCTGAGACATTACCAATAGTAACACGAAGTCCAACTGCAGCAAGGTTAACTGCTCTGAGAAGATTGGGTTGAGCTTAATGGCAGCATTTTTTTGCTTGGTAGCTTTATAGAGCAAAAACCCCCAGTGTCTGTTCTTTGGAGAGGAATGGAACCGTGCAGGAAGATGCTCCTCGGGGACGTGGGAAGCTGTCCCCAGAGTGCCCCATCTGTGCCCAGGGAATGGCTCTGGTCCTCACCTCTGCTGTACAGAGAGCTGCCGATGGGCGAGGAATAGTCTCTGCAGGCATCTGTGCTCTGCTTCGCTGTAAATGTCACAGGACTTCGTAAATGACAGGCCAAGGCATGGGGTATGGCACAAAGCACAGGACAAGTGGTCGGTTGTTGAAAATTTACTGGTGAGAAAAGTCCTGCTTCAGTTGACTTTCTTTGCACGTTTGGTTTCTGAGGAGCAAGGTCTGCTCTCCTTTCCACTAGCGTAAATGAAGAATAATGTGTTTGCCTGAGTGATGGGGTTCGTAATTCATGTCACTGGGAACACAGCGCTGAGCCAAGGGTTTAGGTTCACGTGCCATATTTGCTTATGTTTAGAGCTTTAAAATGTGAGTAGCTAGTTAACATTTGTAGAGGGTTTTTGGTTTTAGGTGAAAAATATAAAAATGTTGCATTGTCTTCTGTTTGGTCTAAATCCCTTAGTCAAAAGAAATGCCTGCTATTTCTAGGCAGTTTTTTTCCAAGTAAGAGCAAGGAGGTTTGACCTACTAAAACTGCTCTGTTAAACACAAATAATAACCATGGGTGCTCTGTTCTGCTCCAGGGACAGATGCTTATCTCTGGTGTTTAAGGTATTTATAGACCTTGGAATCTCTGAGACTAAAAAGTGTTGTAGAAGCATAAAACGTCTTTGTAAACTCTGCAAAATGATGCTTCATACCCAGAACATTCCCTGAGAGTCTGTGCCACTCGTGCGTCAGTCTTGTCTCTCTCCAGCAGATCTTCTGATTTGTGTTTATTCTGGTTTACAGAAGTCAAGAAGGATAATGAGAGAATTCAGTGTGTGTTTGTTTAGCAAGAGGAGGTAATAATGGCCTTTCTAACTCACTGCAGGATTTACTTCTCATGAATTAAAAACAAAGTAAACTGATTATGGAGCAAATTGCATATTCCGCTGGCTGAAGTTCTCCCTTCTGTTCTGCGTTCTCTGCCCGCTCAGCTCTGCTGGCATGGAGTGGGGAGTGCAGGACGGAGCACCCAGCCTGGTGCTGAGCAAGTGTGGGGAAGGGCTTGTGGTTTACCTGCACGGGGGAACCTTCCCACAGCCTGCACGCGGTGTGGGAACAAGGTGCTGCTGCAGAGGCACCGATGGGTGGGCACCTCTCTATCCACTCATGCACGTGCCATGTAGAAGCCTGTGTGTGCATGAATGTATGTGTACATTGCTGCTGCAGCAACTGGGCAGGAAAAAAAAAATAACTGAAAACTGAGCAATGAGCCTGGATTGGAAATGGCACAAATAGGGAAGAGGGGGCCCGCAGCAGTGCTTTCTGTAATGCATGCAGTGTCGGAGCAAGCCCCATGCCCCCCCGCCCCTGCAGGCTTGGTGGCTTCACTCACTCATCTGATAAATTCAGCAGCAACTGCCAGCAGCAGTGCGGCTCCCCACAAGTGCCTGTGCTTTCGCTAGGAGGGCATCTTCCTGCATCCCCCTCCATCCCAAAATGTATGTCCCTTATTAGTGTGATCACTGGAGCTGTCAGGCAGCGTGGAGGGGCTGCGCTCACAGGCTGGCAGCCCTTCTCTGCACCACAATCCCGATGTGACATTTTTCTCCCACTGAAAGCAGTGCTCAAAGAGGAAAAAAAAAAAAGAAAGAAAAAGAAAAACTATTATGTCCTCCTCATCTCTATTGATGGTAGGACAATTTTTGCTACCAGCATTTTCAGCATTGCAGGGCAGATTTGGAAATGCAAGTCCTCTCCCGTTCTCTATGGGCAGAAGCATTTCCTTAGCAGTCATCTCACGACTGACGGTGGCCAGGAAGGATAATGGTCCAGAACATATTCATTATTTTCAGGACTGTGCACTGAGCTTCTCCCACTGGTGAGATGGCTGGAGACTGCTGGGTTTTAATCATCATGTGCTGAAGGATCCCAGAGCTGTGGGGTGCCTTTTCTCCCAGACCCCAGCTTGCTGAGGAGCTGGGACCGCTGTGCCATGCAGCCGTGTCCCCGCGTGTGCTGCTCTGTGGCCAAGCCCTACATGCAGCCACATAACGTGTGCAAAGAGAGCCTGGCACAGCTCGCAGCTGGATGGAAAACACCAGGGATCCCAGCAGCTTGCTGGGAGTGATGCAAAGGCTGGAGTGGGATTTGAGCCCCTGGTACTGGGGTCTGTGGGGACCCGAGAGTTTCGGGTGGCATTCCCATCCAGCTTGCAGACCTGCATCACTGCAGAGAAGGGCTGCTCGTTCCTGCCCAGCACAGCCAGCTTCCTGGCTGCTGGAGCTAAAAACCACTCTTGGCTGTTAATCCGTGAAAGTCCCTGTTAGAAATAAAATAAAAAATATATAAGGAAAAGTGCCACTAAAAAGGTTTATGAGGCAGCAGCTTAAGCTACTGGCTTTCCAAACTCGGGCAGCATCTGGTTTTCATTTACAGCTCGCTGGAGCCAGTAGCGAAACAACATCCCATGGCCTGGGAGCATGACTCGGCTGCCTGCTGGCCCTTAGCGAGTCGGGATTTCCTCCCTGGGGGATTTCCTCCCTGGGCACACTCCTAGCCCGAGCCAGAGCCCAGAGGACAGTTCTCCTCACCTCTCCATCCGCGTGATTTATTTTAATTGCTAAGCTGGGTGGTAAAGGCCTTGGGATGCCCGTATGGAATTTGGCAGAGCAAAGGGAAACAGTCCATTTTTTCCCCCCCCCTAAAACTTCTATTTTAGCTTGGGATTAATCATTTATTGTCAGCTACTTACAGGTACTTAGGTACCTATTTCCATTAGATCAAAGCAAACTAGGGCTAAACGGTATGTAAATACTTCTGATGGCCAGACCTGTCTGTGGTGTTGCAGTTCCTGAAATATGAAGTGAGGAAAACCTGCATCTCCCAATGTGCAGTGAGGAGATAAATGCTTGGGATGTTGAGAGCTCTTGGGAGAGATGGCATATAGTAACCGTGCACTGATAGGGTTTTTTGTGGTTCCTCTCAGATTATCTTTCAGACATCCATCGAATGCTCCTGGCTTGTGCGGAGCTGTGGATGTGCTGATCTTTGAAGTGACGTTTGCAGGGACAGTTTTACTTTGTTTTGTGTACAGCATCTTCTATAAAGAAGTCTTGAGCTACTGCAGTAACAGCATTAGTAGCAATGTTAGGCTTGCTATTAATTTACAATTACATTATTTTGGCCAGATAGAGGCAGAACTGGAAACAAATAATGCTTCCCTGCTTACTGCTTTAGTAACTGTGCTTAGCTGTTTAAGAGCCCAAGACCAAGCTCTTCCACGCTTTCCGTACAACAAATACAGAGTTTTGGAGGCAGCAGCATTTTGCTCTTCTCTTTGTTCCTTTATTGCAGCCATGCTGACGTTTGAAATATTTTCACGTGGTTTTAAATGGAAAATTTAGCAGACTGCTTCCAGTTTCATGGTATTTTGTACACTTCAAATCTCAGCACCGCTCCCCAGTAGGGGAGCTGTACCTTGGGGTCCTGCGTTTCTGCACGGAGCCTGCGGCTGCGTGGGCACACTATGAATTGCCCGCCCTGCGTGCCGAAGGTGTGCTTGGGGCATCGGCCAGCTCGCGGTGGGCTGAGATGTGGTTTGGAGCCGTGGTTGGAGCCGTGTATGTCCCGTCCCCACCGTGACCTCCCGCTGTCTTCTCTTGCCCCCAGGACTGCCCCCAGCTCTTCCCCACGGAGGAGATCCTGATCCCGGTGGGAGAGGTGAAGCCCATCACGCTGAAAGCCAGAAACCTGCCCCAGCCCCAGTCCGGCCAGCGCGGCTACGAGTGTGTGCTGAGCATCCAGGGCGTGATCCACCGCGTGCCCGCCCTGCGCTTCAACAGCTCCAGTGTGCAGTGCCAGAACAGCTCGGTGAGGGTGCCAGGGGCTCGGGGTGCTGCTGGGTGCCTGGGGGCAGCGCGGGGACGGGGCTGGGGCTGCTCAGGAGCCACCAGCAGCTCTGGAGCACGGGGCTGCCTCCCGACGTGTTTCTTTTTTAGCTGAAGCAGCCTCCACTCCTCCCCACGCAGCGCCTTCCCAAAACAGGCTGCTGCGAGGGAGGTGGGCTCAGCAGCAGGGAGGGCAGGGGAAGGAAGGAGCAAAAAGTCCCGGGGTTAAGCTGGCCCCAGGCACAGGTGGGAGCTGCTGGGGGTGTTTTTGTGGTGCTGGCCCCATATCTGGCACTTCCTTGCTCGACTGCGGGGGTCAGCGAGGGGAAGGGAGGAGGAGGGAACGCACCAAGGTGTCGAGGCAAGCTAATTCACATGGGAGAGATAACGAGAATCGCAGACCCCTTATCGGGGAGCTGTCAAATTCCAGGTCACGGTGGCTTGATGAATACAGAAAAGCCGAACTGCCGCATGGTGCGGGGAGGGAGGGGGAAGGAAAAGTGCCAGCAGAGAGAACGCAACAGAGGGAGGGAAATTTTCGGAGGGATGCTGCTGAAGAAGCAAGCAGGGGAAGGCAGCTCGGCTCATCTTGTGCAGGATGGGGCTCAGCACTGCAAATGGACCAGGCAGGATTTTACCCAGGGCTTGTGTATGGCAAACAGCTGATTCCCTCTGCCCAAAACCACCCCCCTGGGCACAGCACAGGTTGGTGCAGCACCCAGCACACGTCTGCTGGTGGCAGGGCAGGGGGAGCCGCGTCCTCGGCCTCCTCGGGGGCTTTCAGAGGGGCCTGGGGTCAGGCAGGGAGCGCTCGGTTTGTTTTAGGCAACAGAACGAGGAACTTCAGGGGCTGCTTTAATATTCAGTGCAGATGGTCTTAAATTGTTAATCAAGTTTTGAATTTTTAAAAGTTTCACTGGATATTTATCCATCACTGGCTGTCTATGGGCCTTGCAGCTTGCTGGCTAATAAATGTATTAATACTGTGTAGTACTTTTCCTATCTAAAGCAATTTATAAACATTAGGGAAGTGCTTTTATTCCTGTTAGGCTAATAGGAAGTGGTAGACAGAGAGTTTAAGAGCAATTCTACTCTCACGGCTCCATCAGCCGAACAGAAGATCTGGTTTCATACCAACTTAGTAAAACCCAGGCTAGGTAAATCCCTGTGACCAAAAGCAAGTTAAAACAGGGCTCCTGTTGCATTGAGGCAACCTCTGAGCAGTCTGCTTTCATTTAATCATCGTTCCCTCATCCCAAAGATGATGGCAGCGCTCACTTTTTTAAGATTTTTTAGCAGCTCTCAATTTACTTAAACAGAGCATCTGAACGAGGCCTCATTGGTGCTAATGGCGATGATGGGAATTTCAGAACACCCTGGGAATTCACATGAAGCATCCAGCTCCTCTCTGCAGCCCCCAGATGTCCACGAGAGGGTGAATAATTCACGTCAATGCTGTCATAGACTCGACTGACGCTTACATGGCAAGGCCCTCTCTGCACCATCTACTTTTTCTCAGCTGATGCCTATTTCATCAGCCAAAGCTGTGCAGCATGATTTTTGAGCTCCCAGTCACACCAGGGTGCGCGGTGACTGTATAAGGAGTTAGCCCGAAGGCAGGAGTCCTTGCAGTGTGATTATCTGGAGGGGCTGTATTGATAAGCTAGAGACTGAGTGACAAGAGCAGCCACTGCGAGTGGAATAATTAATCTATCGCCTCTCACAGGGTCTAGATCTGATTTAATTATCTCTTCCTGGTGAGGAGGAGGAAGCCAAAGCAGGACCCTAGAGCCTAAGTGTAGAAGTGGTGGTGGTTCAGACCTCAGCGCATGATGCAGAGAATAATCACTGCTTGTTAAAAAATCCACGTTTCCTGGTGGCGGCCCTGATGCATCCCCCAAGGCATCTCACTCTGGTTTCTTCCCCAGTACCTCTATGACGGGATGGACATAAGCAACTTGGCCGTGGACTTTGCTGTGGTGTGGAACGGGAACTTTGTCATCGACAACCCGGAGGACCTGAAAGGTAAGGTAACGATGTCCCTGTGCCACCACGAGGGCTGGGAGGGATGTGGTGGTCCTGGGCGACCCCACGTTGGGCGAGAGCAGCTCCCGCACCACAACAGTGGGAGAACTGCTGGAAGCCCCCACACTGAAGCTCATAAAATGACCCATGGGGAGAAGCAACTCAGTGTGTGCCGTCCTCCCTTCCCGCAGTGCACCTCTACAAGTGCGCGGCACAGCGCGAGAGCTGCGGGCTCTGCCTCAAAGCCGACCCCAAGTTCGAGTGCGGGTGGTGCAGCGGGGAGGCCAAGTGCACGCTGCGGCCCCACTGCAGCCCCTCGGCCGCCCAGCCCTGGCTCGACTGGTCCAGCAGGAACGTCAAGTGCTCCAACCCGCGCATCACCGAGGTAAGAGTGCTGCTGGGCTCTGCCCGCCCCTGGCCCCTTCTCTCCCCATCTCGGGGGGGCTCGGGGCTGTCCCCAGCTCCCCGCCGCCCATCCAGAGCTGAAGGGTGGGGAACAAAAATGATCCACTGAGTCCTGCGAAGTCACCATGGGTGTGAGCAGCGTTTGCTGCCGCTGCCCTGCCACGCAGCTCTCGCTCGCCACGATGCTGCCGGTGGTGGGGTGACCGCTGTGGACCGGTGCAGGAATGCTAATTAAACTAGGGAGCTAATTAGTCTGGAGCTGATGTTTGTGATGTTTCTGTTGACCGCTGAGTCTCCCGGGAGCACTTCTACCAATAAAACTGCTCGTGGTCAGTTAACGTTACTATTAGAAGTGACACTCCGACCAGGTGGGAATGAAAGAAGATTTTTGTTTCTCACTTAATTAACTTCATTAACAAAATAGTCTCCCTTGCCCTGAGTGTGTGTACATTCTGCAGGAGGTGCAGGCGTAGCACAGTGTTGTGTCCAAGCACGCTGTTGCACTGATGTCTCTGGCTGAAGAACAGCTGGCAGGGAAGCAGCAGGGCTCAGCACACGCGTGTGCACCGGCTCAGCCAGGGCCCCTTCATGTGGGGAAGCTTCCTCATACCTCAGACTGGTTTCTACACCAGGTCTGTCCTCTGAGCCCCTGGGAGGAAGGCATTCACCTTGTTTTTATGGAAGAAAGGCACGAAAGCTTGTTGTGTTGTCTCAGGTTTAGATGTAAGTTGGCGCTGGCTTTAAAATCTTAGACTGGAGAACAGCACTCGCTCATACAAGTGCCTGTGTTACAAACACCCTGCGTGACTCACGCTGAAAGAACATTTAAAACAGGCTGTTTTCCACTCCTTTTGCTTCATCCGGCCACTTTCACTCTTCCTCTGAAGCTGAAGGTCAAGGGCTTTACTCCCGGGTCCAGCGCCTTTGGGGGATGCGTAACTAGCAAGAAGAGATCACACTTCAATAGCCATAAAAGCAAGTGGGCAGCAGGCTGCACGCAGCCCTTTTTTGCCCCGTCTGACTGTTAGGCCTTGCCGTCACCAGCGGTGTCCCTTTAACAGCACAAGACTTCCACGCAGTCTGTGGTCTTAGCAATAAATAAATAAAAATCAGCCTTCTTGTGAACAAGCGGCACTCTGATCTCCTATTCATTTATTTGCAGGCCTCATTAATATAACATCAGTGCAACAAACAGCTGAAGGGGGGGCAGTGTCAGGCTGAATAATGGAGTTGCTCTGCGGAGATAACAATTAGGTTCTGAATGTGCTATCAGCCGAGGCAGAGACGAGGAAGGATCATGCCGGGATGACAATGCTCATGTACTGGTTCCCCGCTGGGCTCATCAGCTGGGATCCGGACAGCTTGGAGCGGGATGAAAAAAGACAAAGCGAGCGAAGGTGGATGAGGTTTGGGAGGGGCAGGGGTTGTGACATTTGTTGTGCAAGCAGGGTGCTCTCTCCGCTCCCTAGCAGATGATGCCAAGGTGTCACAGGCTCACAGCTTCCCTCAGCTTTCCAGCGGGAAAGTCCTGTCCTAGGGCTCCCTGGCTCATGCACAGATGACTTCTGGCTAAATACCGCTTTTTGTCAAATGCTGAATGGTGCAAGATGCGGGGCTGACAACACGCGGCTCATGTTATTATAGTGGCATCTTCTGCAGGCTGGGGAGGAAGAGGGGTGGCCCCGCAAGGTCCCTGGGGTGCCAGCCATGGTGTCAAGCACCACCATCAGTGTGGTGCTGTATCTGTGTCCCTTACAAGGTGTGAGGGCTGGGCACAAGGGTAACCAAGCTCCTATCACCATCCATTTTGAAGCCTTTCTAGGAATAACACAATGCTTTGCACGTGCTAAGTCCTCTCACCACGCAGCAGCGAGCAGGTGTTACCAGAGGAGGTGGGTTGCTTTTTTGTTCTAGGCTGAGGCAGCGAGCAGAGGTGGACAGCTCAGGGCATCAGCACACCCAAAGGCCTTCCAGGCCCCACCTTGGATCTCAGTGTTTTTCAGACCATTTTCAGGATATCCTAAAAAATTTCTGGCAGAGGTATAGCCCCTTATGCAGCCAGTGTGTGAGTCCTGGTAACGGCCTTGCTGTCCCATAGCTG
The DNA here is from genome assembly GCA_011075105.1 of Heteronetta atricapilla. Classification (NCBI taxonomy): domain Eukaryota; kingdom Metazoa; phylum Chordata; class Aves; order Anseriformes; family Anatidae; genus Heteronetta; species Heteronetta atricapilla. The sequence continues at coordinate 4,878,721 of CM021756.1, read as the reverse complement.
CCCTTTGCGGGTTGTTTCCGTCCTCTACAGACCTCAGAGGCTGAGCTGCTGCACCGAGCACATCCCTGTGGGCCCAGTGTGAGTTACTGAAACACCACTTTATTAGGGCCAACAGGAGGCGAGCAGGTCCGGTGTGGTTTTTTGGGGTGTATCCCTTCCTAATGCTTTCTGTCTGGGAACAGAAATCTGGGGGAGTCACTGCAGGGAGCCCTGCGGCCTGGGCAGCCCCCCAGCACCGCCAGGCCCAGGCTGGCCCCACTGAGCACACCGGGGGGTGCTGGGATCGGGGCGCTCCTGCCACTGGACCTTTAAGGCTCCTCATCTTCCTGCGATTTTGACTGCATCTCCCCAGCTGTAATTAATTGAATGCATCTGTTCTAACCCTGGGGCTGCTTTATGGCACAGTTACTTCAAAACTGTTCAATTAGCGACCACTAAAATCTAGGTCGAGTGGAGCTCCATATTGGGGATTTTCCAGGTCAGGACATTTTCAAAATACAGAATCAGCCCTGCTTTGTTTGGCAGGGCCGTTTGGCTCCGCTAGTCGTGGTAAGGTCAGGAAACAGCAAACCACGACTGCTTTCTGAAGAGGGAAGGGGCCAACGAGCCTGGCAGTGCAGGCACTACAACAAAACACGATTTAGAGTAATGTGGAGCTGCAAAGGACAGTTGTAGCTGTCAAGTATGTGAACTGCCGAGCTCAGGTGATTCCCAGCTAGCGGTGTAAGCGTCAACAGCATGGGCCTTCAGGATGCAGTGTAATGCAATACAGCTTGATTTTGTACCGTGTCTTCTGTGGGCACGCAGTGCTTGGCGGAGCTAAATGATACAAGACGTGGCATGCTCTGTGGTACGAGGCACAGAGAGCAGCAGCACAACAGGCAGGGTGTGATGAATGGATCAGAAACCTCTGTCGTTGGTTGCAGGGAGAGGGAGGTGGAAGTTGAAGCACACGCAGAGGAAAGCCGAGGCGCTTTGAGATGCGGTGATGCCCACACCTGGGCACAGAGAGCAGGCTGAACCTCTGCAGGTTTTCCCAGATTCAGTAACAGAGCCTTAAATGGGAGCAGAGGTAGAGAGGAAAAAGTTGAGACGTAAGGATGGGAGAAGGGAGCCGGCTCAGCTGAGACCTGAAAGGTGGCAGAAGCAGAGAGGGCAGGAAGGCGGCAGGGTGCCGGGGGGGTCCTGCAGGTGTAGGCAGCTTGCAGGGGATGGGAAGGGGATTCGGGGACATGCCGTGCACATAGGGCTATGCGGGTGGTGCAAGGGGGGCTGTTTTGGGGTGCTGGCCCCACAGGGCAGCAGGAGGCAGGCACACTGTGGGTCTGGGCCTTGTGCCTCTTCTGAAGCTGCTCATGAGCAGGGACCAGCGAAGTCGTGGGAAGGTGAGGAAAAGCTGCCAGGCAGCCAGAAACACTGAGGAAAGGGACCTGAGGAGCTGAAATCTGTTGCCAAAGACAAAGGTGGAACTGACAAGCATGAACAAGATTTATCCATTAAATTAATTAAAGTGCATTATTATAGATTGTTTGTTTATTAATAACAGCTGTAGCATTGAGAAGATTAGTAACTCACCCAAGAGCAGTAACAGGCTGGTGGCAGATTCAAAACAACTGTTTGAGAGTCTTGGGTCCAAATCTTGTGACTACACGTTATTGTAATTTATACTGCTCATGGAAGAGGATATTGTCCTTGATGAAAGTCTATAGAAGCAGGGCTGATTACGGCTGAGGTAGGCTATAAACAGGCAGCTTTAAAGCACACACCTCGCCCTTTAACATTTCTAAGTCACTTGAGGTGCCAACTTACTAATAAAATGTGGTATTAACATTCAGGGAACGGCCAAGGCAGAAGTTAACAGGGTTCTGCAAAGCAGCGAGCAGCTTCTGGAAGGTTACCTGCTGTCTGTCGTGTGGTCTATGAAAAAGGAGCCAGGTTTATTCTGTCTGCAGAGCAGCATTGTCCAAACTCTGGGCTCAGGGACCCTCGATGTCCCCTCTGAGGACAACGCACAGGGATTTTAGCTTTGTCAGAATCTCTAAGATGCCCTCGGTGGCTGCAGCGTGGGGAGCCCCTGGGTGGGTGGGGGACACGGTGCACACAACGGGGACTCCTTTCCCAGCTAGGCATGGGGCTCCCGGGGGAACCAGCTCCCTGTTTCTCCTGCAGCTTGACCCACATTGTGCTTCCCTCTAGATCCTGACGGTGTCGGGCCCCCCGGAGGGAGGCACCAGGGTGACCATTCGCGGCGTGAACCTGGGCCTGGACTTCTCGGAGATTGCCCACGGCGTGCAGGTGGCGGGGGTGCCGTGCACGCCACTGCCGGAGCAGTACGTCGTCGCTGAACAGTGAGTGGCCTCAGGGATGTCCCCTCTTCCCCAGCCTCCAGCCGTGGAAGCAAACCCACAGGAGGGCAATAACTCCTCCAGCCCCCAGTGGTTCCTGCACCCGCTCCAGCTCTGCAGAGCGGCAGTAACAAGTCCGAAGATGGATGGTGCCCCTGCGGCTGGGAGGGGACAGGGTGCTTGGATGGTATCTTGGGGGTCAAACAGCCCTTGAAGCTTTCATTAAGCATTTTGTTCCCTTCCACACGGCAGTTCCTGCTTTGCTAAGCAGCTTTTCTGATGAGCACCTTGCTGTTGATGCTGAGCCTCTCTGCCCCCTCCGCTCCCTCTCGCACTTGAAATTCAGAAGGCGCCGCTGGCTGCGCGCAGCCATTTGTTAGGCATGTGAGGTGGTGACAGCCCCTTAATCCAAATGGGCCTCCGCTGGAGTCAATTCATTTATTTCACTAAGAAAAACGTCAACCAAAAATTACAAAATAGGCATGTAACAGAAGATGGGCGAATAAACCTCCCACGGTGACACCTGGTCCTGCTGCTGCCTGGGGGATTGCTCAGGTCAGCTGTGGTGCTGGGGGTCATCAATGCCGGGCAGGGGACGTGAGGTGCAGTTTGTGAAGTGTCCCCACGGGCCCTCCAATGTCACCTGCTGGGGACTAGGGTGGCCGGGGGGATGTGGCAGCTCCCCAGGGATGGCCACCAGCAGCACGGATGCACCCCAGCTCTGGCAGCTGGAGGTAGTTGTCATCTGTTGATGACATCCCGTTGGTGGCACCTGGTCTGAGCCCCAGCACAGCAGAAGCACCTGTCACTGGGACGTGTTTGCACCGGTTTGTTGTTTGTTTGCTCACTCCCTGTCACCATTTTCCCCACCTGCAGCCCAAATCCCTTCTGCTTGGAAGCAAGCAGTTGGTCAGTCGGTGTTCTCCGGCCACCGGGTGAAGGGTGCTGTGGCAGCACAGCACCACCAGCATCAGCGCAGCCGCGGCCCCGAGTGTGCACTGAGCGCGCCGCTGGTGCTCGTGGCCTGGGCTGTTCTGCTGAGCGGCATTTTGGTTTATTTTATTTTTTTTCAAATAAACGGCAGAATATTATAAAATTGTCCTCCTTTGATGGTATGAAACCCTGATTTTATAATCATGACTCTAATTATGGCTCTTGAGCTTTCAAAGTTTGTTAACATCATTAAAACATTTACCCTGGGCAGATAACAGCAAGCGTTTGCATGAGAGCTGCCTTTTAAAGATGAATACAGATAAAAGGACCCTCTTAAAGCTTCTGTGGGCAGACTGAATTCCAAGACTGTAATGACTCACCATATGCTCCAGCCACGCAATCTATCAGCCAGCAATTAGGTTAATGTTGGTGAAAGGGCCACTTAGCCCAGCAATCAGCACCCTACAGCTCTGCCGAATGCATCATTTTGCAACAAGGTACCTGCTGGGGATTTGGCTTTTATCAGAAATCAGGATCAGGTGTACCGGGGTCACTTGTGCCCCTGTCCCTCGCTGCATCCTGCCTGGTGCTGTACCAGAGATGCGCTCCGTGCCCTCGGCTGCTGCTTCAGGGGACACCAGTTGAATACTCAGTGTCCCCCCCGTGCATAGCTCTTGGTGTGTGTATCTCGAGCGGGGCTTTGTTTGCCTACCTGCTGCAGGAGTACAGATTGCTGCTCCCAGATTGCGGTCCTCTGCCCTGAGCCTCGCTGAAACCCAGCCTCCTCGGTGCTGGCTTGCGGGAGGAGAAGTAATGAGGAGGCAGGCGGAGGAGACAGAGGTGCCCAGGCGATGGCTGGCTGAAAGGCAGAGCAGAACACGTGGCAGATTAAGGCGTGCAGCTGAGATGCTTCCCTTTCTGTTCTGCAAAGGCAGCGTCTCTCTAGGCAACCTGTTTTGATCTGCAGCAATAAGGACTTTCACACAAGAGCTCTTTATTAGCATGTATGTATTTCGTTAGGCCTCCTGGCATCACCTGTGCATGCTGTTTGCAGGTTCTTTCTTCCTTTCGTCTTTTTATTTTAGTTTGCTCGCAGTGAATTTAATGCTGCTGAAGGCTGCTGAAATGGTGCCTTCACAAATTGGATCCTTTCATGCATTTGCACATCATCAGTAGAAAATCAAGCATTTCCCCTGCCACTTTGCAAAAGCACCTTCAGCCTCAGCAGGGAAAGAAAATTCTGGTTTCTCTTCTAGCTCTGGCTCTCAGGCCAAGCACTGACAAGCATTTCCTTGCCTTCATCACCTCTCCCTACACCGAGGCAGGTTACTCATATCCTCGGGTTTCCAGTGCCTGGCTCTACGCTCTCAGCTTTCTTCCCAGCATTGCCATGGGAGCAAGCAGCAGACCCCTTAGGTCTAGCTAAAGACCTTGGCCAGCTGATGTCCCTGTGGAAACCCCTCCCTGCATCCATGACAAACGTGCTGGCACGTGTTCAGTGCTCAGCTCCAGGAGGCATCACCAGTGCCCTGGGAGCTTTGCGTGGCGGGGCTCAGCCCCCCCGACCACCTCCGTGCACCCCGGCAGCCCCTGCCCAAGCTCTCGATGCCACCTTGGTGTGCACCCGAGGGGCTGAGCTGGGCGCAGAGGAGCACAGGATCCATGTCTCTGCTTTCCACTGACTCCATCCACCAGCGTCAGCATGCTCAGCCCTGTCTCCACGGCAAAGCCTGCTCGCCGCTTCTGTCTCTATCATCCCCAAGCAGGTTTCTCCATTTTTGATTAACTGGGAGACTGCAGTGTGAGCTGTTCCCTTAATGAACTCATCTGTTACTCTAAGGACTTCGCACTCACTTTGCTACTGGCTAATATATTGCCATTAGTGCTCTGCTTTGCTCTGGAGTTTACAGCTTGTAATAATTATGTCTAATTTTGATTTTTTTTTTCTTTAAATTACTACATGGGGTAAAAATAGACTCAGTAATTAACTTCTTTCAAAGAGGCAGATATCAAAGTTAAAGAGGGGAGAGGGAAAAAAAAGAAAGAAAAAAAAAGAACCCGTCTCTGCACAGGGCGCTGCTGGTACCTCCTGACAAAGCCTCACTGCGGTGTTTCTGCTTCCAGGATCGTCTGTGAAATGGGGCAGGCGCTTCCAGGGATCAGCTCCGGCCCAGTGCTCCTGTGCATCGGAGAGTGCAAGCCCGAGTTCACGGCCAGGTCCGCACAGCAGTACTCCTTCGTGGTGAGTGCCCTGCGAGGCGGGGAGCGCCCTGCAAGGCTCGGGCTCTGCAGGGGCACGCGGCGAACGCTGGGGCTCCGACACCAAAAGGCAGCCCCAGGTTTTTCAAATGCTTTCCCTGTAATGCTGCACGAGCTGTTGGTTTGGAGCTGCCCAGTCAACGAGCCCGGTTTTCAGGATGTACAGCTTGTGTGGGTTTACAGGATAGGCAAGATTTAGGTGGGAACCTGCAACCAGGGTATCCGCAGCATTTGGTTTCAGCTTTGCATCTCCAAAATAGCGATAACCCTTGACTTGCTGGGCTGGGTTACTCCTTGCGAGGTGCGTTGGTGTACTCAGAGCAGCAGCAGTTCACAAAGCATGTCTTTGTTCTGTACTCAAGGGCTTTTCTGAGCATGATCTTGCCAAGGAATTGGAGTCAGGATTCATATTTTTATCCTGTCTTGGGTAAGGAAGAGTGATGAAGGAACATTGTTACTTTGGACCTTAGCTAAGGGCAGAAATCTACAGCATTACTTCTGGTTGTTTTTGAAGGTGTTTGCTTGCCTGTGTACGCACAGCACAGGCACTAGTAGGGCTTTCTGCAAGAACACAGAAACACATGGAGGAGAGCAAGCACCTGAGTCCAGCCTTAACTTCAGGGTCATGAATTTTCCATTTTCTGTACCGTGATCTTCCACTGTACCTTCAGAAACCAGTGTTACAGGCCAGGAGTGCTGCTGCTCCCAGCGCACCTCCATCGACCTGAGAGCGAAGTGAAGAGATTCAGGGATCACAGATGCCTTCTCTCCTTTGGGTGTTGCCGTGTTGCTAGACGAGGTGAAATGTTGCTTAAATACACCAGAACAGCCTCTGATCATTGCAGGGCACTGCCAGTCCCCAGACTGGGCATTAGTTAAAGGCAGATTCCCACATGGCACAAAAGAGGATGCGCTCTTGGTTTGTATTGAACAATAATCAGGAGCCAGTGGGAGGCAATTGCAGCGATGAATTGTGAACCTTGCAGCAACCTGGTAAGCATATGTCGAGCATTATCCTTTGCATTGTTGCTTCTGATTTTCAGCACCCACTATGATTATCGCTTCTTTTTTCAGGCATCTAAAACTTCACATATATCATTTCCTTTTGTTACTTGGCCTCTTATTTTTCCTCTTTGGCGCCGCCACAAATTCCATTACAGCTGGTTTATGCCGTTAAAGTCAGTAGTAAAAGTGATTGGTACCTTAAAGCAGCGCTGCGCTGTGACCCTGGGAGGGTTGGTGCCTTGGTGAGCTCATCTGGTGTCTGCTACCAGGCGGGAGCTGTGCTCGCACCTTAATTACACCCATTTCGTCTGGGGAGGTGGAGCCTTGGAGCTACTTTGGATCTGTAAATCTGTCACAATTATCACCAATTCATGAGCGGAAGATGGAAAATTCTCGTATAGCTTTCAGACCCTCATCCAGTGCCAGCCTCGCCCCAGGACTGGGAGGTTTTGCAGGTCTCTGGTTTGGGCCCTCAGCTCTGCAGCTGCTTGGGGTTGCAGCCCCAGCTTCTGGGCCTGGCAATGCTTTGAATTTCAGAGGCTTGTAAGAGGCTGGAGTTAAGAAATGTGTGAAGTACCCGCTCTGGGTGTCCCTGGGCTCCCACGAGCAGCCTGTCCCCAGTGCAGGGCCGGCAGCGGGAAGAGGGAATTTTCCCCCCTGTAAAATTATTCCGTAATTATCCACAGCGGGATGGATAGTGTGTTCTTCATAGGAGTGAGGAGTCAGGGTCAAACGGGCTTTTGGTCTGAGCTGCTCTGCAGGCACTGCGCACCCAGAAAACCCCAGTTGTGTTTGGAAAGGAGCACAAACGCAGCGAGCTGCCAGGCAGGTGGCACTGAGGGAGTGGGGCTGGGAGGCTGCCAGCTGCAGATGAAAGTCATAAAGAGGGTAATGGGGAAGCATTAGTAAAACAATTTGGTTATATCCACTGATGGAAAACAAATAAAAAGGTACCAGCTTCCTGCAAATTCCATTAAGGGGGACAAATAGCTACCACGAGCACGAGGCAGGATAAAGAGGTGGCAATGCCGCAATAATATCACTGACAGAACGTCGAGTGGGATGTAAATGCACGCACCGAGGTGTCTCCCAGCGGCAGTGGGAAACAGGCTCTGCCCCCACAGTGCCATCATGATGCTGCACATGAGGCTGGAGCTGCTGGCGCTGCATTTTGTTAACATGGTCTGGTATTTCCCATTGCCATGCCCTGGTTTTAGTTTTATTTTTTATGTTTTACCACAGCGGCAAACCTTAGACAGTTGTGTTTGGATCTCCATTGTGGCAGTTTGCTTGGTTCACACTCCAGTTCATTTTTGAAACCGTAGTGCAAGCAGCTGGCTTTATTTATTTATTGAGGAACAAAGGCAAAGGTAAGTGCTTTATTTTGAACTTACAGTTACTTCGCTGAACTGTGTCTCCTTCACAGCAGGGCTCAACATTTTAGCAGGAGGCTTGTCAGCCGTCCAGGACACATCTCCATTTTGCTATTCCTCTTGGAAAAGGTTTCTTTTTGCTCCCTGGATGCTCCCAGGGCGCAGGCAGGAGCACTGCTGACCCTCTCCTCGTCTTTCCACAGACGCCGGCCGTGAGCTTCCTGACGCCCAGCCGCGGCCCCGAGTCGGGCGGGACGCTGGTCACCATCGCCGGGCACCACCTGGGTGCCGGCAGCCGCGTCTCCGTGCTGCTGGGGAACCAGAGCTGCACCTTCCAGGGGTAAGGGGCCGAGCCCGGCCATGGGGCTGCTGTAGCTGAGCACTCATCAAAAAATTTTAAACCTCAAAAACGCATCTGGGAACCCCTGAGAGCTCCGCTGCTTTCATTTATTTTGTGAAGTTGTCATCTTTCCTGTTGTCACTGAGCCTTACTTGGCGAGGCATGGGGCACATCTGTATTAGTGCTGGTCATTGCTTCGCTTTAAGGCTGTTAGGTGTTTAACTGGTCCAAAAATCTCGGGCAAACAGCACTGCAGTTGTCAAATGTTTATAGCAGTCCTCAGTACCTGCCCCCAGACTGGTGTGATCTGACAAAAATGGAATATTTATAGAACCACAGAAACATTTAGGTTGGAAAACACCTAAAGGTCCTCAAGTCCAACCGCTAACCTGGCCCAGCCAAGTCTGCCACTGAAGAAATGTTTTGACAAACTTCAGGTTTCTCTTTCCACAGACCAGCACCTCACACAACTTTCGTTGCAGCCCCTGTTGCGGGGCTCTGCCCCTTCCAAAAACTGTCAGAGCTGGAGGGGCCCTGAGTGGAGCAGAGCCAGGATCCTCACCTGCCTGCTGCCAGGATCACACACAGCCATGAACTTCCCCCGGGATATCTAGGGCAAATTTGCTTTTTACCCAGCAGTGTAAACGCCGAGTTGACATTTGCAGGGTTTAATGAGTTTTCTTGAGGCTTAGTTAAAAAAAGATACCAGCAGTGTACATCTGTGTGCATCGCATACACACCCTGCACTGGGTGCACCCAGGCACCCCAGTGCCACTGGGTGCCACTAGGTGCCACTGGGTGCTGCCTGTGCCCACAAGCCTGAGCCAGGAGTCTGAGCCGTGAGGCACCAACTCGGAGCCCGTGCCCAGTCCCTGCAGGCTCGGGCTTCCCTTTGCTTTTTCTCTGAGGCTGGCAAGCCTTAGAAATGCCCAGGAACCCGACTGAAGCGGTGTGATGTGTGCGGGGATTCTGCCTTCTGCCCAGCTGGGGCTGCCCAGGAGGATCGAAGGAAGTTTCTGGGAATGCAATGACCCCTGGAGGTGAATTTCTCATCTGGAAGACTGCGAGGTTCCCGGTTATGGGATCTGTGAACGCAGACATGGGAGTGTGTTGGAATATTAGCAGTGATCATTCCCTGTCCATCTTCAGCCCTGCCAAGCACCACGGGAGCAGGCTGGGGCTTGGCCTTCCTTGCACGTGTCGTGGCACCAGATAAACCATGGTATGGGGCCAGTGGAAATGCTGAGCATCAACAATTATTTCTTCCATCAGCCTCAGAATAGCTGAACAGCTTCCTGATTCCCATTTCATGGTGTGGATGAGAAGGGGTGGATTATGAAGAGCCTGTTAATAATGAGCAAGGGTTTAATGGACTTCCTCAGCTCTTGTTGTGTGCCCAGTGTCTGGCTATGTATCCGAGAAAAGGATACAGGAACTGAAGGACATTGGAGGCATTGATTGCATCTGTTGCTCCTTTTATACTTCCTTTTCTTGGTTGATTCCCTCTGCTGAGCCCTGTGTGCTCAGGGATGTTTGGAAAGCTCTGAGAGTCTGCCAAGCCCCAGGTGGCACTGACATGGAAACGCTGCACCGCGGAGCCTGCCCTGTGCCGGATAGCACCCATGGGGGTGGATCCCAGCCCGTAGTTCAGAAAGGATACAAGCCTCACACCACTCCCAGCCCTACTGCTTAAACCATGGCCGCTGCACTCATCTCCCCATCATCCCCACCCCAGGAACGGAAGGAGGACTCGGGCATGCATGGAGTGCTCCAGGAGGTCTGGGCATGCCGCAGACGAGCTCTGCGAGTGCTAAGTATTGCAGCTCATCCATCAGCATTTCTTCCTGTATCCGAAGCAGAGATGCCAGATTGGCTCCTCAACGCACACAGGTGACTGCGTTACCATCAGCACAAGCAGCCTGCAAGCCAGCCTGGGGGCAGAATTAGCCTTGTAATAAAATCCCTTAAATATATGATTATATCCAGGCAACCAGCAGATACTGACCTGCAAAACCTGGAAGCGGTCTGAAGTCTCGGCGTGTTCTAATTACCCCAGGCAAGCAGAAACTTAAACAAAACAAGCGGCAGTATATAAATGACTCCATCTTTCTTGAGGGGTCACACTGTGCACTTTGTTTTGCTTGGACTGTTTTGAGGCAATGAACTCCAATTGTACTGGAGGGTGTGGGGGAGCTTGATTAGATGAAGCGGTTCCTAATGAGATTCACTCTAATTACAGCTTCCCCCATTCTCACGTCTCTGATCGGAGGAGTGGGTAGATTCACCATGACGACACAATAATAGCACCGAAAGCTAATTAACTGCTCGCGGGGAGCGGGGAGCGGCGGTGCCAGCAGCCGTGCGTCACACCGGGGCTCACGCCGGAGCTGAGGGGCAGGGAGAGGCGGCGCGAGCGTGTGATAGGAGATATCGGGGATGGGAGGCGGGGGGCACGGGTGGTGAGTGCATCCATAGGAGCAGCCGAGGCTGGTTTGCTTCGGATGCTTCAGGAGCTTGTTGCTGTTGCGTCTGTTGCGCTGGGTGGGCGTGCAGAGGTGTAAGGCTGGAAGCACCATGGTGCAGTCAGAGGCCCTCTGAAAAAGCCCGGTGTGGAGCGGTGCCCTCCTCAGCGAGGTGATGGGTACACAAGGAGCTGGAGGGAGAACCACAGCACATAACTCACGTGGAGACACCACTGGGAGCAGAGCAGTGGGCATGCTGAATGTAAGCCTCAGCCACTGAGGCACCTCCGCACGTTATGCAGCATCCGAGGACAGTGAGGACCGAGCGTGCAGGAATGGTTTAAGTGCCATAACAGCAGCGAGATGCTGAAGAGCTGCCTGTCGTCTCCCCTGTGCTGGCAGAAGAGGAGCCAAAGCTCAACGAGCCGAGGAAGCAGCACGGCCTTTCCCACCCTTGGGGTGAGAGCAGAGACGCAGGCTTGGATGCAGGGCTCCCAGGGACGAGGCTCCAGCACTGCACGCCGAGCAGCGGCACTGCCAGGCTGTGTGGCCGTGAGCAGCTCCATCCCCGCTGTGATTCCCTTGGCCCAGCAGCAGGACATCAGAGCCCGTTCTCATTTTCCACCCACCGCCCAATTCCCTTGTGCTTTGCCAGCACCGCGCTTCCCAAGCCGGGGCTTCCGTGGGTCCATCCCGCTGCTCACGAGGCCCCGTGTGTGCAGTGGGGTGGGGAGGGGAAGAATTTGGCTTTTGAGCGAGTTTACGCATCCCGTTTAAAAAGCAGCCATCTGTTTTCACACGCCCAGCAGAAGGCAGCAGGTTCAGAGAGGGATGCGGGAGGCTGCAGTTTGGCACAAAAAGTGCTTTTTGCTTCTCTCCGGGGAGGCAGGCGGAGCCCCCACTCGCGTGGAGCTCTGCCCTCCCTCCCATGTCTCAGCAGCTCGGCCCCTTTGTGGGTTTCAGAGCTCGGGGCCAAGTGAGGGGCCAGCTTTGGTGGGAGCTGCGGGGCTGCCCCACGGGGATGGCTTTGGGTGCTGCCCACTGACTCTCCCCCTGCTCCTCTCCCATGTAGGCGGTCCACAAATGAGATCGTGTGCATGTCAGCACCGTCAGCCCACGGCCTGGGGCCTGTCCACGTCTCCGTGAGCGTCGACCGGGCCCAGCTGGAGCAGACTTTGCTGTTCGAGTACATTGACGACCCGAAGGTGCAGCACATCGAACCCGAGTGGAGCATCGCCAGGTAACAGAGCTCTGACAGCAGGTCATGGGGCGACCTCGCCTGGTCTGGTCTTCTACTCTGGGTGAGGATGAAAGGACAGTTGGGAATTACACATCCCATCCAGAGTCCTGCATTTGTCAGTGCTAGACGTCTGCAGCACTCGTGTTTACTGAAAATCAGGTCCAGAGTTACCAAAGTCATTGTAATTACCAAGGCAATTACAGCAACAGCAGCCCGCACCAAGATTCTGGGAGCACGAATAAAGCCCCAAGAACGCTTCCATCTGTTGAAGAAGTGCACAATTGCTCATTAAAGGCTTCTTTTTGTAGTTGGGGGATAAAACAAAACCAGCAGCCACCAAGAAAGGAAAAAGCTGATGCTAATCAAAACGCACTGTTTATCCAAGATTGACTGCTAGGAGCAGCGGCAGGCGCTGTCATGTCGCCGTGACGTGGTTGCTGCTAAAAACCCTGGGCTCTGCTCGTCCCCTGGCACTGCTTTAATGGCTGTGCTCACGAGGGATGTAACACGGCTCTTCATCTCAAATTCCAATTATTTTTTAAAATTGCCCATGAAAGAAGGAAGTGTCTCGCAGCAGGCTCTGCGAGATGTTTGCTTTGAGTCCCAATTCAGGGTTGCCGCTTGGTTGGGGTGAGACAGGTTTGATGGGCTTGTCAGAACTGCTAAGAGATGATCTGAGCAAAACCACCAGCCTCTGCCGTAGAGGAGCTGGAGATCTGGGTGAATTTGGGCCGTGCTGCTGCAATGAACAGAAAAAGCCAGGAGGGGAAGGCACTTGTGGTGTCTGCTGCTCAGGTGCAGCGCGCGCCAATCCCCTGCCACATTCCTCAGAAACATTGCTGCGTAAGCCGTTGATGCTGTGACTATTTTATTGTTCTTCTTAGTTAGTCTCGGCTCAGTTGTTTTCTTTGGTCCCATTTCTTGTCCTGCTGCCTTGCGGGGAGGAGGCAGGCTCACTAACTCGTGAGCTCAGGTTGGGCTGCACCTCCCCGGTGTCACCCGGTGCCCCCACGTATTTATGAGCGCCTTTCTGAGGCCAGCGAGCATCCTCATTGCCAGGCACAGCCCCGGCCCCATCCTGCTGCCGGTCACTAACCGCCTGTCTCCCGGCTCTCCGCAGCGGGCACACGCCTCTGACCGTCACCGGCTCCAACCTGGACGTCATCCAGGAGCCGCGGATCCGCGTCAAGCACAACGGCAAGGAGTCCGTCAACGTAAGTGCCGCTGCTGGGCTGTGTCCCCGTGCCGAGCCGCACAGCAGGACCCCTTGTTCTTGTATGGTATGGACAGGAATTGTACCTCCAGTACACTTGGAAATAATTTTGACCTGGTAAAACTGAAAAATACTGCTTCTACGCTGTGATCTGTCTGACCAGACCTGTATTTTCTTGGAAAGGGCAAATCAGTTAGCAGTCTTTTCCTATTCACTTTCTCCCTGGAGACCTTTTTCTTCTGAGCTTTTTAAAAACATCTAATTTTGTTGTTAGCAGTTGCAGTTACACTGTTACAAAAATAATTCCGAAGACACAGAATTGAGCAAAATTAAATCTTCCGCTTAGAGCTGGGCCCTTGCTGCTCTGTAAGGCGAGAGTCTCATAAATCATCGGCTCCCGGCTCCCCGGGCTGGAGGAGCTGCGGGTGTCCTCAGCCCAGCAGGAGCTGACCTGCCTGCTACCTCCACCCTGGGCTGCCAGGGGATCGTTCCTCTCTCCCTCAGCACCAGGGAGCTGCCTCTAATCACCAATTTGTAGCAGAGACCAGGTATTCATTCAGGGTTTGCTTCAAAGCTGGTATTGTCCACAAGGATGCAACGGGAAAGGAAAAGAGCAAGCGATCGGGTATGCAATCCTCCAGCTGCCTTAAAACACCTCTCGCTTTGAAGCTCTCTCCATCTCTGCTCCCGTGCCTGTGTGCTGGCTGGAAGGGAAGCAAATTCCCACAAGCTAAAGGCGCAAAGCGCTGAGCCTGGATGAAATGTATCCAGCGAAGCTTGAATCCACTGGAGTTTCAGGGAGCATTTAAGGACTGAGAACATCACTGTGCAAGTCAGAACTCGCCAGCACAGGGATAAGTTTATCCCTGCTGCTGCTCACAGGTCCCAGAAAAGCATTTTGTCCACCCTGCAGGTCTGCAAGGTGGTGAACGCCACAGCGCTGGTGTGCCTCGCGCCCACCCTGGCCCCCGAGCATCGACCCGGCCTGGATGCCGTCGAGCGGCCCGATGAGTTCGGCTTCGTCTTTAACAACGTGCAGTCCCTGCTGGTCTACAACGACACCAAGTTCATCTACTACCCCAACCCCACATTTGAGCTCCTGAGCCCCACCGGGGTGCTGGAGCAGAAGCCGGGGTCGCCCATCATCCTGAAGGTAAGAGACCTCTGCAAGCCTGGCGGGATGCTGTCGGTGGCGTACTCAGGCCCTGCAGAGCAAAATGGGGACTAAATAGGGTTTTGTACATGTGCATATCATACATATGTACATGTGCATATCACAGAGCTCTTTGTAAGGTAAAAACCAGTCCCATACAGTCGGATCAGTAAAGCTGTAACAGCTCTACATGCAATGGCTGTGCAGAATCCGTATCTCCAGGAGGAAGCAGGGCTTCTGCTAAGGGGACCCAGAAAGCAGGGGGTGAGGGAGGAGGTTTGTCCCCCTTTGGAAAATGAGAAACACCCGGAGGAGCCCCATCACACCGCATCTCTGTACAGTCTTCTCCACCTCTGTTGCCAGGGCAAAAACCTGTGCCCGCCCGCTCCCGGGGGAGCGAAGCTCAACTACACCGTGCTGATCGGAGAGACGCCCTGCGCCGTCACCGTCTCCGAGACCCAGCTGCTGTGCGAGCCTCCCAACCTCACCGGACAGCACAAAGTGACGGTAGGGACCGGCCGCTCCACTTGACAGCCCTTCCTCCCTGCCTCCTCCTCCTCCTCCCTGCCCTGCTTGGGTACCGAGTTCATTTCCCTGTCCAAGGACCCAGTGGGATTGTAGATCTTTATGGCTAATTGGAAGCTTAAAATATTGATGTGGAAACATCTTATTGCCTCCTTGAAACTCACTGCCCACTGTCAGAGCCTTCCAGAATCAGTACAGCGTTCGGCACCAGTTTCCATCCCTTCTCTGGCGTTGCTCGCTCTCCCTGCAGGAACAGCAAGGCGAGTGTCAGCACGCTGCATTCCCCCTCCTGCAGGACAGGGAAGCATTTTGTCAGTCCTCAGAGCCAGACCCGCTCTGCCAAGGGGATAAACAGAAGGTTTTGGCTTTTCTTGAGGCAGAAGGAGCCAACAGTGTCTGAACACCGGACTGCCTGGATCAGCAGCCCTGTCCAGGCTGACAGTCGGTGCCTTCGCTTCGGTTTTGGGCACTGCTGCCTTCCCTGATCCACTCGCAGACCAAGCGTGCAGCTGTCGAAATGCTTGAGCAGAGCCCAAATGAGATTGTAATTGTGATTTATTTCTCTTGAAGTTCAGCATCCAAACCATATTCAGATTATCACAGCGTGACGCACAGCAGCGCAACCTGGCCGGGAGCTGCTCGCATCTGTGGCCCAGGCGAGGCCAAAAAAAGCCGGCGCCGCCGTCAGGGCACATTCGTTCTGTGGTGTTTGCCTGTGGCTCTTCCCCTCTCCTCCTTCCTCCCTCCCCATTTGCTCAGGGTTCTTGGGTTCTTGTCAGGGCAATTGTCACCAGGTTGCTAATGTCCACGGGTTACAAAAGGAGCCTGAAAGCTTTAAAATGAAAGTCAAATGGAGCCATCAGATAAAACAACAAAGCCCTGATAGCGGAGAGCTGGCACATTTGTCATGACTCCAAGCCTCCCTGCATTCACAGGAGCTGCACCTTTTGTTTCTGCTAGCGAAACAAAGCTTTTCTGGCCGAGGCTGTGTGGTGCCTCTTCCCTAGGTGTCTGTAGGGCATCTGGGGCCAGGAGAGAGGGGCTTTGGGACAGGACACCACCCCAGTAGAAGCTGCTGCTCACCCCTGTTGTGCTTTGTAGGTGCGCGTTGGTGGCATCATCTTCTCCCCTGGTTCGGTGAGCATCAGCTCCGACAGCCTCCTCACCCTGCCGGCCATCGTCAGCATCGCGGCCGGCGGCAGCCTGCTCCTCATCATCGTCATCATCGTGCTCATCGCCTACAAGCGCAAGTCCCGTGAGAATGACCTGACCCTCAAGAGGCTGCAGATGCAGATGGACAATCTGGAGTCCCGGGTGGCCCTGGAGTGCAAGGAGGGTCAGTACTGTAATGCACCATGTGTGGATGTCAGCCCTCCCTCACCCCTGCAGCCCTTCCCCTCCCTTTGCTCAGCCCCATGGGAATCGGGGGCCCATGCATTGGACCCCCTGCCCTGGCCCTCGCCTCGTCCCGGCCACCCCATGTTACAGGGGTAACTGTAGGGCTGGGACAGAAACCATTTGTCATGTCATACATCTCTGCGAATGGCTGAATCCAGCTGGAAAGGCATTTAGTGGATGAAAAACAAATAAATAGAAAGCTGCAAATCTCATAGCGTGACCTCTGGATGTATCGATATGTGCATTGGGTTTGTTCGGCTGATTTTAAAAGGGTAGCCTTGAAAGTGTGAGACAAAGCAGGAGTTATGTTCAGGAGAGCCCACAGCCTCGGAATGGGCACAGCCTGGCTGGGACATGGAGACCCTCCTGGGCCAATGTCTTGTGCTCCAGAGAACGCACAGCAGGGCACACATAGGGCCGAGACATCCACATTGAGGTCATGTCACAAGAGGAGGAATAAATTCCTTCCTGACCCCTGCAGCAGGCAGTTTCTGCTTGGATTTGATCTGCATCAGATTTGATTCTTTTGGTAACTGGTGGTGGAGGAGGAGGAGGACAGGAAATAAGGGAGGCACCAAGTTATGAAAATAGATCCTCGTTTCTATCTGCAGCTTTTAAAGGTGTTTTAGGTGTGTGTACACAGGTGTGTATACAGGTGTGAACTGCATACAGATTAGTAAGCATCTTTTGTTCTCGGCGTCTATTCTCTGCAGCCTGTGCTCTCAGCTGCTGAGGGCAATTCTCCGAGGGTGAGGGTCTGAGCTAGTGGCAAGGTCTGCTCGGCGTCCACTGCGGGTGTGGGGGCAGGCAGTCCGCCCCGAGCCTCTGCCCCGCAGCCTCAGCTCCCCGAGCTTGTGTCTGACCGTGCTTTTCCTTGTGTTCTCCCCAACAGCCTTTGCAGAGCTGCAGACAGACATCAACGAGTTAACCAGCGACCTGGATCGCTCCGGCATCCCCTACCTGGACTATCGGACGTATGCCATGCGGGTCCTTTTCCCTGGCATCGAGGACCATCCCGTCCTGCGGGAGCTGGAGGTAATGGACGGGCAGTGCCCTCCACGCTGAGGCCTGGTAGAGGCCCTGGAGTTACTAGCAGGATGAGCTCCGAGCACATTTGAACGAAGAACTTGGTGTTGTATCACCATCGCACGCTGCTTGCTTCCTCTTTCCCAGTGCTGCTTTAGTTTTCTTTTATCGGTTTGTGTATTGCTGTAGGCCAGCAGCAAAGCAGGCCAGGACACTCCTGGTGTCCTTCAAAGCGCTTCGTCCCCGGAGCCGCCTCCTGCTGCTGTTCACGGCGTGCCCACAGGAGGGCAAGTGCCTGGCCGAAGCACGGCCAGCCTCTGGCTGTGCCATCAGCACCTTGCTCCTCTCTTGAAGGGCTTTACTGAGGTGCCAGAGTGCTCAGTACGATGGCTAATTAATATTTGTGCATCAGATTAGATTCCTTCCCAGCACGGAGCAGTTGCTGCCATGGAGCCAGCATCCCCAGCCGTGCTCCCATGCCTCGAGTGTCCCAGTCCCACACGTTTCCTTTGCTGCTTCAGTCGCCAACTAAGCTGATGCACCAGCAAACAAATATGAATGTCTCTTATTTGTTTTACTCATAGAAAACAGAACTGCAGAAGTGATAAATGTGTTGCCAATTACACAGTTGCTTAATTACATTACGTCAGTAAAACCAATACATAAGTCTACCAAGATGTTTGGTAAAGAGTTGCTTAACGCTGTTCATCATTTCCATTCGTAATGAATTACTCGAGTCTGGAGCTGGCTGAAAGCCTCAATTAATTTTTTATACTTGTCCCATAATAAAGCAATAGTCTAAATTGGTATTTAATTTACTTATAAGAGTGTCACTTTTTGTGCAGAAGAAGCAAAATCGTACATCATTTATAGGGCCGTTAGCCTCAAAGCAGCAGCTTTACGGCAGGTAGAGTGCTCGGAGCAGTGATGGAGATGTGCTGGAGTGCTCAGGGAGCGCAGGAAGGGCGCTGCTAGCACTGGCTAACTGTGCAGACCACGTGTGGGATGCTGAGAGGCAGAGTTTGGGTGTTTCTTGTGCACCCAGGGCTAAACCAGCCACACAACCCTTGGTCCCCATGGCAGCACCAGCAGGGTTGTGGGGCATGGAGTGGTGTCCCCGTGGCAGTGTTTGCTCCGTCCTGGGCAGGAACAGCAGCATCAGCCCTGCTGTCATCACCCCGCTCCTGGGGGATGTTGCTGGTCCCAGTGCCTTGGTCTGAAACTAATGGGCTCCGTGGTCCTGTGCCAGTCCCGTGGTGGGCTGCATGGAAAGCTCGGGGCTGTGCTGTGCGCGTGGTCCCCTCGGGTCCTTTGCCCTCCTGATGGGTGTTCTCCTCCACCGCAGGTCCAAGGGAACGGGCAGCAGAGCGTGGAGAAGGCGCTGA
The DNA here is from genome assembly GCA_011075105.1 of Heteronetta atricapilla. NCBI lineage: Eukaryota > Metazoa > Chordata > Aves > Anseriformes > Anatidae > Heteronetta > Heteronetta atricapilla. The sequence goes on along the minus strand of CM021756.1, from coordinate 4,860,064 downwards.
AGCTCTTTGCCCAGCTGATCAACAACAAAGTCTTCCTGCTCACCTTCATCCGGACGCTGGAGCTGCAGCGCAGCTTCTCCATGCGCGACCGCGGCAACGTGGCCTCGCTCATCATGACGGGGCTGCAGGGCAGGCTGGAGTACGCCACCGACGTGCTCAAGCAGCTGCTCTCCGACCTCATCGAGAAGAACCTGGAGAACAAGAACCACCCCAAGCTGCTGCTGCGCAGGTAGCGCGGGGCCGGAGGGGCCGGGGATGCGGGAGGGCGGCACGGCACAGGGCAACCCGTGCTCTGCCCGGAGGTTTCGTTCCCACTGCCACTCCCATCGGATGCAGGGCTGTCCCATCACAGCAGGGAGCTGAGGGGCACAAAAAGTGGGGTTCACCGTCCCGCCACGCCAAGCAGCACCGTGTGCGTGCAGGCAGGAGGAGGAGGCAGCAGCTCTGTGCCTGGAGGGATCGAGATGCAGCAGCTTCAGCCTTCGCACCAGGCTTCTGGCTTTTAGCACAGGATCCTGCTTTGTTTGGTGTCTGTACGGGACTGAGGGCTCCTGTCTCCCATCAGCCGGGGTGTTCTCATTGTGAGCAGATTGTTAAAAATCTACCTGGAAGAACAAACCCATCAGGTCAGCAGTGCCGGGGATTGTCCCTGTGCCTCCAGGGACACCCTGTGACACCCTGCTGGGTGTCCCCACCTCTCCTCTGCAGCCCAGGCACCTCCTTGATGCTCACCTCCTGTCTTTTTTTTTTTTTTTTAAATTTTTAAATAAAAAGGGGGGTTTATCCTCACAGCTCCCAGGCTGGGTGCAGCAGGGACGTTTGTGTTTCACAGCTGGAAAGGAGCTTGAGCATGGTTTAGGCAACTAACCCAAGGACATGCAGGGAAATGTCAGAAAGAAAAGGGGAATGGGATTTATAAATACAGGCTGGATGAGCCTATAGGCTAGGCCACAAGAAGGCAACACCCTGTTCTCTGCATCGTGAGCTGCTGCCATCCCATGTCCTGCTGGATCCTGTCCGTGCTGCCGACTGCAGCTCCTCTGGCATCATGCTGGGGCAGGCAGCCGAGGGGAAGGGAAGGATTTCAGAGCTCCAGGAAAATTTCAGGGATTCCTCCAGCCGTAATGAATATGCTTGACAGGAAATTGCTTTAAATCTGGCTGTGTTTGCGGAGGCAATAACTCATCTCAGAGAAGGAAGCCGTCTTAATTTCCCCCGTGGTTTGACGAGTCGCTGGGAAGGCGCCTTCTGCCTCAGCCATCAGTAATGACTCTGCCGTGCTCCAGGAGTACGAGGCTGGCGATCAGAGCCCTGCCCGCTCTGGCTGGCGAGGCAGCATGCTGTGACCGGCCGGAGCTCGTGTGGGGCATTCTCCTTGTGCTGGGAGGTCGGAGGCCAGGGAACAATGACAGACACAGCTCTGAGGTGAGAAGGGTTCAGGTCTGCTGTCCCAGAACCACCCAGGAGAGGAGTTGAGACATAAGCCAATGTTCTGCTGCTTTGAAATGGGTGAGGGGAGGAGAAGCCAGGCTTGATGCGGTGGTCGCATTGGCAGCACAGTGCCAGCAGGAGCCCAGGAGCAGAGCTGGGTGCACACCGCCCATGGAGCAGCCCTGCAGGGACAGCCCCGTGCTGCTCCTTGTCTGCTGCGAGTGCTGCAGTCAAGCAGGTTCTGAACATCAGAGGTTACAAGTGGGCTCTGAAGGGAGGTGTCTGCATGGGGACAGGAATCCTGCTCTGTGCCTGTCACTGCACTAAGTCCCTCAGGGTATCTGGACCAGCCTGGGGACAGGCTGCTGTGCCTCACACTACCTGCAGCCCCACGGCGTGCCTGCTGCGTGCGTTTGCAACAGGGCTCTGCTCTATGTCTTGCCTTGGTATTGCTGTGTGATGGCAAAACTCCTGTCACTTCTTTATGAGGGGCCTCTCTGTGCCATTTCATCCATGACACTCTTCCCCATGACACTGAGCTCCCGGTGCCAGCCAGGCGAGCCAGGCTGCTGGAGGAGCCGCGGTCATGCTCCCTGTTCCTGCTGGTGGGCGGTGCACACACCCCCACACACACCCACACCCACACACCCACACCTCCCCTTGTGGGTCTGCACACACACCTCCCTCTGTGCATCTGCACACCCAGCCCTACACACACCCGCTGCTCTGAAAGATCATTCATGGCCCAGGGGGAGAGCAGAGCAGTAAATCAGCAGCCATCTCCCTGCTAAGCTGGAGCCAGTTCTTGTTCTAGAAATGATGACATGCTCTGCTGTTTCAATTACGATGAGGGCTGAGCTGCTCCGTGCCCTGCTCTGCCCAGCCGCTGCGCCTGCAGCATGGCCCCTGTGGGTCACCACGTCCTGTGCCCGCCCGACCCCGGTGCTGAGGTTTGGTTTTCAGCAGATACGTGGGATGCAGGCACTCAGCCCTCACCGACCAACTGGCCGTGGGACTGAGATAGCAGACCCCAGCTGGTGAAAATTGCGGTCCTGTCTGGCTGCCTCATGATGACAGCAGCAGCAGGGTGCCCGCTCCCATGCTGCGAGTGCCCCTTCCCGACGGCAGCAGCAGGGGCAGGACCCAGCAAAGCGCTGCTGTTGCGTTTTGCTCCGAGTTGGTTGTGAGTGAACAGCCACAGAGTGAGACGCTGCTTGTTTTTATTTTTTGAGCTCTCTGGTGGCAGCAGTTGCTAATCAGCGCTCAGTTCTTCCTCTCTTTCTTCTTTGTTTTTCCCCTCTCTTTCCTCCGCTGCTGCCCCTTGAGGGAGACAGCAAAAGAGTTGATATTAAATCAAATAGCTGCTGTGGTTCCTGGCACAGAGAGCAGGCAGCGGTTGGGAGACCTAGATAAAGCAGGGAGAATTAATAAAATACATATTTATTTTGGGGTTCTCTCAGCACCTTTTGTTAGTTTTGTTTCATTCCCAGTGCCTCAGCGGGTCTGGGGAGCGGCCCAGACTTTGGTTGCTGGCATCGGATCCCCATGGAAAGTCCTCGCGGGAGCGTGCATTGCCCTTGTTCTGTGGTCAGTCTGAGATGAGCTTTCTCCAAGCCTAGGGATTGTCCCCTGCTGCGTTAATCTTCAGGAGCTTATATTTTATTTTTAGAGGCAGATCCAAATGGCGTTGCAGGCGGCAGCCCAGCCGCAGCGTGCAGGCGGTGCCTGCTGGGGCAGCAGCACAAAGCTCGGCAGCCCCCTGCCCACTGTGCAGGGCAGAGCTGGCTCCTGCCAGGGGCTGGGGACGCCCCCCCAGGGGTCCTGCTCGGGCCCAAAAGTCTCGCTGTGCCACAGGAGGCCAGGGGCAGTAAGAACAGGGGACGTGTTTGCAAGGAGCCTGCTGCACCCAACAGGGCTGAAGGCTCTGAGCAGCCCCTCTCCTCAGCTGGAGTAGGACAGTGATGATTAACTTCTTAATTGGTGGCAGTCCCCAGAACTGTTACTCTGCAAATGTCTCTCAATGTCGAGGTGAGAGTGAGATTCAGCAGTGAGAAGTGGGACTGGACAGCTTCGGAGCTGCTTCTTTGCTGCTCCATTCAGATGATTTTTTATTTCTGATGAAGAAGCAGAAGGTAACAGCCAGCCGCGGGGGTACCCCTCTCCCAGACAATATGTTTTCATTTTCTGCGTTTTTCTCCTATTCTTTAACATGGTTGTGGCACCAGCTTTTCACTTTCTGTGGCTTGTGGCTGGCTGGCGCAGCCGCAGCAGCATGCTCGTGGTTCTCCTCCTTAATTGGGTGCCGGAAACATTTTAAATAGGTGAACCACTCATGTGTCAGTTTGTAGGATGAGTTTTTAGGCAGTTAATCAATTCAAGCTCCAGTTCTTTGGGAATCTGCAGACGTTTTCACAAATTTCTGGCAGATGTTGTGATCCTAGGAGATGATAGATAACGTAACCCCTGGGTTGGTGGTTTTTTTTTGCAGGCTGGTGTCAGCTTTTGTTTGCTGAAAACTGTGGTTCCCATTTATACTTGATCCGCTTGACTTTGTGATCAAACCCAGTTTTTTTCCAGTAAATGCCATCATCTCCAAACATGCTGGATGCTGTATAAATACATACCGAGAAGCAGTCCCTAATTCAAGTCAGCAGAGCAGCTGAGGAAGAACAGATAAAATGGGTCAGGAGGAGGACTGGGACTGGCAGGACCCCCATGCTTTGCCCTGGCTACTGCAGCACCTCACCACCCTCGTGCAGGGCAGCCCATCTGCTCGGCAGGCTGGGGGCACGGTGTCCCATGGGCAGTTTGCAGGAATGGCAAAGGTGTGGGCCATGAGATGTCCTGCCAGCAGCACAGCCATCATGCCCTGTCCCAGGAAAAGGTACCGTGGTGCTTTAAGGAAAGTCCCCCGGTCCTGCAGAGCCAGCGTTAAAAACTATCATTAGGAGGCATTGTATTTAAATTAGAAATAATCTCAGGCACAATGTGGGGAGAGGATGCTGGGTGGGACTGGGGAGAAAGCTGCAATTTTCCTGCCATTGTCATTCTGCTGTCCCTGATTGCCAGCCACCGCTGCAAATCCTAGTGATTTACTGCGCCAGGCTGTAATTTGCACCATGTGCGAGGAGCCGAGTGTCACCAGGCTCCCCGTCACTGTCAGGGCTGTGACGGGCTGTCAGCTGGGCACATGGGGACAGTGCTGGCCGGGCTGGCCTCATCCTGCTGCCTGCCTGCACCCGGAGCTGTACTGGGCTGGCGGTGGTGCTGTGAGCACTGTACCCACCGGTGCGGGGAGCAGGAGGGAGGATGCTCGTCCGCTCCCAACTCTGGCTGTTCCCACTTCCTGAGGCTGGTTTGCAAAGGAAGAGGTGGTCTGGCTTTGTCCATAACATGCATCTCCTCCTGGCTCCCCTAGGACGGAGTCGGTGGCCGAGAAGATGCTGACGAATTGGTTCGCCTTCCTCCTCCACAAGTTCCTCAAGGTAAGGAGGGATGGAGCTGGGCCCCCACACTGCTCTGCCATCCCACCTGCACAGGCTGGAGCTGGGCTCGCAGCTCCTCTGTTAGGCTCCAAGTGAAATGACACAGCAAGGCAGCTTTGAGGGATGTTGCTTGAAAAAGCCTCATGCAGTGGATTTTCTACTGCTTCCCTTGAGCACTGTTTAAAGGCTCTCCTTGGGAGGTTTTCTGCTCTTCTGCTTAATGTTCCCCGGCTTTGGTTACACCTCGTGTCACCTTGCTGTATTCTCCAGAGTACCCCGAACTGTCCCCTCTAGAGGGCTTGCACCTCTCTAGTACTTAGGGGCAATTCTCACTTACATCTACACTCCTGGGCTTTCATATTTTTGAACTTTATTTTCGGTTTCGGAAGCCCCCCCAGAATTGACTTGATGAGGATGAACAACGAGATCAAGATCTCAGATCCCATTTTACAGCCATACAGACTCAGCTGAGCTCCCAAGCCAAGGACAACACACCCAACAAGCAGTGGAGCTCACAGTTTTGGCCACCCTCACCAGGAGCTGCTGGGGGCTGAGCCTGAATTGCACAAGTGCTAGCGATTAGGGCAATGGGACCGTGCCTCTGCTGAAATCAGTCACGTGAAAGTCTGTCTGTGGGCCAGTGGTCCTGGAGGAGATGCACCTTCACCTCCGTGTTAGTTTTGCTGTCTGTCTCGTTGGTAGGAGTGTGCCGGGGAGCCGCTCTTCATGCTCTACTGTGCCATCAAGCAGCAGATGGAGAAGGGCCCGATCGACGCCATCACGGGGGAGGCCCGCTACTCCCTCAGCGAGGACAAACTGATCCGGCAGCAAATCGAGTACAAGACTCTGGTGAGTGATCCCTGGGGATGTTGCCATGAACTGCTCCTGTCCTCCCAGCTTGGACGTGAGCCCTTCTGGCCTGTAGGCTATGGGTGAGGGCACTGCCATGAAACAGCGGTGTTGCCCTGCAGGAAGGCCTCGTGCTACTGGACCCAGGCCCGAGGCAGCAGTGTCTCTAGCTGAGCTATGTCCCAGGAGCCTGAGCTATGGTTTTGGAAGGCAGGGTTGTAGGGGAGCATTTTATCTCCTGTGCATCGACCATTGGCCTCCCTCTAGCAAAGGGAGGACTGCTGGACTCTGGTCTGAAGCCCCTCAGAGAATGGTGTGGTTCCCCTTCCTTTCCAGATCCTGAACTGCGTGAACCCAGACAATGAGAACAGCCCAGAGATCCCCGTGAAGGTGCTGAACTGTGACACCATCACTCAGGTCAAAGAGAAGATCCTCGATGCCGTGTACAAGAATGTCCCCTACTCCCAGAGACCGAGAGCTGTTGACATGGACTTGGGTAGGAGCTCCCTGCCTGCTGGAGGGAGTGGGTCGGAGGGGAGTGTTAGCAGGGATCCTCAGAGGGTTTTGCTGCCCAGCAGTTGGGCAGATGTTGTTACCAGAGTGGATCGAGCCCACAGGTGCCTTTCCCCTCCCTGACTGCATGGCTTTTGTCTCTCCTGCAGAGTGGCGGCAGGGCCGGATAGCGCGGGTGGTCCTGCAGGATGAAGACATCACCACCAAGATTGAAGGAGACTGGAAGCGCCTGAACACCCTGATGCATTATCAGGTGAGAAACCAGCCCTAGCAGGCGGCTTCCAGGAAGCTGCCAGGAGGAAGGAGAAAAGAAAAGCAGAAATTTAATTTTCCAAGTGTCTCGCCTACCGAGGCAGGCGGGGAGGTCACATTTGTATGATAAACCTGACTGCTTCAATGTGCTTCTGCATTAGACAGGAAAGCAACCTTGACATGGATCTTAAAGAAACTAGCAGAGGTGAAAATTGGCTAAATTAAAACCGCCAGCCGTGCTGGTGAGATAGACGGAGCTGGGAGAGGGCTGAGCTACTGCTGCTGGAGCCTCAGGGCTGGGTGGGGATGGCACAGAGCGGGACAAGCAGGAGAGCTGCTGGGCGAGGAAGAGGAGTTTGTGCCTTCCTTCCAAGTCCTGGACCTAGTTCTGAGCCAAGTCCCAGGAGTTTTGCCCCTGAAGCCATGTAAAACCAAGCTAGGCAGTGAGGAGGCTCTATTTTGCATTGGCCAAGGTGAGCTAAGATTTTTTTGCCATCCTTAGCTTTTGCAGCACAAGCACCCTGGAGAGGAGCGTGGCGATGGGAAAGGGCTGCTTAGGGTGTGCGAGGTGTACAGAGAGGTACAGGCGGAGCTGGGGAAGTCTGAGAAAGGAATCAGAGGCTTTTCCTCCAAGGCTGGCTGCAGCAGAGGATAACTGCATTAATTAGGACCGGTAACCTACTACTGTCCATCACTAACTACGCAGCAGTGTTCAGTATTTAATCTGGCATCCCTCCCTGTTTATACACCATTGTGAGTCCAGCAGTGTGACTCACGCTGTGTAAGCTGAGCACCAGCCAGTATTGACAGGAGCCACAGCATCAGGGAGCGAGGCGCAGAGTGGCAGAAATATGCAAAGTGCCTGTAAAAAAGCTGCTCGAAGGGTCAGCTTCCCCAAGCAGCCTGAAGGATTACGCAGATCACCGCAAAATGACGTGGGAGTCGTGCAGGTGAATTCCATTGTTTTTAAAACCTCTCCTACCTGACAGTTGCAAGGGATTAACCAACATGCAGGGAAGCAGGGAGATTTTATTGTGCCTTCATCTTTAAAAGTCATCTGAGGAAGTCACAAGTGAATTTCACGTTGCTCTGATGTGTGCTGGGTGCTAGGGGAGCAAGTATTTTCACTTCAGTGCCGGGGGGAAATCTGAGCCATAAGTTTACCCTTAAAATAAACAAAATCCTGACAGCACTCAAGACACGGCAGCTATTCCTGCCACTCGAATGTCAATTTTGCTCTGGAACAAAGTGGAAGTTTGCTGCCAAGTATCTAAATAGGTAGCAGTTGCACATGGCTCTGGCCACAGCTCTGCGCAGCCTGAATGGAGCTGTTGCAGCCATAAAAAGAAGCCAAGTTCTCCGTGCTGCAACAGAAATCTTGTCAAGGCAGGGCTTTTGCCAAAAACAAACAGCAATGATTTTTTATCTTTTATTTTTGTATTTCTACCAGTATTTTTTTCTGTTTGAGTAATAAATGTTTTTATTAGGTATCAGAAATACAGATGCTCCAGGGCTACACAGTAAAACAAATATGTTGGGCAGAGGCACAGCTTAGAAGTGGGCATAAAATCATCCGTGCCCCAGGCGCTGCTCTCACCACTTTAACCAGGGTTGTCAAAGCTCAGAGAAAGTGCCTGGCAAAGGAGCGCGGGGGGAATTCTGCGATCTGCAGGAAGGCAGGGAAGGGAAACCATCCGTACGAAACATCTGTGGTTCAACCATAAACATGAAGTGTAGATTTCTTCCAGCTTGTGGAGGACTGGCGAGATGATTTCTGGATTTCTATAAATATAAGATCTAGCTCAGCCTCCCCCTTTCATTCAGAGCTGTCTTTATTTTCAGCTGGGTGTCTTTCTCTTTGTCACACACCTTTATCTGCTGATTTAAGTGATCTCTGTGGATTTGCACGCAGTCACTGGAGATGCCCAGCACTTGATTTCCTTCGATAAAACCGTGTGCATTTTGGGGAGGCACTGCTGCCTAGGAGCAAGCGCTGAAGCAAGGATCAGCAGCACCCAGTCCTCACCATCCTGCTGATGTACTGAGCCCTGCAGCTCCTCAGGGCTCAGCACCATGCCCTGCCCTGCCAAGCACCCAGCAGCCTTCTTCCTGCTCGCCGTGCTCTGCCAGGGCAGGGGCAGTTGTGCAGCCCCCACCTGCCTACCAGATTTTGACACTATTTTGTTTTGAACATGCTTAGGATGATATATATAAATGATATAAATGATGATATAAATACAGCAGATGATATAAATACAGCATATGTCTGCAACAGTGGGTAAAATGTGTTTTTCATAGGAAACCTTGTCAAAAGCCAAGTTAGATTTAAAAGGAAATATTCACCTTTCTGTAATATTTTTGAACCACGTTAGAGAATTATCTGGAGAACTGTATGCCTGCTGCTTATTTCTTCGTTTTTTAAAATAGAAGTATAGGTTAAATAGCTGTAACGCTTTGTTAAAGTCTCCGGAGCTTTTAAACCAGGTTGTAAGGAATTGTGTTACATTTGTGTGGTGTCTTTTTGGTTTCATGCCTATTAAACTCCATAGGAGAGTCTCACCCTGCGTGGCTTTACTCAGGGAAAATGAGGCACTGAATTTAATATCAAATGATTTACAGCGGCTCGTGCAGGGTTAACTGGGAGGCAGCAGAGCATGAATACCTGTCAGCCACTGGGAGCCTGGAAGGGCTGAGAGATTAGAAAACTATTTTAAATGAAAAATTAGAAGCAGAGAGGGAAGATTTCTGCAGAAAACAAGAGCCAGGATCTGGCAGAGGCTGTGGAGCAGCTCGGGCTGTGTCCTCGATGGCCCAGGTCGCAGGGAGGTGTCGGCACTGCCAGCCCGCTCCTTCCCCCAGCCCCGTTTCCATTTTTTTTCTCCTTAAGGTGTTTTGTGCAGCACTTCTCCAGCTGGTAGAAGAATCAGAATATTTATAAAGTTGTAAACCAGCCAGCCAGCTTCTTGGGCGTCTCCTGGGCTTTACGGGAGTGTGGCAACAGCAGAGTGAGATGGGGAAGGAATGCATCTTACATCTGATGCTAATTTGTACGGTGGTCCTTTTTAGCTGATGAGGACCATTCTACCCAAAATTTAGAGAGTGAGAGCTCTTGGTGTGTGTGCAGTTTCTAACGCCTCTCGCCCAGGTGCATGAGGCTCCAGTGAAGCTGCAGCACCCAGCGCCACCGCGCCAGCGCTCAGCTTCGCCCGTCGTGAAACTGAACTGAAGTGGCAGCTAATAACAGCCTAGGAAAATAATATCACCGCTGATCGCTTCTTCCATTGACTTAATAAATTGGATGAAGTGAGGCAGGAGCAGAGGAGGAAATAACAGAGGTGTTTGAAGTGTTTTGCTTAGGAATATCTCACTTTTGTGCTGTGAAACACAAGTGCTATTATTTCCAGCATGGCTAGCAATAATAACAACTCACATTTGCATGAAACCTTTCATCTTAGCGGACCGCAGAGCCTGGAAGGGAGCGAGCTGGCTGTGCGGCTCCACGCTGCGTGTGCTGGTGCTGAGGGACGTGCTGGATGCAGGTTGCAGCCCCCTGGCAGCTCCTGTCCCCTCGGGACACCGCAGCACCCTGAGGTCACAGCCGAAAGGCCCCTGGCAACCTGTGGATCCCTAATTACGGGAAATAAGCTAAAAAACATCCAGTACCTATTAGATTTATAGGGAGGGTAAAATTAAACATGGCCACTAAAGTCTGCTATAACAAAACCTTGTTAGCACTAATGTTCATTTATAGTTTGACTTCCCAGCATTTAATTCCTTCTCTGGTGCAGCAGAGGGACAGACGATTTAATACCCTTGAAAGATGGCTTTATGACGTGCCAGGCTGTAAATCAAACTTTTAAAGTTCATAAAAATTGTTAAAATAAAAAATGGTTTAATAGGAATGTTTTATGGTCCATAACGTTATTATAGCTGTTTTATTCCCTCTGCATTGTTACTTTAATTGGATCACAACAATTCTTGAGATTCTCATTTTTATTGGATAAAATGTAATCTTAAATCAGAGCAACCCAAACCATCTTCAATATGTCTTTTAATTTATGCTCCTTTCCTTCAGTCCCTTGCTGTTAAGCTGCTCCTGACCCAGCGCAGAGCTCGGCTGGATGAGGAGCACCTTTCCCCTTGGGAAGGCCAAGGGTTCTCTCCCCCTGACCGAGGACCCAAGCACGGAGTCATCGGCTCCTTGCCAAGCCTGGGCCCTGAGGATTTCTCTTGGCTGCATTTTCAGATAAGCACCCAGTGCAGAAAGCAGGTCTTGCTGATGTCTCCCCCTTTGTCTCCTCCCCAGGTATCGGACCGCTCGGTCGTGGCTCTTGTTCCCAAGCAGACCTCCTCGTACAACATTCCTGCCTCTGCCAGTATATCCCGCACGTCCATTAGCAGATACGGTAAGGAGCAGCCACGTGCTGGCGGGCGATGGCTCGGGGGGATGGCCGGGCACTGCTCTGCCACTGAGAGCAGGCACGGGGCCAGGCACCAAGCTCATGTCCTGACTGAGGATGTGTCTGGGTGAGCTGGGATTGAAGCTGCCTTTGCTGTAGGAGGGCAGCACATGAAGGGAATGAGGTGGAAAAAAGCAGCAGCTTCCACCAGACAACCACAGCACGCTGTCTAAAATGACATTACATTCAAGTGCCAAACATAAAAGTGTGCTTGGCTACTGATTTTTCGCAAAGGCTCTTGTGTCTGTGAGCAGAACAGCCAAAGAGACCTGAGAGGAGGAAGGAGGAAACACCAGGCACTGCATGAGCAGCCTTTTGGGAATGTGGGTCTGGAAAGGGCCAGGGAAAGGCTTTTGGCTCAGCAGGGCCAGATGCTGCAGGGCACCTCCTGGCTGCCGCCGCAGGAGAGCAGCCTTGTACACCCCGTGGGAGCAGGGCTGCACGAGAACAACCTAGCTCCCTCATCCATTCCTCCTCTAAGTGGAGGATCTTGGATTCTTAGCTAATGGGTCAAAAACGGGTAACAGCGCTCTTAACTCGGCGTGCCAGGATTCACACACCTGGGAATTCAGTATTTGCATAATAGCACGGCTAGGCACTTTGCAGATGGTCCCTAAAGGCTCCCCAGCCTGAATAAATGAGCCCGTTAGGTGCCAGGTGTGCATTTATAGCACTAAATCCACAATCAGAGTAATCATATACTTCCATAAAAGTGGCAAAATCTGCCAGCAGTGGCAGCAGTGGCAAAATCTCTAGTGCAGTGATCTTTCATTATCCCTCGTCGTACGGAGTGTTTTACAGACGAGAGGGCTCCTTACAGACCCCTCTCTTCTTGCTCATAGCTGCCAAAGCAATTCTTCCTGAGGAGCCCCCCTTGTGGCAGGATTCCTTAGGTAAAAGCCTCGCCGGGCTCCGTGGAGGGGACAAAAGGCATTTCTCGCTGTGCCCGGTGCCCCTGCCCTGCAGGTGAAGGAAAAGCCAAGCCCGGGTGACACAACAGGAGCCTTCAGTGCTCATTGATCTATGCCAGATGCAAAAGCCTTTGTGAACCACCAGTATGAATCATGGCTCACGTTAAGATTAATACTTTTAATTGTGCCGACAGAATTTAAATGAGATACTTATTTACTTTCCCCATGATATATCGGCACAGAGCTATGCTTAAAAATAGAATTAGTAAATGCTTTCCTAGCCATCCCCCTGTCTGTCTCCTTAATTATATCAGTTGGAGTACTCATTTATCTAAGCCCTAATCAGGGATGAAAATCTAGCTAGTTTTGTAATGACTTGCGTACTTCCCTCGGCTGATTTATGATTGATCTCCTTCCTCTTGCTGAGAAGGGTGAGAAGCGAATCGGAAGGCTAAATTTGAGAAAACACATGAGGTTCCTGGAGAACAAAGAAACGTAGTGAGAGGAAGAAAATGAGCAAGGCACGATAGGTGTCGGCCTCTCTGAGCCATGTTTTGGCTTGAAGAGGCTGTGGATGGGATCCAGGGCACACGTTGCTTGGGAAGTTAAATATATCGCACGTCCCCGCATGGTGTCCGTGCAATCGGAAGAACCCTTTGGCTCCTGCACTTGGAGCTCCATTTGCCTGCTGGGCAGCAGGGCTGGCAGCTTGTTATTATTTACGTACACTGGTACGGGGACTGGGATGGTGCTGGTGTCGGGACATGGGGTTGATGTGCGTGAGCTGGGGCACACGGAGGTGTCCTGCAGGGACCTGTCATGCCATAGTCACATAAGTGAAGGGTGTGAATGAAGAGGGAGGGGTCCCCCATCTGAGTGCAAAAGGGAAAGGTTCAAGGCTGGGGGCTCTGCACTGGGTGAAGACCAAGGTGAATCATTTCTAAGTACGCGGTCTGTTTTGGCACACGCTTCCATTTTGTGGGTGTCTGTGTGGTGTTGCATTCCACTGCCCTGCAAAAAAATCAGAGCAGATGATTTGGGCATGAACAAGCACAGTGGCGTCACCGAGGAGAGGCAGGAAAATGAAGGGATTTCATTTTGACGATTTCATTCATCGAAACTCAAAGTGTTTGCTCTGAATGTGGCTGACCTCTCCTCCTGCCGCTCAGACTCCACCTTCAGGTACACCGGCAGCCCCGACAGCCTGCGCTCCCGGGCCCCCATGATCACCCCGGACCTGGAGAGCGGCGTCAAAGTCTGGCACTTGGTCAAAAACCACGACCACGGAGACCAGAAGGAAGGGGACCGGGGCAGCAAGATGGTGTCTGAGATCTACCTGACCAGGCTACTGGCTACTAAGGTAACTGCCGTGTGCTTGGGAAAGGTCTGTCCGGGCTGTTGTGAGGGTGCTGTGCGGTCACTAGTGATGTTCAGCACCGAGGTGGGGACTGTCCCTGTAATGCCCCAGGGGTCGGGTGGCTCATGGAGCAGCAACAGAAACAGACTCATGCTCACCATGATTGCTGCATCGTTCATTCTTCTACATGGTATTAAAACTTGGAGAGTTTTATGGACAGCAGTACCTGTAGATACTTAACATTTTTTTTTTGCCGTAATTTTCCTTCACTTCATTATGTTCATCACTGTGGACGACACAGTTATGATTTTGAGAGCAAAGGAATTGTTTTCTGCTAGAAATAGAGAGGAAGCTCAGCCCTGGGTAGCTGCAGCTCCCAGTCCTCCCGCAGAGCAGGCAGTGTTTGCAAAGCTCCTGACCTTGCTCGTTCCTGCGGGATCTGGGATTTGTGGCTGCACTTCGTGGGGCTGTGCAGAGCACACGTGTGCCTCCATCCCTCCTTCACCTTGCTGGCTGTTGCTCCCTTTAGGGTACGCTGCAGAAATTTGTGGACGACTTGTTTGAGACGCTGTTCAGCACCGTGCACCGCGGCAGCGCGCTCCCGCTGGCCATCAAGTACATGTTCGATTTCCTGGATGAGCAAGCAGATAAGCACGGCATCCACGACACGGACGTGCGGCACACGTGGAAGAGCAACTGGTGAGAACAGAGGAGGGGGTGGAAGGGCAGCTGGAGCTGGCTGTTGGGCTGAGCAAAAAAATCAGAGATGGGGGAGAGCTGCGGGAAGGGCTGGGGGCAACCCAGCTCCATAGCCCCAGGACGTGGAACGTAGCACGGAGCCATGCTCATGCTTCCCCCCCTCAGCTACCCCAGTGCCCCATGCTGATGGGGCAGTGGGTGTTGATCCCAGATCCTGCCCCCACCACAGGTGTAAACCCCAGTGCTGTGCTAAACCCCAGGGCCATCTCCAAGCCCTCTGGACGGGTCGGGTCTGCCCTCATCGATGGCGTTGGCGATGGTGGGGTGTGCAGAGCCGGCCTGCAAGGGGGCTCTGGGGGACCCTGCCCCAGTTTGGGGCAGCTGCAGGTGCACAGGGCAGGAGGAGGGGGCGGGAGGGGGTCAGCCCCAAACGCAGCCCCCGCCGACAGCAGTAAGGGCTCAGCCTTCTCTAAACAATGGAGCTATTACGTCTCTGCCTCTGCCGTTATTTTAGGATTAAAAGCTCTGTGGGTTAGAAATTTACCTCTGCGAGAGAGGGGAAAAAAAGCACAACAAATGGCTGCTCCCTGAAGATTGTGTATTTTCCCCCAAGTCCCGCGTGGTTTTAAAAGCCTCTAATCACCACGTCTGCAAAAGCTGGATTCCCCGCTAAGGCAGTGGGAAGCTAAAAACAATTTATTGAAAGCCTTAGAAGAAGGAGTTATTAGGATAAAAATGCTTGAATCACAAGTAGAGATGAGACTTCTTAAAGCAATAAAAAAGAAAGCACCGAGCGGCGGAGGTTCCTCTACCAGAGCCATTGGGCTGCACGAACCCCGGTCCTTCCTCTGCACGGGGGCACAGGAGAAGGGGGAAAATTTGGTCTGCGAGCCAGCGGTTGTGCTGGGCACTCTGCTCGGCTGTCACCATGCCCTCCGCAGGCTGGATGCTGCTTCTGGTGCTGGGGGCACCCAGCGCAAGTTAAGTCCAGGCAGCGATGCAGGGGCTCCAATCCTCCAGCAGCACACAGGGTAGCATTCTGGCAGCCCTGGGGCTGTGGGGAATGGGGCACGCAGCATTCCCAGAAAGGGAATTTCACTGGAGAATCGGGAGAGGCTGAGGCTGCTGGAGCAGGTCAAAGCAAATTGGGGTTTGTAAGGCAGAGCTGGTTCAGTGGGGGTCAAGAGCTGGCATTGCAGGTAATGCAGCTGAGCTGCTGGCCTGCAGCGCAGCAAGAGTTAATGCTGAAGCCTTCGGTGCAGCTAGCTGGATGGAGAGAGCCGAGACTTGAAAGGTAATAGAAAGCAGCAGCTGGTTGTTTGATCCTGCTATACAGCCAAAGAAAAAAGGAATAATAATTCCCCTTTGATTGCAAAGGCCTTGGGATTTGGGGACGG
This sequence comes from Heteronetta atricapilla, assembly GCA_011075105.1. Taxonomy (NCBI): domain Eukaryota; kingdom Metazoa; phylum Chordata; class Aves; order Anseriformes; family Anatidae; genus Heteronetta; species Heteronetta atricapilla. Next base: position 4,844,710 of record CM021756.1, on the reverse strand, counting down.
AGCCTCTGATGCCTGCTGCCCTGCACAGGGGATGGGCAGCGAGTGGCCGGGCAGTGGCTGGGGGGCGTGGGGACATGGAGCTGCCCCATGCCAGGGCCACCCCCTCCAGCGAGCCCTTGTAGAGCTGCTCAGCCCAGCACCTCTGGAGCTGCTCAGCCCAGCCCTGCTGCAGGCATCGCACCCTCAGCACCCACTGCTTGCCCAGCTCTTGCCTCCTCTGCCTTGCCGCTGCAGGATCAGATGTGGGGCATGCAGCACGAACCTGTCCCAGGTTCCCTGTGAGAACACACAGCATGGGAAGGGCCCATTCCCAGCCTTTGTTTTAACACTCGGTTTTGTTTCTTGATTCCCCCACAGCCTCCCTCTGCGGTTCTGGGTGAACGTCATCAAAAACCCCCAGTTCGTCTTTGACATCCACAAGGGCAGCATCACGGACGCCTGCCTCTCCGTCGTGGCTCAGACCTTCATGGACTCCTGCTCCACCTCCGAGCACCGCCTGGGCAAGGACTCCCCCTCCAACAAGCTGCTGTACGCCAAGGACATTCCCAGCTACAAGAGCTGGGTGGAGAGGTCAGTAGTGGCGTGGTCCTGCTGAACTCCTGCCCCAGGACCTGCAGGCTGCCTCTGCTCTCGATTTCAGGTGCTACAGCACCGGTGACGCCTTCAGCGAGCTGGTGGCACGGCTCCTGGCATTGCTGCTCTTATCTTCAGTGCTCAGCCACAGCCCAGGATCCCATTTTGCTAGACACAGGCATAAAGCAAACTGACATCCCCTTCCCCACAGAATTTAGACTGAGTCTCAAGAAGAGGGGCATTCTAACCACTGTGATCCTCACGAGCCCCTCGCCTTTCACCCCCGCAGGTATTACGCAGACATCGCCAAGCTGCCGGCCATCAGCGACCAGGACATGAACGCCTACCTCGCCGAGCAGTCGCGCCTGCACTCCGCCGAGTTCAACATGCTGAGCGCGCTCAACGAGATCTACTCCTACGTCAGCAAGTACAGCGAGGAGGTAGGTGCCCGCGGGCAGCACCGTGCTGGTCCCCTTGCTGGCCACCTCCACGCATGGAGCACAGCTCCTGCTTCATCCCAGCTCGTCCTTGGTGCAGCACAGCTGCGGCTTGTGCTGCTGCTGCCTGCATCTGGTCTGATCCTGCACAGCCAGGTTCGGGTTCTGCTCTGTAGGGTGCTTCCCAGGAGACCTGAGAGCTCAAACACCGTGTGAGCAGCTGAATTCCTCAGCCTCGGCACACGCCGAGTGCAGCTCGCTCCTAAATGCAGTGGAAAATCATCATAGCTCAGTGAACCCCCCCAGAAACATCCCTGTTTTTTTGGGAACAGCGCAGTACAAATCCCGTGGTGCAGTGGTGCAGGCTCCTATTTGCAAAGATTCCCTGGCAGCCTGAGTGCCTTTAATGAATGCATCACTTGAAACCAAGTTCTTGCCATCTGTTCCACCCCTTCATTTCAGCGTAAGAAAAACCTATTTTGCAATTATGTCCGTTAAAAGGAAGGGTTTTGTAATTTAATTGCATGTATGCATTTGTGATACAATGCCACAGCTATTTTCCGATTAGGGTTTAAAATCTGATAACTTTCATGCTAAATGAGACAAGAAATGTGGAGCTCAAGGTACAAGAGCAGGAGTGTGCGGTGCTGGCTGCATGCTCCGAGCTGGCCAGCAAATGAACGAGCACGGCTGTGCAGAGGGGAAGCACTCGTTGCGTTGCTTTGCCATTTGTTATTCCAGGTTCTTTATAGGGGCAAGGCTGAGGGAAGGGATTTATTGTCACTGGAAAACCTCAGCACTTCGTGTCATAAGATAGCATTGTTTGTACTACGCTCTCACTGCCTGCTGCTCCTGGGGAAATGCCGGGTGTTTTGGTGGCCGTGCTGTGCATCCATCCCAGAAATGTTCCCCGACTATCCTCAGGCCTGATTTATCCCATGTTTTTCACTGGCTTTCTGTCTGTCCCTTGAAACGCACATCTGCGTTTCAAGTTACTTGCTTCTTGCTGCCACCTATCCCTGTCCACCCCTTCTCCCTCACACTGACTTCTTTCTCTTTTCTCCTTTTTTTCCCCTGTACCAGCTCATTGGAGCTTTGGAACAGGATGAACAGGCACGTAGGCAGCGTCTGGCATACAAAGTAGAGCAACTTATCGGTGCCATGTCTATCGAGAGCTGAAGAAAGGCTGCGATGCTCACAGACAGCAAGGGGCAAGAGTACTGCACGGACGCTCGGGGATCGAGAGGGAGAACAAGCAAGAAAGGCACACGTAAATACCAAGGCTCATCCAGAGGGAGCAGAGACTGGCCCAAGGACTGACTGCATTCAAAATCACGTAGGATCCGGTTCGAAAAGGCAGGAAGATAAAAAAGACAAAGCATCTCAATCAAAGTCAAATCAAGATGGATTATTTTTTCCATTATTCATGGAAGGAAGGAACCTGGAAAGTCTGGACGTCTCCATGACTGCTGCTTTGCATGAGAATCATTTGATGTATATTAGGAAATAAAACTTTATTTAAAGTTGTTTTTTTTTTTTAGAAAATAATGAAAAAAAAGAAGAAAGAAGAAACAAAAAAAGGAAAAGGAACAGGGCAAAAACCATAGAGGCCACAGAGATTATCCTGGCAGCAAGGTTCAGTCCTGAATCCTGTCCTTGCCCGACCCCCAAGGATGAGGCTCAGGCGTTCTGCAGATGGATTCTTACACCACTTGGAAAGTCTGGAAAACTGAAATCTTCTTTTTGGGATCTTATAAAAAAAATGAGCACAAGTTTGCACCACACCTTTCTACACAAGTGAAATAACAATTTAGCCAGAAACGGTTCAGTGGCTGAGTAACCTATAGGCACTAGAAGGAACTTTACATGAATTGCAAATCTACCCAATCATCCAACCTGTCTTGAAATCCAGCTTTATCTATGTATTTATATAGTGTCAATATATATATATATATTTTTTAAATCCCATTTGCTGTTGAATGAGGAGGGACGTGATGTAAGTGCTTTCCCCTTTCCCATCCCCAGCGCAGCGGTGCTCCGGCAGCGAGGATGGATCGGGGCTGCCCGGTGGCAGCCGCCCCGACTTCGTGCAGTAAAACAACCACGAACCCGATGTTTACAGTGAGCGATACTTGAAGAGGCTAGAGGTAGCGAGGTGACGTATTTATTGTTCTCCTGTTTGACTCGCAGACCAGTGCAGGCTCCGGCTGAGTTCCTCGGCCTCAGCACACGCGATGTTGCCCGCAGGCCAGGACTTTCATTTCCACAAGGGAGGGGAAAGAAATCTTCGCTCTAGGCAAGGGAAAACCATAACCAGCACTGCAAGTGCCAGCTAGCGCTGCTGTCTGTGTGTCTGTCCGAGCGTCTCGTTGTTATCTTCAGTTCCTAGCTGGCCCGGTGGCACGTGTTCTTGTGGCCAGTAGCAGGCAGATGTCTGTGAGTGTTATTTCTTTCAAAGACACCAAAGCTTATGTGTCCCTTTGTAGAGTGCCAGGAGGGGAAGGAACGATGTAAATATTTATATCTGTAATAAATATTGATGTTTGCGAAGGCTGCAGCAGGGAGGACCAGATGGAGATAGAGGCATTGACCGTGGGAGCTGGGCAGAGGCAGCAAAGCCACTCCTGGGCTCTGCTCAGTGCCGGGGCCGTTTCTCCTGGTTGCCAGCTGGGTGAACATCTGGGCTGTGAGGGGATGGGAACTCGGTGCCAGGGGAGCAGGACCTCCTGGCCACCAGGTGGGATGGCCATGGCGCCTGCTGCCCGGTCCCAGCCCAGACCTCGGTCTGCAGCCCATGTGCAGTGAAGGCAAACCAATTTTTTAAGCGCCCCCCCCTTCCCTACTGCTGCTCGAGGAGCTGGGAGGGCACCGGGAGCGTGGTCCCAAGGGGAGCCAGCATGGTGAAGAGCATTGAGATGTCTCAGGAAACTTGCTGTTGCAATTACCTTTCACTGAAAGCCATGCCAAGCCCACTTTTTTTTTTTCTGGTAATCCACTTTTGTGAGTTTCTCTGGGCCCTTTTATTGGTGTGGGAGAAGTACTAACGATCAGCCTCATGCAATAAGCCCCTGACATTTACAGCAGCCTGAGCTGTGTGACTGGAGGGCTCTGGTTTACTAAGACAAGGAGAGAGCTGGCACAGCCCGTAGGAGACAGAGCAGGCTGCAGATAGCCTGTCACAGGGAGAATTCCCTTCCAGGGATCCTTCTGCTGCACAGGGAACCTAGCTCCAGAGGCAGAAAAGGAGGAAATGCCCAGGTTGTCCCATTAACGCCTGGCAGCCCGAGCCCAGCTGCACGCACCATCATTCTGGAGCTGCTGCTATTATGAAATCCTCCAGGAGGTCTGGGTTTTTCACAGGTTTCTCTTACTGTTATTGACAGAGATCTGGCGTGAGGTTTCCGTGGGTGATTTTACAGATATGTAGGATAGATATTCTAGTTGTGGTCCTTGTTTTGAGTATTCATATTCTGGTTGTTCACCAAATTCTTATGGTACTCCGAAACCCAAAGAGAGCACTCAAAATGGTTTCCAAACACTTCTGCTAATCTGAGTAGTTATTTCCACAGGATTCACAAAATATGAATACTGCCCAAAGCAAAGACCTGCTTATCCATCACCTGGGTGCCAGTGTGTGTGCTTGAAGGACAGCCCGAGCCAGGACCTCGTTTTTTTTGTGTGTTCTTCACTTTTACTTGCAGGGTTTTCGCCTCCCAGCCAGGCTGCCCATGAGCAGCACAACCACTGCGTGCAGGGCCCTGCTCAAGGTGCAGGGGGGGCACACCTGGGGTTGTGCTGGAAGGTGAAGGTGAGGGGGAAAGTAAAATAACTGCAGAGCCCGGAGGGGCCAATGTGTGAGCAAGGATCAAAAGAATCAACCGTGCCCGAGCTGGCTAAAATGAGGTCTGTATTCCATGAATACACGTGAGCACCAAGGAGGGAGGTGGATAATTAAGTTTATTTTCCGTGTTGCTGAAGGAAGTTAAGCAGAGGAAGAAAGGGAAACCAACAGGAGCACTTTGCAAGACAGTAGGCGATTGAGTTTTGACTGGTTTCCAAGGGAAGCAGCAGAAACATCTCTTCTTCCATCACCTAAAAAGGCTCGGAAGGATGGCGCAGAGAACGGCACGGTGCTGACTTGAAGGGGTGGCCTATAAATAATCTACCAAGCATCTACTTGTGGTGGTTGACATGAATTATGGATCTTTACAGGCAATTACATGGAATGAAGCAACATATCCCCTTGGGGCAAAGCGCTTGTGATCTATTGCCCTGCTTGCAGACAACTTTCCAGTTGCTCCTTTGGGAGGAGGAAGCTCAAAAGCTCAGAACGGCATTTTTGCCACACTTGCAGCAAACTGGGCTCGAGCTTTGGTCAGGAGGGGGCAATGACTTTGCCTTAGATGAAATGATTTCACCTCCCTTTCACTGCCCCCTTCCTCCTGCAAGGCCGATTGGTGTTGCGATTCTCCAGCTCACTTCGTTTCAGGTATTTTGACATCAAAGTGGGAGACGTCACTTTCTGGAATCTCTCTGTCTGGTGTCACTGCTTAAATAATTCCATTTAATCTTCTGCTTATAAGCTATCAAAGCACCCACTCCAAGGGGGAGCAAGGTGCTAATCAAACGCTTCTCCACCTTGAAAGCCTTTATTAAAAACCCACATACAAGAGTCTAACTTCTAGGCAAGCTTGTCTCTGCATGAGCCCCGCTGTGGAGCACCACGACACTGCAGCCACCGACGTACAGAGGATGCGGACACCAAGTGGCCCGTGCTTTGCCATAAAGGATGAATTTATGTTTAAAGGAGAGAGAAGCACGGAGAGGAGCCAGCTCTGCCAGCTCCAGCTTGGACTGGTCTCACGAAGACCTGCAGGAGCCAGCGCCGAGGAGCAGGATGGATGCGGAGCGTGGCCGTGCCCTCCTGTGCTCGTGGTGCTGAGACACCCGGGGGCGGTGAGTGCGGCCGCTCAACGTGGTGGCCACAGAGACCTTCATCACAGCAGTGCCTTCAACACACTGTCTTAAAATCCTAACGGCCTGCCGCCACATAGGCTAAGTACCCTACCTTTAAACAGACTTCACCAAAAATGTCATGATATACCTACGCTTCAGGTGGGCGTGTGGAGGACTGAAGCAAGAGGACTTAACGCTCTCGGGTTGTGTTCCTGCGTGATGCTGGCTCTGAGCACCTCAGTGTAAGACCTGTGTGCTTGTGCCCGAAGGCCTGGAGTGCGTCCTTCTTCCTGTGGCCAGACAGATGGACGGATGGACGAGGTCTGCATTCCAGCACGGGCAGGCAGCGGGGACGAGGAGCTCCTCGGGCAGCGTGGGATGCTCCTGTGCCTCTCCTGGCAGCAGCCCAGCCATGTCCCCACCTGCCGCTGGCTCTTCTCCATCCCATACCCAGTGCTGTCAGAGCTCACCTGCCACAGGGACTCAGCTCACCAGCCTGAACGAGACGCAAAGAGCCTGACGTGAGTGAGCTGAGACATCAGGGCAAAGTCGGGAGTGACTGTACCCTGGTGAGAGGGAAAACCCGTTCAGAGAAGGCTAAATAACTGACATCAAAAGCACATTACAATGCCGCAAAGCTTCAGCCATCCTGTTTCAGAATTGCATTTGTACCATAAACCGCAAGCCAATAACGCAGGGAACTGCGACCTTGTATATAGTTGCGTGCTAGGTAGAGCTAGGTGAGCCGTCCGGTCTGTGTCGTGAAAGTGTCTTCGGTGAAACCCCCCGTCAACCCCAGCTCCACCCAGCCTTTGCCCAAGGCCACCAGGACCAGCAGGCTGGGGGCCGGAGGCAAAGCTCTGCCGACAGCTTCCAGGCCACCCAGCACCCGCGTGGACAGGACGCTTTTTTTATTTAATTAGATATTTGGTAGAGAAATAATCAGAGTAAAAGATGCCGGTGTGCACCGCAAAAAGACGACGCTGTTCAGGATCTGCTGGGATGAGCAACTGTGAATGCGTGGTTCATGTGTAGGTCGGTCAGAGTGGTTTTATGGGGGAGGAGGAGGAAAGTCCTTGACCCAATGTTCTCCTCCTGGAAGGCTCTGCTCAAAGCACGTGGACGTGCCTGGTGCTCATGTTCTGGGTGAGGGCAGGGCGAGAAGGGCAATGCTGCAGCTGCAGAGCCACATCGGGACAGGGACGTGGGGGCCAGCAGCTGCTGGGGGCAGCCTGGTGGCACGGGGTGGCACGGGGTGGCAGGGAGCAGTGGCTGCAGGTGCCCTGGTTGCACCAGGAGCAGCCCAGGCGGCTCAAACGCAGCAGAAGGGCTGTGGCTGTGCTCTGTGCGCTCGTTTGTTCCGATCCCCCTGTGCCCCCGTGTTAACCCCTTCTTCTTCCTTTGTGCAAGTGGAATACGAGTGACAACGTGTACATCCCTGCAGCAAGAACCTGCTCAGAAGATCTGCAGGGACTGTCAGTCTCACGGACAGTACCCCAAACCCTCTGGGCCTCCTGGAGCTGCCACCTCAAACACAAAATCTCCTGGATGGCCTTTCCCTTGAGATTTGTAATACCTCCATTTTGAATAAGCTGGGAAGTTTGTGCAGGCATCAGACATTTCCCTCTCGCGACGGGGCCACGGAGAGGCGCCTGGAAGAGGAGCCAGAATGCACCAAGCGCTCGGCTGTGCTCTGACACCTCCTCGCTGCAGGAGGGGCAGCAGCACAACGGCCCTCTGGTGTCGATGAGTTTGTGCTGACGGCACCGCGGGGCTGCTATGAGCAGTGGTGGGAAGCAGGAGGGAAAACATAGGTACTAAAACTTCTGGGCTATCCCCCAAAACGAGGCCCCGTGGTGTCACAGAATGTAGAGGTATCGGTCGTGCAACAGATTCTTATTTTTTCTGCCCCACTCCTTAAAATTAATAATGCCATTTCCATGGGGTTGTGTATTGGCAGGAATAACAAATGGATTCGTATCCGTACCCATTCACCGTGTTGTTCTCTGGCTCCTCCCCTCCCCATTATACTTGACACACTGGAGTTCTGTATTATATTTTTTTTTAAGATGATTGTCTGTTTTTTTTTGTTGTTGTTTTTACAAGTGTTGTGGAAAAAAAAATGTAAGAAAGTTTAAGTATTTAAAAATGTTCCAAGGAAAAAGGGGGTTTTGTTATTATTCTAATATATTATTGTGTACCTATTGTAAATATGAAACACTCCTATTTTGCAAGCCAAGGACTCACTTTGTACTGTTGTTATATATAAATAAAGTTTACTGGTTAAAAAAACCCTCCTGAGTGGGGCCTTATTTTCTGACGCGGTGTGTAGCACTTAGCGTATAGGCTTAGGACATCAGAGAGAAATACTCGCTTAGTGAATCACAGCAAAAAGGGGTTAGCTGGAAATCTGGACAGGGCTGGACGAGAGCCAACAGCCTTCAGAAAGCACCTCCTGCCCTTGCAGCAGGAAACATTTCTTCCCAACAGCTGAAAAGCTCAGTGCTCCCTGAGGTGCTGCTGGGGGATGCTCGAGGCTCAGAGGGACCTTTCCCCCTGGGGCGCAGGGAGGGTGAGGCTGGGGCTCCCCCGCTGCTTTTTCAGGTCCTTTCATGCAGGGCTTTGGCATCTTTGCTGAATATCCTCAAGCCCAGAAAGGTCCAGTGAGAATTGCTTATTTGTCATCTCGGAAAGAGCAGCAGAAGGGCTGAGGCGTCCCCCGAGGAGCACCTCTGCTTGCGGATCCAGACGGACCGCAGTAAGTAACGGGCAGGAGCGTGCGAGCGCTGCTTACAAATAACAGGCCTGGGTGGGTTCTTCGTCTTTCCCCTCCTTGCAACGATCAGTCCTCAAGGTACAACGTGTTTGCTTCCATTTCATAAATCCAAGCTAACATTTGAGCAAATGCTGAGAGGCATCTGCTGAGTGGTAGGAATCAGCAAGTGACTTCTCCAGCAGCTGTCTGTCAACTTTAATGACCAATATGGTTGCAATTACAGCAATGAACTTTCTCTAACAGCCCCAAATTACTCTGGATGATGATAAGTGACAGAAAAACGGAGACCCTTAAGGAAGCATTAAATAAGAAACGTGGGATCTGGAACAAGAGGTCTCCGTGCTCTTTCTGAAGGATCTTAGTTTTTTCCTTTTAAATTAGGTATTAGAAAGGATAAATCGGAGCCAGAAGGGGAAGGCACGATGTGCCGTGGATCTCAACAGGGAGTTCAGTGCTGCCCCAAGATGTAGTTTTTATGCAGCCATCTGACACCAAGTCCGCTTGTTTTAGCGCAGTGCTAACAGGCTGATGTGAAGCTTCTCCTATTTGAAGCTAATGCAAATATGTCAGCGAGACAGCCTGCTCCTCAGGCGGGTCATTTTATCTTATTTCCCTCGGATCGAGAGCAAAGCTTGACATGAGCCCTAGGAAGGCAGCTGGGCCACATCCTGCTCTCTCCCACTTGGAGCCAGCAGATCTGGGGCTCTGCAGATCAGTCCCGTGCTGGTGGTCCTGCAACTGTTGCAGTGCTGAGTGTCTGCCCACCACAGGGTGACTTTTTGCATGATTTGCATCATTTGCATGATTCCCCCTGTACTCGGCTCTGGTGAGGCCGCACCTCGAGTACTGTGTTCAGTTTTGGGCCCCTCGCTACAAGAAGGACATGGAGGTGCTTGAGCGGGTCCAGAGAAGGGCGACGAAGCTGGTGAGGGGCCTGGAGAACAAGTCCTACGAGGAGCGGCTGAGGGAGCTGGGCTTGTTCAGCCTGGAGAAGAGGAGGCTCAGGGGCGACCTTATCGCTCTCTACAGGTACCTCAAGGGAGGCTGTAGCAAGGTGGGGGTTGGTCTGTTCTCCCACGTGCCTGGGGACAGGACGAGGGGGAATGGGCTTAAGTTGCGCCAGGGGATTTTTAGGTTAGACGTTAGGAAGAACTTCTTTACCGAAAGGGTTGTTAGGCACTGGAACAGGCTGCCCAGGGAAGTGGTGGAGTCACCATCCCTGGAAGTCTTTAAAAAACATTTAGATGTAGAGCTTAGGGATATGGTTTAGTGGGGACTGTTAGTGTTAGGTTAGAGGTTGGACTCGATGATCTTGAGGTCTCTTCCAACCTAGAAATTCTGTGATTCTGTGATTCTGTGATTTTTGGAGCCAGGGAATAAAAGAGGAGGTGTTTGTTTTTCACTTGTGCTTTGGGTTAACCTAAATTTATACCAAGGAGGAAACATGAACTGAACTGAGGTTCCCAGAGCTCTCCAAAAGGCTGGAGGAGAGGGGTGTGACATTTTGCAGTGAGCATCCCGGGATGCTGAGATCTTTGGCAGAGGCATTGGAGGCAGGCAGCAGGGCATGTTTCCACCCCACGTGAAGCCCTGGAGAGGTGATTGACTCCTTCAGCTCAGCAAAGTCGAAAGAAATTCCAACGTGAATCGAAAGTATTAAACAGGGGGTCATTTGTATTCATCTGTGCTTTGTTAATATACTTAATATAATAAGTATACTCAATTAAAATTACATTTTATCTGGCATGCACTTCACAGGGCTTTATCAGCACTGACAAGGTCAAGTGATGCTTAATAAAGGTTATATGGAACGCAGATGGCTTGGAGCCCTCAATCATTTCCCGTGTCCGAGGCAGAGAAGTGAAGAGCCACAAACAAATGAAGGCATCGCTGAAGCAGCACCTCTGGCCTTGTGGTCCTCTGAGAGGCCGGCGTGAGGCTGGGACGCCTCGGTCCTCCCCTGTGGAGCCCAGCTCCTGCTTCCTGACCCCTGACGCTGCAGCAGGGTCTTCTATGGGACCAGCAATGTCTCCGGTGACCCCACATCAGCCGGGGCTTTGAAACAGCAGCAAAACAGGACCGAGTCCCCCTGGTGTCCCCATCCTAACTTTGTGCTCACTTGTTGTGTGCCCCAGGCCAGCTGCTGTGCCCCCTTCCGAATATCCAGCATTTGCCTGTTGCTTACAAATCAGTCTCTCTGTAACTAGTGGAGAGCATTTTGGACATCCCGGTGCTGGCTTTTCAAGCCTCGTTATCAAAATGAGCTAATGGAGGTGACACTTTCAATTATCAAATGCAATCGTGACATTAATCTTGACCTGTTTAAATTCCAGCATCTTTTCACATCTGTGAATGCTTAGCTAGAGGGTGACATATAATTGTACATAATCAGACAGCCTAAACTGACAATAAATCCCACAAAAAATCTATTGCTTTTTATTCAAAAAAGCATGCGTGGTGTTGTTATGTTTAAGTGGCCAGCTCATCTGTAATGGAAATTTGTTTTGAGTTGTGTGTGGCAGACAGTTAAATGTGCTCAACAAATACCAAGCCCAGAACTTTGGCCAGTCCTTGTCTGTAGGGACCTGGGAGGGGGCAGGACGGAGCTGCTCCAGGACGCAGATGTGTTGGTGCAAACGTGCCTATAAAATAATGCAAATGTTTTGTAACGCAATGTAAGATCGATGTGCAGCGTAATGCAGAATGAATGCGTCTGCTCACATCCCAGGGTTCATGTTAAGCTTGAAATTACAAATATCAGTGCCAAAACAAAGGATTTGTTGTTAGCTCAAAATAATACTTAAAAAATGGAAAGCACTCGGGTTTTATTGTTGCTTCGTAATTAGCTCCAGCGAATGAATCTAATTACAAATGTTCGATGCTGCCCTATGGCAAAATGTCTAAGAAAAGAGAAGGATGGCCAGGCTTAAACAACTCAGGTAAAAATTAACTCCCTGGTAATATAGATAATTAAGAATGTCTCTATCAACTTGTCTAGGTATTAATGAATTGGGCTGTTCTTTTCACATTTGATTACTGGAGTTTTATGACTGCCATTTCACCCTTAATGCTTCTGGAAATAGGCTTTCTGGTCTGAGGACTGAGCGCCAGGAGAAATGGTTGGGGATTTACAAACAGATCCCACTCTTTCCTTAGTAAAACCCTGCTGTTCTTGTCATCCAGACTTCCTTCAAGGCACATTTTGGAGCCCTGTCACCGGGTCCATGTGGACGTGTGTGTGTTCTGCCCGGGGCTTCCAGCTCGTCCCATACCACCCTTGTCTTTGAGCAGGCTTGGGAAGGGAGCAGGAGGCTCCCTTGGGAGTCCGAAATATGAACCATGAGCTTTCTGCTTAGCAGCCCATTGAAAACAAAACCAGCACTGATCGATACAACCTGAAATCACACTTTCAGTGTGTTTGCTTTGCTTTGCTCTGCGTCGGGAAGAGCTGTGGGGATTCGCTGTGCTCCTCGTGCAGCCCTTGTACCCCCATCCCTCCAAACGGGGTTTTGTCCCCGAGCTGCAGAGCCCCCCCCAGCCCCTCCACGTCCCCGCAGCTCTGCAGGGCCACCCATCACCTCGAGCCAAGAGCACAATACCAGGACCTCCACATCCACAGGCACTGATGCTGGAGATGCTGCAGCCTCCTGGTGTTTCAAAGCAATAAACGTCCTCCATTTACTCCTTCAGTGGAGAGAATTAGCCTCCCCTGTTGTTCACCCTGAGTTTCGCTGCTGACTCGCCATGTGAGCAACCTACCTGCCTTTTTTCACTCCAAAAACCATAACGGTGCTCCCTTCCCATCCCGTGTGCAGATGTTGGGCAATCTAATTAAATTCAGAGCACCTCAGATGAGAGGCACTGGCCACCACCACCCTCATTAGCCACATCCCTGCCGCTCAGCTCTGGCCACGCTGCGCTGCGGTGCCCGGGGCTGCGGGGCCGCCTGCCTCCTGCGCCACCACCTTCATTGCTCTGCTCCAGCCACCACCACTGCCTGGAAAGGGGAGGCATTTTCTCTTCTGTTGGCAATTAGACTGAGCTTTGAGGGGGCAATATAAAATATAAATGCTTGAAAGTTCTTTTTTTTTTTTTTTTTTTTTCATGTTTGGCTTTCACAGAGGGAAGTACTGGGATGATCTCGGGGCAGGAGTTGCTGTTGCACGAGGTTTGAAGCTTTCTTTTGGCGTTCATTTGATTTCTGCAGCGGAACGTGCACTCTCTCTGAGCTCACCACAAAGGCATTGCCTCAGGCTGTACCAGAGTTTATAGACTAGGTCACAGACCTCATGCATATTTTATGTGCACGCAGGTCGCATTTTAGCCTTTGAGAAGCGCAGGTCAGAGTGCGAGCACCCTGCCCGGGAGGGAAGTGGCTCAGGGCTAGTCACACAGAGCAAGTAAAGCAAGCAAGGAGATCAAGCCCCAGAAATACTCAAATCCACTTTGAGAGATAAATCAAAGGATTGCTTTGTTCGTGGTCTGGTCTTCCTGCCAACACAGGTAGCAGCAGGAGGATGTCCCTGTGGCTCCAGCAGCACAGTGCTGGCTGCAAGGCTGGCACAGAAATTTCCTCCCTGGCCAGCAGCTCCTGGATTCACCTCTCCCACTACAACCATGTAAAAGAGCTCGGTGCGAGAAGATAAAGCCACCCCTGCTGAGCTGAATCGCCCTCTGGTGCTGCTGCAGATCCCCGTCTGGCACACGACAGCCTTGGTTCTCCTGCTGGGGCCAGACCAGCCGGGTGCTGCTGGGGCTTGGTGCGCACTGGCACGGCATCCACAGTGGTCTCAGCACTGTGCTAATTGCAAGTATCAGCCAAAGCTGTCATTCATACACAATACATCAACTGCCTTTTGATACAGAGCTGCCAAACGGGGGGTTCTGCCAGGAGCTGGCTCCCAAGGCCACACACCTCTGAAACGGTGCAAAGTCCATCTGCAGAGGAGCAGCGAGGAGCCGGCTGGGGGGAGCTGATACCCCCGTGCATGGGCTGGAGGATTAGCTGCCTGGTAATGACTGTGAGTTGAGTAATAATCTGCGGAGTGATTAATATGGATATGATTTCTGGATTAATAAGGATGCAGCAGAGCTGCCCACTCAGAAAAGAAGTTTGCAGTCACCAGTTTGAATGCACTGACCATTACCTCAATGCTGTGATTAGATACACATTTTAGATGCTCCATTAAATTGGAGTGTAAGTGAATTCTTATAACCCTCAGCAAGAAATACACCCAGTCCTGGTGGGCAAAGAATGCAAGAAGCTCCCCAGAGAGCCCCCAGGAGCGTGCCTTAGAGCCACAGCCTGGTGGGCAGCCCGGTGCTCGCAGGGGTTTCGCTGCCGTCCCTTTCACCCTGCGCTGATGGGCTGCTGCCTCCAGCACGGCCCCTGACCCTGGGCACCTGAACACCAGTGGCACTTCTCTGCAGCTGTGTTGCCCCAGGAGAGCTCAGCGCAGCTGCAGGACAAGTCCTGAGGAAACACATCCACGTGCACCTCAGGTGGATCGAGTTTTCCCATCTCTGCTGAGCCCTGCAGCTGAGGGTGTCCTCGCATCTAAAGGAGATTAAAAATGCAGCCAGTTCCCTAGAAGGGAAGGAGCCCTCTAGCTGCCTTATTCCCTGTCCCACAGCTCAGAGCTACAGGCTACATCTTCCTCACTTGCCCTTCCTGGCAGTGGACCTGCCTGAAGCCAGGCCACCCCACACACCTGTGTGCAGGCAGGCACAGGCCCTCTGCCTGTTTCTAAAACTTTTTTTTTTTTTTTTTTTTTTTTTTTTAATTTTCTGGTTGGCTTGGCAAATCACAGCTGCTCCTTCCCCAGAGCTCAGCAGCACATTTGCATGGGTTCCCATTTACCTAGGGCTTCTAATTTCCTTCTCACTGTGTGTTTCACAAATAAGCCACCTGAAATATTGCAGGAGGCCAGGACAGGAGCAGGGTGTGGGACACAGCGGGGCCAAGGAGCACAGCTCCTGGTTTGCTGTGGCTGCCCTGTGGTGGAGCAGTTCACCAGGTTTGCTTTCTCCATGTTTTTGCTTTAACTCTGTGGCTTTGCATTCACCAGAGCTGAGCCAAGGTGCCTGAGTATTAATTGATTCTTGATGCTGAGAGAGGCTCATTAAGCAGCAGCTTTGGGGTGCAAGTGGCAGCTCACAGAGGCCATAATGAGCAGGACGAGGTCCAGGATTAAAACTTTTCTCTCCTGCAGCATCTGTTATGACAATCACAACCCAGAAACACAGCAGCAGCCACCCAATGAACGCACCTGCACAAAGAGCCTCATTAAACCAAATGGCTCTTGCCAGAGCCTCTCACTGGGGGCAAGGAATGGGATTTCTCGGGGGGGGCGCCTCGGGAGGGGGGCACCTCCAGCCCCATCAGGGAGCGCTGCCCAGGGGCCGGGCGATGGCGAGCAGGATAGCAGGGTGCTTCACCTGGTGCATATGGTGCAATGACGGGGATAACTGATGCATGCCGCTGATAACTGCCCAGCCTGTTTGCTGCTGTTCTGGGGTTCCCGGGGCCCGGTTCAGCCGCTCAAGGGGGGTCCCAGGCGTTTTGCAGAGGGAGCCGAGCCCGGGGGCGCAGGCACTGGGCAAAGGGAGCGCGGGGCACGGCGGCAGGGTGGCGGCGGCTGGTGGTGGTGCTCCTCCTCCTCCTCCTCCTCCTCCTCCTCCTCCTTCTCCTCTTCCTCCTCTTCCTCCTCCTGCTCCCCACCGCCCCCTCGCGGCTCCCCAAGAGGCTCCCGCAGTCGCTCCCCGGCTGAACCAGGCAAATCAGTAGCAGCTTGCGCAGGACTCGTGTTGTGCGGAGTGAAAGGGGACGGACCTCTATTCCTAAAGCACGTTGCTGTAGGGTGTTTGCTTTTGTCCAGCTCTGCTTTTCCCTGATTTATTTGTTCTTCGGCCGTCTCTCTGCCCCCGTGCAGACAATGAAACACAATCCTTACGCAGTCCTTCCTGTGAGGGTAAGGAGATGTTAATGATGGGCTCAGGGATTCATGCAGAGTGAGCCGTGTGCCATGGCTTTAATCCTGATAATCCCAAAGATTAGAATAATAATAGTCTAAATTTGGCAATCCCCTCAAATCATGAGAAGGGACGTATATACGGGGGACTGTGTGAAAAACACTTCTGCTTCCACATCTCCAGGTAAATAAGTTTGATCTGACTGTGCTTTCCTCATGCTTCTCTGTGTATAGATGAGTGTGTTTACTTAAATGTCTGACAAAAGAATGTTTAACTTGAATAAAGAAGAAAATTGCAGTATTCTCTACCCTCTCCTTCCCTCCCTTTCTTTGAAAGAGTCATGGAGATCGAGGGCACTGTGTTTGCTCCTGTGACCCGAGATGCCCGGTCTTTGAGAGATGCTTGGGGTCTGACTTGTAGCTGTGCACCAGGGCAAACAGTAAACAACACCCAAACTTTATGTAGAGAAGCAAAGGATCACAAGTAAACTGGCTTTAGAAGTATTTGATTCATCTCTGTGAAGGGCTTATGCTGTATTTAATGCAAGCTGGGAACATGGCTGGGACGTCGCAAGAACTGGTGGCTGGTGCAGCACGAGTGAGACGTGCCCAAGCCGTGGGACGAGTCCGTGTTGGAGCACGGGGGTCCAGAGGGGGCTGGCTGAGCACAGAGGAGTTTTGGCTCACCTCCACCCTGGTGAGGGCTGCTTCTCTCATCTGAGGGACGTGAGCCTCAGAACTGAGTCTGAAGCAGCTTGAATTCCCTGAAGGGAACATGCTGCATAAATGCACAAGAATCCTATTTTGAGACTGGCTTCATGGTGTGTTATTAGCAGAGGCTCTGAAAGGCACAGACATCAGCGTAAATGGGACCATCTTAAAGACAGCTGATGATGCAAAGGTCAAAAAAGTGATTGACGGGGAGAAAAGTACATGCTAATATTTCTCCAAGAGGAGAAAGAATTACATATAATGGGTGTAATATTCTAAGAGAGCTAGCACATATGGTGAGTGATGCCAGCATTTTAAAGGCAGTTAAGCCTTAAATTTCCCCTTGATAAAAGTTATGTCACTCTTACACCATGCATCACACTGACATGTTTTGTGGGCAAAGTGTCATGCAAACATACCCAAAGGAGAGAGGAAATGCCAGCATAAACAGCACTGCTGCAGGCGCGGCAGGCAGGAGGTAATCTGCTCCCTGCCTGGAACTGGGAGCTCCTGCAGGTGGAAGCCTCTTGGATCCCCTGGGCTGTGGCCATTGCCTTTGGTGCCTCATGCAGGGTGTGCTCATCAGAGGTCTAGGTGGAAAGATCATGCCTGTGGCAGGTGGTGCTTTTACTCGACTGTAAGAAAGCAGGCCACCAAAAAAAAAAAAAAGTCCCCCTCAGGCACTTGGCAGCTGGGTCTGACAATTATCTATAGCATCTCTCCCTGAGCTTGGCATTGCCCAGTGGTGGGACCCCACCTCATAAATCCTCAGCTTGCCTTTTGTCCAAGCTCAATGTCTTTGTGTCAGAGCTCTCTCTTGCTAATTGAGGAGAAGAGGCTGGCACAAATTCAGCGTGCCAGGCAGAACCGGGCGCACGATGCAGGGCAGAGGCTGCAGCAGTGTGCTGGAGCACCAAGCACCACCTGGTCAGATCCAGCTTTCTGTGTCTGGGCAGGGAGCTGGTCCCAGTGGCAGAGACAGAGCATCAGAAACCCCCGCAGAGATTTATTGGCTTCTAAGCTGGGTGCACAAAAAAAAAAAAAAAAAAAAAAAAAAAAAAAAAAAAAAAAAAAAAAACAGGGTAGTAATCAAAGTGATAAACTTTACACTTCTCTATCACAATGAAATAATTGTTCTGCCTGAGCATCATTATCCTGCCATTTTTCTGCTCCCATGTCACTTACTGGAAATAAAGGCTCGCTTCTACCATTATAATGAGCTACAGTTTCAATAATTCACAAGGATTTTTACTGGGCTTTATTTTTTAATCTTCATCACAAGGTTATAAAATTTGTGCCACTCTTCCAAGTATTACTGAAACAGTGGCAAAAGTAGAAGGCAGCACAAATTTGCTGCAGTTCAGTTAGTGGGATTTTCTTTTAATGTATTGGAACACCTCTGAATTTTCTTTGTACTGCTACTGCTATTGTTTCCCCCCAGTAGGAGTTAAGGCCAAGTCTGGGAAGACAAATACGGATGTGGCTTACTGTGGGATTTCGGCCACAAAGATGTCATCAAGGCTACTGGTTTAGAGGCTTTTTGTATTCCTGATTACTTTGCTAACTGGAGAAGTTTCTGATACACTGCAATCCTTGCACAATTATTCTAAGCTAAAGAATTTTTCTCTCCCACTTCCATTTCTTACTAGTTTTGATGTACAATATATCCATATATGCTCTGGACATGCATATTTAATTTTCCATATACAAAGTTCTGTCCCTCTTCAGGAAAAGGATATGGAATTTCATTGTCATTAATCTGGTAGCATCTTGAATTATGGTGCTATTTCTGAAAGCTTTCTTAATATGTATGAAATTATTATTTGACAGAACAGCATTCAATATTGTTGTAATAATTATTATGCCTGTTTTAATACATCAATTTAAGCTGTTGTCATGGGTTCTTTGAAATGCTGGATAATTACATAAATAATTCTAAAACATTCTATCAATGCATCTTAATGCAAAGTATTGTTGTTGATCCTTTATAGACCCAGAAATAAAAACTGCATTTGTGAAAGGGAGAGGGAATCCGTGGCGCCGTGCCGAGGGGGTTGTTTCTCTCGTGCACCTATCTGAATACCAGGCGGTTCCAGCATCAGCTAAAGACAAAATACTGTCTCCACTCCTGCTTCCCCTCTCTGCCCTTTTAAAAATCAAATTTCAGTTTCTTTACTGCTGCTGCCCAGGTACACAGACAAGAGCCACCCACGGCTCTTGCTGAGCATTGCTTTCCCACCTTCAGAGGCTGTTGGGCATCACCCTGTGGGTTGAATCGTTCGTCTGCTTGGTCTCGCTCTTCTCTCCAAAGCTGATTATTGAGGTGGCGATGGGGACTCCGAGCAGCATGCCAAAACCCTCGCTGCTGTGCCGGTGGTGCCCTGCTGCTGGTGGCGGTCCTGGGGGCAGTGGGAGCCCTGGGTGGGGGCTGTGGGCAGTGCCAGCTCCTGCACTGCTTGCAAAGCGTGTCCCTAAAACCGCTGGGTCATCAGCTTATGGATGGGTGTGCTCAGCAGAGCCGTGTGCGGGATCTGGTGCTGCGGGGTGTCAGGCTGGGCCTGGAAACACAGCAGCCTTATTGATCTGCATTCTTCTGGGGGTTTATTAACACATTATTAATTAGCACATGAGGCCAAGGGGAGGTTTGTTAGCACTTCCAGCTGCCATTTCCAAACTTGTCATCACTCTCCTCTATTTGCACTGGCACTTAAGAAATGGCTTTTTTTTTTTTTTTTGTAATTATTGTTATTTATTTATTTTTAAGCAAACAGAGAGATGTACGGCTATCGGTGTGAGCATTTAGCAAGCCTGAAAAGAGGAGCTGTGAATTTGAGAATGGTGGTGGGAAGGAGGCTCTAGTGCCAGCTCAGCTGTGGGCAGCGCTTCCAGCAGTAGGTTTTGCAACGACACCTCCCTGCTTTGGATTCGGGAGGGTCTCAGCTTTGACAGGAAGAAATTTCCCTTCCTTTGTTCAAACCTGAGCGTGGCGAGGGGGCGGGAGCAGCCCCTCCAGCGGGAGGCAGCAGCTGGTGCTGGCGGCTGAGCAGTCCGTCACCGCGCCGCTGCCACCGGGAGACGTGGTGGAACAAAAACAAAAGACGTGACAAATTTGTCCTTTTCTCTTTTATAATTAACCAAAATATCTCGTTGTGTAGCAAAGCATGGCTCCTAATTAACAGACAGGCGAGAGGCTATTTTTAAAACCCAGACCCCCAGTAATTATATTTGCAGCAGAGAATGATATTTCAGTCAAATGCGACAGACAGTGAGCCAAGCTCCCATGTGAGGCAATTAATATTTCACACCTGCCAAGCAAATCAGCGGCGGGGAGAGGAGGGGATGGCATTGAAAAGGGGCTGTTGTGCTGGCAGGGGCCGCCGCTTTTGACACAGACCAAAAATCCTTCACTTGGCTGTACAGCGGCTGATGAAGGATCTCTCGCTGCTATGAGACTTGCAAAGAGGAGCTGGACAAAACTGGTGTGGGCAGAGAGGATCCTGAGCCCTGCAAGACCCCATGCCCAGTCCCAGGGCAGGAAAGGAAAGGGAAAGACGTAATGAAAACCTCAACAGTAACTTGGTCTATGTGAGGAAAATGGACTGAAAGCTTTCTTGGCTGGCAGCACAGCGACAACTGCCTGGCGAGTGTGGGCAGTGCCTTCACTGCTGCTCTTAAGCAGGCATGAGCAGGATTCTCCTGCAGCTCCTCAGAAATATCTGAGGTTCTACATGAGGAAGAAGTCTAGTTGATGAACCACAGGCTTCTGATCTAGTTCAAATCGTATGGTACCTGGGATGCGACTTGCCGTTGAATTCTCCGTTGGCACGTGGTCATTCCAGACAGAGTGCTTTCTTGTTTGCATGGGTTGTTTGTTCTTTTTGGCTGTGCGTGTCCTCCTGGTGCCTCCAAGCTCTGCTGCTTGTTCTCCATGCTCATCATAGACGTAACTTCACCTCTCCTGTGAGTTGTACACATTAGCGTGTTCACTTTCCCTGTTATGGAGACAAAAGCATGTATTTTCCTCCCCACTGTTTTTGCTGTTCAGGATTAATCTGCCCATTAATGGATAATCTGTCAGCGTTTAGATGCATTGAAGTTGGGAGGAGATTTACAGGCTTGTGATACCATCTGCTTTATTAGAGCGGGTTGAAAACCTGACGTTCAATTTGTTCTGCGGGATTTGACAACAGATTATTCTCTAGATTCCAAAATAATTAACAAAACCAAAAAGCAGAGAGAGTGGAGACAAGAAGGATGGAGAGAGGGAGGGGAGCCGGCTCTTGACCTGCCCTCTCTGTACAACTAACCTCAGCAAAGCAGCCTGGGGCACAGGGGTTTCTGCTCCTCTTTGTTCCTGTCTTTGGTAACAAAATGCCATCAGAAGCACGGTTTGGAGAGCATTTAGCTAGAAATCCTGAGGCTGGAGAGCAGCTAAGCCAAAATCTGTCTATTAGGCCTTGATATTTAGTAGAAAGCTTTTGTGCTTGAGGAGGAGGCTGGCAGTGGGGAGGTGGCTGTGTGCTCCGTAGTTGGCTTTGAAAGGCAGAGGAACAGCGGTGAGCTCGACATACCCTGAACACTGCACATCCCAAAGTTTCCCTTTCAAATTATGGACAAATCTCGCTCAGACAGGGGAGTCCATTGACCTCCTGCCACCATCCTAATGAGAAAAGATGATGGTAAAACTCCAGGGCTGGGGAAAAAAAACACAAACAAATCTCCTTTCCTCCATAAAAACAAACCAACAAACCTGTAACAATTAATCTGAAACCATCTAAGAGAGGTCTCAGGAGAGGGCTTGCATTTCCAAAGCGCTCTCTGAAGCACTTCTTATAAGTAATGGAGCCTCAGCCTCCGTGTATCGATCGTGTGCCCCGTGTCGCTGGAGCGCTTTAGCTAAATGATGCGGCGTCACTTCTCATCTCCGATGCTCTCCCAAAGATTACAAATGCTGCTGAGAGGGGCCGTGTCCCAAAGGGTCAGAAGTTTTTGGCAGTGGGGAAAAAAAAAAAAAAAAGGCAACAACAAAAGTAGGTTTCTGGTATTCCTCATCCAAACAGGGAGAATCGCCTTGGTCTTATCACTGCCCCAGCTGAAGTCGCGCTCAGCAGCACTGAAAGCTGTGCCCATCGTGATCCTCCCCATGGGGTGTGATGGCAAAGCAGTTCCTGGTCCTTACAGAAGGTTCTGAATGCTGCTGGGCTCCTCCAAAGCTGATGTTTGCTCTCGTGCCTCCACATCATGCACGAGCCATCCTGCTCCTCTCATTCCCATTGTGGCATCTCCCCAGCTCCAACTGCAGCGTCCCCCGGGGCCTCCTCTCGTCCCCTCAGAGCAGATCCCTGGTTTCTGCCTGTACAAAGTGCTCCTTCTTCCTAATAATTGCCTGAGATCCTTGCAGAAAGACTTTCTGTAGGCACAGAGCAGAAATATTCCCACATTGGAGAGTCCTGCTCCTCACAAAACAGCTGAAGAAGGCTGTCCTGCATCATGTCAGGACCTTCAGCAGCAGTAAGGCCTGTGTGGTACCGCAGGGGAGAAATGCATTTGGTGGGGCTAGGAAGAAAATACCTGAATGAAAACATAATTGGAGGAACCAAAGGGTCTGTTAATAGTGGCAGGGTGTAAGGTGGTTGCCCACCTGGGTCAGGGTCCCAGCGTGGACCTGCTGTGACACAGGTCAGGCATGAAAACGGAGAGAGCGCCGTGGGTGGTTCGATGTCTGGGGACTGCAGGGACACGTGTCGGAGCTCAGTGGTCCCCAGCATTAAGAACTGACAGAGCAGGGGCCTGGTGTGAGCCAGCGATGCTCTTCTGGAAGGAAAAGGCCAGCTGGTGGGTTATGTCGTCAGGGGAAGCCTGTGGTGCTGCTAGCTTAAGCACAGCCCAGCAGTTGGCTTGGCTGCATGCAGCCGAGTGCTGCTGCCAAGGCACATGGCAGCAGCACAGCCTCACCCCCAGATCACGCAGGGCTGTTGCTCAGCTTGGGCTCAAACCACAGAGAAATGGGTCAGTCCTGCAGGAGGCTGCTCCCAGCAGAGCCCCAGCTGTGCAAGAGGAAAGGGGCTGAGGAGGTGCCATCCTGAACATGGACAGGACAAAGGTGCTGTGCCTGGGAGCTCCGCTCGGGGCTGAAATCCTTCCTGCAGCTCTGGGAAAAACCGGGCTCGTTACCTCTCTGTTACTCCGGGAAGTTTCTTCGTCGTGGTTATTTCTAATGCATCTTTCATCGCCTCATAAATAGGTATTTTTTCCCCTAGATCATCATAGTACTGGGAACGCAGGTTTGGGATTGTACCCACAATTTGGATGCCTTCGCTGTGCTTCGTCCTCAGCTGGACCTTATCAGTAGCACTGTGTCAGATGCTCTATAGTTTGTGTGGTGAAATATGGCGAAATAGCACGTATAATTTTAAGCTCTAATATTGTCGGCTGTTTAGATTTTAATGCAACTGTCCTGTAAAATCCATCTCCTCCTTTGGCAAGAGCTAGGCTCATAAGATGCCCCTCGCTCCCCTTCCCAGGAGGTTTAACTGGATAGCATCTGATTGCATATGCGCTTTGATTTTCAGTGATACTGGAAGCTTTTTGTTCTATTATTCACTGTAGGTCTGTGTTGTCTGTGCTTATTATGTGCCATCAGAAGGTACCTAGGAGTCTGCAGCCTTCCCAGCCACTCCTATTGTACAAACACATCAATAAATAAGTGGTGTCTGAATTTAGCTGTGTGCTCGGAACTGTTAGCAGAGCCCTGTCATTTTTTCAGGTCATCTGGCACAGAAGTTGAAATAGTTTTGCTGTTGCATCCTTCTCTTCAGGAGACAACCAAAGAAGTGGCTCTTAGATTTCTGTTTCATTTTATTTATCCCTCCAAGACCATGGAGACGACTTTAAAATCAGAACAAAAGGATGTTTTGGAGGAGGGCTGTTACTGTTTCCTGTGTGGTGGGTCAGTAGCAGCAGGAGTTGGTAATGACTGGGGATGCTCCTGTCTGTGTATTTGAACAAACCCTCCTTTGAAAAATGGAAAGACTTCTACCTCTGGGACCTCATTTCCCAGGTAGAAAACAGCAGCACTTTATTATCAGCAATTGCCAGGGTGGAGATGAGAACCCTTTCCAGTCCTTTTCCCCTGGTGCTTTTAAAGCTGCCTTTCATCACTGCCACTGATGAGTTTTACATCTCATCTGATGCTTCAGTAACACCTGGCTCTAACCTGATATTTACTCAGTAAAAGCCAATCCTTTATTTCATAATTACAGTTTGAGTTTCTTCTCTGAGAAATACCATCCTAGTTTTTAGGCTGGATGGGCTGTTCTCCCTGGATGCAGAGGTGATTCAGAGCTCTAGTCCCCCACCTCCGTCTCTAGCCCAGTGACCCCCGTTCCCCATCCCATGGCCAGGAGCCGAGGGCTCCTTGGTGGGGCCATGGGAGGGAAGCTGCTGTTCCATGACACATGGATACATGTCTGCAGCCCTGGGGCATTGCAGACAGCAGTGGGCACTTGTCCTGTGCCACTCCAGGGGGTGGCATGAAATTGGAGTGCACCAAGGTCAGAAGCCAAAAGCAGCCACCATCACCGTGAAGGCTAGCACCACTGCTAACAGCACGCATCTGGACTCAAAGCTCACTCCAAGCATCACATATGTCCCTGGTGCTCGTCACTTAGAGCGTCAGCGGGACTGGCTCGCAGCCCTGGTGATGGATGGAAGGCCCGAGCAATGAATCCGGCTCACATGTTTATATGACATCCATAAATGGGAGAAATAAATTGCAATCAGCAATCTGTAGATCTGGATGGAGAAGCTAATCTTTGTACTAAATTGCGAGACTTACGCTTTAATGATTTTTATTGGTGTTTTGTGGTGCTGCTGTTTATTATAGTTAAGTACCTTGGATGGTGCCGCAATGAAAAGCAGTCAATGAAAGCAGCCAGGTTAATGAGACTCTGATACAGCCCCAAAGTAGTGATGGATAGTAACAGAAATATGACTAGTTCATCTCTGTCCTCTCCTGTTCATTTTCTTGCATTGCTGTAGCTACCAGTCAGTTCACGTTAAGTGTGCCCTTTTCCAGAAATACAAAAATCAGACCTTGAGGACATCTCATTGCTTCACAGCACAGGCAGTAGTCACCTAAAAACATACTTCTGTGTGTTAGTCTGCACCTAGGTCAGAGAAGTGGTACAGCCATGTCCTGGACAGGCATGTAATGAGCTTATGTTCTCTTTGAGTCATTGCCATGACGTTAGTGAAAGCAAGTTCTCTTCGACTGACAAACCCAGTATTGGCAAGGGTTTTCAGCTAGGTTTTGTATCCGCTGGTGGCTTTTCTTTGCCCTGCTGGCACTCGGAGGCTCCCTGACCACTGGCTGTTTTCCCTTGCAGGCAGGGCCCGATGGAGCTGCAGAGCTCCTGCACTGCTGCTGCTGTCCGGCCGGTGGCGAGATGCAAGCTCCGTGCCTCTGGTTGTTCCGTCACGGAACCGGGAGGAATTGCATTCAAACACAACAAAGGTTTTTATTTAGCACTTCTGCTGGGGCAGTGCTGAGGCGGTTGCAGGGTTTCTGCCTGCGGTGCTCAACATGCTGCAGCCGGTTTCCAGGTCACAGCAGCAGCTCCGGCTGAGGACCCTCTGGCTCTTTGCCCATCCTGTGCCAAAGGATTGCTTTCCTCCCGTTCAGACCCCTGCTCTTGCAGCTGAGGAGAGCTACATCCTTTTGGTTTTGCAGGTCCTTGCCTTGTTTTCCACGGCAATTCCTTCTGACTCGTTCAACCTCCCATACTGCTGCGGAAAATATGCATGTAGGGAATTGTTTCATGGAAAATGCTTAAGTGGTTTGATTTACATTGTAACCTGCCCCTTAAAACTAGATTAAGAACCTAGTAATACCCTGCAAAGCGCTGAGCAGACAGAAGGTAGTAAATGAGCATAGCCTTGATTAGATTTGAACCAACAATCTTGAAGTAAAAGTTTGAGGCATAAAACTGTTAAACAATAAATTCGCCATATGGTTTGTTGAAATGTAGTCATGTGTATGCTCCATATCTACTTATTATTGGAAGATATTGATTTTTAGTGGAGTAATCATACCAAGTGATTTGTTTTAATACACCATTTTTGTAAGCAGTATGTTATAGTTAAAACAACCATGAATCTTATTTTTTAACATTACCAAAAGCTTTTTAAAAAGAAAATATTTGATCAATGAATCAAAACACTGATATTCCTAGCTTTCTTTTTTTTTCAGCTGTCACTCTGAGGAATAGCTCTGCTGAGTGTAAATGAATAAGCAGTAGCTGTGGAAGGGCATAATAAATAACAAAAGCACTCATTAAATGTAGTTGCAGGAATTATGAAGAGGCAGGGCTTTGCCTGAGTTAAAATATATACATATACACATGCACATATACTATATATATATATGGTCTTTAATTCTGAAAACTATACTTAAGATTTGGGAAAAAAATGCAAACACAGATAAATATATAGACAAATAGTGGTGTAGCAAGGCAGAGTTCTTTTGAATGATGGTTTTTACCAGCTCTGTGGACTCTGGCAGTGAATTTAGGAGCCCAGATAAGCTGAGCACTTCTTGCTGAAGCAGGAAGTTTTCCTCTGAGGTTACAAAGAAGGGAGGAGGAACCTTCATTTAAGGTTGTAGGCAAAGGTGAGGTGAAGGGGCAATGGAGGTGTCATCCAGCACCCGCTGCTAACGGAGGGCAGCGTGCCCACACAGCCACAGGGGTGTCTCCTCAAAGGTGAGCGGCTCCTGCAAAGCTGGGGGACACCAGGGACTCCGGGGGTTTGGGTGAAGCTCTGATGTGGAAATACAGGCAGTAATCTCTTGAGCAGCTCTTGCACAAAGGGTGCCCTGCTAAAAGTCTCAAGCTGCAGCTGAAACACTAATAAAGGAAGCATTTCCTGCACCAAGAATAAATATCATACGTGTGAAATCAGAGATAAAACAAATAGATGACAAGATTTTAAGGAAATAATGATAAGGGCAATCAGTATAAGGGAAACATTTGGGCTCTATGCCCAATGAATCACAATCGCACTCAGGGCTGTCTGCTCAGAGCGGAGTGCTTACATCCTGTGCTCATGGACGAGGGTGCCCATTGCTCGCAGGATTTGGTCCCGTGCCTCCTGTTAACACAAAGGCAGTGGTTGTTCCAGCAGCATCTTGGAAGCTTTACTAGGAGAAATACCCCAGGCTTCACTCAAATACCATTTCACTTGCACCTTTATGCACTGCTCTGGTGTCCCACCTGGTAGTGTTGGTAAAGGTTGAACTTAAACATTAGTAACCATGGTTTCCATGGGATAGGTTAGACAACTTCATGTTAAGGTAACACAAATAGTGTTTTTGGTGAGCCAGGTGGGACCTCGTGGGCACTGCCGAGGTGGCTCGCAAACTGATCACGCTCCAGCTGGCACCAAGGAGTTTCTCAGGGAGCCATCGGCCGCGACTGACCCCAGCTGCTCACAACACACCTCTGCAAGGGTAAGAGAAAAGGTGCTTTCTGGTAATCGGTACCGATCTGGTCTGGGAGCCTGCCGGCTGGACGTGGTGAAACCATGCTTGGTTGGGCTAGGGACTTCCCATGGTGAGCCTAGGTGCCGTCCGTTAGACAGTTGTGAAAGCACTGCAGGCTCGGCATCAGTGGTCTGGTTTGTGTTGTGAATCAGCATCTGGTGTGGTCTGGTAATAACTACACCTAACAATGGAGATGCTTAAAGGCATTTTGGGTAACAATGGGTTTATTCCGCGATCGTCTCCGCTGGGTTGTTTGTTAATGCACTGGAAGGAGGGAGGCTTTGGGCAGGAGCTACGGAAGGGCAAATTGTATGAGTGCTGTAATGTCTGGTGGCCACGGTATAAATTGGAAGATCAGGAAAATCGGCCAGAAAATGGGACCTTGCAGTATAATGCTATTTTGCAGTTAATGTTGTTTTGTAAGCGGGAAGGCAAGTGGGACGAGATCCCATACTTTTCCCCTGTTTTTTCTGTTTATGAAACAAGCCTGAGTGGCTTCGCAGTTGCGGGATAATGGTGGCCAAGGTAACTGGTGGTGAAGAGTGCACGGCTTGTACAAAGCAAAGGCACTGTATGGGGCACCAGGCCTTGGAAAATAGTATGTATTACAGGCAGGACAATGAAAATCTGGATCTCGAAGTAGTGCCATCGGCTCCGTTAGAGCAAGAGTGGGGTGATCGGGAGGCAGCTAAGGAAAGTGAGAGTAGTGAAGAAGCAGAGGAGGCAGGGATAGAAACCCCAACCACCCCAGTATCACATAGGACCCGACAATGAGAACAAAAGGGGAATATAATTGCTCCCCTTAGACAAGGGGTAGGGGCAGAGGGGCCAGTATACGTTAAAGTGCCGTTTACCCCAGGAGACTTGGTGATCTGGAAACAGGCAGCAAGAACGTATCGGGAAAACCCAGATAAAGTAGCCAGGGTAATGAGAATGATAATTAGAACCCAGAACCTGGACTGGGATGATCTTCAAGTAATATTAGATACTTTAATGGATTCAACTGAAAAGGATATGGTATTGAGGGCGGCAAAAGACAGACCAAGAGAAGATATTTGGAACGGGTCAGTGCAGGAAAACATAGACCAGAATTTCCTGACAGAAGATGTGGAATTATAATACTGAAGAAGGAATGAGGAGGTTGAAAAGGTATCAGGACTGGGTACAGATAGGTGTACAAAGTGCCATGCCAAAAATTGGTCAAAGTTGTATAACATTAGGCAGGAAATGACTGAATCTCCCTCAGCGTTTTTGGAGAGGCTGAAGGAGACTGCAAAGAAATACACTGATCTGGATATAAAAATGGAGCAAGCAAAAGCCCAGCTGTCCCTCATTTTCTTGGGACAATTGCAAGAGGACATTCAGAAAAAGCTGCAGAAATTAGAGGGAGCAAATTTACGGAAGGTGGATAGGCTGATGGAAATAGCTTGGAAAGTACATAATAATAGAGAAAAAGAATCCACTAGGAGGCGGCAACAGAATTTGTTAGCAGTGATTCAAGGCAAGGGAAACCATGGATTCAGGGGGAGAGGAAGAGGATTTGCTAGAGGATGGGGAGTTAGTATAGGAAGGGGTCGTGGAGATTTTAGTGGAAATCCAGGAGGAAGATTAGGATTGAACCAGTGTGCTTATTGTAAAAAGGAAGGGCATTGGAAAAATGAGTGTCTGTTTAGGAGAGATCAGTTCTCGGGAAATTCATTTCAGAATCAGGAAGCTGTTAAGGCAATGGTGCTAGGAGACTTTAGTAGCTGACTAGATACAGAACATAAAGCAGCCAAAGAACCTCACGTAAAGATTCAATTAGGGGATAAAGAAGTGAGGTTCTTGATAAATACAGGAGTGATGTATTCAGTGTTAAATAGTTTTAAAGGACAATTGGGAAATAAGATGACTACAATAGTAGGAGCCACAGGGAAGGAGGAGGCACGGCCATTCCTACAACCCCTTGATTTGCGTTTCGGAGGTAAGGAATTAACCCATGAATTTTTGTATGTATGTACCGGAATGCCCGATTCCACTCTTGGAATGAGATTTATTGGCTAAATTAGATGCAACAATAACCTTTGAAGATGGAGAATTAATAATGAAGGTACCTGAGTCCAAAACAGGACAAATCCTGATGATCAAAGATAAACTCCTAGTTAAAATTCCAAGAGAAGTAGAAAATGCAGTTACACCAATAGTATGGGAAACAGATGTGCCAGGGAAGTCAAAACTGGCACAACTGGTAGAGGTGGAATTAAAGGAAGGAGCCATACCTGTTCGAATTAAACAATATCCACTTAAGATGGAAGTTAGTCTGGGAAAGTGAAAATTATTGACAAATTTCTTAAATATCAGATTTTGGAAGAATGCAAATTGGAATATAATACTACAATTTTCCCCATAAGGATGCCGAATGGTGAATATAGATTGGTACAAGATCTTAGAGCAATAAATGAAATAACAAGGGACGTTCACCCGGTAGTAGCTAACCCTTACACATTGTTAACATCTGTGAGAGAGAAATATAAATGGTTTACTGTGATAGATTTAAAGGATGTCTTCTTTTCATACCTCTTGATAAATATAGTAGAAAATTATTTGCCTTTGAATGGGAAAACCTGCAGAATGGATGAAACATACAATTAACTTGGACAAGACTTCCACAAGGTTTCAAGAATAGCCCGAACCTCTTTGGGAGCCAGCTGGCCAAGGAACTGGAAATCTGGACAATGCAAGGACAAATGCAGGTACCCAGAAGTCAGTATTTGTTGTTACAATATGTAGATGATATTTTGATTGCCACAGAGAATGAGTCGCTCTGCACCCAAATAACCATTGAAATTTTAAATCAGTTAGGAATGGGTGGCTATAAAGTTTCAAAAGAAAAGGCACAAATAGTTTGCTCAACTGTAACATATTTGGGGGGTGAGATTTCTCAGGGACAAAGAAGTCTGGGCATCAACAGGATAAGAGCCATCTGTGCTATCCTGGAACCCCAAAATCTCCATGAGCTAAGGGCCTTCTTAGGAATGGCTGGATGGTGCAGATTATGGATAATGGATTACGGCCAAGCCCCTTTATGAGCTCAGAAGGCACAGAATTTTGTTTTGGGGAAAAATACCGAAAGAAGCTTTCAAGAAATTTAAAGACACTCTAATGAAGTCACCAGCTCTGGGTTTACCAAATCTATCAAAAGACTTCCAGTTATTTGTACATGAAAGACAACAACTAGCATTAGGGGTACTAACCCAGTGACTGGGAAGCTGGAAAAGACCTGTGGGATACTTTTCCAAGCAGTTGGATGCTGTAAGTGAAGTATTTTCATAGGAGGAAAATGTTGGTAAAGGTTTAACTTAAACATTAGTAACCATAGTTTCCATGGGATAGGTTAGATAACTCCATGTTAAAGTGCTTACAATAAGTGCTTACAATACATTCTATCATAAGAATTATAATTGTATATTAATCACATATTAAATATATGTATACAAGTAATTATGTATATAAGTAATTACTGGAATTAGGATATTTAGAGAATATACAGAATACTTGCACAGTGTGCTTATTACATAATGCCATGGCGATTATCTAGTACGCAGTGTCTGTATCTATCAAGGTACCATGAGATACACAGACTAATGGTAAGGAGGAGAGGTAGGAATGACAAGATTCATAAAACATCTAGATAAGGAGGACCTCTCCTGGGTCAGGTTGACCCTACAGGTTGGACCACAGTCAGGGGTCCTACAGAGCATGCGCAAGAGGTAAAATGTTCAACTCCGATGAAGACTTCTTACTTCATCCTGACGACCGCCTGAACGACCACCAGAGAGCGCCGCGCAAGGGCAGAAAGACCAACAGATTAATTGGCGTATGAAGCGGGATTGGGAGATGAATATGTATAAGAGCATTGCAAAACTTAATGCATATGTAATATTTTAGGGAATAAATTGTGGTCGCAATGTGACGAGAGGGAAGCCAGATTTGGGCACCTGCCTGTGGCTTCCAGTGCTGAATAAAGCGCCTCATGCACTACTCAGGTGGTTATGTGTTTTGAACGCTAACAGTAGGGGTGCAGGGTGCTCTGCTCAGCACCCCTCCAGCACAGGAGTTTGGGTGCAATGGCCCTAAAACACGGCTCTGTCTGGGCAGAGCAGTGGTTGGGTTGCCGAGGCTGAGGACTGAGGGGCAAAAATTTGGGGTTTTGGCTGTGGTGTGGCGCTGCTCCAGGTGTTTCCATGTGCCCCTGTTCCGCCGGAGCACTGGGAATGCCATGAGGTGCTGACACTTGGCTGATGGTGATTTAAGTGGGAAAGTTGTTGAAGTGCTTTGAAACTCTTCAATGGGAATACTTAGGTGAGGGTAAGGCTTGGTTTTTTTGGTGGGTTTTTGTACAGAAATAGTCTTCTAACACTGCACATCCTCTGGGTCAGTAGTGCTAGTGTCTTGGGAGGATGGTGGCAATTTAATTATTTCTTCTGTCCAAAATAGCAACTTTTAAGACGTGGGGAAATGACTACTCCAAAACTATTGTGTGCCATCTGCCTGCTAAAATACTTACAGAAAACATGTTTCCTGGCTTATAACTTTCTAGCCATATGTCTATTGCATCATTCACAATTAAATTAAATCACCCTTAAATACTTGGACAGATTCCCAGCCTAAGTGAACAAGTCTTCATCACTGAGCTGTTTGAAATTTGGATACTTGATCTTATAAGTGTTTAGGTCAAATTGCCTCAGCCATTGTTAACCTTAGACAGCTGATGTTGACTACTTCAAGACAATCCAAGTGCATGTTCCCAATTCTGGTACTTAAATTTTCAACTGTAAAAATGTTATAGGTCTGAAAGGAGGAAATAATTTCACACTACTCATCTGCAACATGCTCAAGCCTCTTTAAGCAGAGGTTTGAATGGAGAGTCATATCAATGAGAAAAAGTATTATATTCCACTCTTTGAGCAAACAAAGGGAAATAGCTGAAGTGTGGGGTTACAGCTGGATATTCTGAATACTCAGCGTGTGCTTGGGGGTGTGCACAACCCAAACCACAGCCAAGGAGCTTGCCTGCTCCATGGGAAGGGACAGCAGGCGCCTCGACCTGGGCTGTCCCCACTCCAGCTGACAGTGCCACAGACGTGTACAGTGGGTGCCACCACGGCCCTTGTGGGCATGCGGCAATGCCCACCTTCAGGAATGCCTGAGGCCCTGTTCCTGTGCTGCGTTATAAAAAAAGAGTTCTGAATATTGAGTTTTTAGATGACTCTTCCCCAAGAATTTCTTCATTTGTCCTCAGTGTCTCAGCAGCCTGGATGGGTGGAAGCTTCCCTAGGTAGCTCGTCTAAAACCTTCCAAGGACAGTGCTCTCGATTACGGAGAGACCTTCCCAAGCACGTCAGCTTTTTCTTTGGATCCTCCTTTTGAGGATGTGCTCGGTTTACCCGTTGTGCCACACAAAGCTGAGTCACCATCCTGAAATGAGCTGTACGGCGTGATCTGACACACTCAGTGCACGCAGTAGCAATAGGGATTAACAAAAACCTAAATCTTTGTCACAGGGAATTTCATTTAAACGCAGCCTGGCTTCCACTGGAAGCTGAGCACGCTCAGGTCTGTAGTTCCCAAGCTCGCTGTCTGGCAGCCCCAGCCATCGCCTATTTTTAGCCCCGCTCACTATTTTTAGTTTGTTTGTGAAAGGTGAGATAAAACCGGCAGCCAAGCCCAGATGATGCTGTTGGTTTCTTTCATTGACCAGCCCGGAGCAGCGCTGGAGGAGAATGGCAGGAAGCGGGGCCGGGCGGATGGGAGAGCCCCGTGCTGGGCAGGAAGGGGCTGCCGGGGGCTCGGCGGGACGGGGGCGCCGGGGGGCTGCCCCTGGCTGGACCACTCTTAATTACATTAATTCTATTTAACTGTATTGCAGTGTGGAAGAATGCTGCTTTGTTTTATTCTTTTGCTACAGTTCTTTTTATTATTATTATTATTTATTATTTTTTTAGTGTACTTTCTGTGCATTTCTAAGTGTTTGCTGCGTGGGTGTGTGCGGTTTGGGGTTGTTTTTTTCCTTCATTGCACAAGAGTGGTCCTGAGCCCGGCTGCACCAGAGGCAGCTCAAGCTTTTCTTGACACTTTTCAGTGTGGCAGGATTCTGGTCCTCACCAGGTCGTCTCTCTTCCTAGAGGCTGGTACTTTGAAACTTCAACTTTTTATTTTTGGTTGTGCTACTCAAGCCAAATTCTCACTTAAACAATAATAATAATAGAAAGAAAAAGTTAGACAGTGTAACAGAAATCTTTATATAGAGGTTGGAGCACATTTCTTAGCTACAGATGTTTCCTTCCAAGAGACTTTTTCCTGTCTAAAAACTAAAAACAAAAGCTACTGGAATTTTGTCATACCAATAAGCGTATATAATGGAAATGCTATTTGGGGATTTCCAATAATACCATCATTTCTTTTTTTTCTTCCGTTTAATCCCTTTTGCTGACTGGAGCCATATGACTGCAGAGTGTAGCGGGGCATCCACAAAAAGATAACAGAGTTTTATTGCCCTTCCTCCCGTGGCTGTTTTCCCAGCCACCTCGTTTTCAATTTCCTGCCGCAGTGACTCCCACAGTGACTGCACCATTTAGCTGTAC
Organism: Heteronetta atricapilla; assembly: GCA_011075105.1. Classification (NCBI taxonomy): domain Eukaryota; kingdom Metazoa; phylum Chordata; class Aves; order Anseriformes; family Anatidae; genus Heteronetta; species Heteronetta atricapilla. The sequence goes on along the minus strand of CM021756.1, from coordinate 4,811,123 downwards.
AAGGAAAGGAAGAATTCTGACTTAACTAGAGTTTAATTTCTCATATGACCAAACCTTTCCTTTTTCCCCCAAAGGGTGAAACAATTACCCAGACATTTCTATTGTCTTTGGATATAAAAATCAAGAAATGAAAACATCAAAGTGTTTTTAATGCGAAAATCGATCATTTTGGACACAGTCATGCTTCCGAGGCCACGTTCTGTTGCCTGTTGCACAAACCCATGGGTCAGGCAGTGCCGGGCTGGGCAGAGCTGCCTCCCCCCGGGGCAGGAGCAGTTCCCACACCGGTGCTGCTCCCAGCACTGGTCCCAGTTCCTCCCAGTGCTGCAGTTGCTGCAGCAAAGGGCCAGGACTGGCTGCTTGTACGTGGTGATGTTCAGCCTGGTAACAAGAGAGAATTCAGTGTTTCTGTACTGGCATTCATGTTTCTATAATGTGTTCTTAATGGGGATGAGCTCCAGAAGTTATTTATTAGTCTCAAGTCCCTCTTCTGCTCCAGGTTTTATGTGGAGGTTTTTGCCTGTGAATCCTGCTCTTCCCCAGACCTTCCCTAAACCATCCCACTCACGTTCTCTGTTTGACCGAAGTAAATTTAATGAAGCTAATGGAGTTACTTCTCTCCAGGTCAGTGGTGATTTCACATCCTTGAGTTCCTTGCTTAATTTGCTGAGAAAATCTTGGATTCAAAAGCCAGTTTTCGGAGTTCCCCTCTTCCCACAGCACTGCTGGTGCCTGGTGGCTGCTCCCTGGGGCTGGAGCTCTCAGGAGTGGGGCAGGGGCTCTCAGGAAAGGGTTAAGAGCAGTCAGGGCTTTGGGCTCCTTTGCTGGGGGAGACGGTTGCTCGTTTGTTTGTTTGGAAGTGCTGGCAGGAAAGCGGGGAGGAGAAAATTACCTAAGTGATAGTGAGGTTGCCATGAACTATATAAAACTGTGAAATCAAATCAGACAAAACTCCACCTCGCAGTCTTGAACCAGAAGCACAACCCCTGAAGAGAAACCCACCCCAGCACCGAGTGATCTCAAGGACTTGAACTCAAACCAAGCTATATGAGCTCAGCAGATCTGCTGCAGAGCTGAAAATCCAAGTGCTGTCAAAGCAACCTCCAGTTGTACTGGGAGCTGCAAGCAGGAATGCTGTTTTGGGGAAGTTTTAAAATAATGAAGTGGAGGCAGCTTTTCTGGATTGCATTCTGTGTTGTGAAGTTGTCTGGTGAGTATGGACCGCAGAAAATATCAGGGTTACAGTCACTGAGAAATAGCACAGCATGGGGATAGTGCATGGGGCAACTGCTTTGTAACTTCTGAAAGAGCAAGTTGGGGGGATGCATTTTAATGAGCGTTTAGTGGGATTGGAGCAGATTGCAATTTCACATAAAGAACTCTGTAATGACATTTTACAGAGCAACGCTGCATTAGACATCCTGCCCAACACATTTACAGCAATGTGCTGCAAACAGAATGCTGCTGATTTGAAAAGGAGAGCAATCAGGATATGAGAGCTCCCTAAAAGAAGGCATATTGAAGATAACACGAGGGGATGCAGGCGCAGCGTGCGAAGCTGTAGAGTGCATCCACAGTTCAAGTCTTTCCTCAGTCTGCATTGGTGTAAAATTAGCCTTGCTTTTGTTTTGTGGTGGGAACTAAACATTTCCTGAAAATTAGATGAGGCTCTATAAATATTAAAATCTCCTATTCCAGCTCTTCAAATATTCATCATATGAAAAAAAAAAATGAATAAAGGGCTATATTTTATGGAAATATTATCATTTTTGTCCCAAACCCAGCAACCATAAGGTAATAAGAAGGGACTAAAATGTGAAGCAGCACTCTGTGCGCTGCATAGTGGGCTGGGACAGGAGCCAAGAACCTGCGGGTGTCTCGTCAAATGCAATTTTTCCTTACTCCCGTGAATGTGAGTGACTGGCTCTATTGAAAGAATTTGCTATATTCTGTTCTTCTGTTTCGTGGCGCTCCTTTCATGTTCCCTTTGCTGCCAAGGTGGATTGCTCACCCAGCCATTGTGCCTGACCTGCCAGTCTATGTTAATTTTACAGGAAGGGAAAAACAAAGCCTCTCAGGTGAAATTCAGGAATATCTGGTGGTCTGCACTGAGCAAGGTGTGAGACAAAAGTGTTTACCTGAAATGAGAAATCTGAGTTGCTTGTAGTACAAAGCAAAAGTGATACAAAAGTGATAAAAAGCTTTGTCTTTGCAAAGACAGAGCTACTGGGCGACAGGGGGTTGGTTTAATGCCGCAAAATGTCATTCCTTTTGCTGGCACAGGCAATGCTCTACATTTCTACAGGCTATGGCATTGCTTTATTAACACTTCCAGCTCTCCGGCAAGTAGGGGAGGCTGATTTCTGTCCGGTGTAGAGCAACAAGCAGCCTTGCCCAGCCTCAATGGGAGCAAACTGTGTGTGAAATGCTCAGTGCTGGGCTTTGCCTGGTCCTTCGGGGAGCTGCTGAGCTGCACTGAAGCTGCAGAGCAGGAGGGAAGGTGCCACAGGACCGGAGCCACTGGAAATGGGGCACTGATAAACCACATGGCTCGACTCAACGCCTGTATGGGGAAGAGAAGCTCTGTTCTGCTTGTTCCAGTATGAGCACTTTTGGCCCACATCATTTTTATTCATCTCTGCCAGGCTTGATGTTTTTCCTTCTTAAGTCTCCTGTCATTGTGAAGCGTTCTTTCTTTCCTTATTATTTATTTATTTATTTATTTTGTGAGACCTAGAAAAGGGTTGAAAAGCAGGGAAGCAAAAGGGACTTTTGAAGCCTCAGCCATGCAAGCTGCAGGCCCTGTGGAGGGCTGCACACCACGGCTGTGCCAGGCAAGGGTAGCAGCGGGCACCAAGCGAGGACCAGACCTGGGCTGCTCATGGGGCAGCCATGGAGGGAGCCCCCAGCATCCCACAGCCCCTCCGTGCCTCGGCCCCACACCCATATCCTGTCTGGGGCTGCAGAGAAGGGAACGGGGGCGGGAAGGGATTTTATCAGATATTTCCAGAGGGAAGAGGGCTCCGCCCGCCTGGGTTCCTGCCACATGGCTGAGAGCAGTGAAGCTGGAAATGTGTGAGTAATGCAGGCTGGAGCCCCGAGCAGCGGCTCCGAGAGCTGCTGCCCTGCTCCGTGCCCCACTGGATCCCACACTGCTGGCTCGCTGCATCGGGGATGCTCGGCTGCAGCCCTGCAGCTGCTGGAGCCTGGGAATGGTTTTCTCAAAGTCTTCGTTAAATGCAGAGCTTGAGAAGCTGCTGTGCCAGGAATTCTGTGTCAGAGCACTGAAATAGGCACCCCACCAGCGGCAGGTTCACCAGGAGCAGCTGCTCTTGGTGCAGTCACCGTCTGGGGAATGTCCTGGGAGCTGCTTCTGCCTTGTGGGATGCAGGTGCAGGGGAGAAAATGCTGCCATTATTTTGCTGGGGGTGCAAGATAGGACACAAAGTATGGAAACTTTTCTTGTGTTTTCTGAGTTTTTTTTTTGCCATTGTGGAGTTTTGCATTCTACAGAGGTACAGCAGTCAGGGATGAGTGCTGGACCCAATCATCTGCTCTAACATCTGTAACATTGCCTTTTTTCAGTTGGTCTGAGCAGGGATCATTCCTAAACCCCATTATTAACATATCTTTAAAAACAATCATATACATCAGAAGCATTTACTTTTTAAACTTATTTTACTAATAGGTAAATTAGATACTATGAAGTATCGTTTTCTTCCACATACCTACAGTCTTTTGCTCCTGCATGTGCTAGCACTATCAGGTGAAGATTTCTCTGAGGTTAATAAATGGCTTGGCTTAAACTCGCAAACCCTTAATACTAACAAATTGACAAAGTTTAGCAAAGCTAGTAAAAATGTATGGTGCAATAAATGACCCACTTTAGTGGAGCACCATGTGGATTATCCAGCTCACATCTGGACCATTATTTATCTCATGAGTCCTAAGGCTTGAAAAAAAATTAGCCCTGTTTTCTATAAAATTGCCTGCATATGCTACAATAAAGGGAAGAAAAAGAAATGCTGTGCAACAAGTCTTCTTGCAAATTGCACCAAGCAGTAATCCAGGCTTCAATTTATGATATTCAGTGGTGAAAAGGCTTTGATTAGAAATACCTCTGGTGCTGTACAAACATCTGGAATAGTTCAAAGGTGCTTGGGTGGCTGTGGCTCTTTGGGAGGTCAAGTCCAGTTCCAATGATGTAAAGTTTCCGGCTAATATCCATGCAAACACAAAGCCGCGTATGCAAAGAGTGGATTTCACTTTGTGCTACTTATGGTTCTGGGCACACAGTCATGCCTCCTGGTTTTGATTTGTTAAAATTCATCAGAAAAACGTGGTGATTTAACTGGCTGGAACTGAACTGCCTGTGGAGGGGAGAGACCCCTCCCTTGCACATGAGCCCTGCCAGAGCCCCGAATCCCGGCTCTGGCCCACCTGCACCGACCCTCGGCAGGGCCCCGCACTGCGGCCCTCAGCAGCGTATGGGCTTATCGCAGACCCGCCGGGTCCTTTGGGCCTCTGCCAGCACATTGCTGATACCTCCATGTAGAAACACAGCAACCACGGTGGTGCTGAGGTGCCCAGCACCCAAAGGCGTGTGCAGGGCGTTCGGCCTGGCGCTGCTCGGGCCTGGCCGGCGCTGCTCGCTGTTGGGAAGGGTGAGGTAACGCTCCTTGGAGCGCGGGCTGCTGGGCAGGGATACAAGTGAAACAACGCATTTTATATTATTTTCTCTTTAGCGTCTGGATAAGAGTCTTAAGCAGAAACAGCCCTGGAGTAGGGACTGAAGCTGCTTGTAAAAAGTGGGAGTAGATCTCAGGAATATAAAAGGTTAACACATGCATTTTCACTGACTCATAAAGTTCATGGCAGAAGGGAAAGCTGGAAGTGTCATCTTTGTAACATACCAGGAAGCAATACATAAACTTTAAGTTAGAGCAACAAGCGATTCTCCAAACATTCTGTTTTACCTCCAAAGATGTTTTTGCTCATGAGTCAGAGCCTGATCCCAAGCCAATGGGAATGTTTCTATTTACTTTGAGATTGTGCCTGCAACTGCAAATCCAACTGCAAATCCAACTTATTTTTCCTGAGGCACACAAGCGATCTCTTCCAAGGCCTGAGTCTTTCCTCCAAGGATTATAAACTTGAACTGCTGTACAATCCAGCTTTGTGCTGAGCTCTGCTCGCTTGAGCATCCCTCGATAAGGCCGAGGATGCACAGGCCAGGGCAGAAACAATCCTGCCCTCCTCCGGCGCTGCCCCCAGAGCCTCTGCAGGGGCTGTGCCGAGCCTTTGATGCTCGCCCTGCTGACCTGTTTAGTCTCTGGACTTCCCCCATGTGAGCTCAAGGCAGCCTGCCATTTTGGGGCAAGAAGAAAGCGAATTTGCGAAGGCAGCTGACCCCTCCCTGTGCTGCAGGCACCCAGGGGCCGGGTGGGGGCCAGCTGCAGCCCCTATAACGCTCCCTCTGCCCCAGGCACCACTGCTGACAGCCCAATGGATGTCTCGGCACCAACAGCCCCGGCCACGGAGACAGAACTGAGCGGAACCAGCAGCTTGGCAGCCACCGGCGCCCTGGGCAGTGCCACACCGACATCGGAGAGCCCCGGTAATCGCGCCCCTGCGTTCCCCGTAGCAGCTGCGGTGTTGATCAGGTTTATTTAGAGCACAGCATGCCCTAAAAAACCATGCGGTCAGGGCATGGGTTGTGCTCTCAAAAAAAGAGGCTGCTAGGAATGTGCAATGCTGTATTGCCATTCAAAAATCACACCTGGGCAACCTGACGTTATCTGTCTTCAGGCCGGGTGGCTTAGTCCCATTCCCTTCACAAAACAGCCATGAGGTGACGGGATGAAGTGCTCGTTATCCCAGCATACCTACGGCGTGCTCAGCAAATGGCACACGTAAGAGGCCTGCCAGCCTTGCTGATGAGAGGCCAATGCTGTGACAGGCTTGAAGCAGAGACCCTCGAACAGCTGAACGTTGTCTGTTCCTGTGATGTCTGAAATTGGAGCAGCTCTTTGAGGACTCTGGGTCGGGGGGGGGGGGGGGGAGGAGGGCGAGGGCAATGCAGGGAAGTCAGGCAATGGCATCTTCGCTGTGTTTCAGCGTGTGCCCAGGAAATTAGGCGATTGTAAACAGATTACAAAGTGCATGTAACAATTAGGTAACTGAAGCAAGTCTAATGCGTGTTTCTTATACAACCAATAACATGTTCTGGTGCTGCTGGCTATGACAAATCAATATTGTACTTCAGTCACCGCAATGCCACGCACTGATTGTACAGGACTTAAGCTTTCCCCTGCATCTTTTTTCACTGTATTTCTTCTGAACTGCAGAAACAGATGGACCCGCAGCAGCCAGCCCCAGCTCCCCGGGGCTCAGCAGTGTTCAGACGAGCCCACAGCCAAGCTCACAGCCCAGCGAAGCCCCCACACAGATGCTGGGCACCCACCTGCCCCCGGAGGATGCAAGCAGAGGGGTCCCCACGACACCAACCCCAGAGGTTGATGTCAGCACAAAAGAATGCACACCAGCCCTGCTGAGCTCTGTGGCCACCCCTGAGCTGACATCTGTCTCGGAGGCCAGCACACAGCGACACGTAACAAGTGGTGTCCCCAAGGTGAGAGGAGGTGGCTAGAGCTGCTGCCCACTTGCGCCTCGCGCACTGGTCCTGACTGGTGCTCCAGCGCAGTGGGAAGGGTGGGCGGCTTTGTCTCAGGGCTGTAAGTGATTAAGAGTCTTAAGTCTTGCTCCCAGCCCTGTCTGGATGTGTGGTGTAGGCTGCTTGGTTAGGTGGGGCTGAACCTCGATGAAAGCCAGTGATGGAGCTTGTGCAGCCTGGCCTGGACCGGCGGGCGCCGCAGAGTCCTACAAACCACTGCCAGCAGCACCCTGCATGCAGGAGGTAACCCGGGGACTTCAGCATGAGCTGGGGCTTGCAGCTGTTGAGCAGGGGTGAGACAGGCCCAGGCTCTCTGGAGGGTTTGTCTTTAAAAGCATGCAGCTGTGCATTTTGGACATTGTGCAAAACCCCAGCAGTTCACTAACCCTAGCTCTGCTTTTTGCCTTCCAGCCCATCACATGCCACAATGTCAAAGACGTGAGCGACACTGGAGCCATCTGCTTGCGCCTCAACGAGTCCAACACCTGTGTGAGTTGCAGCCCCATGTTTCCAAGGTGGCGAGCAGGAGGAGACGGGGGGCAGCCAGGCACCAAGAGCAGGGTCCTGCAATGCTCTCGGGCTGGCAGCAATGGGGTCACTGGTCCTGGGAGTCGGTCTGGGGTGGAGTGTTTGCCCCATGATTTGGGCTGTGTGCAGTTGGGGATGACTGCAGCAGTCTCAGGAGGATCTCAAGGGGACAATCGCAGCAGTCCCAGGGGAATCCAGCCTCCAGGTTGCATAAAACCTTCTTTTTCATCATTAAGCTCTGGGGTCGGTTTAGCTTCTGAAGTCTCTTCAACCATGTTCAACGGGAAATCGCCTTTGTTGTTGTTCTTCCTCTTCCCCGTTGGGAACGCAGTTGCCGTTTTTTGTCTTGCCAGCTGCCCTAGGAAGGTGACCAGGCCATCTGAAGGAGCACGGCTAGCAGCGCAGCGTCCCCATCCGTGCTCACTCCCAGGGGAATCCCAGGCACTCTGCGACTGCCCTTGGCTTTTTGCACCAAACCCAAGCCATTTATAAAAGTGAGGCAGGGTCAGCTGAGGTGCTGCTGAGGGTGGGAGGAGATAAACCTTTGGTGCAGGAGGTGGAACCTGCAGCAGGGGCCAGGTGGCGTTGGACCTTGTGGGAGAGCAGACTTGGCGATGCCCTGGGTGTGGAACGACAGTGATTAATTTTACTTCTGCTGGCCAGCCGTGCTGCGACCACTTAGGATGAGTGCACTCCTACTTGCCTTCTCTCCGTAAATGGCCTATTAAATAAAAGCCGTTTCGGCTTGCTCGTGTTTATGGTGGCTGCGGTTTAGCAAGGATTGGTCTGGAAACCCCAGCGGGAGGGAGCGGCCCGATCTCAGCTGCCATCTAGTGGCACGGCACCTCCCGGCTCAGCCTTGCACGGGTGGCAGGGAAATGGATGGGTGCCCGTGTAACAGGCCGAATATCCCATGGTGGCACCACGAGCTCTTAGCCCTCCTGTGCGAGGGGAGCCCAGCAGCCCTGCTAAATCCACACATGTGGGGCAGCCCTCGCCCGCAGCCCACCTCCCGGTGCCCCCCAGCTCGGCAGTGAAAGCGGCTCAGCCCCGGCCGTGGTGGTGGCCGCTGGACCTGGGAAACTGATAAGAGCGTCTGAGAAGAGGGCAGATAGGAGGGACTGGCCGTGTGTCTCTTTCCTGCTGGCCTTTCCCAAAGCAAATGAGCAATAAGCTGGCACCCAGCGGTGCTAATTGCAAAGGGAAATTCTGACACGCGGATGAGTTCTTTCCACAGCGGAGAAAGGAAAACACAGGCTCGAGCCTCTTGTTCCATCTTGGCCTTCCTAGCTCCAAGCCAAGGTTTACAGAGACAGCTGAAACTGATTTGTTTGTTATTCTCCCACACATAGGGCTCTGCAGTTTTGTACGCTACGCGTGCGTGTTGACGGGGGATCCCAAGGCCAACCCGGAGGGCGCGGAGCTGCGGGGCAGCAGGGAACGCAAAGCCCCCCGTCGCTGGACGGGTCGAGGCTGGGGCAGGGCAGGGGGTTCAGCTGCTCTGTTAGCAGCTGGGGGCTGTGCCTCTGAGCCTGACTGCCTCCGAAAATAGATGAGAGAAGGCCTGGCCTGTCTGAGGCAGGGACTGCCCCTGCAGCTCCGCTCCCCTCTTCCTCTTCCACCCAAGAGTCAGTTCAGCTCTAAAAAGTGAGAAATTTGTATTATTTTTTGCCTAGCCTTTGATCAGCAACCTAGCAAAAACACTGAAGACATTTCCTAAACAGGAAGGCTCAATGCTTCTTTGTTATTTCCCTCCTTTCCCAGCCCCTGCCTGGGATTCTGAAACAATAGGGCTCTTCAGGCTGCTTGCTCAGTCCAAAAACTGTAGGGACTTGCCATGCAACACAGATCCTAAATTTAGCTTCATTTAAATGCCGCTTGCAGGATTGCTATCAATGTCTTAATTTCATTTATTCTCATTAAGTTAGGAATCAAGAAATAAACATCTCTATTTTTTCAGCTGTCAGTACTGGGGCACGAAGCGGGGTTGAGGTGGGATTTGAAGGTCTGCCACCCAGCCCGGTGCTGTTTGTCACCTGGGACTACCTCTGCTCAGCTGTGCACAGCACAGATAAGCCACTAAAACACAGAGGGTGAATGCGCCATACCAGTAGGAGGCACATCACAAGTGTAGGTGGGATGGAGACTTAGACATGTGGCTGGCTGAATGTCTGTTTGCTTGAAAATTTTGCAGAAACAATTTTTAGAGACGAAGGGATCGGACTTATGGAGTGCAATATGCGAGGAGAACACCCGCCCCGTTCCCTTCCCCTGCCACATTAAACTCGCTAAGTCTGAGGTGGACCACGACTGCCTGCTCCTCATCCTCGTCAATGAGACAGGTCAGTGGTGTAAATTCCTTCGGCTGGTGGTGCTGCTGCTGGGTTACAACCTCAGCGTGGGCCATGGGAGAGGGGATGGTTTGCAGGGAGAGGCTGGTGGTCTCTGGAGGACACAAATCCTCACTTGCAGCCTGTGAGACGTCTCTCTGCAGCTATGGATCTTTCTTCCTGGGTTTTGTTAGAGCCACGGAGCCGTGGCATTGCCTCCAGCACAGCGAAGGGGCTCACAGCTCGGCAGTGCTCAGCACCAGCCAGGCTCTCCAACGCTGACGTTACCTGCAGTGTTACCTTCTGCATAACGTGCTTCTCCTGTTTTAAAAATTGCAGATCCTGCTACAGATATACTCCAGGAGTCTCACTGGGAAAAGGTAAATTCTAGGGGTGTATCTGTCTGAAGAGGCTGGGTGGTCTGAGAGGCTGAGGAAAGGAGACCTTGAGGCTGTGAGTTGAGCCCAGAGCAGGTTGCTGGTGCCCACCACAAACTGGCAGCATTCGTCCCTCTGCCAGGCTGGGCTGGGCAGTGGGGCTGCAGCCGCTGATCAGGACATGCCATCTTTAATTTTTGCACACAGCAGTGCTCCCAGACCACTGGTACAAGCACTGAAGGCAGAAATGCTGGAAATAGTTGCCATCAAATTCTGTAGTATTTTCTTGAAACAGGACTAGTTCCCAACAATAACTACAGTAACTCTTAGGATGTAATTGGCACTCTGCATCTTCAAAGTACCATGCTGACGTTAATTAATTCCTTCTCTCAGCACTGCAGTGAGGCTGCCATTGGCTTGTAAAGCTGAACTCCAGGTGCCTGTATAAATGGCAGCCAACAGAACTGCAGCAGCAGTGCACAGAGATACTTCCCCCATGCAGATGCGTGCTCTAAATCTCCGGGCCTCAGCGCTCTTGTCCGAGGCAGAAAGCCTCGGTGTGCTGTACCAGGTGCTGGGATGGGAGCGAGCCCACGCAGCCCCTCCAGCTGAGGATGTGCAAGCTCACAGCACAAGTGCAAGGCTCTTCTCTTGGGCAGCGAAGCCCAGCTCTGTTTATGTGCAGTTTACGAGGGAGGTGAAGAGCAGCATTGTTTGAAGGCCTGGTGCCTGTGCACCAGATGCACACGTTTCCTGTTTGGGAGACTCTTGGCTCTCTTTGGTGTTTTTCCAGTTCGGAATAAAATCCCTTCAGCGAGGGAGCGTGAGGAGCCACCAGGACTTTTCTCGGAAGACCCTGATTGCTTTGGTCACTTCTGGCCTCTTGCTGGCTTTCCTGGGCATGGCCGCATACTTCCTGATGAAGCGGCGGAGCTGGAGCCCCGCGGGACAGAGGCTGGTTAGTGCTTATAGGTGGCAAAATGCCTGATAGCGAGGAGCCGGTGGGGTGCCCAGGGGTGGCCCTGCACCCTGTGGTTCCTTTCCATCAGCCCCTGTGTGTCCCCAGCATGGCAGGACGGCCACCAAGCCAGCCCGTGCTGGCTGCCACCTGGGGATGGTGACTCGTGGCTGGGTCAGCCTGGGCACGGGGATGGGAGTGAGTTGCAGGGTGAAGGGAACCTGCTCTGCCCTTCGGAAAGGAGCTCTCTGCTTGGGAAAACAGCCCCTTCCCTACCGTGCCTCTAGGTCTAACACTTGCTTTTGCTCAGCAGTCAGAACTCATCCAGCAAGACCCCTCCAGAGACACTGAAACCTTATGAATTTGTCATTAAAAGTGACACACTTTAACTTTCCATTCGCTGCTTTTAAGAATGAGTTGTGTGTCTGTCTTGTACCGATGCTGTAATAAAGGCTATTTCTCCCCTCACTTAACAAGAAATGGTAATAAAATATATCAAGAAAGAAAGAAAAAATAAATTCTCCTGTGTTCCCCCCCTCCAGGCAGACTGTGCACTCAGGCCCTCACTTTGCCAGTGATTTGGGGGACTCTGCAATGAGGACAGGCTGGGCTTTTCCCCCGTTGCTGCTCAAGCCGTTAGTGTTTCATTGCCAGGAGGGAGCTGATCCAACGTGTAGCCGTGGAATCGAGCACGTGTGCAAGATGCGAGCAGCGCAGCCTGGGCCATGGTCCCCTGGATGCTGGAGCCAAGGCGTGCACGTGGCCGGGAGCTGCCTGTGTAGACGCGTGACAGTGTCAGTCCAGTTTCCAGCACTCAGACCTCGCTGCCATGGGCACGGGTGTCAGGCGAGGGCCCTGCTGCTGCTCCCCCTTGATGGAGAGGAAGCGAGGAGTTAAAGAAAGGTTGGGGCATGCACATGGGATGTGTGGGGCTGGCACCCAGCTCCCTGCTTTCCTCTGCTGCCAGCCGTGATCTTCACCCGCAGCCCAGGGCCACCCGTGCCTGCTGCAGCGCCATCAGCTCTGCTGTGCTCGGGCACACAGGGCACTACCCTGGGGGGGAGACAGCAGCAGCCCCTCACGTCTGTGTGGGTAATGAGCCACAGAGCACAGCTTTGCATTTACAGGCCTGCACACATCTCCAGGCTTCAGCTGCTGGAGAGCAGTCCTGAACTGCTAGCGCGCTGCTGCGAGCTGTGAACCTGTTTGCAAGCCGAAGGACAGAAGGACAGGGAAGGGAAACTAAGAAGCTCCCTTAGCTTTCATTCCGTGGTGATTCTTGGCCAAGGTGAAAGCAGAGCTGGTCTGTAGCAGGTATCTCTGCAGTCCTGAGGCAGAGTCTAAAGCCTGGTTACCCAAAAATAAAAATAACCTGGCTTCTCTTTTCATGTCCAGGAGAAAAAAAAAAAAATCTTGGCTGGCATTCTGGCCTGGGGCACAGCATGGCTCAGGCCCTCTGCTCCCATCCCCGTGCCCATGGGAAGCCACAGCCCAGCAGCAGAGTTGGGTGCTGCCAGCCCTCCTCCTCCTCTAACGCTGCCTTTCTTATCGATGCCCCTGTTTAGGACGAAGACCAGTACGACATGGAGAACGGCAGCCAGGGAAGCCCCGCGCTGACGGTGGCCGGCCCCGAGCCGCAGGAGAAGCCCAGCCTGAACGGGGCGCAGGAGAACGGCGCCTCCCGCAACGGCCGCTCCGCCGGGCAGCACGGCCTCGCCGACACCCCGATGTGACCCCGCGGAGAGGGGCTCTGGGGGGTGCCGGGGGGCAGCGGAGAGCGAGGGGGGGCAGGAGTTTTCTGTGGACAGCGAGGGACTGCAGACTTTTTTTTTTTTCAATAATTTCTGTGAAGAACTTTCAAATCCGCCTAAAGCACATTAAACTCCAGCACTACCCAAGTGCTGCTGCACTGCTGCCTCCTACTTCTCCTGATGACCACACAGGAAACTTTTTTACTGCCGTTGTCTGCTTTTGTTGTTAAAAGCACATAATGAGAAACGCAAGTGCACTTAGCCCCCGAGCAGCTTCTCAGCAGAGGCAGGCTGAAGCCTTGATCCAGGCTCCAAACAGCCACAGTTTTTGGTGGCAGAGTGTTAGGCTGATTAAAGTAGTTAAATCAGAATTTCAGTGACACAAACCTCTCCGGTTTCAGGGAATTATGGTTAACAGAGTTGTTTTTATCTCATCTTTAAGTGCAGGACTTCTTCCTCTTTTAAGAACATCAGGCATTTAATCCCCTCCTTGTGCTTTGTGCCTTCTTTAGCATTTCCTTCTCCTGTAAAATCTGCTGAAGCTCTGTGTAAAACTTTCCATGGGGAATTGGAGGCTGAAGTGTGACCAGACCTTGAACTTGTTTTTGTTAGTCCTACCACTGTGCAGGTAGTTGTTTCAGAGTGATGCCTTCCTCGGTCTCCTCACCTCCCGGCTTGGAGACAGCGTTTGACAAGACACAGCAAGTACCCAGTCCCTTGGGCGCAGGGGAGGTGCAAACAGCTGATGTGGCTCTGGACAGCTCTGCCCATGCCCAGGGGCATCGCCCTCACCCTGGCACAACCATTGCATACAGGACATTGGGAATAAAAGACACCAAAGGGCTCCGTGTCTGACAGCCGCTAGGCAGCAACCCTGATTCTGTTACGGATGTTTCTCACTCTGCATTCAGCAGCGGGTAGGTGGGGGAAAAAGGAGAGAAGTATTTTCACTTCGGTAACAAAAGGCCAACACTGAAATGCCAACAGCGAGAGCAAGTCCTACCCAGTTCCGCTTCCCTGCGAATTGCTCCTCTCAAGCCTAATTGTTAATAATCTCAGTGGGGGAAAAAAAAAGTGAGTGTTTTAAATGAACTTTGCTGCCGTGTCCTTGGAACAACAGAGTGTTTATCCCCCTGGGACGCGTGGCTCTGGCTGCGCTGTGTGCCAGCACGGCGAGCGGACAACGCCTCTCGGAGACCTTGTTTTCCAGCAGCAGCGCGATGACTAAAAGCTGTGGCTTGTTCTGTGCGCCTTCTCCCTGTCTTTCAACAAACACATTTACAGGACAAGTGACGTACATCGAATTATTAAACCTCGTTTGTTTGATTTTCTGATGTTTACGATGTGCTGCTAATTCCTGGATAAATAAATGAGGCTGCAGTCTCACGGTGTGATCCGCTGGCTGGGGGCTGACCTGACAGTGGGGCTGTGCGTGTGTGTGTGTATGGGTGAAGGTGAAGGCTCCCCCGGGCACTCAGGGAGTTTTGATTTCCCTGGGTTTTCCATCTCCAGCCCTCACCTATGCGGGCGGAGGGGCTGAGCACCTGGGGCAGACCCGCGGGCTGCGTTTGCAGCAGTGACCGGGCTGTAGGGTGCTGGGAGGGGATGGCTGGAAGTGTCTGGGGAGGAGCTAACATGGCACAGCATGTGCAGGGGGGCTGCTGGCTAATTACCTTGTGAGTTAATGCATGGTAGGTGATTTGTCCAATGATCCCAGCTCAGACCTGGGAGGTCTGCAGCTTTGACTCGGAGCGGGGCTGAGCAGCTCGGTTTGTTTGCTGGTGCTGGGCTGTCTGCAAGGGCTGGAGAGAAATGGAGCAGGGCAAACAGAGGCGCTCAGCCCCTGGCCATGGCTCTGCCAGCAGGGGAGGAAGAAAAGCTCACTCCTCCCTGTGCACCGCGAGGGAAGAAGTCCCTCAGAAGCAGTGGTATTTTTGCTATGAGGTTTTTCAGCTCTCAATATATGGTTAGGAGGCTTTGATCTTTGAAGACAGGGAATTGCTCTTCATGGCCCCAAAAGCTACGGCCTGATGCTCGGTATGTGGCTGCAGGAGGGGCTGGCTGGGTCCCTGCACACCCTGCCCCAGGCTCTGACTGGGCACAACCAGGATGCCACAGCAGGGCCTGGGAGATCAGGCTGAGCTGGGTCCCCCAGCAGAAAGCATGCACGGTGGTCACTTAAATCCTTTCTTCCTGCAGCTCCTGTGCCTTCTCACATTTTTACTTCAAATGCTTTTAATTGCTATGCAGGCAGCGCCCTCAAAGCCCACTGGTGCTGGTGGGGCTGGCTGAGGTCATGTTTTCGGCTGTGCCACCTCCTGGGGTAACCTGGGGCTGACACCTTCAGACCTGCTCCAGAAGAGATGCTCGAGCTCCTCCGAGAACAGGAGGTTTGAGGCTGGTGTCTTTCCAGATCCAGCCTCCTCCTCTCCGTGACTGTATTCGGCTCCCCTGCCGCTTCCTTGTGCCTCTTTGCTGGGTGTGAACCGCCAGGCCCCAGGTATTACTCGGGGTGGCGCTGAGTATGGTGAGAAACCACCGCTGCCTGTTCTGGTGCAGCTGGGGAAATCCCACGTCCCAGCAATGGGCTGCAGGGAAATGAAAGGACTTTCCTGAGAGCCCTGGCCTCTGCAGAGCACAGGGGACACTCTCCTGGAGGCTTCATTGTTGCTGCAGCACAGAATGGGGGTGGGTGTGCTTTTTTTTCCCCCCCCTTTTGGCAGCTGTTTATCTAATCAGCACTATTTGCTGCATCACAAGTGAGAGATCTAATCAAAAGTCAGGTGCATTTTTCACAGCTCAGGGTATGTCCGACAGCCAAACTGAGACAATAAAGCTGCGGTCAATTGATGTGGCAAAACAAAAGCATTCTCTAAAACATCCTGACGGGCGGAAATGCTGAGTGCGCCTTGGCCGGGCAGCGAGCGAGGGAGCGAGCCCGGCGGAAAGGGCTGCGCAATGGCTCAGGAAGCTTTCTGCCCATGTGCAAACACAGGCGGGCTCAGCCCCAGCCAAACCGAGAGGTTGTTGTTATTCCTTCCTTATCAACCCCCTCGCATCCCTTCCTTGCCGGCCCCGCCGCCAGCCCTCGCAGGGCCGTGCAGCTGCTGCGCTGCCGCCGGCTTTTCTTCTGTTAGCGGTCGCCAAATCCGCCTCGGCCTCCCCCAGCACCTCGCTCGGCCACCAAAGAGCCGGGTTCAGGGCTGGCGCCTGCTTCGTGCTCTTGTCCTGCTCATCTCCAGTGGCTGCAGCTGCTGGGAACTCTCCTAGTGGCACCGAATGCCCTGATGAAAATAATCAGCATGAAGGCATCCTCTGGGAAAGAGGGGTGGCAAATGTAAATACAAGGTATTAAATACAAATATAAATATCTCATGTTGCAGCTTAATGGTGGCTGCATTTCAGTGTCAGATGAAGTGACAGGAACAACATGAGCAAGTGCCAGTAACATAGGGGGCATTTAAAACTGGGTGCAGGTTGGTTTTTGTTTGTTTGTTTGTTTTGTTCTACATGTAATACCTCCATCCTGGTGCTTTGACGTGCTCTAAGCCTCACAGAACTTCTGATAAGTATAGAGGGGAGATACTCCCCCAGTTATGGGTGGCTCAGCAGTGACACAACCGTTAAATGACATGTCCGTGTCCTAGCCTGAACCAGAGGCAGGAGCTCTGGCACCCATCCAGGCAGCCCTGAGTCCTTCTTGAGGCTGAAATCGCAGACATTTTTCAGGAATGAAGGAACACCTTTGTATAGGAATGGCCATAAAATGCTACTGAGAGTTTAAGATAGCTTGCTCAGTGTGTTGCTGAAACCAATCAAATTTATCAGAGTAAACAAGCTTTAATTTAACGGTTGGACTTGGTGATCTTAGAGGTCTTTTCCAACCTAAATGATTCTATAATTCAGTAATTGTATTATTAACTATCTTCCATGTCATGCACAATAAAAACAGCACAATCCTCTCCGGTGAGCAGGCTCCTGCCCATCAGTAGCAAACCCTTCACAGCAAAGCAGCAAGTCCCAGGCCGGGGAAAATAATCTTCCTTTCTCTGCTGCTGGTTCTTTATTTCTTTTTCGTTGGTGTAGCATGGGGAAGACCCATCCTGGTGGCAGAGGCCCCTCAGTGGCAGGATCTGTCACACACAAGCACGTCCCTATGCTGCTGTCCCGCAGCACCCACCAAGCACCCGCCTGTGTCTTGTGCTAAAGTTCCTGGTTAAGGCCTCACATGCCCATCGCACTGTGGCAGCCACCAAAACCAAAGCCAGCTCCTGCTGAAACTCCCAGGCACCACTAGGAAAATGCCCAAGGTCTGGGACAAAACCCCTGAGCAGATTTTCACCCCCTGGGGATGCCTATTCTTTTGTTCGAGGCAATTTAGTTTAGAGGGTGCAGAAGTACTATTTCTACTTAATTTTAGCAGGTATGTGTTTGAAGCCTCAGCAAATGCTGCAGCCCAGCTGATCGGGTGCTTGCTGTGTGGTTGCCCACCAGAGAGCGGAGCCAGGGCTCAGGCCATTCACTGAAGTTCTGCATGACTTTGAAACCACAGCAGGAACAGCCTGAGGTATATACATATATACGTATAGCAATGCTGCTATCTGCTGGCTGTGCTTTGCTAAAACATTTAACACTTTGCTCTAGAAAGGGGCTGGTACTTGGGCAATGCTGTGGGCGCCCAGGCAGAAGCAGCACCCAGTCCTGCTCCACTGCGACTGTCTGCGGTGCCCTGGGGTGCAGAACATTCCCCCAGAGGTGTCCATAGCACATGTAATCATGCAAGAAATGCACACGTACTACAGGCTTTGAAGCTGATATTCTAGGAGCTGGGAACACCTACGATGAAATTTCTAAAATGAATTTCCCATCGATGCATTTTACATCTGCTTGTTGCAAGCCGTGTTCTCCAGGAGTGGCGTGGGAGGTCTGCAGCAGTCGTTGCTCCATCGGCCGCCAGGCCCTGAGAGCTTTGCAGCCCCAGCGCTGTGAAGGCAGAAATGCAGGCAGCTTCCCAAAATGTCCTGGGTCAAACTCCAGGCTCCTGACAGAAAAAAAAAAACAAGGAGCCAGCCAAGCAGGAGCGTGAGGGCACCGCTGCGACCGACTGGCCCTGGGCAAGGCGCTGCAGCCCCTGGGTGCCCTGCGTTACGCCGCGGTTGAGCTGTGCAGTGCCGTGGGTACCTGTGTGTGGTGAGACAGCAGTTCTGCCTTCACCTTCACGAGCAGCATTTGTGTGGAGCTTTCTCATTCCCCAGGAAAAAAATAATAATAATAAATAAAAAATATTATTATATTTACAACTATTTGTGTTGCAAGCGCCTCACAGGTGTTTTAATTCTAAGGCTTTAATCTTAGCCTTCAGATCCATTTAATTTGCCGGTGTTTTGATTTGTAGTAGCAGACATAAATGAGATTATCTGTCCCCTGAGATAAGCTGTCAAAGACGAATGCTGAAGAGTTGGGCTTTAAAACCACTTTAGCACACTGTTGCTGTGAGCCCCGGCATGGAGCCGCAGATGAGCACAGATCGGCGTAAGGCGTGCATCACCCCCGGGAGCAGGGACAGAGCAGGGCACAGGACAGGGCTTTTTGGAAAAAAAAAAATGTTGAAAGTTTGTCTGTTATTTTCTTAATAGAAAGCTATTTTGCTGGGGAAAAAGGAGCCTAGTTCTGGCTTCTCACTCTGCCTATAGGAAACAAACGGCCTGAAGACAGCTCTGCTTCTTTTGTCTTGCATAAAAAAGATGTCCCAAGGGCCTCTACCAGGCAAGTTTATTTTCAGGTTGCACTTTTTTAAAAAATTATTTTATTCCTGTAAATTAAATAATGCTTTACCTAGCCTGCATTATTTATTTGCTATTTCTGGTTCTTTTACTTGTGATTTGTATTTCTTCTTTTTTTTTTTTTTTTTAATTTTTGTGTTTGCATCTTCCTTCTTTTCTTATCTTCTGCCTGCCCCAGAGGCTCATTGCTGCTTTGGCAACATGTTAACGTGTTTAGGAATGATAAGACATCTAATTAATAGTTTAATTAACAGTACAAGGTCCTAATAGCTTATTAAAGGAAAATCATTCAGAAAATTTTCTTTTCTTGTGTTCGTACACTATAATTTATGAGCAAATGATAAAATGGTTTTGAATGGTGTTCAGACTTCTAGTAAGGAAAGTGGCACTGGATTCCAGATTTCATGGGGGATTTTGCACCACTAATTCTATTATTTTTTCTTGTTTGAAAACAATTTAACAGATTAACAGAAGCAATTCCGAAGGAACAATGTTGCTCTGGCATGCCTGGCAGGAGCCTGATGATCGGGAGAGAGGAATTAAGTAAAACTGCCCTCCCGACTGCGGCGTATAAACAAATCCTGGGGGACGTGAACTTGCTCTGGAAGAGGCTGAAGGGTTGGAGCTTGGGCAACGTGGAGCCCACGGCTCTACGCGGCCCTCGCAACCTTCTCCACAAATACATATTAAAAGTGTTTATTTGTACCTGAAACACTCCTTGGCTTACCATCTCCTGAGGAGTTTAGGAAAACCTGAAATCCCTGAGGACCTCCCTGCTTTCCCAGCAAGAAGCTCAGCACGAAGCCTGGCTCCGAGGCCCTGGCAGAAGGCAGGAGCGGCACAGGGAACCAGGCCGCGCCGCCGCAGCTCGGATTCCAGAGGCCGCGGTGTTTTTCCTCTGACCCACACAAAGATTTCTTTCTAAATTTATCTCGCTGTTCATCGGCAGTCCCACTTAGCAGCAGATTACGAGGCCGGGCAGGCCGGGCCAATTCAAACGAGGGCAGGGGAGCCCGAAGAGCGTGCGGCCCAGGCGGGAGCGGGTGCTGCAGGAGGCCGGGTGGGAACACGGGGGCTCGCTGCGTGGGGGCTGCAGAGCCCAAACCCTGGCATCCCAGAGCCTGGTTTGTTCTCCCCTCCAGGCTGGCTCTGCCCGGGGGAATTTTTCACTGGGCTGTGGAAGGAGTGAAGGGACCTGCACACGCTGCCCTGTGAATTGCCAGGTGTGAAGCAGCGCTCGGCTCCAGCTACACACGTTGGTGGGGGGCTGCGCAGCACCCACGCAGCCGAGCATCCCTCGGTCCCCTTGCTCCACACCTGCATGGGACAGACCCGAGATGCTTTGCCACAGCCCAGGGGACCACCAGGACTGCTGTTCTGTGCCAGCTGCCCCCAGTGCTGAGCATGCAGCATGGTGTAACCCGTCCTGCCGTGAATGTGTGGGTGCCAACGCTGGCCGCACGCTTTGCAGGCAGAACTGCAGCCCTACATGGGGAGTTTGCTCTGTGTTTGGAATCGCAGAGGGAAATTATGCAGTTACAAGGATGGCATAATTGAGAGAATGCTTGACTAGCGCAATTTTCTTATGTGCCTGTCAGCAAATCACTTAATCTGTGCTGTGCCAAGTTTCCCATCCGTTAAATGGGGAATGATTATCCTCCTGCTTCCTAGGAGGGAGTGCGAATAATACCCACTAATGACTGTGGAGGTACTGGAAGGTGGCCACGGAGACGCGCAGTGACACACAGAGTAGCTGCAGAACTGGAGAGAGCGAGCAGCAGCATTTCAAACCCAACCTTCAGAAACGGATTCCTCCTTCCGCTTTTTCTTTGTTTTTTCTTCTTTTTTTTTTTTTTTAAATGTATTTATTGAAGAAGATCCCAAAATAGGTTTGCCTCTCCTTCCCCGGATTTTTAAAGCTTTCTCTGGCATTCCTGGGCCAGGACACCCCGGGTCCTATGCGCAAGAATAGGAAAAGGCAGCCGAGAAGCAGCACCCCGGGCAGCAAGGAGCTCTGCCTCCGCCCGTCCGACGGCCCCCCCGGCCCCCCCATCGGCCGGGCCCGGGGGGGGGGAGCCGGTGCCCGCCGCCTCCCGGGAGCTGCAGGCAGCGCGGGGTCACCTTGGCCGCATCGAGCTGGGGGGGGGGAAAGGGGGTGGCGCCGGGGGCCGCCGCCTCCTCTGCTCGGGAGCCCCGGGGGGGCCCCGCTGCCGCCCCCCCCCGCCTCCGCTCCTGCTCCGGCTTCATCCGGCCCGGCCAGGGGCAGCCGCTGCAGGGCCCCCCCCGGAGCGGTGGGGATGCTGCGAGCAGCCAGGCAGGTACCGGGGGGGGGCATTGGGGGGGCCGTGGGGGGGATGCAGGGGGGGACACGAGGGGGAACGGGGCTGCGGGGGGAGCGGCTGCGGCACGGCACATCCCAGGAGCATCCGGGCGTGCACGTCCCACGCACATCCAGTCCCATCCCATCCCCTGCACGTCCCATCCAGTAACAGTAATAATATATAAGAATAATATATAAGAATAATAGATATGCATAATACATATAAGAATAATAGACATGCATAAGAATAATAAATATATATAAGAATAATAATAAAAAGCTAATTATCTTGCATTTAATATAATAACAATATATAAGAATAATAGATATACATAATATAAGAATAATAGATTTGCATAAGAATAATAAATATATATAATAAAAACAAAAGCTAATTCTGTTGCGTGTAAACATGTGGATCCGCACAGATAAAGTCTCGGGTAACTCTGCCCAGGCTCACTCCTTCCTAGCAGATAAGTGGGAACGTCCATCTGGGGCTAAAGGGGAGCAGGAGGTGGGCTTTAAGGGGGTCTCTCGCTTATTTCTGCTTTAACAGAAGGCCACGGAGGTTGAAAGTAGCTGCTTTGCAGCTTCGTGCTTTCTCTGCTTTTCTATTTAGGGATAATTGTTCCATAAAGCATTGTAAGTTCTAGGCAATGGGTTGTTATGTTCTTGTTCTTTTTTTTTTTTTTCTCTCTCAGAACGTATGATGTCGTTTCTGTTTGTAGACTGTTTTAATAGCAAGGTGGCAGAGACAAACTTTACTCAATAAAGTTGCCTTTCCCTTGGGCAGCTTTAGCCCAGATAAACAGGCTTTAAAGTCCCGGTTTAGCCTCGGACTAGGACTGTTTACCATTCATCATTGCTAGTTAATTGCTGTTTGGTTAAATATTTAGTTTGGATTAAGTTCTTTTGTGCTTTTTTCTTCCAAAATAATAAATAAAGGTGTGCTTAGTAACATGATAAAGGGCTTTCTAGAAGGCTTTTTAAAGATACTCTGCAATAGAAAAGCTTCATAAAGTTATTTTCCGTATTTTTCTTACTTGTAGTTTGCTGTGTTACCATTTGCAATTAGCCAAGCTAAAGCAGCAGGGATATTTGACTCCTGCCTACCTTTTCTTCTAAAGTTATGCCAAGCTGCATTTCCCACATTATTGCATTGTTTTCTAGAGTGTTTCTAGAGTCTTCATTACCAGTTTCATTCCTTATTCAAAAAAGAAAAAATATATATACAGCTTGCATCACTGTTTAAATCCACAAAATCGAACTTGTGGTCTGCAAATTGACCTGCCCAATAGAAGAGGACAGTGCACCTGGACAGTTTTGAGAACGGTGCTGAGAATGAACTGCATTTAGCACCCTTAGCGGCAGCACGCCTGCTTCTCCAGCCCGTTCACCCCAGTGGAGGTTTTAATGAGCAGTAAGGATGAGGATCAGTTTTAGGGTTAATTCTCAAGGCAGCCCTTTGTTCGCAGGTACCCAGAAGACCTGGATCCCTGCCCTGAAGAGGTGGATGGCAGCAGAAACCGGCTGGATTTTTGTTGAACGTGGCTCCGGAGCAGATCCCTGCCTGCGCAGAGCCCGGCCAGCGTTGGAGCTCACGGGGTTGCTGCATGAGACCACACGGCGCAGGCTGAGCAAGTGGATAAGGTGTGGATATAAATGAGTCAGGGGGCCCAGGAGAGACAGAAATGAGCAGAAATCCCCCACTGCAGAGGCTGCTTCTACAGGAGACTCGGTGCCCCGTGGAAAGGTCTGAGCTTCGCAGTGCCTTTTTTGGTACAATGCTGCCAACTCCCGTGTTCTGCTGCAGTGACCCAATCGTTATATAAACAAGGGTTTAATTTTGGAACTTTAATATTTAAGAGGCTTAAGTTTCTTTTGCTCAGACTTATTTTCATACGCTGCCCATCTGACAAAACACTTACCTACATTATCAGTTGCTAACAAAGTATCCTGCAGCTGTGTTCATGGTCCTCTTGAGCAAGTATTTTACTTGAGATAATTCCTTGCCTTAGTATCACTGTCAGACTGGAGCAGGACTTAGAGGACTGCATGGCCCTGGCTGGCCCTTCTGAGTTTTCAGCCTGACTACCTCCTTTGAAAAACAAAAGGCAAGTAACACAGAAGGGTGTGCTGATGCTAAGAGCAGCAAAAGCTGACACGGATGGTTGCCTATAAAAATATTACCCTTACAAACCAGCGTCCTTTGGAGCATAACCATGGGACTCCATCCTGAGATGGGACCTCTACTAGAAGCAACTTGTATAACTCATATGCACCAGCTCCTGCAAGGACAGAGACTGGAGCAGCGTTGATCCTCTCTTGCTGTCTTCTGCAGATAGGTCGTTTGCTTTTTTTCTGCGGTCAGTAAACATTCAGTTTAGGGATGGTAACCCAAATGTCTCCCTGGTGGGACAGAAGCTCAGCTCATCACGTGCTGTCAGAGACGAAGATGTAGTTTCTCATCTGCTGTCCTGCTGCAGGCATGCTACCAGCTCTCCAGCCTTGACTGTTCTGTTCTAAAGCCTGCAAAGAAACTAGAGGAACAGGAAACAACTTAAAAGTGCTTTGAAGGAAGGAGTTACCATGGAAATGGAAGCCAGGTATTTTTTTCACATTCTATTAGAAGGCAGTAGGTCTTTCTCAAACAAACTTGTATGCCCTTAATAACATGACTTCTGTCCCTCTTTCTTTGCAATGGTTCAAAGTTGTAAGGCATCTGCGTGTTGGTTTTAGGGGTCTCCATCAATGCCTTCATCTCCAGTCATTGAACAACTAAATGTGCAGTGCTGAAGCTCACTGACATGCTAACCCTGGGCTACTCAAAGTAGCTCCCTTCAAATACCAGTTACCTAAGCGTGATAGATTTCCCCACCTCGTGGTCTCTGTGAAATGGGTTTACAGAAGGAAGCTTTTGTTCTTTGTTCTGTAGGAATTGCACTAGTTTTCTGGGAAATAAATATCTGCCTTTAAAGCAGGACTTCACATTTCTATTACAGTCCTATACTTTCTTACCTGGGTCCACTTTCATGCAGTGGCCTTTCCACAGCATACCAGTTGTACAACACTGATGAAAAGAAAGTACAACTTGCACCCTTTAAAAATGTTTTAATGGTGCTGGCTACGCTGGACTGCGAAATGAGTAAGACCTGGGGCTGGATGCAACACAAAGCTGCTCTCTGGAGTGTTTATCCAGCGCCCGGCAGTTTCATGGTGTCCTGTGACCGTGGACTGTCACGCTGCCTGCTCAGTACAGTTCGTCACGTAAATGGAATGATGCAAAGGCAAGCATTAGCCCTGCCCTGCTGGGACTGCACGAATCCATCATGCCAGGAGCCTGCCCTTCACCTGCCTGGCAGGGAGCGCCTCAGGAAGTCAGCAGGCACAGTGGTTATCTACCTATCTACCATGATTCCCACATCCTGCATCGGCTGTCCCTGAATTCCAGTGTAACAGCTTGGCTGCCACTTGGAAGCCTTCAGTTAGGGGTGCATTTTTTAATCTATCACTCTGAGACTTTCTACAAATTCTGAAGTCAATCAGTTCATTTTTTCCCCAGCCCACTACCTATCGTGAGATCCTTCCTTTACTCCTCCCTGTTTTACTGTGGATGAGCCTTGCTGGTTTTGTATCATCTCCAGATGCTGCCAGCTCGTTTTCCACACCCTGAGTGCTCAAGTGACTTTCAGCATCCTAGCTGTGTGTTAGTGCACACTCCAGCACCCAGCATTTCGGTTTTCCCCTGAGCCCAGGGTCCAGTCCAGGCAGCAGATTGTACTCCAGAGGCGGCTGCAGGCCACAGTCAGCTCTCATCTTGGACGACCTCATTTTAACCTCCCCATTTCGAGGCAGCAGTGGCATTATATAACCTGGATTTCAGCGGGTTTGGTAGCGAGGCTGTGCAGAAACAAATGCGCACTTACAGGAGTCGGGGCGAAACGGGCGCCTTCTGCTGCTGCCCTTGCCCACGTCCCTCCCCACAGCTGCTGGAGGAAGCCTCCAGCTCCTGGCTCCAGCACGGCAACCGCAGGTCTCCAGGCTGACATTGCAGAAAGCATTTGCTGCATCTTGGGGAAGGCAGTGCTAAGGAGGGAGGCTCTTAACAGCTGAAAAGCAAACCCTCGGGGAGCACAGGGCTCCCACAGGTAGCCCTGTTGAAAGAGCATGTCTGAGGGAAGGCTGAGACTTAGGTCTCGCTCATTCTTGGCTCCTTGATGTGCACCTCTGATGGCCTTATTTTCACCTGTCATAACCAAGCTGTTTCCCTATATTCCCCTTCAGCATCTCCCTCTTCTCACCCAAGGCTTATTATTGATGGAAACAGGATATGCTAAATGCCAGAAGACAGTTTCCTGCACAAGCTTCCATTTCAGACTCTTGACTTCTTATAAATACCCTGGACCTTTTATCCTGCTGTAGATTTACCTCTTTGAAAGCTAAATGTGGGCAGTAAAGCAAGACAGTGTTTTCAAAAGGAGAAAAGCTCTGTTACTAGGCTGTGGTCGTTTGGGGACTGTAGGAAAATGATCAAAACAGGGCAGCAAGGTTAATGCAGATGCTGTTGTTAGAGTCACAGCTTCCCACACTGCCCTGAAGCATGCAGAATTTCCTTGTGTCCTTGCACTGGAGGCAGAATTACCACCATATGTCAACATGCCACTCTTGTGTGCCTCATCCAGCACACTGTTTCCCCAGGCATTGCTTGCTTTGGCTGCCAGTCCTTTGGAGTTAATAGCCTGGACTGGGTGCCCATTGCATCTCCTGGGCAGCTCTGCTTGTGTGTAGGTGATGCTCAATAGCTCATTTACACCAGCCTTTGCTTTTCTGTGCAGTTCTTTGTCTCAGAGATGAAACCAAGCCTTCTAGTACTGTTGTGCAACAGAGAAATGAGTATGGAAACTATGTTTATATGTTTACAAATGAATATAGGTGTGTTTTCTGTCCTCCTTCTTGAGTAAGGTGAAATACTCAATTTAAAACAAATTGAAATTCGAGTCTTGGTGCCTCAGTGCAACCAGGACAGTTGCAGCGTGAGACTGTCAGCTCAGCAGTCCCTGACTGCTTAGAAATGACTTTTCTTCTAATATTACTACCGAGTTAGAATCCACTCAATAATAATTTTAGAATCCATTTTCTTTTCATTATTTAAGACGTGTATGTGTCTTCCCTTTATCTTGGTTTTAAAGACTTTACAAGGAAAACTTTTTAGGTCTCTCTCTGGTTTTGACTTTGCTTTTTACCTTCCCAGTGCTGATGATTATGTGTACAATGCAGCAGGCTTGCACACGTCCTTCTTTTCCCCCTTGGTGCTATCAAGCCATATTGTAAAATCTTATAAAACCTTTCCAATGATTCAGGTCTCAGGAAATCTGGAGGCCTTTTCCTCTTCTGAGGAATACCATTTGTTAGGATCAAGCAGATCCACAGCACCTCCAGGGCAGTGGCATTATGAAATCCCTCGGGACAGCCTAAATGATGGAGGCATCTGGGCTCTCCCTGGCTGGGTGAGACGGCTCCATGTAGGCAGGGGGTCAGGACAGGCAACTTTCTTTCCGGTGAACCAAATGCTGTTGCTTGAAAAATATTTTATGAGAATGGGCAGCAAGGGACCTGATGCTGTTTTATAACATGCTCGGTGGGAGGTTGCTTCCAGGTATTACTTAATTTGTTCTTTTTACATGCTCCATGGCAAATCCAGACGAGCCGTACTGGCCGTGAGTTGCCTCTCTTCTGGAGCTGTTGCCGGGGCTGGCGTGTGTGTTTGTGTGCCATCCCCTCTGACACACCTTGCTCTCGTTGCCAAGTAACTAATCATATTGCTGAGAGCCAGTATTGTGCCTGAACCGCTCTGGCATTCCTACTCTTCCTCTTCCTTCTCCCCACCTCCCACTCTGCCTTTGGTGGGATTGTGTTGAAATGGCAAAGGCGTCCTCCTGTTCTGCGTGGCTTCAGGCACCTCGGAGCCGCCGGTGAACCAGGCGTGCCCAGCAGTGGGCTTTGAGATGTGGTTGTGACAAACAGGGCTAATGCACACCTCTGCGAGATAATTCGGGTTACCATGGTTACATGTGGAAAATAAGGCTGTGGGTGAACCCAGGCCAGCGGCACATGAAGCACACCTCACACCATGGTGAGCCCTCGCCTCACGGCACACTGAGGTGACCGAGGCCGAGCGGCGGCCATCTTCTGGCCTGCAGCCTGTGGCAACTCCCCCAGGCTTCCCGGCCCATATCAGCCTGTATTGAGGAGCTGGGCCAGGGCCAAGTGACCCCCTGTGGGCTCCCAAGTGACCCCCAGGTGGCTCCCTGGCCTCCATGTGCAGTGTGTGGACCCAAGCAGGAAGGTCTGTGCTGCAGCACTGAGGTCTGTATGTTGAGAGCCAGGGCCCAAGTCTGCTGGAAATGTTCGAAACCACAGCCCGCAGAGCAGAGGGGAATGTTTGTTATTGCTGTGGGAACACAGAAAGCTCACCTTTTCCTCCAAAACAGAGTTCCTTTAGCTGAACTCTGAAGCCCTCGTAAGCTATCAGCCCATAGGCATCTGCCAGTCCTCAGCACTGTAGCAAGCTTTGGCAACCTAGGACAGAAACCCCAGGACCAATACAGCATCTAGAAATGGCTTTAGTAATGCAGAAAGGCAGTGTTTTTTGAATACTGATATGAGACTGTGTGCTGGAGGCAAAGCAGATGGCTTCAGCTGGACTCGGGAGAGCTTGAGGTGATGCTGTGCAGAAAATGGTCCCCACCTTTCCTGGAGGGATGGAGCCGACACAACCCACGGGATCTGCCGGACCTGCAAGTGATGCAACGCTTCTGGCAGCCCCGAGCATACCCGGAACATAATCATCTCAACGACTTGGTGAAAACCTTCTGGTCTGAGAAAAACCTGTCAAACAAAGGGGCAAATGAAACCTGGAGTTACAGCTAAAAAAAAAAAAAAAAAAAAAAAAAAGTAAAGGTCCTACACCAAGCAGAGCTTTTACTGACAGAAGGTTTTGGAAACTCCATTAAAGCACTTCGGGACTGCTATTTATCTTTCACAGTAACCTGCTCAGAGAATGCGGCAGTGGATGGCAGCACAAAAGCCTCACAAGGCGAGTTTCTGCCAGGCTGGTTTCGGTGTGTTAAAGTGCACCGAGCTATTGCTGACTTCCAAAGAGAGAAACTGCACAGCACAGGTATAAATGAAAAGGAGGTAAAGGCCTGCTAGAAATACTACTCTTGTCTTTTTGAAGTATTAAATGCCTCCTTTTCCTGGCCCGGTTGTAAGGAACGCAAAGTGACAGTGTGGGAAAAAAAAAAAAAAATTAAAAGCTGTGGCCTGGGTCCAGTGCAGCCAACAGGCAAATAAACGGTGTTCACATTATTAATCCCTTAATAATATGGTTGATCTTTGGTGTGCTGTTCAAAATACTTGTTTAAAAAAGTCTTCAAAGTTCATATACTTATTACAATATATTCTTAATGCTTTATTTTTGGGGGGAGAAATAGCATTAGAGACTGGCTCAGAGGCTTAAACCCAGTCCTTGCTGTCCTGTCAGTGCTGGCACTGCCAGCGGGCTGAGCGCTCACCCTCGTCTGTGCTTTCCCCTTTAAAGTAGTAAAATAATACAGTCCTGTACAGGCTGAGAAGGGGCTTGTTTATTTGATTTGATTTGATTTTTTTAAAAAAGAAAAATAGTTGGCAGGAACATGAGCAAAGCTGAAAGTGTTTTCATCTGTTTTGTTTTGTAATGTTTAATGTTGTTGGGTTTTTTTTTTTCTACTTTACGAAGTATCCAAAGCACTCAAAGCGAAGGTATCCCATTCTGGAAAGGGAAAAAAAATCGACATTCAGACTGATCTGACTAATCAGAATTGGCCAAATAAGAATAATGAAAATGTACTGAAAAACACAGCACCTATTTTTTCTTAGGAATAAAAAAATAGAAAATTCAACTTCTAATCAAAATTGGCTTGCAAAATAGTTCTGGGCTGGGAAAAATAACCAGCTCTTGCATAAAAATATTTTTTGTGATTTATTTTTATTTTGTTAATGGTAATTTGGATTTTAGAACTTAATTGTGGTCTCCAAATGAATCTTGTTGTCTAAGTGCAAAGTACCCATCCTAACTTTTAACCTGTCGTGCACTCTTATTTTAAGAAAGGCTGCAGAAGAGAACTGACCAGAAAGACAATTTAGAAGCAGATTTTTAAAAATGTGTTGGTAGTTTGGGGAGAAAACAGATGGGAAATGAGTCTCTTCTTGCTTCCTCTTTTTAACAAGTATTTTTAAGAGATAATACCTTATAATTACTTATTTTTAGAAGCTGTGAGAAGCCTCAGCCAGGACTCAGGGGCCAGAGTGGCTCAGTGCTGTACAAGCAAAGACAGTTTATCACCAGCCAAAATAATTTACAATTCCAGTTTCAAGGACGAGACAACAGGAAGCTACAAAACTCAGGCAGGACTTGC
The DNA here is from genome assembly GCA_011075105.1 of Heteronetta atricapilla. Lineage (NCBI taxonomy): Eukaryota > Metazoa > Chordata > Aves > Anseriformes > Anatidae > Heteronetta > Heteronetta atricapilla. The sequence continues at coordinate 4,781,947 of CM021756.1, read as the reverse complement.
CAGCACCAGAACCAGCATGAAAGGCAAAAAGCCCCTGATTAGTGATGGTGAAGGTTGATTCAGCTGAGCTGAATGAAACCACTCTGAATAGCGTAATTTCATTCCAGGCAGGAGCTGGCATATTCAGTGAGAGGAGTCCTCGTGTCCGTGGGTCACTAAGGCACCACCAGGCTTTTCACTCGAGCTGCCTTTCTGCATGGGTATCCTGCAAAGCACGGGCAGGAGGCGGAGGTCTCACCTCAGGTGAGGGACAGTGATGCTGAGAAAGCTGCCTAGGGATGTCCTTAATCAAAGTTTTTTTTTCCCCCTCCTTTTCTTTTTTCTTTCTTTTCTTTCTTTTTTTTTTTTTTTTTTCCAATTGGAAATTATTGCTTTGTCATGAAGGTTGGTGAAACTTTTAATGGGAGATTTTCTTATATCCAGGGTGTAGCTTCAGTCAGTTGGAAGGAGGCAGCAGGACTGACAGCCCTGGGCTGCAGAACAGCCAAAAACTGCTACAAGGGCAGCCGGGATATCTCAGACCCAAGGCACGTGGCCATCTTGTGTGCAAATCAAACCAGAGACACGCAGATGAATTTCTGTCAACCCAGGTGAGCAGCCCTAAGCCCAGCGGTACAGCCATTCTGGAGTGGCTTTTTCTTAACAAAAAATGTGAAAAACCAACCCTGAATCCCAGATCTTCACTTCAGTGGGGAGATGAATGCCAAAAATGCAAAACAAAATCTCTCAAAAGCAGTTAAGAAAAATAATATTTACCAATACTCCAAACGAGGGAGGTTTTCCCAGACAGACGCCTGCCTCCTTCCCCACCAGAATTTCTCTACGCCCCGGTGCCGCCTGCCTGGCCGACCTCGGCGTGGTGCTGACAGCGCTCAGATCCCGCCCGCTTTGATGGCTGCGTCCTAAAATTTGTTGGGACTTGCTTTATTTTTTTCTATGGCATCCAAACAAGCTCACTTAGGTGCTTTAAATGGAATCCTTGGTGTTTCCCCTGTAGCTGTGGGAGCTTTGTTTCTCAGTTATGTAAATCCTAGATATTGAGGAAATGTTTGATGAAGTTTTCCCTTGTTTTAGGGGTCCGGAAGGGCTTTCAGTTGCTGGCTGTTTGTCACCACGGTGGCGATCTGTGCAGACCCAAATGCATTCCTCCTGCTCACCTAGTGATTACTGCATTAATCCTGGTTTCTGATAAAACTACGTAATTACAGCTGAAGCAATACATTTTCTGGCTAAATATTTAAATTGGTAATTAACAGACATTTCAGGGTGGGAAAATAGTTGTTCTCCATATTTTCATTGTCTTCATGTGAGAAATGAACTACTCTTGTTTGGAAAGCAGAGTCCTAAATGTGTCTATTTTTATCTAAATATTTTGTAATTCTGGTTATGAGGCAGTAGTTCGGCTCTCTATATGACTGCTGTCATAAATAAACAAGCAGGGATTTACGGACATTCCTCTGGAGTCCTATGGGATGCCCTGGCACCAGGGACCCTCCTCAAGGCTTTAACCACGCTGTGCAACCGATTCCAGGAGCGTAATCCTCCGGGGGCTGCGGGCAGCACAAGAAGCCTACAAGCAGGCTGTGATTTTTTTACATTTCCAACCCAAAACCCACACGTTACCTTTTTTCCAACGGTTTGCTTTGGCTGTTTCTCCTGCTTTTGCCAACTGCGGAGAGCCGGATTTCCAGGGCAGGAGGCTGAGGCCAGACCGTGTCAGCCTGTCCCGGGGCAGCCCGAGGTGGGTGAGGAGGGGGCTGCCACGGCCACCCGGCACCCGGCTGGGGCACGGCACGACCCGGCACCGTGCGACCCCGGCCCCTTGCCCGCCACAGCAGGCTCTGACCCCCCATCCATTCACAGCCTTGTGTCCCCATATGAAACGGGAAACCTTGAAAAAGTAGAAGTGTGGCTGTAATTAGGATTAATCTATTTTTAGCAAGCTGTCTGGTGTCCTGTCCATGCTCCAGCTGCGATGTTTAATTCTGCCCAGCTTGACTTTCTGCAGTTGCACCCTGGACTGATACAAAAGTTTTCTTTTAAATTTGAGTTTATTGTTTTTTTTTTTTTTGTTGCTGTTTTTTATTGTTGTTTTGTCTTGGTTTTGGTTGGTTATGGTGTTTTTTACAAAACAGATTTTATTTTATTTTTTTAATTCCATGTACAAAGGCTGGGAAAACCCAGCACTAAAGCAGCACAAAGGCTGCTGCATAAAAACAGTTGTACGATTTTTACTATCATTATTATTCATTTTACTATGTAGTTTGGAAACCTAGTCATAGATCAGGAATGTGTTGTACCCAGAGCTGCACAAACAGCACGAAAGGAAAATCGCCTCTTACAAACTATATTGAGTAAAAACACATAGTGGTATCGCCACGATTTGTCCTGAGCAACACCGGGACACGATGTTAAAGGCGTGTGTGAGCGGCCAGCCCAGCACCTGGTCATTTACCAGTCCTGTATTTAAATATCTGCCATTCATGTGTTTAACCATTTATAATGTATTTGTAAAGGAAACTTTAAGTGAGATTAGCGGTTGGGAAAACACAATGAAACACAGCTGGATCGCGATCACTCGATTCCTCCGCCCCGCCACCCCTTCCCCGGTAATGTTTGGCTTTTGCAAATATTCGTGACCCACCGAGGGATGGAGCCTGGGCACGGGCTGTGACCCGGGGGGGCCACGCAGGGCTGCGGCCGGGCTGCCCCTTGGGTGGGCTCGTCCTGGGCGCCGTCAGCTGCTGGGGCAGGAACGGCCCCTGTGAGCAGGAGGATGCCCTCCTTGGTCAGAAACGCTGCTCTCCCCCCAGAAAACCCAGCGTTCAGCCCAGGGGCACGCTCTGCTCCGCACGTGCGGGCAGGGGGTAATTTCCTCTCCCCCCTGCCTGTCCCCCCACCTTGTATTTTGGTGACTCACGCGGCTTCAAAGTGCTGAGCGTGGAGAACGGCTATTTCTGGGCTTCCACCGCAATCCCTGCTACCTCCAACTGTGCTGTCAGCGCACCTCAGCCATGCACAGCACCCCCGCGGGCTCTATTCTTAGCAGCTAATAGCTGAAATAATTACTTTTGTCTCAGCGCTGTTGGCTCCTTCGCTTTGGAACTGAGCACAACCTGCAGCTCGGGGAGCCTGCCCGTTCGCCCCCTTCCCTTCCAAGGCGGCGAGCAGAGCAGAGCTGGCGTTAGGATGCCAAATTCCTTGAACCCAGCTTCAGTGTGGGGCACAGGCGCTGCCTGGAAGCAGCTTGTATGCTAACGTGGTGCCACCCTTATGAAAAGGAGCTCGCTTCTTCCAGCTGGGATTTTCTTAGACTTCGTAGGGAAAATGCCAGCACTCCAGCTTTTCAGAGGGACGGCCAGGTTTTTCACCTGCAGGTTTCCATTTCAGTGCCTGCTTTTTGTGTGGGCTGGCTTGCTACAGAGCATGCAAGTATTTTATGCAAATCTGACTACTCAACACCAGTACATCCCTGACGGTTGTTGGGAACTAATCCACACCTCTAGTTTTTGATCTCGGTGCCAGCTCTGCCAGCTCCTTCCTCTGGGCCGCCCCCAGGGGACTGAGCACCCTCCCCACCAGCTGTCAGCCCCCGCAGCAGGGGGAGAGCAGAGGGAACTTGTGAAAACCCCTTCCAGAAAGGGGTTTTCTTGTCATTTTTATGCCTGCCCGTTCTTCCTCCTGCCGGCAGGGACCACAGCGAGAATATCAGCACGTGCACGTGCTGGGCTGGCAAAGAAGTGTGTCAGGTGAGGGTGTTCGAGCTGTCAAAGCGAGGAATTACTGAAACTACCGTGGCAGCCATTTCTCTGACATTACTAATGAAACTTGTCTGGATAACAATAAACCTTTCAGGAAAAAACAAACAAACAAACAAACATACACACACTGAACATAAATGTTTGTTGTGACTCAGTAACTTTTCTATTATTGTCACAGCAGCAGCAAACGCACCGTGCACGTATGGAATATTCCCTCGCGAACTTTGGGGGCTGTGTCAGCAGGCGTCCTTGTGCTGGAGCTGCAAGCCAACAGCTTCCCCAAGCCCTGCAGGTCTCGGGGCTCACAGGGACAGCGCTGCAGGACCGCGGCTTGTCTCTTGGTGTCTATGAGCGTGTGAGAATAGCAGGAAGGCTTCAAAAATGTATTTCTGCTTTTCTTTGAAAAATGAAAGAAGTACCTCCTCTAAATAATTGTTTCCTAGCGATTTCCTCCCAAAGCCACACTGTTCCGGCAGCTCCTCTTTCAGATGGCGATTAAGTCTCGCTAATTGACTGGGGGCCTTCTGGGCAATAGGGACTATAATTAAGCAAGAGGCACAGCTTGAGTAAAATCTGGGAGCAAGGAACTCCCGAATTTCTGTATCAGCTTTCACCCTGATTCCACGTACAATCTGGGTCAAATTATTAAAGCTTTACTTAATTCAGCCTTCCCATATGCAGAATTGTATTGATTTTAAATAAGCAAACATTAAAAACTTGCCAGTTTCCCTAGGCTAACAACTAACATTCCTTCTTTATTTGCAGTTAACTTAGAGAATTGTTTTACTACAGCACAGAATTAAGAAGATTTGTCGTTGTTGCTGATGATTTTAAGGCTGATTTACAACATTCAGATTAAAAGCATTTTAAAAGTGAATCACCCTGTGGTTGGTGAAGGTTAGGGGAAGCAGTCCCAGCAGATGAGCTATTGTGGTATTGTTTACGTGGGTACTTCTTGAATCAAGCTGCCTGGGAATTCTGTGCTGAAATAGACTTCTCTTTGAAATCTGCGTCTTGCTGAGGGTTTAGCATTTTGAGAGGAAGCAGCAGCTTTGACAAATTTCACAGAAGTAGCCAGGACCCCATGTAAGCGTATGAAAAACATACCGGTTTGCTTCCAGCACATGGGGTTGGTGAACCAAAGACCTTTGTGCTAAGCGTTACTCCTCAGTAAGTCTGGCATTTACCTGTCCACATTTGCCTGATTCTTTGCATCATCAGCTTATAACCAGCTGCTCCCCAGGGTGACATGCCGAGATGTCATTTACGTGGAGATCGGGGTCGGGGCGTTACACAGATTTACAGCTGCGCAGACTTGCAACATCTTGGGCAGGAATTCGTTTGGCATTGCCGAGGCCTTTGGCTTATTTGATCTCAGCCTTTTAGTTAAACAGGAACATGCCCGGATTTTAACAATCGCAGTTTCCTGCAGTCAGGAGGAAGGTGTGGCTGATGGCATTTAAACTGGAGCCGGAGCCAAGACTTCACCAGCAGGAAGCCAAAAGGGCTGTGTAGTGCCACTGGGGCTTCATTCGTCATTACAGACACCAAGGACCTTCTGCTGTGGACAGCCAGCGCTGTTTTATCACCCACAATACCACAAGGCGTTCATGACGTTCATGAGTGTTAGATTTTCGTAACTCCAGGCTTGGTATCTTATCCCTATTAAGGTCATCGTAGCATGACGGCAGAAAATAACGCGGTAGGTGCCAGAGAACCGAGGATGCAATTTTACATACCGCTTGGCATACAAGCACCGGCAAGCCTGCACTTCTCTGTTCGCTGAGGAATTGCTTCCTGACCCTTTCACGCTGCTGAGGTCCCCACTTTAAAGTGGACACTGACACAATGTGTGCATGCTGAGACTCTTCTCCCCTACCTCCTATCGCCCCCACGGACTATTTCCATCTGCCACGCTTGCTAGCCTGGGACTTTGCTTATTGCCGTCAGTTCTTACAAACCAAAGTGCCGCCGCCTGCTTGGGGAGGGGGAAAAAAGAAATAGGAAAAAAAGAAAAAAATAATAAAATAAAAAAAAAAAGTAACAAAACACGTACACAGGCTCCACTTAAACCAGGAGTGTTGATTTCTACCACGGAATCGTAGTTTGTATTTCATCCCTTTGCTTGCTTCAGCTCAGAGACAATGCCAAATACTAACCAAAGGTTAACCAATTCAGCTATGTGAGAAGATGACTTTATTTTTTCTGGGCCTCACTATTCAGTTCCGACTGATGAAGCTTTCCATTATGTTCTGTTTTTTCAGTTACGTACCTGAGTGCTTCCCAGGGCAGCGTGGCTTTGATTCTTCTTGGGAGCTTAAGTGCTGCCATAAAGTAAATACTTATGATCAGGTAAAGACAGAAATGTTCCATGGCTGCTAATTTCCAAGCAAAAGCAAACCATAAAATAAACACCGCCTTTTCCCTGAAAACAACCAAAAATACACTGTTTTAAATAAATCAAAGCTCCATTTTACTTTCTGAATATACCACGGGACTGACACAGTCGCTGTGCGCTGAAGGCACCAGTCGGGTGTCCCACTTCCGAGGCTCCTCGTCTTTCATCTCGCTGCCGGCGCAGCTCACGACCGCCTTCAGCGCTTCGCTGGGCCCCGCAGGTCCAGCCGGGTGGCCGCAGTCCTGTCTGCACAGCGCCGGCCCAGCACCGCTCCGGTGCAAAGCAGCAGCACGCCGATGGGGCACACGGGGAATGTGGAAAATCCGCTCCGATGCCGCGTGGTGGTTGAGCTTCTGAGATAAGTTACCGCGGGGTAACTGAAACCAACCGGCTGCGTAATATCACCCAAACCCTGGCCTACTTTAGAGCATCACTGCCGAGTGACTCATTTAAGTAGCCGTAGCACTCTTACCATTTTACCTTCGTTAACTGAAATAGTTAATGCTTGCAGCTTTGGCTACAGAACATGTATGTGAGGCTTGAAGTCCCTTGTGCCTGATTGCATAAGAAACCCTGTCTTGTGGCATGTAGTTGATCAAGCACTACTTCTCCTGGTCACATGGAGGTCTGATTTCCTCTTGCATCAGACAGCACAAACCGTTTACGTTTCTTGTATTGGTGTCTGACTGCTCGATGCACAAGGGTCAGCCTCTTCACCCCCACTAAGAGCCGGCGCTGCTCTCCCACATCCCTAGCTCATACGATTTTTTTTTCTTTTTGGTAGAATCGGATCTGAGAAACTGGGAGCTTGCAATTCTCCTCATTTGTGTCTGTGTGTAACAGGTGTCATTTTCAGTGTAGTACAGACAAATCCCGAAATAGCTCAGGCTCCTCAGACGCTGTGAAGAGAAAAAAGAGTGGTTACTTCAGCTTTGGTTGTAGTGAAAAACCCAAAGCTCCCAGCCAGCTCTGGAGTCCAGAATTAAAATGGCAGATGCGTCTGTGTAGTAGTGATCTCTCTCCTGCTTCTGTGTCTCTCAGATGGACTGCTGGCTCTCTCGCTCTGCTGTACATGCAGGCTGACGCATGAACTCCCTCGTACAGTGCCGGCTTTCCATTAGCTGCGCTTTGATTCCCAGATGCTCCATCTACCACTGATCCTCCTCCACATTCTCCGGTTCTGAGGCTCCAGGACCGGAGAGCACTGCTTCCTCTGCCTAGTGCTGAAGTTGCCCGCGCTGGATTGATGCGCGGGACCGCCCTGCGGGGCACGGGCAGGCGGAGGGGGCTCGGCGGCATCGTTTGTGTGCCTGGCTCTGCCTGCTGCGCTGAACCATGGAGCTGCTCGTGAACTTTCTGAGGCAGAGACGATTGGATTCTGGCGACTCCCGGAACGCAGCTATTAGTTCCCCTGCCTACACTGAGCGTTCTGAATCTGTGTGTGTGATAACACTTATTAATACCGTTCAGATTAAGAGGAGCCTATACCTTTCTAGCACTTTCAGTACCTTATCTCACACAATGCATCTGCCCAGCGCCTGAACCACATTCTGATCAATGTCTTGTGGGCAGCAGAGCAGGGGCATGTGGATCCCACAGCAGTTTCATGCTTTTAGGTCCAGAAAAGCGTGTGCTGGTGCGAGCGGCTCCTTTTAAGTCGCGTTGTGCTACCAGGTGACTGCCGGCCGAGGATCTGCAGGACGTGGGCCTAGATCACTTTATTTTAGGACGTAAGGCAGTGGTTCCTGTCACCGAAACGGTTAATTGAAAAGCACTAACTCTCTACTGGAACGTGTGTGTGTGTGTGTGTGTGTGTGTGTTTTTGTTTTTTAGAGCCAAGAAGATTTGCTTTGGTTTTTTTAAAGCAGAAACCACCACAAAGTTGGCTGTGGTTTCAGCTGCGCTTGTTCGAGATTTGTGTTGCTGGCTACCAATCCTAAAAGAGTTAACCTAGCGAGCGTGACTCAGAAACAGAGAAGGAGATGCGAGGCTGAGAGGCTCGGAAGGCAGCACAGAAGCAGAGGTGAGGAACATAATAATTACCAAAAAAAGGTGCAGAGTCCAGGAGCGACGCTCCCCTCGGTGTGCCTGGCCCTGGCACTGCTGGCACGGGCTCCCTGGAAGGCTGCAGTTCCGCTGTTATAACACAGGGAGCAGGCTGGAGAATTTAGAGCTGCGTCACAGAGCTCAGCGAGAGAGCGAGAGAGCAAGCTCCGTCGATAGGTCTACCAGCAACAGCCCTGCTGCAGCAAGAGGGGAGAGAGGCAGCCAGAGAGGGAGAAAGGGCTCAAGAAAGAGAAGTAACACCAACACCAGGGACTGGGCTCCTGTCACCATCCGGAGTCATTTAGAAAGCATATTTGGGCTCGGTTGGCGTAGGAGGCTTCGCCCGTTGACGATGCTGGAGACCCGGCGCGCTTAATCCCACGGGGAGGCAGAGTGGGCAGACACCGAAAGGGTTAACGGAAAGGAAATTTCTGGAACCTTCTATTCTGCGGCGCTACACAGCAAGCGGAGGGCTGAAGACTGCGCAGATGGTGCACGGGCAGAGCTCTTCGGTCCGGTTCGTCTTTCCCACGTACGTACCCTTTGATCAGGATGGGGCTTGAGCTGCATCTACGTTTTGTGATTGTTTGCAGGGTGTCCCCTTCCCCCCTCGTCCCTAAGTTCGGCTCCCAAAGTGCCTTTATTATTATTTTGGCTGGGTACGACTGCTCTGCTCTGCGTCACAGCCGTTTTCTCAATGGAACGACGGCACAGGTTGTACTAACGCCACTCTTGCCGGCATTGCTGTAATGCAGAGGAGGGAAGTAGTCGTGGGGGAGAGATGACAACTTTGCAAAGACTGCTGCTTTCGTGTGCTGCTCGGGCTTTTTATTCCCTCCCGTCTCCCCGAGGGCTGGCGTGTCGGCGAGGATTTGGCGGAGGGGTTAACAGCCGCCCTGCGTTTCAGAGCTGGGAGCTCTGTCACTGCGTAGCTCGCCGAGCGGGGAGCGGTGACGCAGTGAGCATTGCAGGGCACGCCGGGCGGCTTTTCAAAGCACCGGGGGGACAGGTACGCGCTGCCTTCCAGACGCTTCCACGCCAGCTGAAAGGGGTTAAGGATGAGTCGAGACGGGAAGCCGGCGTTTAGGGATTAAATGTCATCATTTTGGCGTTGGGGAGTTGTTTACCTTGCTCTCGCCGTGTCTCCGTGCTGGCAGCCGTCCAGCTCCCATGTGATAGTCTTCCCTGTACTGCTGCATCATTAACCGGGGGCCGGGGCCGGCTCCCCATTGGCCGGGGGAGGGCTCTCGGCCCCAAGGCGCCGCGCGATTGGCCGAGGAGGCGCTGGCAGGTGAAAAGCCTTCGCGGATTGGCCGAGGGCTGGGTGTCAAATCTGAATGTTGGCTGCGCTCGCTGCGAGCGCTGCTGCCGGCCGCGGCTGCGGGTAGGGCTGCGGGTGTAAGTGCGGGTGTAAGTGCAGGGGTATGTGCGGGTGTAAGTGGGGGTTTGGGTGCAGGTGTATGTGCAGGTATGGGTGCGGTACGGCTGCAGGTATAGGTGCGAGTATAGACGCAGGATTGGGTGTGGGTATGGGTAAATGCGGGTATAGGTGTGGGTATGGGTGCGGGTATGGGTGCAGGTATAAGTGCAGGTATGGGGCTGGGCACGGGGCCCTGCCCGCCCACGCGACCCGCGTCACCCCGTGCCGGTGCCGGTGCGGTTTCACTTTGCTGCGCGGCTGTGGCGATGACGTGTCAGAGCTGCCAAGCTCGGCCAGGGGAACTCGCTCGGCTTTGAGGCTTTTTTTTTCTCCTTTCTCTCCTGCTTTCTCTCTTCTGTCGGTGGTAGTTGAGTGTTGGTCGCGCTGTGAGCCGCTCGGGGCAGGGACCGAATCTGGCAATCGCGTGGCAGGATTAATGAAGCGGAAAAGGCTCCGGCCCGAACGCCGTCGTGCCGCCCGGGCGTGAGCTTGTTGGTGTGGGCGAGGCGAGGGAGCGCTGCCGGCAGCCCCAAGCCAGGGCTCCGCAAGGTCTGCAAAAGGAACCAGAGCGTTAGGAGGCAAGAAGGCAGGCAGAAAGGACTGGGACAGGCTGGGGAAGGAGGGACGGGAGAACGCGGACAGACAGCGGCTCCGGAAAGGAGGTGGAAATGAAGACGAGGAGGAGGACATTTTTCTCTCTTAACCATTTACTATACTATTTTTTCACCTTTCTTCTTAAGTGACCAACAATGAAGATGGGCAACTGTGCCTGGAAGTTCTGAGGACACAACCAGCTTTGAGCTTGGTCCTTCTGGCCGAGGAAGTCACCTGGTTATGCAGTGGAGTGGTAACTTTGCTTTCTCATATAGCAGGGAACATTATTCCACAACCTTTCATCATACCAAGGCTTAAACAAGTTTAAGGCCACGGTAGCTTAAGCATTTAATCTATATTACTCACTCACTGACATCGCAAGCGTCAGGTCTGGTTGTTTAGCAACAACCAGTGGGTTTAGAACCAGCTCAAACGAACTGCGTGTCTCGGTTACTTCGGCAGGAGCCTGTCCTCTGAACGGCAGGCGGATAGGGGAGAGGCCGTGTTGACACACGTACACCCACCCCGACTAAATTTTGGCTGTGACAAAGGCCGTACACGTTGCAGTTTTATCCCCGACCGTTTCTTTGCGCAGTAACCCAGAGGGGAGGATACCATTTCCAACGGCAGTGCAGTGGCAGGAACAGGGAGGGAAGACAAGAACAGACAGTAGGTGCCACTCCCCGGATTTTTCCTCTTTCCCATCTCTACCTTCCTTGCCTCCCCTCCTTTCCTGCCAGATTCCGTGGGGAGTTTCAGGCCCTTGCTGCAGTCGCCACAACCCCTACTGACTCAGAGCCCTCGCTGGCTGTAGCTGGCTCCCTTGGAGCATCCTCGCCTCCTGCAGCGCCAGTTCCGCAGAGCAGGGGAACAACGGGAATAGCAGCAACAGCGGTGGTCCCTGCGGCAAGACGGACAGGCAGAAAGACACACTTATATAGGAGCAGCACAAGGCAGCCGCGGAGGTCAGCGTGCACAGCCAGGAGCTGGCCTAAGAAATGATGCTTGCTTTTCCGAGGGACCGGTGGGTTAAGTGGGTCTGAGTGGACAGCCCTTCGCATTTTTCCCCATCACGGCTGCGTGGTGGAGGCCCATTAGTTTGATAAGGCAGCGCTGCTTAATGACAATTCTCAGCCCTTCGGACGTAGGTGCAACTGGCAGCCAGTATACTAAGGCACAGGCATAATTTGAGTATCAGTGTTCGATGTAGGGATGTGTTTATTTTTGCTCCTTTCGCTACCGTCTTTTGGCCACAGCGATAGTTTAATTGTGACTACGTGCAGGCAGAAAAAGGAGACCGAGAGACGAGAGGTATTTCAATGTTAAACTCCAGCTGTAAATGTCATTACTCGGGAATTGAGGTTACTGTCAGCAGGTAAATCTGGGGGACTTGCAAGAAACAAGGCTAAGAAGGGGACATGGCATAGTTCTGTAGGACAGAAGCAATTTTGGGTGTGTGATACTGTACGTGAGGTCTACGTGGCAAACTGCTCCATAATGTTTTTCTGTGTATTGCCTCAAAAGGACTTGGAAAAGCTGTGATTTCGTAGTCCCTCTGACACTCGTGTGAGTGATATTGTGTAAGCTGATGCATTTCTCAGTATTTTGGTTCCCTTCCTTTGTCAAGTAGGGTTTATTACATCTCTCAGCCTTGGTGCAGCATTGTGACGCAGTGATCGTTAGTGCATTGGGTCTGCTGGCAAAATGCGTGCAATTTTCTTGGGAGTTCAGACTGTTCAAGGACGCAAAAATTGGTAAAGTTAAGAATTGCAAATGTTCAGGACATAAATTTAAAAGCAGTAAAGCCTTACCAGCTTATTCTTCTGTGATACTGAGAGAAAGCTGTCGGAACGATGAGACAGCCATGATCTCTTTCTGCACTTGTTTTGCCGATGGTCATGTTACATCTGTGACGCAGTCCGTTTTTGCTGCTCGTTCCTGTCTCTGCTCTGTGGAGTTGAGCTGATCAGGGCACAGGCAAGAAGAGGGTTAGAAACATTAATTTAATACCAATGTTAAAGTTTGCGGCTGTACCTGACGTGGCAGGGATATCGGCATCCACCTATTTTACCACCCACAAACGGTGAAGGAATTCAGATGAACGCGACAGCACCCCTAGCCATTTTGTTGCATGCAGAGTAGACTCTAAGCCTGCAGTGCTGCTGCTGCTGTTAATTTCCATGTCATACAAATACAGCGTTGGGCTCTGTGTCAGGAGCTTTACTGATGCTGTGAAAAGCTCGCAGTCTATGAGGAAACGTTTTTCTTTTCTTATTTGGGAAAATTCGTTAGAACGTCCAGATGCCAAGTATTGCATCCTCACTCCTCTCACAAATCACTTCCAGACCTACTCAGAAAATTCACTGCTGCCTTGCATATTTTCTAAAACTTGTTCACGGCATTTTCTTACAGTTTAATAAGGGTGTGGCTGGGGGGAGGTTGAGCTTTAAGCTGCATCAGTTAAATATCTGTATTACCGGTGCTAACGAAGAGTTGTATGCCAGGGATACCTGAGCTGCCGACATTCTCTGTATACCTGTGTGTAGATCCAGATAGTCCCAAGCCTAGGTGACAAAGATGCCCTTGTTATGGCACAAGGAGGGAATACTCTGCCCTGTCCTCACGCACTCAAAAGTTTTGGTGCAAAGATGGCAGTAGAAATGGCCAACACGGGAATCTCACAAAATGGTTTCGACAGAGCTGAGATGCACGCGCCGTTTATACTGGCACGGCTCCGAGAGGGACAGGCTCGCTGCAAGGTCACTCCCCTGCCTCCTCGTCACTGACTACTTGGTCCTGGAACTCCCACTCCCCTGTTCTTGCAACAGTGGCAGTACCGCAGCCCTGAACCTGGAAGGGAGGCTTGAAAATTAATGCTGCTGCGGTAGGGGGTACACCGAGTCTGAAAGCATAGATCCAAAAAAATTCTGGATCTCAGAAGCGTTTGAAGTCCAGAGCTGTAATTTGTTTCTTGAGCAAACTACAAAAACTTGCTTAAAAAGACTTCCTCTGGCCTGCTGGGAATTGGGAGTAGCATATTTTTAAGGACTACGCATCAACTCACACCATGTTCCAGATGACAAAAAAAAAAAAAAGTCTCTGCATATATCTGAATTTCTCTTCCTGCAGTCTTTATCAGGTGGACTCCGCAGGCTGCTCTAAGCTCCCCGGTGTCTGCCTCTCTTGTGCTTTCAGTTCCAGGCACCGCAGCTCCAGGGCTGCCTTTCCCCCTGCCAGATTTCCCCTTTTCTCAGGGGTTTCCATTTGTCCACGTCACTAGCATTTTCAGGGGACGCAGGACATCAGCCCTGGGTATGCTGCGGCTGGCTCCAACCTCAGCTTCACGGGCAGCACCGAGCGGCTAACGCCCCAAGGATCGGCAGCAAAATAACTTTGTGCCACCTTTGCAGTAACAAAGTTCAGTTCAGGGACACGTTCCCTGGATCCTGTTACACAGAGAGGAACACGGGGCTCCAGCAGAGCCAGCCCAGGCCGAGCAGGGTGCAGGTGAACCCTTCCCGCTGGCAGTTTCCCTGCTCCCCCCCCCAGCAATCCTGCCCCGACCGTGCTTAGAGCCCGCTGCAGCCTTCGGTAGCGTTATTCTCTAGTTTCCAAAGGAAAAGAACCTGGCTGCTAATCCTGATGCCAGTGACGACTCTTCGCCTACAGGGAGGCATATGTGATAGCTTGTCTGCTAAAAACTGAGCCAACACAGCGTGATTCAGACCTTCAGCTTTCCAAGGAAGAGAGCTATTTCTGAGTTAAGCACATCTCTTCAGCTCCCCACACAAACAATCTTTATCCAGTGCAAATGCTACGTAGTACGTGGCCACCAGCAGCCGAGGGTTCTGCATTTGGCCGTACACCTCAAACGCTTCCTAGACACTGAGGAGGGCTCCCAAACACAGCAAAGTTTCTGGGATAGGAAGGACCATGGGAATCGTGGGAACAGCCCCAAACCAAACAGCTCAGGTGCTGGGGGAGTCTGCCAGGGGCTGGGTCCACGCTTTTCTCCAGCTTTTTTGCCAGGGCGTTCTGCTGTGGGTACCGAGCCTGCTTTCCAGTGGCAGGTTTAAGGGCAGGTTATACTTTGATAAACATCTGGCAGCATCCGCGTCCTTATGCTCCTCACTGGCACAGGACATTATTTTCTCTTTTCAATGACAAAGACAAACGTGACTTCCCTTGACATTACCTAGAGCAACTGGAACTGCAGTGGTGGGGAAACACCATGTTCCTGAACTGACTCTACAAATCACAACAATAACCTCCCTGCGACTTCGTTCGAGACCTGCAATCAATACTTTATATTCTGAGGTGATGCTTACCTACAGAAGATAGGAACAGAAAATTACTTTTCTGGTTTCAGCCGCCTTGGTGGGGAATATTTTCATGTAGTTGGTGCTGTAATGCGCTGCTCAAACAAACTCTGCATAGCTGAAGCTGAGGAGTTTTCGGTGCTGCACTTTGCTACCGCTCTCCCACGACCCAGGTCACAGAAGTGCCAGGCTTTTCTTCCTTGTGTGGGTTTGCCCAATTTCACCTCATCGCTCCTTGTGAGATCTGAAATCCTCAATAGCATTCAGCGCTTCAGTACTTTCTGTGCCCTGCGAACAGGCTGTGGCTTTGCCTAGGAACTCTCATGAAAGCAAAGGTGGAAAAAAACCCCCATGTCTCCAGGCAAGTCAAAGCAATTTCAGATTTGCAGACAGGAAGCAGCTTAGGAAGCGTAGCCCTAATGGCTTGTGCTCCTAGAATGGTCACTGAGCTAGAACTGTTCCCATCAGTCAGCTTATGGGAAAGTAATTCAAAAGAGTAACAAGGAAGTGCTACCTTTCACTTAACAGTCAGAAACAAAGTTCTGGGATAAAAAAAAATATCTTGCAAGTAAATCCTCGTTCTGTTAGCGGCGTTGCACTGTTAGGAATCTACAAGTTGCTCCAAGAGATGTGCAAATTAAAGGTTTCCTGCATTTTTTTTAGCTTACTTCATTAGACCCAGCACAGAACAAGCAGATCAGTACGGCAGAGGCATAGAACGAAGGCTGGTACAGCCCACCAGTGTGCCAGGCTCAGCCCTCATGTTGGGCTCTCCAGCCCTCAAACTGAGGTCAGCTGCAGCAAACCACCAGTGCCATGCCCACACTGACCGCCGGACCACGGCTCAGCACTATTGAGGAGAACCCTGCTTCTCCCAAAACGCTGCTGGGAGCCAGCTCCAAAGCTCACCCCAGCCACACACGAGCACAGCTCGGCGAGGGCCCCTGCAAAGAGGAAGGGCAGAGCTGCACCGCTTGGGCCTGGACGCAAACCACGCTTCGGCCATGATGCTGCTGTCAGCTGGGCGGCCCTGAATGATGTGGGAAAGAGCTGCATATATTAAACAGGCAAGCATAAAAACGGCCTTCCCCTACCTCCAGACTCTTCAACACTAGGGCTATGTAAACAATGGCTCAGAACGCTGGGCCGCTCGTTGTCCACTCCGCAGTCAGACAAATCCAGCGAGCGCGCTGCCATCACCATTAATGGGACTGGAAATGAGTGCCCCAAACACAGGCAGGGCTGCCCCGCTGCTCACACAGGCTTCTGCCCCCAGCATGCTGTAGTTGAGTGTCCAAACTCCTCTTTTTTGGTGGTGGTGGGGCACAGCACAAGGTGTGTAGCCTCAGAGTGCCGTGGTTTTAACTTTACCATTTAGACTGCAATTTGAAGGCTGCGATAGCAGGGACTAAAGGAACAGACTACGTTCACCCAGGAACGTGATCTGGAGTTTTGATTCTGTTCCCAACAAAGGATAAAAAGTCGCCGTTGTGCTTTAAGCTCACAGGGGAAGCGCGTGTTGGTGCTGCCCCGATAGCAGTAGCCTCTCCAGAGCCATCTTGCAGCCACAAGCAGCAAACCCACGAAGCGCCGCAGCAGCTACCCTACCCTTCCTCAGGCTCGGTCAGCGCTGCTGCAGCACAGAAAGCACTGTGTGCTAGCGCTGAGCTCAGACTGCAAGTCAGGGCACATTTGTCCATACCTGACCTACGCAATACCACGCAGTAACAGAGCAGCACAACAAACAGATGCAGTTACACGCTCCCCTGAGCTGAGGAAGCTTTTTTTGAAACCTTAGAAGTTCACTCACTTCAATTCCCCTTACAGGTCACCACTTGCGCTGTCACACCCCTCTGTCCTGCACCTGGCCCTGGTCTGACTCATTCCTCGACTGGGGGATGATGCATCGAGCCTCTCTGCCTCGGATCTGCCTGTGAAATGGGAGCATTTCCTCCAGGGGAGACCGAGGCCGATGAACCACAAGTTTCATTCCGGCTTTTCAAAATGGAGGAAAAAAATTACGATGCACACAGGGTCAGGCAGAGGTCTTTGCTTACTGTAGAAGCCCCAGAAAGTGCCTTAATGTACAAGCTGAGGGCTCTGAAAATCAGGTCTGCAGCACCTAGGCTTGTCTGCTTCGTGCAGACTAGATTAAAGGTCGGCAGCTAGGGAGGTTCCCTTTCATAGGGCAGGCAGGGATTTCTTCCCTTTTTCGACTTGTCTAGAGGGTATAAAGCAGTGTGAAGTCCATGAAAGGCTTTGAGATGCTCCTCAGAAAGAAACTATAGAACTGTACTGCTGCTAAAATGTGTCTGAAAAGGAGGAAAAACCAGAGTGATAGGACTGCACCTGCTCTGCTATTACTTACCAAAAACCCTGGGACACTTTGGCAAGGCCACCTGTAGCTGACAGCACGTGCCTGCCTCTGCACACGTGTGTCCCCACATGTACATGTTCAACATGCAGCAAATGCTTGAGACAAGCTTTTTTTTTTTTGCATGCATGCACATTACTAGCTGAGCACTGCCTATCACGTGCTCCTGAACTGCTCTCTTTTCCTCCTTCCTTCTGCGTGCTGCCTGCCCCAGCATGCCAGGAGGTTTGGAAAGAAGAGCAGATGCTGTCACGGCTGTACCCCTCGTGAAAGGTGTATCCGCAGCTCAGCAGCGAGGGCTGACACCTTCTGGCTGCTCAGAGGGAAGGGGAGCATGATCCGCAGGTAGCCTGCGGGAGGGGCATCATCATCATCTTAATCACGCTGAAAGGAAATCTGTTTTTAATCAAACTATAAATAATGAATGAGCCATCGGTCTTCAACTGCTGCATGATATTTCTGGAAAGATTACCCTGCTCTGGAGGGTGGAGGGGAAGGTGCTCAGACCCGGTTCATCAGAGGCACTCAGTGGCTCTCCAGGCCTTGCACCTCCAGGGCAGCTTGCGTTTTCAGCAGCACAAACACAACTGACGTTTCCAGCAACTTCCTTGGAAACTTTAATAAAGATTCCTGTTCACTGTTAAGGCACGTGCTTAGTACTGAGAAGAAAAAAAAAAAATACAAAGCAACCCTCACTTCAAACCCGTTTCCAGAGGATGCTGCTGGGGTACTTCATCTGTGCCACAGCTAACCTCTAGCCAGCAGTAGCTCCCCGTCCAGCCGTTCAGTAGTAAATCTTTATGCTGACAATATGGGATGCCTCATAAATAACTGTGCCAGCAAGAAGAACACTGGGGAGGGAACCTGCTTTCCACTTATCTTTCACCCTGCTGCCCTAGTTAATGGATTTAGAAACTCCAGTAAATACCCAGACAGCAATCTAGCGCAGTTCTCCCCCCGCCCCTTCTTGGAAGGACGTGCTCTGTTCCCTGAGCTTTCCTCTGCTGTCCGTGGGTGTGCATTAGATGTAGGCACTGAAGCAGATTCTTGGATCCGGTTACAAAACCGATGCAAGGAGTTGCCAAAAACCCAGGGCATCGATAAGTAAAACTCCCAACTCCGCTTCTGCCCAACTTCATTCTGTTTCGCACCAGCTTCTGCATCAGCACAGGTTACACACGGTGCCCAGGGTCTGATAGTTCCCGAATTACACATGTGTAGTTGTTCACAGGCCTGGAGACACCCCATAAGCTCCCACACACTTGCTGCAGGTTAGCCACCACGGCTGCGCCGTGCTACGGTGCTGCTCACACCTATTCCCTTCCCAATAACCGTCAGCCACTCATTTTCACACTCTCCTACCTCCCTGGCAACTTTTGTTGAACCATTTGCAGTTATATTTGCAACTGCTCCCTTTTTAGGCTTTGTTCTGGCCCACGGCTCAAAGTTGTTTCCATGTAATTTATTTTCATTAAAACTTATTTTGTGCTCACAGGATTTAGAACTTCTCACAAAAATCTGCATCTCCTTGCTAATTAAAAGCCACGGGATAAAGCTGACAAAGCACCACCGTGACAGTCAACTGCCTTTCCCTGTCACAAAAGCACCCACCTTCTGTTCATCTACCTGTCCTCTCTGGTGGCACGGAGGTTATAGCCTGGCTGTAACTGCAGTGGCATAAAAAATTGCTCCTGTATGACAAAAACTTTTTATTCCTCCTCCCAAACCAGTAGCATCCTCTGCATTACAGTCAGACCTTTTTGTCCCTGGCTGCTAAGAGCTTCGGCTTTACCTGGCTAGAGAAGGAAATCGCAGTCACTGCCGCAGCAGCAGGCTCCTTCATCACACGTCTCATTGCTCCTCTATCAGCCTCAACTATTCTCGAGATGCCAAAAAATGTGTCAATAAAATAACTGTCCTGAAGTTCACCGTCTCACTTTCTAATGAAATGAAATAAATTAATTTTTCTCTAGGTACGGTGGAGATGGAAGATTTGCTCTTTCAACCTGCAGCCATGCACAAGACCTGTCTTCCTCTGGAAGCTGGTTTCACATGGTGGCTTAGATTTTCCCACTTTGTATCTAGCACCATTTGAAATCAGTGTTCTAGGAGCAAGAATTACAGCGTGGGAGGAGATCAAGCAGCTGCTAACTTCACCGACAGCCTATACTCCTTACAACAGCACGTTTTCCAATCATTAATTTTTCGACACCCATCCATTTTGTAACATCATCTGATCTCTAGACACTATGCAAGCACTGTAAGCACCCTCTCAAGCTAGGGCCACAACAGGAAAGTCTTCCTCCAAATGTATTTTACTTAATAAACAATGGCTATGAGTTCAAGTTGTCCAGAGTAAAGTCATCCGAAGGTTGCATGGAAACCAACGTAGCACTTCTTGCATGTCGAGAGGCAAGGAGTGCCTTCCCTATGCTGTACAAATCGCTAGGCCCCCAAGGTGTAATTTACTTGGAGCAAACTGTACTTTCGCTGTGTGCTCGGGGATCTTACCGTCACGGCGTTATCGTTCCACAGGTTCCAGAGACTTGCTCTGCAACCACAGAAACTCCCTCTGACAGTTTGATCTCGGCAGTTAACAGACCCAACGTGACTTCAGTAATCGTGCTGAAGTCACGTCGATGCACACAGAATCCACTCCTTTTCCTATTTTTTAAGTTTACTGTTGTTGCCTTCCAGTGATGTTTGTTAGACTCCTACACCTTTGCATCCAAACCACTAAACTGAAGCTAAACTAAACTATTTTTGCCTGACCTCCCCTGCACAAACACGCTTATATACACAAAAGGATGGTCGCTGTGTGGATGAAGCACTTGATCAGACCACTGAATAGTCTCCTTTAAAGAACGCGTAGCTGTCATCTACAAGAGGATTCTTCTCTGAGCCAGGAAAATGTCTCTTACACAGGCTGACCGATTTCTCTTGGTGTTCAGAGTCTCAGTTTTTGTCTAGCACCATTTGAAATCGGTTATGATGTAGGGGGAAAAGCAACAATAATGGAAAACTTCATTCCCCCGCCCCCAGAGTCCTTATAAATAAACGCCATCCGAAGTGTGATCGTGCTTCACAAACACGGATGTTACGCTCTTCTGTTCTCTGACCTGAAGTTACACCTACAGGCCGAACCACCCGCACAAAAGGAGGACAGGCAGCATCCCGCTCAACTAGGATGGATGCTTAAAGAGAAAGCAAAGCATCTGTTCAAACACCCAACAAAGATTCTTCAACTCAAGCAAGCCAGGGCCCTTGCGCGACGGCACAGCCACCTGCCCTTGCGACCAGTTATATTCCTTGTGCTATGTTTGCCTTAACCTGTTATTTACTCAGACTTTTTTTTTTCTTTTAAATAAACTTGTGTGCTACTTGGTATTGGGCTCTGTCTCAGGTAGACAGATAACGTGCTTCCCTGCTGGACAATACCCAATTGCTTCAAGTCAGTCCCCAGCTTCACACGCACCATGCTCAAAGGCGAGCGTTCACACGGATTTCAGCGCCACGAGAAGCCCACCACCCACCACCACACAGCTGCACCTGCCGGTAGATGGCAACACAACGTTTTTATTACGGCCGGCCCTGTTAGCACAGTTCACGTGCTCACAGCACAACGTGACTTGCTATTACCAGTTCGATTCTAAAACAATTCACGTTTCAGAAAACAGTACAGAACTCACGACAATCAGGACAAATCACTTCTAGTATTGATGTCAGCTTACCCAGTAGCTGCCTATCCTCCTACCCATGGGCACAGGAATCCCCAAGCTTTACATATAGTTTCTAAAGCTGTATAGTCTATATGCTGTCATCGCTTGCAGCCCATACCAACTCATTTGAGAACCACAAATTAAAAGATACACTGTATTATTTTTCTAATCCATCCTCTGAATGTTTATGCCTTTACAAGGCAGCTGGCTACACATTTCTTTGCAAAGAAAATTAAGTTCAAGTGTGAACCTGATACAACGAGAAATAATCACATTCTACTTAACATTTGACTTTAAAACGCCCAAGCAGTATTTCCCTAAAGATTACAGCTGTCACCCCCTGGACAAAAGTGCCAGGGCACCCCACGGGCTTTGCTCCTGACGTAGGGGGACATCAGAACCAGCACACGATAAGCTGCCTCTGCTCCATCAAGTTTGGTAAAAATTGATGTTCATGAGCGAACACTTAGGCTCTGGAGGTTCTAGGAAACCCTCTGCTCTTCCAAAAGACAAAGACCACAAACTGCTCAGGAAATTAACGCACATTCTCTACACTATGCATCCAGGTGTTTTAAGTAGTTTTCCACACAAAGGGCAAACTTCGATCTCAACAGTCACCACCTAATGCAAATTTGGTACATGAAATTTATCTTCTAGAAAAATGGAAAGCAGCTGAGTACCACATGATGAATGAAAGACAAACACGGCTAAAAATACATTTTTTTATTTGCAATATTACAAACCATTGGGGAAAATATAAAAATAAAGCCACCTTTTACAGTTATTTCACTTTAGCGATAAGTGCGTTTCAGCATATTTTAATATTGGAGATGCCACACACAAGCTGGCTAACGACCGACACGCTCAGTTCCCAATATATTATACTATCAGAGTAATTACAAACAATCATCACGCTAGGTATCAGCTATTCAGACGACTACAAACAACAAGTGCAGCCAAAAGCCCTCTTTAAATAACCCGACACTGTTACGAACTCTAACAATACAACTGCTGGGATTGTCCCAAAGTGCCTAAGAAACCCTAAACAGTTTGATGATGTTGAGACAATCTGTTCACCACCGGGGACAGCAGTGCCAATCTACCACAGACGAGAACAGTTTAAATGCTGCCTTGGCCACCTGAAGTGAGGCAATTTGTTTTTTTTTTTTTTTTCCTGGGAAAACTGGTTCTTAAAAGCTGCCTCTGTGTTGAGAGCAAACTCGGAGATTCACAAAGCCAAAAGTTGCCCTAAATGAGCTTTTGGTTTTAATAATGATCAGAAATAGCTAGTAGGCATTTAAAGCAACAGCTATCAGTGCATGTCTGAGCCTCAGTTCAAGGCAAATTCTGTGATGGGAGCTCCTGGAGTCACCATCTCAACCAAAACCTTTCACAGCATGGCTGGCTACCTAAAGTCAGACCACGTCTTCCCACATCGCCAACATACCCGATCCTTCCCTCCTGCAACGGGGGTGGCTCGGTCTTCCCTTACCATGAACAGGGAAGGGAGTCAGACAGGGCCAGGCTCATGTCTCAACAGATACCCACAGCACCTGCATACAGAGCTCGACTTAGCGCCGTCTGTGTACAGAGACTGGAAATGCTGTATGCGGAATGCATGATTTCAAATAATAATTTAAAATCAAGGAAGCTAAACCCATATAGCACCCTTTCTATCCTAACAAGCAGCATAATTATCTCAGTAACAGACATCAACACTCAAAAAAAAAAAAAAATCAAGCATCCCAGATCTTAGAGGATGGCTACCACAGATTTCAAAGCCGTTTATAGTCAGGCACCTTCTGTCAACAGGCCAATGAGTTCAAAAATCAGGGGGATGCTGTGCTATGGAATTCAAGTTTCCTTCAGTTTCCCATTGCAACAAGTCCATTATGGTGTTTCTGGGCCTAAGCCAAGGAGCCAGGAATACATATGGCTTTTTTCCTTCTTAAAGGCAATAGGAAAGCTATAAAACTGATTCAAAGGCACATTTTAATTCATTATATATACAGAAACCAACGTGGGCAAACAAAAAAATAGCATATACAAGATCTGAACTGTGATCATTTCAAACGGACACAGCCTTAAATGGTACTTATCTCTTAAGGAAATAATTAAAACATTTCAGAATACAATAAACATCATTTATAACCCCTCGACTGTGAAAATGAATGAGAAGCACATGAGAATTTTAGTGAGCAGAACTAACATTGCATAGTCTTCCGTACGGAAAGAGGAGCACTGAAGGCAGCAGCAGCCGGTGCTGTGACAGTCCTGCTCGCAGTACTCCCGCCGACACAGACACTGGTGCATGCTACACGAAGTGCCTTTACGTCCATTTCACATGCACAGAAAAGATGATACGAGCGACCCACAAAGGACAGCAAGGATGGATATTCTGATTTTTTTTTAAATCCTATTAATGATCTCATGCTACAGTTAATCAGTAGTATAAAACACAGTACAAGAGAGATTTATCTACAGGAAGTCAATGCACTCATTTTCCGTTTCTGATAGGCACATTCAACTGCAAGTTCCCCTCCCACCCTCAGAAAGGGTCATTCATGTTTTACAGCTCGTATATTTGGCAGTACATGAAGTGCTGTCACTCTTCCTACAAACAAGAAAACAAGGCAAATCAGAGAGTTTACATTTAAATAGTTCTTACATTTATTCTGAAAGCACAGCCCTATTTTTATTAAAGCGGTACGTAAAATCATGAAACTAAATCGTTTGTCCTCTTTGTACCAAGCAACTGGCAACCTATGAGATTTTTGCTTCAGTTTCAGCCACTAGACTGCTAAGAATGACCCGAAGGCTGGAAAAGCATTTGATCCAAATGGATCATTTCAAGCGATGAAGAGACCACGCCCAAGTATTACCAGGAACTTAGAACAGGTACAGGATTCCTAACTCATTTGGAAGCTGCGGCACATGCAGCCCGTATATTATTTTATGCACAGTAGGATGGTTAGTATGTATTTTATAACCAGAAGCCAAGTATTAGTGAGAATTTTGATTCTGTAGCCTGCTAACAGCAAATATTTAAACACGAGGATTAAAATTTATCATCACATCCACAACTAGTTATACCCATATCCATGTATCTTCACATTATTGAGCAACTCATCTCTTCGTTTACAGAAAAAAAAACAACAACAACAAAACCCAACCAAAAGCAACAAACCTCTGCACTACTGCTCGAGGTCTCCAAGGAGTTGTAGATACAGGAAGAAAAATGTGGGAGCTAACGGCGTGTACACACCAGCTGCTATGTCAGAACATTAATTTCTCCTATTGTCATGAGCAAAAGGGAAGACTGGAAATAAGAACTCTTTACTCCTTTTTTCTCTCTACAAAAATAAGGCTGACTAACCCAGAAAACTAATCTTATCTCTATTACGTACATCTTATTTCATCAGTAAACATAGTATTTGTGTGCACCATCTCAAACTTATGACAAACACTCAAAAGTCACTTGGTCTTTAGAAAATTAATAAAAAAGGCCATTCATTTGAGAAGACCTTCACATTAAAGGAGACACTTTTTCAATCATTACCTTCTCAGACTTCGTGCAATGGAAAAAAATCAACACAGACACAAGTTTATAAAACCACTTGTAGTGCAAATTCTAGCCATTAATATAGTAATGACAAAATGCCAACAATTAACAGTCAAATTAATCTCTCATCTTAAATTTGTCCTACTGTAACGAGGTTTAAAGATTCAGATTTTTAAAAGAGTTAATTTGGACTCTAGACAAGTGCAACTCCAACCATCATCAAATGCACCTGACTACCGGACTAATACTAGTTTAAAATATGAGAGAAAACTCAATTCCAAACAAGCATCTATATTTTGGCACTTTTCAGGCCCACAGAACTCTAAATTTGAAAAAGAAACTACCTTTTTATAAAAGGTCTAAGAAGATCGTTTGCATTTTTTTTTTAAAAGAAAGCTGAAAATGCAGATGTACGAATCACTAGTTCTGAAAAGCACATAATCTGGCTTCCTCTGAAGGGATGCATACTGTCTTTATAATTCCAGTGTCCATGTGCTTAGGTAAAGGTGGCTTCCAGTTCCAACAGGCTTCTAATTATTGGGAATTAGACTATTAGTTAACAGAAGTAATGCACTGTTGTAGCCCATTTCACATTACCGAAACAGGCACAACGTTCCACTGAGTCCGTACACTGCTTCTATCAGACAGGAAAATGTTACTCGTTCTTTGAAGACGACCCAAAATTAAGATTTGTGATACGTGATCACTGGAAGCTACCACTTATGGCACCAGCTGACAGTTCTGGTAACACACCATGTTCTCACAAAATGAAAGAACAATTATTATAACCTTTCCTATAGGAAACTGAGGTGTACTGGATTCCATGCGTCCCCTGAAGTTGAGGAAACTGTAAAAAAGACACTTAAGCTTAATGCAGATGTCCAAATGAAACGGAAAGCATATACCTTTTAAGATTCAATTAATTCATTTGTGCAGTTTCTTCCATCTCAGCTGGCACATTAGTTTTTAAAATACATGTTTCCTTGCAATTCTCATCAACTGTATACGAGCTGAACAGCAGAAGGGGAAAAAGGTCTAATTGAATATATCCTATAAAACTGACAGACTGGACATACAAGCGACAGAGGGTGAGAAAAGATTTGTGCTGTAGTTCGAAGACAAAGTATGAGGTACTAGAAGCACAATGGGTCAGAAAGGCTCGACTATGTCAGGAATCCAGAAAACTAAACAGCAAAATCTAGGCCTTAGTAAAAGAAGGTCAGGTTGGGCTTTCAGACAAGAATGCGATTTAACAGTCAGATGCTCACAGCGATGAAGCTTAAGGAAAGCACTAGGTGTCGTAAGATGTTTCATGTCATGGGATTTTCAAGATTACAACATTCTTTCATTTTTGGATGATCCCTTCTTCTTTCTGCACACTGAGAAGTCTCTCCACACATGAAGAACACAAAGTTGCCCTAATACTCTTAACTCCCCCTTGGACTATCCGGGTTGCAAATTATCCAAGCCATGGGTGGTGGAAAGCAATTACTCAAAAGCACTGCATTACTTAGCAGCGTGCAGGTACACAGCCTCTGCCACTGTGCTTATAGGGCCACTGTGGCCCTTGTAAAGACACTACATGGCCTACTTGGAAGACACTAAGACTAAAACCTTGCTGGATGTAAGCTAGCTTCAGGGTTCTCCCCAGTAGTACTGCGTGTACTTAGCTATGAACATGAACTGCAGGAATATTTCCTCTGGTGTGCTTTATGATGAGCATCCCTTTCTTCATCTCACCCCAAAAATCTTTTAACAAGATCTGTTGGAATTTAAGTCAGTTCGGATGAGCTGCATATGACAACACTATGTGCTAACTTGCTCTGTATTTTCAGTATTTTGTCTGTTACAAACTAGTCCTCCAAGAAAGCACTTTTTTCAAAGAAGGTAAGATAAGAAATCACTACAAGAAGCAATGCAGCGAGGCATTTAAATCTCCTGCCAACCCCCTACAAAGAAGCATAAAAACAACTAGACGCTTTGAAGATGAAGTTTGAAATGCCCTGCATTTCACTAAAAACAAAGTAATACTATTCATGCATTTCATATTTTACAGTTGATTTTACAAGTCTGTAATGTAGGAATACCAATCATTGCTGCTGCAGAAGGAAAAACTGCAGTGGATCTACATATTATACATTCCAGTTGCAAAGCCAGCTATTTGCTTTTTCCAACAGTAGAGGAGGACCTTTTTAGGTCGATTTTGTGTGGTTTTTTTCATTGTAATTAAGCCCATGTTATTTTAAGTTGGTTCTGATCCAAAACACAGTGGTTGTCCAGGTCCCCTAGCTGCCATGGATATATCTTCTGTAGAAGCAAGGTTGCCCCTTAGCTCACCTCCAAGGCTTCCAAGCTCACTTCAACCCCTCTGGCTCTGAAAGCCTATGGAGACCTTCTCTAGGGATGCCAGATGCTTATTCAGGCAAGAAAATAAAACAGGTGAAGCCCACCCAAGCCAATACTACTACTGGTTTTAACAGAAAGTGGCATGTTTTAGGGCAGATGCAAAATTACTTTCTTGGTAAGCGTACCTATGTTAAATATAAACCCAAGCACAGTTTTTCCTTCCCTAAAAATAGCACAAGTGTTAATTAGCAGCTTATTTGAATAACAGATACAAAAACAAAGTCAAATAGGTTGTTAGGCACTTTAGCTTCCCATCAGCTGCTAGGCTTATGTATAGACATTAGGCATTTGAAGAAGAAAAGGCAGATAAAGCTCAAGAAACTTAAATCTGTTAGCATTGCTTTTGCTCAGTCACAGCAATTGGAAATACAAAAAAAGCAGGCTTACTCACCCTCCTTGTGAAAAGAATTTCTTATAGATCCAGAAGGCTGCCAGGAACACCAGCACTACTATAATCACTTCAGGAAAAAATTAAAAAAAAAAAAAAAGCTTTAGAGTGACAGTCACTAGCTCACAAAAAAAATACAGCCTCAAAAATTAGCAGCGTCTTCACCCAGAGTCCTGTACAACACCCTCTTCCTACAACATTTACAATTTGCATGGCTTATTTCACACGTGTTTGATGCTTTACTCAAGACTCCTCAAGGTAGATTGGCTCAAGAACAGTGATCACCAAGATGGCAAAACACCACCAGTTCAGGAATATGAAAACACATGTCCCAACATCCTAACGCTACTTTTTAGAAAAAGTTCATAAAGAATCAGCGGTAGAAAACCACATTTATAAAAATGTGCTTAGAAAAGTGGATAACAAACACAAGGACATAAAGATGGAGTAAGCACTTCAGTTCACTGGCACAGTTATTTATCTGTTCATACTTCCACTACACCCATATGTTGAAGAGTTTATGAAAGTGACAAAGTTGTGGAATACTGCCTTTGAAATCTAATTACATATAAAAACATTTTACATAAAACTGATTTATAATTGTTAAGTAGTCTTAATTTTCTTGAATTCTGCAACTTCAGTAGACATTTCTAAAATTTTAAACACTAAAATAATTTTAAAATAACCAAACCTAGTCACAGGCGAAGATGAGAATATCAATTCCACATAAAAAATAAAATTCACATCATATATTTGTTCAGGTTTTATACGATACTTACCACAGATGATGGCAATAACATAGGCACCTAAAACCGAAACAAATAAGCGTAATGAGGAACACTGAAGATCTTACACAAATGTTATATGTTATACAAAAATACATTAGGGTATTTCAAACAGGTCAAGCATTTTTGCCAAGACAAGCGTTGCAGCAGGTATGTTTGCATGGCAACTTCTATTTATTTTAAAATATTCCTATTCTTGAATGGACTTTTACCAAAACCTCGTTTTCTTATGTCAAAATAAAGATGGAAGTTTGCATTAAATGACTTCTGAATATAAAAAGATGTTCACAACAAGTAAGTTTTCTGTTACATATTTTCTGTTACTTTTATTCTATGAGAAATTCTTGCAGGTCATACTTACTTAAGTGGCAAGTTGGGACTTCAGGACTCCATTTGCCTTCTCCCAGATACACAATACGATCTGCACCGTGTAACGCATAGCCTGCGTAACATTCAATTGTAATGGAATCCCCTACAGCATACTCAGGCTTTTGTCCATAAATTACTCTACCATGACTAATGACTGGAGAGGAATCAGAATGTCCAGGCTTACCTGAAAAAAAAAAAAAAAAAAATCAAGAATAGATCTGGTACATGAAACAGATCAATGATGTTGCCAACAAAAAGCCCCTATGTTTGTTGTAAATACAAGAAGCTCAGTCAGCCCTCAAGATATTTTATATGGAAAGGCTGCCTGCTTCCTAGAAGCTGCAGATACTTCTGCTAATGGACATGCTTCAGACACATTAACAGAAATACACATCCCAGTTCCATCAGGACAAACTGCTGCATCCAAGTAATAACCTCTCTGTTTATAGTTAGAGTGACCACATGATGCAGAGTGAAATGAGCGTAAAGTCTGTCATCAAAGGAAGAATCTTCAGAAAACACTCCCAGTACAGACCTTTCAAACAGGTTTTTGAATTTTCTTAATTTCTATACACAAAGCTAAGACTAAACTAGGACTCCAACTATGCACAGAACTCACCTGCTCTGATCACAGCCCAGGACACTCACCACCTATTAGCAGAACCCAGCTGGGCATGCTGACAGATACCTGACTTTCAGGGGCTACACACTTATACCAGACCCTTGGAACTTGTACATCCTTGATTTTACTAATTATGAATTCTACTCACATGCACAGTTTTGTTCAGAGCTCCATGTATTTTGTCCTTGACACGTTACTGTGATCTCTGCAGCACCATCAGGAAAAGCACAGTCAGGATTGCACCTTAACTGAACAGACTCTCCACTTCTGTATTCAGACTGCAGCGGAGTCACTTTTCCATGTGAGATCTTCGGGGCACCACATTTATCCTCAGTAACTAATACAAATATTAATTAGTAACTAATACTGAAATACACACAGTAGCTAGTACTGAAATTTAAAAGTGTAGCGATAACACACTTTAAATGTTTTATAATTCACTAACTCACTCAGTGTATATAAACTATCATTGTATGAGAAAAATAAATTAGTAAGCCTGAATTGTTAAAACTTCTGGCATACCTTCACAATTTTAAATGCCAATTTTTCCTTTGGAAGACTTAAAAAGAAGCATCGCTGTAGGTATTTGTTAGGGTAGTATGATCATGATATAGTAGCTGAGAAATCTGTATTTGTTAATTATTTTTGTAAGAATCATTCCCAGATGCCTTGTCAGATTCACTCATTATACAACACTCAAGCACACCCTTTGCCAAAGTGGTTCTCATTCTTGAGAGCTCCTTACTACAATATACACATAGGAAATCCTCTCACTGTACTGTGGCAACATTCCCCCTCCCTCTAGCACAGAGGAAGGAGCAAGGTTGTAGAAAATCCTCTGCCATGTCTCATGCAAATGAGTCCTAAAAATAATTGCCTGTCAAAAATCTAACATACTGCACACCATACAAGGTGCCTAGAAAGCCAGATTTGAAGAGCTGGGTGAGAGAACACATTCAGACACGATGATTTTGATTACTCCAGAGGATATTACGAAGTCCCTCATTGTGCATAACCCTCATATTTTCCACCACAATTCAGAAACACACCTCTTCCTGTATTTCTGTATGAAATCACTTGAACAAATAGCATGATGCTGTAACTATGTGGCAGCATCACAGGTACGCCCATGCTGCAACTTCTATACACAAATCTGCAACTCAACTCATTCTCACCCAAAAATTGGTAAGAACCATGCGAACACCTATAACAGCATCCATAGAGAAGGCTCAATGTCAACTTCCTTAGCTTATAATTTCCAACTACAGCACAATGACTTGAAATTTTAGCTAAGACTTACAACGTTCTCAACTTACATGAAAAGTTGGATTGCTATGTAACGACTTACTTTTTTCACAAATTGGTTTCGGCGGATACCAGGTGTTATTTTCTTGGCAGGTAATTACATCCTGTCCGATTAAGAAATAGCCTGGATCACATTCAAACGTAACGGAGTGCCCATAGCTATACTGAGGTCCAAATCCAGTTACTTTTTTTCCATTTTGAACTTTTGGATTTTCACATTTGACCACTGAAATAGGAAAGAGGAAAACCACTCTGAAACATATGTTAACAGTATCTTCACAAGTCACAGCTAGTCCTAACCTAGCTTTCACATTCTTACTCTTCACACATTCTTTTATCAGATACTCAGGCTTTATGATGTGAGTTCCTTCACTTTATCCTTGTCACTTCTACCAATTGCATACAAACTGATGGGTTTCCCCCTTTTTTTTTTTTAAAGAAAATCTTAAGTTCTAAGCCATTCTGTGTCATAATCAATCAATATCCACAATGCAGTTTATCTGATCTACATTGGAGCTACATCAATTTATAGCAGCAGCAGATGAAAATTTCTCCTTTTCTGTAAGAAAAACGATTCGCCTCCTCACTCAATTCCAAAAAAAGGTCAGTTAGAAGCTTTGGAGTCAGGCAGGCTATAACAAAGAAATGTATTTTAAAGCTAACAACCTTTGCATTGTGGAGGTGGTCCGCTCCAAACTCCATTTAAGTCTCCATCAAGCGTGCAGAAAATAGAAGGTGTACCAACCAGCGAGTAGGGATCTTCACCTTTCGGTGCATCATTGCACTTATAGGTTACTGTTGTTTGATAAACATACTCAGCTGCTTCTGTGTAGTATCCATTGGCTATACTTGGTGGTGGTTCACAAGGAACTCCTAGAAATAAATCATACATTTTAGCTGACAGAATTTTATTACCTTGATCATCTGTTTTACCATCATTTCTTACACTGGAAAGTGCATTGCACAGGTGCTTTAAAATAAGCTATCACCATCTGAATACAAACGTAAATATGTTCATAATTTACTTACGTTCACAGAAAGGAACAACTCCATCCCAGTCAACAGCTTTATTTTTAACTACACAGGTAATTTCACTACTTCCATGTATTCTGAACCTAGACAGGCAAAAACATTTAAAAGAGATAAAAACGTAAGAAAACTCTCATTTCTCAAGGAAGCAGCTAGAAACTTTGCTTATATAGTTCTGTAATTCTATGAGGACATGACATAACACACTTTTAAGATACCATTTTCATTTCAACACAAAAGATTCTATTTTGCTAACAGTCTCAACTTTGAAAGCGAGAGAGAAGCAAGTGAGACGTCACTAAAGAAATGGATGGAAACCTTTCCATGTACCCTCTAGTACAGACAGGTAGGTTGTTATTCGATATAATAAAGCACAATGAATGTATGTTTGCTCCCTATGCTACAGGAAAGGTTGTCAGTGGTTAACACTGTAGTTTTCACTAAACACCTTAAGCCTCAGTTGATGCAAACAACAAGTAAAGCCAGGGAATTAAATTTAGGTGAGATTTTACCTGCCCCAGGTATAATTCAGGAGATATTTCTAGTCAGAACTGGAATGAAACCTACATAAGAAAGTTTGGTTCTGGTTCAATCCTGGTCTAAACAGAAAAAAAAAAAAAAGAGATGAAAACTTCACCAAAACACTTACCCTGTGTGACAAGAAAAAGTAGCTTGTGAACCAAACGTAAGATCTGTCACATGAACAATACCATTTTCTAATTCTCCTGGATGAGTACATTTTTTCGCTGGGAAGGGGGAATAAAAAAAAGATAAATTTACATCTTTGTAGTTATATACAATGACTAAGTCTTTGCCATATGCTGTCCTTAAAACCACTAGTATTTTTCAAGCTTCATTTAAAATTATATAGAATATTAATTCACTTGAAAACAACTGAAATTGTCAAGTAACAAAGAGAAAAAGCAAGAGTTCATGCACGTGTCACCTGCACAGAACTGCTCTGTTTGCGACCACCTTAAGTCTTCACCACACGTTCGAGTTAACAACTTCCCAGGGATTCTCATATACCCGGGGCGACAGACGTACGTCACTGTGGTTCCAACGGGAAAGCTCTGCATTGTGCTGAGACTCTCCGTGAGCTCCGCGTACTGCAGTCTTTCTGGAGGCATACACCCCTCTGTCAAAATACAAGGGAAGAAAAATACAACACACAGATTTATCAACAAAGAAGAGAGACATGCTCAGGACAGGCTAGTACGGTAGGCTTTAAGGATGCATCAATACATGAAAGCAACAATGTTCTTAAAAGCCAGAGCTATTTATTTATTTAGATTTCAGGTTTTCAATTCGTATTTAGAGCACATCCAATGCCCAATTCCACAGTAGCACTGGTTAATCCACCCTTTGTTTGCTCGGGTTGCTCTTTAGCACTCTACCTAGGCAACGCATTGCTTCCTAGCGGCTGTTTTTTGTGTTTGCCTCATTCTTGCGGTTAGATAGGCAACTTAACCCCCTGCGAGCTCACAGGGAGCAGAACACCCGCGTGCAGCAGAACACCCGCGTGCGTTGCTGTGTGGAAACCAAAGGGGTGGAAAGCGCAAGGGTGGCAGCTTTCCTTCCCCAAGACAAAAGGCCGCTGCCGCAGCCCAGGCCCGCAGCGCCTCAGACAAAAACCTTTGTGCTCCATTGTACTTACCCACCGAGCTACAAAATAACGTTAAACAATTTAAAAAAAAAAGAAAAAGAAAAAAGAAAACCACTGCCCCCCGTAAGGTAACCCCCAGCTCAGGGGCTGAGCCAGCACCCACCCGCACCAAGGGGGCCACGCTGCGTTTCACGGCCCGGGCTCGCCCCCCGCCGCCCCCAGACCTCTGGCCGTCCCTCCCCTTAGCTCCCCTCGCCCTGTGAGGCGGCGGGGAGAGGCGAGGTACAATCCCCGGGATCCCCCTGGGGCTCTCCCCCGATTCTCCTCAGCGCCCCCCCGGCTCCCCTCAGGTCCGCGCCCCCCCCCCCCCCCGGTTCTCCTCAGCCCCGCAGCGAGGCCGCCCCCCTCCACGGCGTCTCAAAGAGAAGGCTGAGGGAGAAAGCGCCCGTTCCTCACCCTCCGCCCGCGCCTCGCCGAGCACCACGGCCACCACCACCAGCAGCCGCCCGAGGCCGGCCGGGCAGGACGCCGACGTCGTCCCCATGCCCGCAGCTCCGGCAGCGCCCGCTCCGCGCCTCTGCCTCAGCAGACGCAGCGCGGGGCTGGCGGCGCATGCGCCCTGCGCGGCCTCCGCTCCCCGCAGCACGGCGGGAGGGGGGCGGCCGCCATGTCGGGGCCCAGCCCGGCCCTCCCCGGGAAGGGCGGCGGCGCTGCCTGGCCTGAGGACAGAGGGGTGCTGGGGGCCCGCCCTGCTTTTCCGGCGCGGTGGAAAGGCTTCAAAGCGTGCTCAGCGCTGACAAAGAAAGTGAAAATAAACGCTCCTGTGTGCGGATTTTTTTTTTTTCCATGAAAATTAAGCCGCGGGTGGGGCCGAAGGGAACACTAATAAGCCAAGATCTGTTGAGATGGGGGGCAAAAGGAGGGACAAAACCTAAAGCAGTTGTCTTGTATTCACGTTTTATTAGGTTAAGCGTTTGTAGAGGAACACCACGCGTGAGTGTTCCTGGAGTAAATTAGCAGCCTCTGCTGAGGCCGTGTAACCGCGCTGCAGGCACGGGCACAGCTACCGCTAACAAAGGAAATCTCTGGGCCAAGAAATCAGGAGTGCACACGTGCAGGAATGCTTCTGTGGATGCTGCTTAACTCAGGGTTTGCGAATAGAGAAGGAAATAATCTTCATGAGTGCAGTGTGGGAGAGAAGTCTCTCTAACCAGCTTCTGTACTGTGCCCAGCTTGAGCTTTGTTAGGCCCTTGGAGTGGTTAATGGGAGCAGAAGGAGCGTGAGCCTTGATTCTGTGGTAAAGTGCCTTTTTCCATGCAGAATTTCGGTCTCGAGCAGTGCTTCCACACAACCTGCTGCTGCTCGAGGAAGAACGTCTCCCATGCCTTATTAGGGGCAGCACAGGTCGCCAGTCTAGGAAGAAGACAACATAATCATGTTAAAATTAGATTTTCCCTGGCTTTATACTAATGTCTAGAGATTATGTCATCACTTAGGAAGGGAGGAAGGCATACTCATGGGTAATGCTTTGTTTCAAAGAGGAAATCATCTCAAACTAGGCTTTACAAAAGGAAAAAAGAAAAAAAAATCAGACATCTAAGTTTACAGATGCCATTTTGTAGTCAAACTGATTACATTCAGATTGCTGCTAATAGTGAATATTAATTATTATCTACAATAGATTTGAATATTAATTATTATCTGCAATAGATTCAGCATGGAAAATAGATTCACCTGTAAGTAAAACTGGCATTGCAGTAAATGCAAAAACAAGCCAAAATAAACAAAAAAAGACAAAAGGCTCAGTTCAGAGTCCTTTCCTTATTCTAGTGCTGTTATGGCAGTTGTTTAGAGAACAAACTTACCTGTAATTCTTACAAAGAAAAGCAAATTTATGTAAGAGTAAGGCATAGCTTGAAAGCCTGACAAGTGAACACCATTTATTTGGATTACAGAAAAGGAAATGCACACATCAAGGACAGTGTCTGGAACAATATCTGGATTTAATTCTCCAGATTTCAGGGGAAATATGTGAAATTTAAGATACGTTTTACAGGGATACGTTAAGATACGTTTTACATGCAAGAACAGCATGTTTAAAGAAACAGTATGTTTAAACACCGTCTCTTTTATATATTCAGCAAAGGAAGCCATCTTACCAAAAATCTGAGGGAAGTTTCTACTTGAATGATTATTCTGGGACAACTTAAATTTGCAACTGTAACTGATATTGTATGTAATTAATAAAAATCCATACCTGCTATGCAAGACATGAGCATTTCTTTTTGGTTATCTGGTCCAGAGCGGTTTTGTAGTTGTAGTTTTCATATGTATGATAAAAGCTACATGAAAAAGAACAGGACACAATAAACTATGCCAGTTTGTAGAAACCACTCATGTTTCCCCTGAGGAAGAGTATTGGAAGTGAAACAACACAACCACACGATTCCAGGTTGATGTACCTTGTACATTTTGCAACTCTGAGCTCAAGACACAAAATTAAAAGATCCAGTCACACTCTGGCACACAATTCAAGTGTTTTGACTGCATAGGAGAGACACCTGGGCAAGAAAGATCCAGCAGACTGCCTTACCCTTGCTTCTGCTTAGAAATAATTTTCCAGATAATGCCTGCACCCAGGAGAAGCAGGACTGCCGCAGCTGCAACTCCTGAGAGGGAAGAGCACGTATTATTTTCACTGTATGTTTTAAAACATATCAGCACAACAGACATAATAAGGGATATCTTCAAGTACATAGAGGAAAATAGTGCCCCTGAGGCCTCTGTGTGAAGCTAAAGATCTGGCCACAAAAATGTTTCTGAGCTGCTTACCTAGGCCTACAGAACCAGACTTGCGTGAAGCTGAAGGGAAGAGAAAAACAAATATCAGTAAACTGTTCTAAAATAAAAGGCAATGTTTCTCAACTGTAGCTAATCACTTCGTTAATATGGCTTTTGTTGCCAAGGCCTACAATACAGAATTTCTTAAAAAACATACAATTACATACTTTTTTTTTTCATACAGAAAAAATTGCATGTTTAAAAGGGAGATCGATGATAATGGTAATCTTACCCAGAAAACAGGAGTCTCAAACTGTGCAGAAGGACTGAGGAACACGGCCCTGCTACAAATGGCTACTTACTGTTTTCTATTTCCCTGGTCAAATCGGCTTTAAACAGACCTAAGAGGCCCTGGGAGCAGGTCGCACAGACAGTTAGGGTAGAAGAATGACACTATTGTTAGAAATCATCTTTTTGTTGTTATGGGTGATCTAAAGCTTGTGGAATTAATTCTATTCTTTTCTCCTGAAGGGTTCATCAACATACCACAGAAAATGAATTGACTTAGGCCTTGTCCAGTCTGCCTGACTAGTAGCCAAGCATTGCAAGCTTTTAAGAACGGAACAGAGGCTGAATAAATTCACTTGCATTTTATCCTCTGCTTCATTTCCGTATCACTTACTTAGTTTACAGGCTGGCACAGGAGGGTCCCAGCTGAGGTCCTCTTGGCACTGAATCTGACTGATGCCTTCCAACATGTAACCATCATCACATTCAAGAGTAATGTTAGTCCCAAATCGATAAGTGATTCCACTTGTGGCTTTCTTAACACCTTGAACTTCTGGGAATACACATCTGATCTCTGAAATTAGAAGTAACAACAACAAAAAAAAGGCATTAAATGAGAGGGAACACAAAATATTAGAAGTACAACTGGGGGTTATTTAAGGCATTTTTCTTGAATTCTTTCTGAATAACTCTTTTTCCTAAGTAAGAGCCAAGACCGGAGGCTTAACATCAACATGTAAATTTTGACCTCTGTTTTATGCCTTTCTTATTTTTACCACCATGCGTAATACTTACTAAAGACAATTCAAAACCATGAGAATGTCAAATGACAGGGAGATTTTTTTCCGTGAGTCTGCTTTCTCTAAATAGCCTCTGACTTATTTACGTAACCATTTGGTTTGTTTCCTCCTTTTGTTACCCAACCACGTTTCAACTGAGTCACTGTTGTGGTGCAACTCCACTGAGGAAGCACCCTGTGAATTTATTCCAGTGAATGCCCATTTTTCCATGCAGGAACACTCACACCAGGAAACTTGTTACATTCATGAAATAGCTGATAGTCAGGGTCCGCCTGATGACCGACCTTCACAGTGTGCTGCACAGAAGTGCCAAGTCACAGGAATAGAGGCATTTTCCAGAAAAGGAGCAGAAAGGCTCACATGTAATTTACAGGTAGTCCATCAGGGAAAATTCTTCTGACATAATCACTTCCTTCTGTTCCTTCTAGCGGTAACGGGGAGTGAGAGACACAGAAAGGGAAGGGAAGGAAAGAAGTTTCTGCTTGTCAAAGAGAAAAAAGCTCTTAAGGAAGGAAAGTTAATAAACAGCTCACTCACAGCAACAAGGGCAGAGATACAGAACATGTGAGAATTAAAACTGCCTTCCAGAATTGCCCCTACTACACTCATATCCTTCTGGCTATTAACACAAACTGGTTCCCATCCTACTTCTCTATAACAATATCATACCCTTCCCAGTGATATCAAACAATTAATATCACTAGCTCTGATGTGGAAGTGGTTCCCAAGCAAAATAAAGGGGTGGAATTCGGTGTTAGCAGCTGCAGAACGATTTACCACTTTGATTTTGGCCCGTATATCGCTGAAGAATTCATCTCCCAGAGTAAAATGTGTGTATCAGCATGGCTACATGGCTCCTCAGCCCAGTTCGGGGGATGTCTGCCACCAGAACCTCCAAGCAGCACGAGCAAACGAAGCGCGCACACACCTTCGCACCGAGGAGGCGGCTGGCTCCAGGTCCCTAGAGCTGTGCAGTTGATGAAAGCATTCCCAGTGAGCGAATAACCAGCATTACAGCTGTAGGACACAGATGCTCCATAGGAAAAAGAATCAGAAATGTTGCCTTTGAGCTTCCCGTTGGTGATATTTGGAGGAAGAGGGCACTTCACAGCTGGAAAGTCAGGGAGAGACAAATGATAGTGTTGAAATGCGAATCCTCGTGGACTTCCAGAGAACAGCTAAGTCCCTGTACCTTTGCAGCCTTGTTTGTTTCCTTTGAATTTTTTAACCCAGCCTTAACACCTGATTTTGTAACCCTATAACTCCACCAGGTTTTGGAAATGCATGTAAACTATCTTGTTCTTATCACCCATTCAGTAGTAAAGGACTCCGATTTAGTCTTTATTTAGACTTTTTTGTTTGTTTTTTAATTTTATTTTCATCTTCAGACCTTTCCCTAAGGCACGCCATGTGTTAAATGTCCTTTCTTCTTAGCTCTCTGCAACAAACACACACCTTGACAGACTGGAGAAGGATGGCTCCAGGCTCCAGACTCTGTACAATAAATGGATGCCTTCCCAATGAGGGAGAAGCCAGGCTCACAGCTGTAGCTTACAGATGTTCCAGGAGCGAAAACCTCTTTTGTCAGGCCACTGTGCCACCCGTGGGGGATAGCTGAAGGCTTGGAACAGCGCTTTGCTAAAGAGAGGGAAGCACAGATTAAAACACAACTCGTACAGGCAAGAGGAGAGGCTCCAAGCACCCGTGCATGGCTGCACGCCCATCGCCGCACTGACACTAACACACGGAGCCAGCCCTGGCCAGCCCCGTGTGCTCACTTCACCCTGAAACATCTACAGAGCACGTCGTGTCACACAAGTTTCTTCTTACACAGGGAAACGCTGCATCTTCCCTGAGGCATCAGATAGGTTCATGTGTATAATAGGAATTGCCCACTTGTAAGACCACCTTACTGCAACATCCGTACAGGTCCCTTATGTCTGGCAAAGCTGGCAGCTTGCTTTTAAGGCGTTTGTGCTGAGAAACCGAAATACCAGATACTGCAGCGATAAGAATGGGAAAAATTAGGATCTTCAATCTAAACACTAGATGCCAGGATTCCTCTCAGCCCCTAAACATCCTGCTGCATGCTATGAAGAGTGGCAGGGTCAGCAAGGAGCGGCGTCTGAGCACAGGCGCTTACCTCTGCTACAGGCAGGCAGTGGAGGATCCCACATGCCCCCAGGCTGGCACTGGGACTTGTGGAGGCCTCTGGGAACATTGACAGCATTGCACTCAATCGTAATGATGTCTCCAGGCCTATAGAGAGACTCCAATCCGATCGCCTCTCCGTTCCCGACTCCTGGTCTCACACAGCCAGCTGCGGACAGGGAGGGCAGAAAGAAGCCTTTAGACTGTGAAGCTTGTGTGGGATAGGGATGGGCATTTGGCCACAGAGACCTCATTCTTTAGAGGTGGAATCTGCTGAGTCACAGCAAGTCCTTACCCAAATGTCACTACATGCTTAGCATATTTAGCAAGGCGAGGAGAACCAATGACAAGCACACGGACACACCTTCGCACCGAGGAAGGGGACGGCTCCAGGCTCCGTCGGGCATGCAGCGGACAGACTCGTTGTCAATAAGGACAAAACCAGGTTTGCAGCGGTAGTGCACGATTGCTCCTACACCAAACGTGTCTGAGGAATGGCTGCTGTGCTCCCCGTTAGCAATGCCCGGAGGAGGCAGACACATTACCGCTGAGAGAAGGAAAGAGGAGTAAGGTGTGAAGGTGAATTTAAACCATGAAAAAAGTGATAATAAAAGACTTAAAAAGTGCAATTACTCCTCTTCCCCTCAAAAAGCAGGACAGGGGGAAGAAAAGTTAGCATTTAGTAAATTTTGCCTTGTGTCATAGACCTACCTGGCCTCACCGTGGTATCAGGACGATGATAACGTTCTGCCACTCCATCTAGATGCAGCATTAGGAGTTGAAAACACAAACTTGGTTGAACACATGCAGTGCACAAATGCACCTTAATTTTCTATCATCTTTCCTTTATATTTCCAGCAAAAAATCACTCCTCTCTGATAGTCAGTGTCCTGCCATGTAGCTATCAAGTTTCTGACTTTCAGAAAAGGAAGAATAATGTGTGGATTATGGGCTGCAACAAGCAGGGGGAGCAAAGTGGAAAAAACGCTTACACTTAGAGCACCGCCCTCAACCTGGCACATCTCCTGTGTCAGAAGAGGGTCATAAATGAAAGGGAAAATTGCTGTTTTTTCCTTAGAGCACTCAGAGCAAACAGGGAACATAAAAGCAAAATTGGCTTCAGCAGCGATCAGGGCAGATGTGCAGTGTCAGCGGGTCAGCGTGATGCTCACCCCGCTCACAGACGGGCACGGGGGGGTGCCACCTCCTGTTGGCCGTGCACTGGGCAGTGTGGTGGCCTCGCAGGGTGAAACCTTCATGGCAGGTAAAGCTAATGATGTCCTTGTACTTGTAGCGATTTTTAATAACTGATATCCTCCCGTTTTGGATCTGTGGGGCTGGACATACCACCTCTGAAAGAGAAATTCCGTATGTCAGAGAGGGAGCCGTGTGCAGGCGTTAGTTGATTAGCACATTATTGCATATTTAAACACCGTTTTCTGCCTGTAAGCAGAATAATGCAAACACACTCCAAGTAAATACATTGAATGGAGTAAAAATCCAAATCCAAGAATCCATTGTCAGGCATTCTCATGGCTGCTTTACTACACCAAGCTTTCCAAAGCAACTCCACCCAAAGGGAGGACCACATCCTAACTGCAACGACTGCCCCCTGCGAGACAGTCGTGTGGCTCGGATAGCAGTGCAGGGCTTGGAAGGTCCCAGTTCAGATTTACTCAGTGTCCCACTCTTCTACTGCAAGACGCATTTCCTCCTTCATTTATTGTGTTTGTGAAACAAAGGGAACACATCCCTCGAGGCATCTGACAACTCTTCATTCTGCATAACTGCAAGATCAGAAGCTAGCATCTGGAAGATTTTTAGAAGAAACCAATATGCAGACAAAACAGTCCTAGAGGAAGAATATTACACTTAAGAGGTCTTATTCCTCAAGGCTCTATTTATTTTAAGGAAATGCCACTTTCTGATTCTAAGGACTTAATTCCGGGCTAGATCTAGTCGTGACCCACTTACTCTGACAAATGGGAAGATCTCCACTCCATGCAACATCTGCTCCAAAAAGCTCACATCGCCTCAGAGACAGCCCAACCAGTCGGTGCCTGGAGTCACACAGAAGGAAACACCAGCTGGCACCGGGGCACACAGTCTGGATTTCGCACTCCCTCTGTCACGCTGCCCCCAGCGCTTCCTTCTGCAGCCTCCTGTGGTCACCGAGGTGTCCCTCTTGGTTTGGCACATGGGAATGAAGGACACCAAGCTCCTTCTTCCTGGACCCAAGAAGAACAGTGGTGATCCCAAATGACTCTGGATTAGTTTGGTCAGGTGCCAAACCAGGGCTCGGACCCAAGGGTTTCCCGAGCCTCCTTGCAACACGTGCTTGCTTGCACCCTCAGCTTCTGCTGGGTGGCTGTCTGCGAAGGCAGGCTGAAAATGAAGTCTGCAAAGCAGCGTGTTAAGCACTGACAGGGAAGAATAGGAGACGCTTCTCCCTTTCCTGAGCAGGCACTTGTGGCATAACTGGACCCAAAATACAGACCCTGGCTTGCTGTGGAGAACGGCACGAGCCAAGAAGTGTGCTCTGCCCCTTTGCTGTAAGTCACCCAGCACCGAACTCAGTAAACAGAGTCAGCAAAGGCAGTGTGGGACTCACCCTTCCTCACACGTGTAGTTCACAATGGACCCAAAGTGGAGATCTGTCAGAACAACAACTCTGCCATTCTTGGGTGCTTCTGGATAAAGGCATTGTTTCCCTGGGGAATAACAAGACTAAATTTAAACTCCTCTCTTGCGGTTTGGTAATGCGCTACGAGAAAACATCTTAAGGATCTGTCCACATTCAGACACCAGTAAAAAAGGGATTCTTATAAAAACCAAACCAAAACAATAGCTGCCCAAACTATGTGACTAGTGAAGCCATGTATGAACCTTTTTTTTTTTTTTTTTAAATATTGCTTTTAGAGACCCAGAAATGCAATTGAGACAGTTTTCAGAG
Organism: Heteronetta atricapilla; assembly: GCA_011075105.1. Classification (NCBI taxonomy): domain Eukaryota; kingdom Metazoa; phylum Chordata; class Aves; order Anseriformes; family Anatidae; genus Heteronetta; species Heteronetta atricapilla. The sequence goes on along the minus strand of CM021756.1, from coordinate 4,740,270 downwards.
ACCACCACCAAACGGATTGAGCTATTCACTTTTACAGAACGCCCGCGCTTCAGACCACGTGTGGTTTCTGAGGCACGTCAGAGCTGGGGATACTGTGGGGTGCCTCGAGTATCCCGGCCGGCAGGTGTATCGCACCGTCTTCCCAACAGGAAATGCACTCTGGTTCCTGTACTCCTCAGTTAGCTCAGCAAAGCTGAGCCTTGGAGGTGCGCCGCAGCCACCTGTCGGGGGAGAGAGCGCAGGGAAATCAGGACATGTCCATCAGCTATGCCAGGTTGTTTTGAAACGTGCATTGAGTATGCATAGATAAAAGTTTGCAAGCAAAACTGCCAGCAGAAGGGAAGGACTAGGCGATTCAGCATTTTGGGAGGAGTGAGGGAAAGGGTCGGTCCCACGGGGTGAAGGCAGAGGTTGCCAACCCTTACCCCAGCCCTTAGCTCCCCACCCTGCCTACCTGCACACTGAGGAGGAGGCAGGCTCCAGTTTCCAGACTCGGTGCAGTAAATCGATGCCTCCCCCAGGAGGCTGAAGCCAGGGTCACAGCTGTAGTTTACGACCATCCCAGGAATGAAAACTTCTACCTCCTGGCTGTTGTGACTGCCTCCTTCAACGTTTGGAGGTGAAGGACATTGCACTACTAAAGAGACTGAAAAAGAGCATGCATGGGTTAACATGCAGCAAGGATTTCACGCACAATGCCGCCAAATTGAGCAGAGCATCCAGCATGTGCTGGAAGCAAGCTTGGATGCCTGGGGGCCGCTGGATTTGCAGTCCCCCTGACTCTGCAGGTGGCAATTTGCTGACTGCAGGAGCAGACATGCAGGCAGTGCCTGGATTTGGAGCCTTTAAATCCCTCCCCAAGAAATGCAGCTGCAGCCGCTGCCAGGAGCCCTTCTGCATGGGGCACGTCTTGTCGAGCCCCTGCGATGGTCTCTGCCCTCTCACTGCCTGCCACGGTGCTGGCAGCTCACCTTCACACTGGGGGTGCGGGGTGCTCCAGCTTGCGTTGTCTGTACAGTACAGGGTGGGTTTTCCAACAAGAAAATAGCCGGGGTCACAGCTGTAATTGACGGACTTCCCAGGGATGAACACTTCCATGTTCTTGCCGTCGTGCTGCCCATGGTCGATCACTGGTGGGGGAGGACACAGCTGCCCTGCAGGGAAAGAATTTTGATTTTTCTGATTAGTTTTCCCATTTATTACTAGAGAACGGAGTCTCTGTAAGCTCAGCTAAGTTCTCCCCCAATCCCTTTATATCACTGCCAGATCCAGAGGTGAAAAAGGCACCTTGACACCGTGGGGCTGGGGCACTCCAAGCTCCAGCAGAGGTACAGTTAAGGTGTTTCTCTCCAACGAGAACAAAGCCAGGATCACAGGTGTAGCTCACGGATGTGTCGCTGGTGAAAATTGCCAGGCCTTGGCCACTGTGTCTTCCATTGGCAATGGCTGGAGGGGGAGAGCACTGCGACTCTGTGGGAAGAGGGCAAAACCATACATCAGTACTGAGAAAGAGAAGGAAAAGGGAAAAATGAAATGACTCAGTGCAGAGAAACATCAGAGCCGAGCCGTCAGCCTGCAAGAGGCGGGGATGCCTGGGCCGGGTGTCCCTTGGCTGCCCTCATTGCCGCAGCCCATCTGGGGGGCTCAGTTCATCTGGGTGCACAGAGAAGGGGACACTTGTCCCCTGCGAGTGCCTTCCCCGTGCCCCACATGCCCTACCTCCGCACCGCGGCGGCGGCCCGCTCCACTCTCCACGCTCCCCATCCACCGTGGTGCAGAAGATGGAGGCGGCTCCGGCCAGCGCGTGGCCCGGCTCGCACGTGTAGGTGACCACGGCCGCGTAGGGGAAGGCATCCATCGAGTGCCCGCTGTGTGTCCCACGAGGGATGTCCGGGGGTGGGTCGCAGACGACACCTGCAGCACGCACAAGGTGGCTTTTAGCAGCGCCGGGTCTGCAGGACGCACACTGCCGGGATGGAGTGGGCAAGGGTGAGCCCGTCCCAGCGTCACGCTCTGTCTTTGCTTTGGGAGATCCTTCCCAAGGAGAGCACCCGTCCAAATCTTTGTGCTGTGTTTGGTTCCTCATCAGCCTCTGCTCCACTCCCACCATAGCGCACTTACTCTGGCAGACAGGAACGTCTCCGGTCCATCCCATGCGTGTCCCAGAGTCCAAAATCACGCAGTGCCGCTGGGAGGCTCCGACCAGCCGGTGCCTGGGGTTAAACCAAGGCGCTCCTGTTACTACAGGACTGTCTCTGGAGGTGGCAGCTCCCACAGCCACCAAGTACGGCCTCACCAGCCATCAAATACCGCCACTTTATGGCTAGGAATGCCCACTGTGGTGGCCTCTGTTGTCAGCCAAAGCCTTCAAAAAGAAGGACCCTTTTTCCCTCACATGCTCAGGTGGCTGTGCCCTCTAATTGGCATTTAAAATTTATTAACAAATCCCCTTCTCCACATTTCTGCTGCCAATTGGACTAGTAATTAGACTAGAGATAGTCCATGGTGAAGACCAGAATTGCTTTAGCGTGGACCTGCTTTACAGCACCTGAAGGGCTGCGAGGTGTGCCCTGGTCATGGGCACCATTTCAGGTTTTGCTCAGCACCTTCAGTGGGGCATTTGGGGTCCTCCCCAGCATCAGTGCAGGTGCCGCTGGTGCTCTGTTCTCCAGGGAACATGCACTCTGCCTGCGAGCTGCAGAGAGCAGGAGCGTGGCTGATTCAACCCCAGATGGGCAAATGAGCGTGGCTGGGACTCACCCTTCATCACACGTGTAATTCACTGTTGACCCGAAGAAGAGGTCTGTTGTAACGATAACTCTGCCGTTTTCTGGTTCTCCTGGGTGACTACACCTTCTCCCTGAACAGAACAAGAACTGGTTTCAGGCTTCTTTAACTCAGTGCGGTAGGAAAAGTGGCACAAGTCCTAGGAGTCTGACCAAGTTCCTAGGGGAGGGAACTGAAAGGGAGAAACCTCCACAGAGCTACAAGGATTCAGCTGCCACACCACAATTTAAATGAAACACAAGCACCTGCCAAACATACGTTTGCAAAACTTCTTGACTTCTGACCATGTCTGATTCTCAAGGCATGTAATAGCGGGGGTTATCTGTGGATATTTAGCATATCCTGGCCGGCAGCTGTACTTCACTGTCGACCCAACAGGAAACTCGGTCCAGTTCTTATACTCTTTGTTTAGCTCAGCAAACAGTAACGGTGGTGGTGTCCCACATCCAGCTGCCAAGAAACAAAATGGACATGAGAAATTAGTGCTGGCTGTGAAACGCAGCTAAAGAGAAACAGGAACACTGGTAGGCACTGCTATGAAGCCCTGGGATGTTAACATTGCTTGTATTCTGACATTTATCTACATGGATAACACAGCATGCAGCGACACACACACTCAGTGTATGTGCTCTTGTAAAAATTGTCAGGTTAGCCAGCTGGGGGTATTCACACTCCACACATCCCCCAAATGCAGCGGGATCCTTTGTTGGCCTCAGAGCACAGGAATCTGCAGCCTCAGATGTCAGAGCACCGAGACCATCTCCTGGTGGGAATGCACGGGCTCTGGCAATGCCACCAGCTTGTTCCCAATGCCACCAACACCAGCACAGCACCCGGCGTGTGCCAGCAGCAAGCTTAGACCCGTGGGGGTCTCTGGGTGTGCAGTCCCCCCAGAACTCTCCGGGGGGCAGCTTGCCGGCCCCAGCAGCAGCTGTGGCGGCCCCGCACCTGCACAGCGTGGGTACGGGCGGCTCCAGCTCCCCGTGGCCGTGCACCAGATGGAGGAGACCCCGAGCAGGGAGAAGCCGGGCTGGCAGCTGTAATTCACGGCCATGCCGCTGGTGAAGTTGGCCCCGAGCTCTGCACTGTGCGTGGCGTGGGCGATGACGGGCGGCGGCGGACAAGGCAGAGCTGGCGGAGAGAAGGGGGTTGGAGAGGTTTTGCCCAGTGGAGGAGCACACGAAAGACAGCAAAACACCTCCACATATGGAGAGATGTGAGTGAGGCAGAAAGCACCAGCCCTGCAGCACGGCCCCAGGCTGCCCCTTCTGATGCCTGGGTGCCCCTCTGCCCCCCGGGGCAATGCCCTGGCCCCTTGGATGCTCACAGCTGGGGGGTGCCCAGCCCCTCAGTCCCCGCGGTGCTGGGAGCAGCCGTGCCCGCGCTCACCTGGCTCGCAGATGGGGACGGCGGGGACCCAGCGGCCGGCAGGATGGCACTTGGCCTCCTGGCTGCCCCGCATTGTGTAGCCCGGGCGGCAGCGGAAGGTGACAGTGTCCCCAGGGAGGTACTCGGCTCGCTGCCCTTCAGCCACTTCTCCATCCCGGACTCTGGGGCTCATGCAGGTGACGACTGGAAGCGGAGCGCAGCAGTGTGGGCTGGGGGAGTGGCTGCCAGGGCCAGGGCTTCCCCCGTTGTTTTTATGAGGTTGAAATTCAGGGAGAAGCCATGCAAGGAGGAGTGTGTGGGCTTGGAAATTTAAATCCCTGCCTGTTCGCTCCCCCGTGAGTGCAGCCCCTGCCTGCAGCCTCTCTGCTGTCTTGTTGGGACACCCCAACAGCAGTCACAGCTCACCTTCGCACTGGGGGTAAGGGATGCTCCAGGTTCCAGATGGCAAACAAGAAACAGTGGTTTTCCCCGTGAGGACATAGCCTGGGTCACACTCATACTTCACTGAAGTCCCGGGGATGAACACTGTCATGTCCTTGCTACTGTGCCGGCCATTTTTGATAGTCGGAGGGGAAGGACACAGCAGCACTACAAGGAGGGGAAAAAAACATCAAACCTCGTGAAAAGCAGGTTCCACAGCCACCCCCTGTGGGATAAGACAGCATTTTAACTTCTTTGTTTCCCATTACCTTTTCCCAAGTAGCTAGGGATGTCAGTGCTGGAATATGTTTCTGTCCTGCCCACACCTATCTTCCTGCATTCATTATTTTTTCTAGCTTATTGACATGAAGAGTGGCCATTTCTCATATTTAGGCATTTGCAGTGGTTACATGTCACTAACATTTGGCACTAGCAGCTTGCTCTGGCCTTCCCAGGGTTGTGAACAAGATGATACAGCAGCCTGACTCTCCCTTTCTGGATTCATTTGAGGAGGAAAAGCCCTACCTAACGACAACCTGCATGGGATTATGAAGGTGGGAGGACAGATATTTGCATGCGTTTCCTTCCCAGTCCTGGAGAGGGGCTCTCAGGATCCCTTTACCTCCAACGTGAGGTGGTTGCATCCTACCAGAGTGGCTTCAGAAGGAATCACCCCCCACCCCCCACCCTGCTTACACTTACTCTTTTCACAGGTGGGGACAGGCGGGTGCCACGTGCCCCCAAACTGGCACTGAGACTCCTGAGAGCCCTTCAGGGCATAACCAAAATCACATTCGAAGACAGCGGTGGCCTCAAGCTTGTACACGGCCTCCAGCCCAGTTGTTCTCCCATGCTCGATCTCTGGTCTTTTGCAGCCGATTGCTGGAAGAGAGGAGCACAACGTGCTGTTTGGGACATGAAACCCACGCAGGGAAGTACCTGCTGCTGAACCTTGCCAACACTGTCATGGACATGCCAACATTATTGATTCTTATTCTTGCACAAAAAAAAAAAAAAAAACAAAGCCAGAAATATCATTATTCAGCTGTGCTGGTGAGTCTCTCCTTACTGGGGGGAACAAAGGTACATCTGGGAGGCATGTGGAGCTCATCCTGCCTGTGGGACCTTTGCTTTGGTTTGCAGTGACCGAACCAAGGCAAGAAGGGAGCGAGGACCAAGGGGAAAAAAACTCAAACCCAAACCCAAACCCAAACCCAAACCCAAACACACCTTCGCAGTGCGGCCGGGGCCGGCTCCAGGTTCCCGCAGTGGTGCAGCTAAGGGACGCATTCCCCATGAGGGAGTAGCCATCCTTACAGGTGTACTGAACTGCCGAGCCTGCCAGGAAGGTGTCCGAGGGCTGGCCGCTGTGCTGCCCGTTGGGGATGCTTGGAGGGGGAGGACACCTCACCTCTGCGGAGGGGGGAGAGAAGAAATAAGGAAACCAGAACAAACCAACCTTCAGAAACCAAAGGAGGAAGAAAATGGACTCCCGTCGGCTCCCGTTAATAAATTCCTGCCACGTTAACTCTCTTGCTATCAGTGCCCACCTCCGCACCGCGGCGGCGGCCCGCTCCACTCTCCACGCTCCCCATCCACCGAGGTGCAGAAGATGGAGGCGGCTCCGGCCAGCGCGTGGCCCGGCTCGCACGTGTAGGTGACCACGGCCGCGTAGGGGAAGGCATCCATCGAGTGCCCGCTGTGTGTCCCATGGGGGATGTCCGGGGGTGGGTCGCAGACAATACCTGCAGCACGCACAAGGTGGCTTTTAGCAGCGCCGGGTCTGCAGGACGCACACTGCCAGGATGGAGTGGGCGAGGGTGAGCCCGTCCCAGCGTCACGCTCTCCAGATATGGTGACGGGAATTGGCCTGAGACAAAGGTCCTCCGGGAAGGAAAACCTGTGCCCTCCTGTGAGTCACTTCCTCGCTGCCCACGGCTGGAGGTGGTGAGACTGATCTTACCTCCCTTTCCATAACCACTGCTGACACATGCAGACAGAGCCTGACCACACGTTCCTACATGTGACCAGTGAGAAACATAGGCTACAAGAACAGGGAGTTTAAAACATCAACATTTTTTCCAGGTTAGACCAAGATAACAGACCTTTGGAAACATTTTCAAGAAATGTCCAAAACACACAGAAAAAAATATGAAATATTTTACACTTGGAGTGACCTGAGATCTCTTTCGCAATAAAATCTTTGCCTTGAATGATTCACCCCTTTCTGTTACAAGCAGCAGGGCAAGCCACCCCCCAGGACCTTCTCTCGTGGCCTACTTACGCCGGCAGATGGGAGCAGCTCCGCTCCAGGAGACACGGGTGCCAGAGATCTCACACATCCTCTGAGAATGCCCGACCAGTGTGTGCCTGCGGTCACACAGAAATACGATTTATTTATATGAAGAATCTTCAGATTTCTTTACAACCCTTGTAAGTGGAACCAGGTTCCTTCACGTAAAGCCATTTTGCCACTTAAAACTTGCTTTCCTCTTGCTTGGCTAGTCGCAAGGCTCACCCTTTTTCACACGTGTAATTCACTTTGGACCCGAGGAGGAGGTCGGTCAGGACAACGGCTCTGCCATTCTCTGGATCCTCGGGGTTCTCACACTGCATCCCTAGAAGGGAACACCACCACCCTCAGAGCTCTGCTGCTCATCAATGTGGTGCGTGCAAATCCCCTGGGGATGCTCACACAGACAGCAGGCTGCCCAAAACAAAGAAACCCATAAAGCCAGGGGGCTTCACAACCAAGAAGCATGAATTTCCAGCCAAGCCTGACACTGTAGGACATACTTTTACAGAACTCCAGCGCCTCAGACCAAGTCTGATTCCCGAGGCACACGACAGTCGGTGACATCCCTGGGTGCGCGCTGTAGCCAGGCCGACACACATACTCCACCGTCCTGCCCACGGGGAAGGTGCTCTGGTTCCTGAACGCCTCCTTCAGCTCAGCAAACACCAGCCTGGGGGGAGCACTGCAGCCAGCTGGGGGAGACGCAAGCCAGACCCCTGGTCAGGGGCGTGGGGGGAAAAATGGGGCCGGGGGTGCAGGGTCAGGGTGGCACGCAGAGCGCGGCCCGGACACTTGCCCCGCTCGCAGGCTGGCACGGGTGGCTCCCAGGTGCTGTTCAGCTGGCACTGCACCACGCTGTGCCCACGTATGGCATAGCCAGGCTCACACTCGAAGGTGACGGTGTCCTTGTACGTGTAGGTGATGCTAGGAGCCGACACTATTCGCCCATTCTGGATCTGCGGGACGGGACATCTCGCCTCTGGGAGAGAAGCGCAGGGCCTCAGAGCAGCACAGCTCTGCAGCTGCGAGCCACTTCCAGCTGCGGTCTCTTTTAAGGCACTGGCCTGAAGATAACTTTCCTATAGCTGCTGTACTGCCCACCCAACAAAAGTTGTGGGGGAGATCCACCTGGACGGGGAGGCTGGGGATGCTGGAGGCAGCAGGCTGCTCCCACGGCCTCCTCCCTCCGCCTGCCCCAGAGCAGCAGCTCCTGCCCCAGTGGGCAGCCAGGAACAGGCACAATCGTCTCAAGGTCTCCTCCTCTTCCCAAACCCGAAGCAGCAGGACCAGGGGCTCACACCCGAGCACTCCCAGGCGCCCACCCACCCCTACCTCCGCACAGCGGGGGGGGCCCGCTCCACTCCCCGTTCTTCCCATCCCTGGTGGTGCAGAAGATGGATGCCTCTCCCTGCAGCGGGTAGCCGGGCTCGCAGCTGTAGGTGACCGACGTGCCATAGTGGAATTCGTCCAGCAGCCGCCCTGTGTGTTTCCCATGGGGAATGCTGGGCGGGGGCGCGCAGGGGATACCTGCAGTGGTGCGGAACGAGCCTGCTGAACGCAACTGCAGCACTGAGGCACTCGAAGCCCCTCAGTCTGTGGGGCACAAGCACTTGTCCTGCTGACGGAGTAACCACAATGATGTGGCCTCCCCAGTAAGACCTTGTACACAGCCCATTTCCCTGAGCAGCTACTTCTATGACAGTCAGAAAGCACGCCAGTAAGACAAACCTCTCTTTAGAGGAAGCATCTACATGCTTTGTGCTTTCTACCATTTAAGAAAGAAAAAGAGAAAATTTCTTTTGTATCGCCCACGTAAAATGCTGTGTTTTTTTTTCAGCTGCACACAATGCAAAGGCTCAGACAGGCAGCAATTAGTGTGTCACCTGTTAGGTTAATGTGTACCTGGAGAGTCTGTAAAGTGCTTTAAAATGAAGGTGCCTGTAAATGTTTCTTTTCTGTCCTCAGGAAACAGTCACCAACCTCTGTGTAACCAGCAGAGACACGCTAAGCTCTAATTGCTGAGGTGTGCTACAGCAGCTCTGGGCACAAATTAGCCGTCTGTGCATGCACTGAAAGGGAGAGCCCAAGGGGTGCTGGGATCCCATTTCTGGCTGCTCTGCAGCCCTCTGCATCTCCTTACAGCAGTGGCTTTGTCTATCTGTGCCTAACATTAATCCCCCTGAGCTGAACATATTTTCCTTTCCTCTGACATCAGGGTTGTGATGTTAGTCAGAGACAGGGCACACAAGCGCTACTGAGAAAGCTGCAGCTGAAACCTTGCTTTCTGTAATCCATTAAGCTCTGAGCTCTTGTACCTTTTCCCAGAATATTTTCTTATGACATCAAAACCTTCTGATATTTTTCATGCCCTCAGAGCAGAGAAATTCCCAGTTAAAGCTTTGATTGGAAAGATTTGGCAGCCTGTGCCGGGAACTATTTACCAGAGCCACATAAAGCCCCTGGGGCTTTAAGCTACTTACGCTGGCAGGTGGGGATATCACCGGACCACGCGACACGTCCACCAGAGATCTCACAGCGCCTGCTGGGCTGTCCGATTAACCTGTGCCTGGTGTTAGAAGGAGTTCACATTAATTCAGAGTCGCCTCGGTTTGAGCTGTTACCTCCTTCTCACCAGCAGACCGCGCAGGCAGCCCTGCTGGCAGCAGAGCCCTGACCCTCTGGGAGAAGTTCCCCCCCCAGCTCAGCACCCTGTACCAATTCCACAGCATAAATGTGCATGCAGGAGGTAGGGAACATGCTGCATGCTCCCAGAGGTACAGCACTATGCAGTGGCTTCTGCACAGAACCCACGTATTGGGAATGAATAAATAGGAGGGGAAAAGGGAGACTTACCTAATGCATCTTTCCGTGGTATTTTAAGGAGCAGCAGAACCAGGACCTAGCACTTACCCTTCTTCACAGCTGTAGACCACGGTCGACCCAAAGAAGAGATCAGCCAGGAAGGTAATCCTGCCGTTCTCGGGTTCCCCAGGATGGTTGCATTGCTTCCCTGCAGGAGACAGAAACTCGCTTTAGGATCTGGCTGCACCACGGCACTGCAGATACAACTACAACTCCAGCAATCTGCCCACATCTCCAATTAGCCCAAAACGGGTTTTGAACAGCATAAAGTCACATGGCTTTACTAGTCACATATTGTTGGAACACCAGGATAATGGTAAGGTTTTTGCAGCACGGACAGAACCTAGCACCTAATCCTTCTCGAACAACAGACACCAAATCAAGGAGCTATTCACTTTTACAGAACTCTAGTGCTTCTGACCACACTCCGCTCTGAAGGCATGTAATAGTAGGTGACAGTCCTGGGTGTTTAGCAAATCCAGGCCGACAAGTGTATTTCACAGTCTTCCCAACAGAAAAATCAATCTCATTCCTATGCTCCTCGTTTAGCTCAGCAAAGGGTAACCTTGTAGGAGCACCACAACCACCTATTGGGAAAGAAAACAGATATGAGAGTTAAGCAGGGCAGGCATGCCAGGCGCAAGCACACAAACAACACGGTTGTGAGGAAAGAGGTTTGGTTTGCCTTGAAAATTTATTTTGATTAACATAGCCATTATTAAACAAAACCAGCATATTTTCCCGGAGGATTCCAGAGGATCAGGTTCCTGCTCTCAAAACAACCTCAAATGTTCTACTCTCTTACAGGATTTAAGCATATTTTGGAGGGGGGAGTTAAGGGATATCGAATAGCAGCATGCCCCTGGCGGCCCCGTCAGCGTTTACCTGAACGCTCGGGCCTGATCGGCAGCATCTGGTGGTGGTGCAGGTCGCACAGGGGCACGGGAGGGTCCCAGCTGCCGTCCTCCTGGCAGAGGATTTTAGCAGTACCTTGCAGGCTGTAGCTGTCATGGCACTGAACCGTCACCACCTGCCCAGGTGCGTAGATAAGTCCTTTACCATCAACTATCCGTCCGTTCGGTATATCTGGCTTTATGCAGATTGTCACTGGAAAGGAAGATGCGCAGAAGTGATGTGCAAAAGGGGTAAAAACAAGGAAAAAAACAAACTGACAGCTAATATTGCAACAGCAAAATCTACATTAAATTTATATAAACTTCCCCATCCCTGCCTTCACAACAGGAGGGCTTGACATTAATTTCTACCATGTGACACTTTACGTGGGATTATTTTTCTCTGAGGATTTGGTGGCAATGGCCGGGGCCACACGGAGCTGGCTGCAGGACAAGGACAGCACACGGACGCACCTTCGCAGCGTGGGGTGGGCTGGCTCCAGTTCCCCGAGACTTTGCAGACCACCTGAGCATTTCCAATGAGGTAGTAGCCAGGATCACAGGTGTATATCACAGACATCCCCCTGGTATAAAAAGTTTTGCCCTGCCCGTCGTGTTGTCCGTTGCTGATCTTTGGGGGCATGGGACACGGTCGGACTGCAGGAGGGTGACAGCAAGTCCAGGTTAGTGGGAAAGCAGCGTGCAGGGGAACAAGTGGCTGCAGGGCGAGGGGATGAGCAAAAGCCCCCATGGGACCAGCTCAGCACCCCTGCCCGCACTCACCTCTCTCACAGGCCAGCACTGGTGGGTCCCAGGTGCCTCCCGGCTGGCACTGAGCCTCCTGAGCACCATCTGTGGCATAGCCAGCATCACAGTAGAAGTGCAGAATCTCCCCGGCTTCATAGGTGCTCTCGTGCCCCTGCACCTTCCCGTTCCTCACCTCGGGTCT